>CM042257.1:32487694-33087694 GCA_023566225.1 Romanogobio albipinnatus
TAAGGGGCCGGTGCAAAGCGAATCGGGCAGCAGTCGAGGCCGGGGGCCTAGACGACCCGATCCCTGGACACGGAAACTGGCTCTTGGGACATGGAATGTCACCTCGCTGGCGGGGAAAGAGCCTGAGATTGTGCGTGAGGTTGAGAGGTTCCGACTAGAGATAGTCGGAATCACCTCCACGCACGGCTTGGGCTCTAGAACCACACTCCTCGAGAGGGGATGGACTCTTCACCACTCTGGAGTTGCCCATGGTGAGAGGCGGCGGGCTGGTGTGGGTTTGCTTATAGCCCCCCAGCTCTGCCGCCATGTGTTGGAGTTTACCCCAGTGAACGAGAGGGTTGTTTTCCTGCGGCTTCGGCTCGGGGATAGGTCTCTCACTGTTGTGTGTGCCTACGGGCCAAACAGCAGTGCAGAGTACCCAACCTTCTTGGTGTCCCTGGGAGGGGTGCTGGAGAGTGCTCCGACTGGGGACTCCGTCGTTCTACTGGGGGACTTCAACGCCCACGTGGGCAATGACAGTGAAACCTGGAGGGGCGTGATTGGGAGGAACGGCCCCCCTGATCTGAACCCGAGTGGTGTTCAGTTATTGGACTTCTGTGCTAGTTACAGTTTGTCCATAACGAACACCATGTTCAAGCATAAGGGTGTCCATCAGTGCACATGGCACCAGGACACCCTAGGTCGTAGGTCAATGATCGACTTTGTGGTCGTTTCATCTGACCTGCGGCCGTATGTCTTGGACACTCGGGTGAAGAGAGGGGCGGAGCTGTCAACTGATCACCACCTGGTGGTGAGTTGGATCCGATGGCGGGGGAGGAAGCTGGATAGACTCGGTAGACCCAAACGTACTGTGAGGGTCTGCTGGGAACGTTTGGCCGAGTCTCCTGTCAGAGAGATCTTCAACTCCTGCCTCCGGCAGAGCTTCGACCGGATCCCGAGGGAGGCTGGAGATATTGAGTCCGAGTGGACCATGTTCTCCACCTCCATTGTCAAAGCGGCTGCTCGGAGCTGTGGACGCAAGGTCTCCGGTGCCTGTCGAGGCGGCAATCCCCGAACCCGGTGGTGGACACCGGAAGTAAAGGATGCCGTCAAGCTGAAGAAGGAGTCCTATCGGGCCTGGTTGGCTTGTGGGACTCCTGAGGCAGCTGACAGGTACCGGCAGGCTAAACGGACTGCAGCCCGGGTGGTTGTGGAGGCAAAAACTCGGGCCTGGGAGGAGTTCGGTGAGGCCATGGAAAAGGACTATCGGCTGGCCTCGAAGAGATTCTGGCAAACCGTCAGGCGCCTCAGGAGGGGGAAGCAGTGCCCTACCAACGCTGTTTACAGTGGCGATGGGCGGCTGTTGACCTCAACTGGGGATGTTGTCGGACGGTGGAAAGAATACTTCGAGGATCTCCTCAATCCCGCCGTCACGTCTTCCATTGAGGAAGCAGAGGTTGGGGGCTCAGAGGAGGACTCGTCCATCACCCAAGCTGAAGTCACCGAGGTGGTCAAGAAACTCCTCGGTGGCAAGGCACCGGGGGTGGATGAGATCCGCCCTGAGTACCTCAAGTCTCTGGATGTTGTGGTGCTGTCTTGGCTGACACGCCTCTGCAGCATCGCGTGGCGGTCGGGAACAGTGCCTCTGGGATGGCAGACCGGGGTGGTGGTCCCTCTTTTTAAGAAGGGGGACCGGAGGGTGTGTTCCAACTATAGGGGGATCACACTTCTCAGCCTCCCCGGGAAAGTCTATGCCAGGCTACTGGAGAGGAGAATTCGGCCGATAGTGGAACCTCGGATTCAGGAGGAACAGTGTGGTTTTCGTCCTGGTCGTGGAACACTGGACCAGCTCTATACCCTCTACAGGGTGCTGGAGGGTTCATGGGAGTTTGCCCAACCAGTCCACATTTGTTTTGTGGATTTGGAGAAGGCATTCGACCGTGTCCCTCGCGGCGTCCTGTGGAGGGTGCTGGGGGAATATGGGGTCCGGGGTCCTTTGCTGAGGGCTGTCCGGTCCCTGTATGACCGAAGCAGGAGTTTGGTCCGCATTGCCGGCAGTAAGTCAGACTTGTTCCCGGTGCATGTTGGACTCCGGCAGGGCTGCCCTTTGTCGCGGAGTGGAGGAGTTCAAGTATCTAGGGGTCTTGTTCACGAGTGAGGGGAGGATGGAACGGGAGATTGACAGACGGATCGGTGCAGCTTCTGCAGTAATGCGGTCGATGTACCGGTCTGTCGTGGTGAAGAAAGAGCTAAGCCGTAAGGCGAAGCTCTCGATTTACCGGTCAATCTACGTTCCTACTCTCACCTATGGTCATGAGCTTTGGGTCATGACCGAAAGGACAAGATCCCGGATACAGGCGGCCGAAATGAGCTTTCTCCGCAGGGTGGCTGGGCGCTCCCTTAGAGATAGGGTGAGAAGCTCAGTCACTCGGGAGGAACTCGGAGTAGAGCCGCTGCTCCTCCACATCGAGAGGGGACAGCTGAGGTGGCTCGGGCATCTGTTCCGGATGCCTCCTGAACGCCTTCCCGGGAAGGTGTTTCGGGCATGTCCAACCGGGAGGAGGCCCCGGGGAAGACCAAGGACATGCTGGAGGGACTATGTCTCCCGGCTGGCCTTGGAACGCCTCGGTGTCCCCCCGGAAGAGCTAGAGGAAGTGTCTAGGGAGAGGGAAGTCTGGGCATCTCTGCTTAGACTGCTGCCCCCGCGACCCGGCCCCGGATAAAGCGGAAGAAGATGGATGGATGGATGGAAGCTTATGTCATTATTCAATGGTAATATTGAGTGTATATATATATATATATATATATATATATATATATATATATATATATATATATATATATATATATATATATATATATATATATATATATATATATATATACACACACACACACACACACACACAGGTCCTTCTCAAAGAATTAGCATATTGTGATAAAGTTCATTATTTTCCATAATGTAATGATAAAAATTAAACTTTCATATATTTTAGATTCATTGCACACCAACTGAAATATTTCAGGTCTTTCAGGTTCAGGTCAGAGTAATACCATGGTCAGTAAACCATTTACCAGTGGTTTTGGCACTGTGAGCAGGTGCCAGGTCGTGCTGAAAAATGAAATCTTCATCTCCATAAAGCTTTTCAGCAGATGGAAGCTCCAAAATCTCCTGATAGCTAGCTGCATTGACCCTGCCCTTGATAAAACACAGTGGACCAACACCAGCAGCTGACATGGCACCCCAGACCATCACTGACTGTGGGTACTTGACACTGGACTTCAGGCATTTTGGCATTTCCTTCTCCCCAGTCTTCCTCCAGACTCTGACACCTTGATTTCCGAATGACATGCAAAATTTGCTTTCATCCGAAAAAAGTACTTTGGACCACTGAGCAACAGTCCACTGCTGCTTCTCTGTAGCCCAGGTCAGGCGCTTCTGCCGCTGTTTCTGGGTCAAAATTGGCTTGACCTGGGGAATGCGGCACCTGTAGCCCATTTCCTTCACACGCCTGTGCACGGTGGCTCTGGATGTTTCTACTCCAGACTCAGTCCACTGCTTCCGCAGGTCCCCCAAGGTCTGGAATCGGTCCTTCTCCACAATCTTCCTCAGGGTCCGGTCACCTCTTCTCATTGTGCAGCGTTTTTTGCCACACTTTTTCCTTCCCACAGACTTCCCACTGAGGTGCCTTGATACAGCACTCTGGGAACAGCCTATTCGTTCAGAAATTTCTTTCTGTGTCTTACCCTCTTGCTTGAGGGTGTCAATGATGGCCTTCTGGACAGCAGTCAGGTCGGCAGTCTTACCCATGATTGCGGTTTTGAGTAATGAACCAGGTTTTTAAAAGCCTCAGGAATCTTTTGCAGGTGTAAGGTTAAGGTTAATAGCTCGTTTAGAGAACCTTTTCATGATATGCTAATTTTTTGAGATAGGAATTTTGGGTTTTCATGAGCTGTATGCCAAAATCATCAGTATTAAAACAATAAAAGACCTGAAATATTTCAGTTGGTGTGCAATGAATCTAAAATATATGAAAGTTTAATTTTTATCATTACATTATGGAAAATAACGAACTTTATCACAATATGCTAATTTTTTGAGAAGGACCTGTATTATATATATATATATATATATATATATATATATATATATATATATATATATATATATATATATATATATATATATATATATATATATATATATATAAAAACACACTTTTCATTTGTAAAAAAAAAAAAAAAAAAAAAAAAAATTACAACCGCATTAACCAAAATAATCCTAATTAGATATTTTCCCCAAATTGTGCAGCCCTAACAGAAATGCGTTATTCAGTGCTGTAATTTGGAAGCATGGATGGCAGACCCGACTATTCGATAATAAGAATCGTTGTCGATGATTTTCATTATTGATTATTTTAAGGTAACATGGGTTACCTGTTGTTACCTAGTTGTTGCAGCCCTACTGGCAATTGAACATTTGAAAATGTATTGATACCACTGCACTCACGTGTCACCGTTTAGGCAACTGGTGAAATGAATCAAAATCAACTGACACAAATACTCTTAAAAAAACAAACAAAAAACATGGACCAACAAGAATATCAAAAGAAACGGAAAAAACAGCTTGTCAGCTAACGTTACCGGCTTGACATCAGGATGCACACAAAGCTCTCACAGCCCGTCATCCGCAGCGGCCACAGCTAATTTCACATAGATCGCTCACATCACGCAAAAAGTTCAAACAACTGATGACATCCGCGGAGGTAGCGCCGACACGTCGCTGGGCCTCTAGGGTGTTCTATCACTACACATCAAAATCTGATTGGTTGATGACACGTCAGTGAAAGTTATGATCCAATGGAAAATGGCAGCTTCAGCGGAAGGCTAGCTACAGTGGGGCAAAAAAGTATTTAGTCAGCTACCAATTGCGCAAGTTCTCCCACTTAAAAAGATGAGGCCTGTAATTTTCATCATTAGGTACACTTCAACTATGAGAGACAGAATGAGAAGAAAAAAAAATCCAGAAAATCACATTGTCTGATTTTTAAAGAATTTATTTGCAAATGATGGTGGAAAATAAGTATTTGGTCAATAACAAAAGTTAATCTCTATACTGTTATATACCCTTTGTTGGCAATGACAGAGGTCAAACGTTTTCTGTAAGTCTCCACAAGGTTTTTACACACTGTTGCTGGTAGTTTGACCCATTCCTCCATGCAGATCTCCTCTAGAGCAGTGATGTTTTGGGGCTGTCACTGGGCAACACAGATTTTCTATGGGGTTGAGATCTGGAGACTGGCTAGGCCACTCCAGGACCTTGAAATGCTTCTTACGAAGCCACTCCTACATTTCCTGGGCAGTGTGTTTGGGATCATTGAAGATGAAACGTGGCTGGGTCTTTCAGCATGACAATGCCCTTGCTGATGAAAGGAGGTTTTTACTCAAAATCTTATGATACATGGCCTCATTCATTCTTTCCTTTACACAAATCAGTCGTCCTGGTCCCTTTGCAGAAAAACAGCCCCAAAAGCATGATGTTTCCACTCCCATGCTTCACAGTAGGTATGGTGATCTTTGGATGCAACTCAGCATTCTTTCTCCTCCAAACACGACAAGTTGAGTTTTTACCAAAAAGTTATATTTTGGTTTCATCTGACCATATGACATTCTCCCAATCCTCTTCTGGATCATCCAAATGCTCTCTAGCAAACTTCAGACAGGCCCGGACATTAGGGCTGTCATTTTTTAGAAAAATCTAATTCGAACGGATATCAAAAATCAAGCAATGTATTCAAATATCTCTGAGCGCCGCCCCCAACCGAAAAAAACAACAAAACAAAAAAAAAACAACAACAACAACAACACCGTAACGGAGATTCAATCACAAATGTATTAACAGTCTGACAGTCATAAACAGGACTCAGGCCATAGCCTGTCAGGAAAAACTAATTGTTAACTTAATGTTTGAAACAGCAGGTTATCAACTTAATCTATATGAAGTGCCACTATGCATAGACAATCACAACATGGAAAAAAACTGTATCAGAACAGGCACAAACAATAACGTGACAACTTAAACAGCAGCAGGAGTATGGCCTATAGCTTAGCCTAATTCATTTCTTTATATTTGTTTGCTAGAAACACTAATCTATCAACTTGATCTGGATCAAGTGCGGCTCTCTTTTTATTGACGATGTTCCCCGCGGTGGAGAACACTCTTTCGGAGCGCACAGACGTGCCTGGCACACACAGGTATTTGCGCGTCAATGTTGAGAGAAGTGGTTATCTTTAACGGTTACTTTACCATCTACGGTGTAGAACCCAAAATGTTTCCAGACACTACTTTTAAGATGGGTTGGGGTCGTAATTGTTCGCTCAGACTGGCCGTTCTGAGAGTTATCTTCCATTTTCAAAACAGCTATTGGCTATTGTTCGCTTGATTTGGTCATGGGCCTACGCTACAATACGTTTAGAGTGCCCTCTATTGGATGAGATGGCAAACAATAAAAAACAAACGGTCTAATCATAGACTGTAAAAAATGCGCTACATCGCACTTTAAAAACCGGATAGTTTATTTATAGTTTGATTACGGATATTTCACGTCATGTTCGAATGCATATTCGAATAAAAAGGTACAGCCCTACCGGACATGTACTGGCTTAAGCATGGGGACACGTCTGGCACTGCACGATTTGAGTCCCTGGCGGCGTAGTGTTACTGATGGTAGCCTTTGTTACTTTGGTCCCAGCTCTCTGCAGGTCATTCACTAGGTCCCCCTGTGTGGTTCTGGGATTTTTGCTCACCGTTCTTGTGATCATTTTGACCCCACGGGGTGAGATCTTGCGTGGAGCCCCAGATCGAGGGAGATTATCAGTGGTCTTGTATGTCTTCTATTTTCTAATAATTGCTCCCACAGTTGATTTCTTCACACCAAGCTGCTTACCTATTGCAGATTCAGTCTTCCCAGCCTGGTGCAGGTCTACAATTTTGTTTCTGGTGTCCTTTGACAGCTCTTTGGTCTTGGCCATAGTGGAGTTTGTAGTCTGACTGTTTGAGGTTGTGAACAGGTGTTTTTTATATTGATAAGATTTAAACAGGTGCCATTAATACAGGTAACGCGTGGAGGACAGAGGAGCCTCTTAAAGAAGAAGTTACAGGTCTGTGAGAGCCCGAAATCTTGCTTTTTTGTAGGCGACCAAATACTTATTTTTTTTCCACCATAATTTGCAAATAAATTCTTTAATAATCAGACAATTTGATTTTATGGATTTTTCTCCTCATTCTGTCTCTTATAGTTGAAGTGTATCTATAATGAAAATTACAGGCCTCTCTCATCTTTTTAAAGTGGGAGAACTTGCACAATTGGTGGCTGACTAAATACTTTTTTGCCCCACTGTTTACTACTAGTGCTGGACCACGGAGCGGTGATGCGTTTAGATAATGACATATGTAAAATACAGCTCAGCCTCACAAAAAAATAACCACATTCTTTAAGGAAATATAATTGTAACGCACTGAAATAGACAGTAATTGCATTTAGACATGTTCAGGCACATAATTTAATTATAAAAATATATATATTTTTGATTTTGACAGGGCTACATGTCTATGACGATCTGCTGAAGTTCAAACTGAGCATCAGAATAGAATGGCCAGACTGGTTCGAGCTGATAGAAAGAACTAGGCATGCACCGAATCCAGGATTGGTTTCGGAGTCGGCCGAATATTGTCCTTTTTGACGGGGTTCTGTTTCTGCCAAATTTTTTTCCACCAAACCCTAGGCTTGCACTACACGCGCTCCGCTGGTCGAATGTAATGACGCCGCTGTTGATTATGGGAACGTGTTTACTAGTACCTCTGTTCCATCAAGGCAGTGCTGGTGCTGTTATGGAGCCAGAGCCTAGTTTCAAATACCCCTTTTCCACCTGAATGAACCGGGTGCTAGTTCAGAGTCAGTGCTAGTCCCAGTTCATAGTTGGTTTGACTGAGGAGCCTTCTAAGAACCGTTTGCTTTTCCACATGCTGAGAGTCTTACATCACTGTATATGTCTCATCTTTCTCAGCAACGCTAGCGAGGCAGCGGGAAACCCAAACACACCAGGCTTGTTCGAGATGCATCGGCGCTGCGCAGACCGGTCCACGTATGATATTTTTTTAAAAATGCCTGAGTGAATCAAAAGCATAAGGAGTCATATGCTCTCGCTGGACTCGTCGTCATACGGTGATCGGTCTGCACAGCACCGCTGCGAACAAGCCTTCCATCAACAATGCAAACGTTGCGTTACTATTGATTCACATGGCTTTACAATCCTACATTGGCATCAAAACACAGCGAATCCAACGCATTCATGCAGTTCACAGTAATTTGTATAGACGGAGATTACAAACGAGCAGCAGCTGTTAGCTCCATTAGCTGCTATTTCAAAAATGGCGGATCTCAAGTTTGTGTTCGTCTTGTTGACCCCACACCTGACGTAATCGGTTCTTACTTCTAGCCCAGCAATGTTTTGGTGCTACTTAAGAACCACTTTTCCTGGCTTGGAGCTGGTGCTTTGGGTGTGGAAACACAAAGAACCGATTTGAATCTAGGCTCTGGCTCCGAACTAGCACAAGCACTGCCTTGGTGGAAAAGGGGTAAAATAGGTTCTTTGTCTTTCCACACCCAAAGCACCAGCTCCTAGGGCTGGGTTTTGTTCAAAATCTTTCGATCCGGTGCCAATTTCGATACCGGTTCCTTATGATACTTTTTTTCGATACAATGCGTTTTAAAATTAAATTTAAACTTTTATTTTTCACCTTAATTAAAACAAATTCTGGTAACACTTCTCACTCAGGGTAACATTATTAATAAAACTGGTTGTGCTTTTGTAAGGGTGCTCCGATCAGGATTTTTGGAGCCGATCACAGGAAGCAGTATCTGCTGATACGATCACCGATGCCGATCTACTTGAAGCCTTCTTTTTATCATGTATAATTATTTATAGGGAATTTTACAGACATTCATTCAGGGCCTGAATTTTATTTCTGACAATGGGGGAATCCCCCCTTATCATATAAATGTATTTAATTATCATCTCACCTAAATATTTGATCATGCAGTGAATTTTTGTTTTTAAAGACAAATTTTCAGGTATTGAGGTAATAAATGCTAAAGACATTTATTAAGAAATCAAATGTAAATTAAAATTGGTCTTGCCTGAATAAATTAAATTAGATCAATCCTTACACTTAAGGTTGCAAAAGTTAGTCATTCAAGAGCAGTGAGCGTCATAAAGGTTAATCAAACAACACAAGACAAAGAGAAACTCAGAGACAGCAGCAGTTTATTCGACTGCTGTCACTTTAAGAGCGAACACAGATACGGTTACAAGCAGTTGCACAAATGTTCACTCACGAGTCACGACGGGGTTTACGTGCATACTCGTCAAGACGGTAATTTAGTACATACAGTACTGTGCAAAAGTCTTAGGCACGTTAGTATTTACACCGCCAAAAATGGTTAAGCCAGTTATTTATACATTTTGTAATAGTGTGTCAGTAGGTAATATCAGTTTACATTTTCAAACATTCATTTAGCCATTATTTGTAATAATCCATTCCATTGAGATTTTTGTATGCAGAATGAGTCTGACAACAGAGCTATGATCCACACAGAGATCTGATCTCACCATCATCGAGTCCGTCTGGGATTACATGAAGAAACAGAAAAAACTGAGACTAAATCCAGAAGAACTGTGGCAGCGTCTCCAAGACGCTTGAAGAAACCTTCCTGTAAAGCTACAGTACTTAGACACTTGGGTAAAAATGCTGTAAAGTCAAGTCTACTTATGACATTCAAAAATAATGTCATAAGTAGACTGTTAATTTTTTTGATCAATTAACTTCTATTAACTAAATCAAATCAGTTTGTGTGACCACCCTTTGCGTTGAAAACAGCTTTTGTTTTGGGACACTTGCTCATAGTTTTTTAGGGAGCTTTGCAGGAAGGTTTCTTCAAGCGTCTTGGAGACGCTGCCACAGTTCTTCTGGATTTAGTCTCAGTTTTTTCTGTTTCTTCATGTAATCCCAGATGGACTCGATGATGGTGAGATCAGATCTCTGTGTGGATCATAGCTCTGTTGTCAGACTCCTTCTGCATACAAAAATCTGATATAACCTACTGACACACTATTACAAAAGTTATAAATAACTGGCTTAAAACCATTTTTGGGGGTGAAAATACTAACGTGCCTAAGACTTTTGCACAGTACTGTACATTTGTGTGTACTTGACCATTTCAGCACAATTTGTACTCGCAAGCTTTTTGTGAGATGGCCTGTGTGTGTGCGTGTGTGTGCTGAGCGGTTTGAACACTGGCAAGACTTAAAAATAAATACAAATGATAAACTTTAATGACGATGCGATACTGCCTCGATTGTGCAAGTGGCAAATCCTGTGTCAACTGTGCAGCTAGATTTTAGTGCAGATGCGATGCGCTGATGTGAAGCCATTTGAGCATTTTGAAAGGGAGAGAGAGCGCACGCGGTGATTCACTCGCGCTTGTTTGTGAACTTGCGTCTCACAGAAAGTTTTCCTTTTGCGCCTTTGGTTGCAATACTTATCGCATGTTGCACTTTGCTGACTCGACATCCACTTTTATAAGTGTATAAAAGCCGCTTGGCTTTTGGAACCGAAATTTGGCACTGAAAGATAAATCATTTTTCGATACTCATAGTATCTGAGTTTTTCATTCGATACCATAAAAGTATCGCCGTTCGGTGCCCAGCCCTACCAGCTCCGAACCAGGAAAAGTGGTTCTTAAGTAGCACCAAAACATTGCTGGTCTAAAAGTAAGAACCGCTTACGTCAGGGGCTGGGTTACCATGACCAACCAGACGAACACAAACTTGTGACCACCATTTTTAAAATAGCAGCTAATCAGGCTAATAGCTGCTCGATTGTAATCTCCGTCTATACAAATTATGGCGAGCTGCACAAATGCGTTGGATTCGCTGTGTTTTGATGCCGATGTAGGATCATAAAGCCATGTGTATCAATAGTAACGCAACGTTCACCATTGTAGATGGAAGGCTGTGCAGACCTATCGCCGTATGACAAAGTACAAGAGCATACGACTCCTTATGCTTTTGAATAGCTCATGCAGACTGACATACGACTGTACAGGTATTTGCAACAATTTTTGGTACAGTACAGCATAGTGTGCATTGATTATTACATCAACCACATTTACAGTATAATTTTATTATGGAGAGTGATGATAGACGCAACATTGTTACATTAATGTTTTTCCTGTATTTTGCCCTCAGGTTTCCTTACTAATTGGTCTCACACTCATACTCATTGGTGATCAAATGTGACCATACACCTTTTTACACTATTTTACATTTTAAATAAATGTTCTATGTTTTAGTTTAATAATATTTATTGAATATTTTGAGGATATCTTTTGGTACTAAATAGGCCTACTATTTGTGCAATAATAATGGTCCATTAATGACCACTTAAAATATTTTTGTATTATTTATATTACAATTAGTGTCGTAATTGAGGTGAAAATAGAGAATTCCATTCCATTTTTCGATACTCATAGTATCTGAGTTTTGTATTATTTATATTACAATTAGTGTCGTAATTAAGGTTAAAATAGAGAATTCCAATGCAAAGAGGCAAAGAGTAATTTTGTTGCTGGAAAAATTATAATTTTCATTTGTAATGCCATTACCCACCAGGTGCCTGTATGGCTCTTTAATAAATATACACGTATCTAGTATTGCAGTATTAAAGCTACACTGTGTGATATTTTCCCCCATCTAGCGGTGAAAAGGTATATGACCATCCTGTAAATATTAGTTTCTGTTCCTCTCAATTCCGATTTCGTTTTAACTCCTACGGTGGCCGATTAGTCCATTAGTCCAACTCGTCCATTAGTGTTCCTTCAAGTGATGAGGTTACTTTATAAAACTATTATAATTTGCAGTTATTTAATTTGTCAGTTATTTAATTTGCCAGTTAACATGTAGGTTATGACATCTATGTAAAATGAATGTAAAATGAATAATAGTTTTACGTTTTCGTAATTTATTTACCATTTCATTGCTAACATCAGCTATCAGGTTCCCAGACGAATGCAAGCTAATCTTAGTAAAGTAACTTTTATCAGTGCTATCGTTATTCTGTATATTGTACGACATGAAACTCCGGGCTCTAGGCTTAAACAGCTTGTTATGCAGCTGGATCCTGGACTTCCTGTCAAACAGACGCCAGGTGGTCAGAATGGGCAGTAACACCTCCTCATCACTGACTCTCAAGACTGGAGCCCCTCAGGGCTGTGTTCTCAGCCCACTCCTGTACTCCTTGTACACACATGACTGCGTGGCAACCCACAGCTCCAATACCATCATCAAGTTTGCTGACGATACGACGGTGGTAGGTCTCATCACTGACAATGATGAAACGGCCTACAGAGAGGAGGTGCACACTCTGACACGATGGTGTCAGGAGCACAACCTCTCCCTCAACGTCAGCAAGACCAAGGAGCTGGTGGTCGACTTCAGGATGAATGAGAGAGGACACCGCCCCATCACCATCAATGGAGCACCGGTGGAGAGAGTCAGCAGCTTCAAGTTCCTCGGTGTCCACATCACAGAGGAACTCTCATGGTCCGTCCACACCGAGGCCGTTGTGAAGAAGGCTCATCAGCGCCTTTTCTTCCTGCGACGGCTGAGGAGGTTTGGAATGAACCGCCACATCCTCACGCACTTCTACACCAGCACCATAGGGAGCCTGCTGACTGGCTGCATCACCACCTGGTACGGCAACAGTACCGCCCGCAGCCGCAAAGCCCTGCAAAGGGTAGTGCGCACGGCCAGCTGCATCATCGGAGGTGAGCTTCCCTCCATCCAGGACATTTATGCCAGGCGGTGTGTGAAGAGAGCTCAGAGGATCATCAGAGACTCTAGCCACCTGAGCCATGGGCTGCTCTCACTGCTGCCTTCAGGCAGGCGGTACCGCAGCATCAGAACACGCACCAGCCGACTCCAGAACAGCTTCTTCCCACAAGCAATTAGACTCCTTAACTCTTGATCCATCAGTTCATAACACACACTGGACAGAATATCACTCAGCACAACCCACTGTAGATACACACACATTATATACACATTTATTTATCATATAGCATCTATTGTACATTGGATCTCTATTGTGATTAATATTGTATATTATTATTATTATAGCTTAATGTATATTGTTGTATGTTTAGTGTACATTGTTTAAAGTATATGTATATTGTAAGTATGTGTATATTGTTTAAAGCTGTGAGAACTACACTCACATTGTGTAAATTATGTATTGTTTATTGTAGAGTTTACTGTGCTGTGAGTAATTGTGGGCGCATCAGATGTGTAATCTGATGTTGCTTTAAATGTTGTACATGTCATGACTGCTATGTTGCTCGGAACTGCACCTAAGAATTTCACCTACTGTTGCACTTGTGTATATGGTTGTGTGACAAAGTGATTTGATTTGACATCACTAGCGTAAGGCAAAGTTTACATTGTAGGCTATATCATTTTCTCCGTGAACAGAGATCAGTTGATGTGACGGAGGTGCGAGCCATCGAGTGTTAAAACGTGAAAGGCGAAGCTTAAATTTACGGGTATGTCCCTCTTTGGCTAATGTACTCTCAAGATGGAGGGGCAACATGGCGACCCCCATTCGAACCCCTTACCCGTATGTATTTTCAATGGCATATTATAAACTTACGAGAATACTTTATTACTTGAAAGAAGTAAATATACATTAATGAGCACATATATTTTTGAAAGAACTAAGTGTTTTTAGCTAAGAATAAACAAAAAAAGTTACACAGTGTAGCTTTAAAGTATTGCAGATCATAACCTCTTATTTTTAGGTTTTGCATTTAAATACATATTTAGACATGCTTAAACACTAGATTTCTTTAAATGTGAAATTTAAAAAAGTTAATAACTTGCATCCTAATATTTTTAATGCTACTTATACAAGCACACACACGTGTGGATATTAATGAATGCGAGCAAATATAATTTAACCGAAGAAAAGTTTAAAATAGTGCTAAAAAGGCAAACAGTAGGCTATATGAATTGATACTGAATCAACTTCAAAATCGATATTAGTGCCAATCATCATAAACCCCCTCCCAAAATGCCCCCGCCTGCCCGCCACCACAAATTGGTTTCTTATCTGTGGGAAACACTGGTTGCCTATTCTTAATTAAAATTAAATAAAAAATACACGGCTGTGGACGTTGTTTACTTCATTAGTGTGTTTACTGTGATAATGGACTGAGGATGGGATTAGGATTCGGTTCCGGCAGAATCTTAACCAGTGGATTCGGTATTCGGCCGAACCCCAAAAATCTGGATTCGGAGCATACCTAGAAAGAACTGAGGTACACTGAGGAGAATACATGAACACAAGTTGAACCTTGAAGACAGCAACAGCAAAAAAAGACAACACTGGGCGCCAGTCAGATTCGAGGATCGGAACTGTTATACATATAGCCCACCCAACACGCTTTTTTTCAGGTTTATGTTCTGTTATGTGGACCCTTATTTTTACATTTTGTTCAGATTCTTTTGTTCCCGCTCTGTTTAGTTTCGGTTTCATTGGCTACTGATTATGTCCTCATTTGTTTCTATAGTTACATACTAGTTTCACATATATCTAGATTACTTTCCTTTGTTCTACACCTGTTTATACAGCCCTGTGTTTGAGTTATTCACCTGCTTGTTCATGTTTGGATGATTATAAAAGCCTGGCCTGTTTTATTTTTGAATCTCCTTAATCTTTGTGCCTGCTGACCACATTGTAACACTTATTTAAAAGGCTAATCAACTGATGGTTTGTGTGAAAAGTTACTATGCAAAAGCAACTCTTCATTGAGTTAAATAGCTTTGAATGAAGTGTTTGCTTTTGCAAGGGATGTGCAACGTTTTGCGGTTTAGAGTTACAATAAATGGAGCCATAGTTTCAGAAATTGTGTGTAAGCAATAGGGATGCCACAATTCTCAATATAATATTGAACCGTCGGTACGGCATTCACGGTTCAATACGCGCTTGTGAATTGTGGTTTTACATTTAATTAATTATTGTTCTACAAATTCTATAATTTGCCTCCATCCCAATATACTGAACAACGCGACATACATCACACGTTAGTGGTAGAGTTATACTCACAGTACAATATAGTTATTCACAATCACCAAAGTTCATTATTTGCATGCGTTTTAAATTCTAATAGTGCTTATGCACGGTTTTAACCAACATGCGCTTTTCCGAGCGCGCACACTAAACGGCTGTCAAACACGTGATTACTGGACTAAGTTGTCTTACTACGCTAATACGGTCACACACAAGGTTAACAAACACAGTCGTCATGTCTAAAGTGAAAGTAAAATCGTCATGTGTCTGTATATTAGATGTGTAGAGGTCTTAAATTGACAGCAGCGCAGCCTAGTGAACACGCTGTCCTTAAAGGAACAGTTCACCTCTAAAATCATGTCATTATTTACTCACTCTAATATTTTGATCCAAACCTGTATTCATTTCTTGATGACAATTTTCATTTTTGAGTGAACTAGCCCTTTAATGTAAATACGCATGATGGCGCCGATGTGTGTGGCCTGCCGTCTGCCTGTTGTGTCTGCCCGTTTGTTTCTTATAATGCGTTTTATGTTAGTTGTTTTACAAAATGTTTCATCACTTTTAACATATGATCGTCAAACGCTGCTTGACATTAAACACATAACTGAAGAGCTACTCCATGATGTCAAGTGTGGTGCACAGTTTGCCTCTCCTTTGGTGACTGTACCTGACTGTCTAGGCCACCTGCCTTGTCCCTTGCTGGGTAGGAAGCACCGCAAAAGACAAGGAAGGGGCGGAGGTTTTGCGGTCAAGTTGATGCTTCTATTGCGGTCGGAATCGGACTTCCCGCTTCGCACTGGCCTTCGAGCGTATGCGTCGGGTTGTGGCTGCTTCTTTGTGGGGCGTTTGCTGGAACCAACGCACGCTTGGAATACACTGATCGTAGGCAATCCGACGGATCAACTTCCAAAAATTCGCCCACCCCGTCTGCGCTGTGGCGGTGTCTGCAGTAGTCATCTCCGTTCGTTATACCAAGCACCACAGCGGGCTACTGAGTTGCGGCAGATCAGGATGTCTTAATCAACGCCAGGTCAGTTGTAAACAAGACTACTATTCTTAATTACTTTTACTTCTCGCAGTCTAAACTTTGTTCATCACGGAAACTTGGCTTACTCCAGGAGATTTGAGCCTGTTTTGTGAACTGGTACCACCTGACTGTACATTTTTAATCTCTGCTCATACTGTGGGTCGAGGGGGAGGACTGGCTTGTATTTTTAATCAGAACTATTGCTGTCGGATGGTAGTGACTGATGTTTATTCTAGTTTTGAACTTGTTATTTGTATTGGAATTGGATAATCCAGTGGCAATTTCAGTCATCTATCGACCACCTAAACCACACAAAGATTTTATTAATGAATTTTCTGACTTTTTAGGAGGAACAATCCCCAATTTTGATAGACTTTTAATCCTTGGGGATTTTAACATACATGCATGTTGTCCAAATAACGCTTTAGCCAAAGAATTTGAGCCTTATGGACTCATTTGATCTGGTACAGCATGTGAATGTTCCCACTCATAATCATGGTCATACTCTAGATCTGGTGCTTTCATGTGGCCTGACAGTATATGATTTGGCAATAGATTAACATGTTATCTCAGACCATAAGTCTATCATTTTCAGAGTCCCCACCTGTTATAATGTTACAAGACCCACTAAGGCTGTTCGCTGGTCTCGTATGATTACTCCAACTACGGGTATTGAATTTTCTGATGCTTTTAAGGAGGTGTCTCAATCATCTTTATTTTGTGAGGATTGTAGTGGTGTGGATTATTTTAATCAGTTCAATACTGTTTCCACTAATATTTTAAACTCTTTGGCTCCTTTAGAAGCCAAAAAACATAAATCAAAGGTCCTGGCTCAATGATTACACTCGCACACTTTCATTTGAAATATTGAGGGTCAGTCTGAAACAATATCAGAAAGGGGTGAAAACAGCAAAGGACAAATATTTTTCAGACCTTATTGAAAAGAACTGTCAAAATCAAAGAGCACTTTTTGCCACTATAAATGCTGCCATTAACCCCTCTGCCGAACCTTTCCCCTGCGAGTCTCTGGAGATGTGTGACAAATTTCTTAATTTTTTTTTGGACAAGATATTAGGTGTTAGGATATTAGGATATTAGGGGTATTAGGTCAAATATCCCCTCTTCTTCTTTTTCATTTTCTTCATATGATTTTTCTATACCATCATCTTCCACCAACACTCTGAGTCAATTTGAACCTGTAACGCTGCCTGATTTACACAATATTGTAGACCAGCTCAAACCTTCTGGATCCCCCCGTGACGCTCTTCCCCCACAGTTTTTTAAACAAATTTTTGAGGTGATTGGACCTACTGTTCTAAAGATTATGAACAGCTGCCTTGAAACAGCTATGGTACCAGATGACATGAAGCATGCCATTGTTCGTCCACTTCTCAAAAAAAAAATGTATATCCGACAGTTGTGTCAAATTTTAGGCCAGTCCCAAATCTCACTTTTATGTCTAAAATTTTTGAGGTGTTCCAATCAAGTTTCAGGAAATAACACTCCACAGAAACCGCTCTGGTAAAAGTTTTAAATGATGTTTTACTGACTCTGATTTTACTTTACTGATTGACCACTCTGTTCTCATCTCACGTTTGGAGCACTGGGTGGGCATTCGTGGGAAATGCCCTTAAATGGTTTCAATCATATTTGATTGGTAGAAGATTCTCTGATAGAATTGGTGAATCTACTTCCAATGCGGCTCCTCTCATGTGTGGCGTCCCATCAAGGTTCTATTCTTGCTCCGGTTTAATTCTCTTTGTATATGCTCCCCCTGGGGGCGATTTTTAGGAAATATGGCATCTCCTTTCATTGCTACGCAGACGATACCCGAATCTATCTGCCCCTGGGAACAAATAACGTGGTTTGGATACCCTGTTGGCTTGTCTAGAGAAAGTAAAGGCCTGCATGTCCCTGAATTTTCTTCACCTCAACGAAGGCAAAACAGAGATTATAGTTTTTAAATCCTCAGAAGCTGCGAGCTCCCCTAGTGCAAATTTTGGTTATTTGTCTTCATGTGTGAAACCACTAGTAAAACATTTGGGCGTGTTTTTTGATAGTGCTCTTAAATTTGAGGTTAATACCATTGTCAAAACCAGTTTCTCATCGAGTACTTTCTAAAGTAAAATAATTTCTTTCTTTTAAGGATTTTGAACGGGTGATTCATGCTTTTATTTCCACAAGGCTGGACTACTGTAATTCCCTCTATATGGGTATCAATCAAGCATCTTTGGACCGTCTGCAGATGGTACAAAATGCAGCTGCAGGAGCTGGTCAGTGACCTGAAAAGAGCTGGGACCACCGTTTCCATGGTTACTGTTGGTAATACACTAAGACGTCATGGTTTGAAATCATGCATGGCATGGAAGGTTCCCCTGCTTAAACCAGCACATGTCAAGGCCCGTCTTAAGTTTGCCAATGACCATTTGGATGATCCAGAGGAGTCATGGGAGAAAGTCATGTGGTCAGATAAGACCAAAATAGAACTTTTTGGTCATAATTCCACTAAATGTGTTCGGAGGAAGAAGAATGATGAGTACCATCCCAAGAACACCATCCCTACTGTGAAGCATGGGGGCGGTAGCATCATGCTTTGGGGGTGTTTTTCTGCACATGGGACAGGACGACTGCACTGTATTAAGGAGAGGATGACCGGGGCCATGTATTGCGAGATTTTGGGGAACAACCTCCTTCCCTCAGTTAGAGCATTGAAGATGGGTCGAGGCTGGGTCTTCCAACATGACAATGCCCGAAGCACACAGCCAGGATAACCAAGGAGTGGCTCTGTAAGAAGCATATCAAGGTTCTGGCGTGGCCTAGCCATTCTCCAGACCTAAACCCAATAGAGAATCTTTGGAGGGAGCTCAAACTCCCGTGTTTCTCAGCGACAAGCCACAAACCTGACTGATCTAGAGAAGATCTGTGTGGAGGAGTGGGCCAAAATCGCTCCTGCAGTGTGTGCAAACTTGGTGATAAACTACAGGAAACATTTGGCCTCTGTAATTGCAAACAAAGGCTACTGTACCAAATATTAACATTGATTTTCTCAGGTGTTCAAATACTTATTTACAGCTGTATCATACAAATAAATGGTTAAAAAAAAAAAATCATACTTTTTTTTTTTTTTAGATTGTCTCACAGTGGACATGCACCTACAATGACAATTTCAGACTAGGAATGTGTACAAGGTTTTTTTTTTTTTTAAGTAAAGTTAAGTTTAAGTAAGGTTTTTCAATTCTTTTAAGTAAAATAAAGAAAGAGTATTGCAATAAAGAAATAGTCTTTTTTTTTCTCCGTAACCTCTTGCGGTTCCTGTCGCTTAAGAATAGAATAGCAAAAAACTGATGTGACTAGCCATCAGAACCGAACTGAAAACTGTGGTTAAAAACCGAGGTATGTATTGAACCGTGGACTAACTGTATTGTTGCATCCCTAGTAAGAAACGAATCAAAAATGAAGTAAATAATTGAAAATAGTGCAAACTTTACTAAAGTGATTGTTTTGAACAAGTATTATCCAAGACATTAAAAACATTATGTTAGCTGAAGTATTTGTATCAATACTTTTTTGCCTTTTGCTCCATGCTGTTGAGCCTTTTACCCAGTGTGTGGGGTAAAAAGCCCACCTTACCACCTCATACATTTATAATGTTTTTACACAAACAAACCACTTATGTAGAGATTCAGATTCCAATTTTCTTGGCCAATTCCAATGTTTTTTGTAAGACAGCATATACAAACAAACAGGGTTCCCGCACCTTGGTTAACTTCAAATTCAAAGACCTTTCAAGAAAGTTCCAGGTCCAATACCTTCAAATTCAAGGACTTAATGTGGGGACACATTCCAATATCTTGAAACTTGCATTTTCCAGGGATCATGTTTCAGAGGTTTTAGCCTATTTTGCAATGTTTCACGGTGTGTCTGTGAAACGTTGAGGTACCATCGTAGTAGTTTTGTGCGCATGTGAATGTCATGGCAACGTACAACAAAGTACCTCATGTGGGAAACCCGTGGAAACCCTGAACAAAAATCTACTTTTCTGCAATGCATAATTCTATTTTCATAAAAAAGTAAAAATAAAAAAATAAAGACATGATATGAAATAAACAGTTTAATATAACTGTTATAACAGTCTAATAACAACAACTTCTTGCAGTTTAATATTCAGACTCTAGTCCATATCGTGATGTGATTTAAGTATACTGACCTACTTTTGATTTATTCATTTTCCGCCACCTACTGCACAACAATTACATGACAGCTGACGTAAAAAATTTTTTTTTTTTTTTTTTTTTTTTTTTAAATGGGCTCAGTGACAGCTGGGCTCAAGATAGCAGACACCCTTATTCAGCCTCAACATCAATCCTTGAGATAGGCTCAGGACATCCCAATACACTAGACTTCAAAATCTTTTACAGGTAATTCTTTTTAAAGGGGTCATGAATTAAATTGATTACATAAGAGAAATTAACTGACAAACAAATCAATGCCTACAACTTCACCCGCTCACAGGCACAGTGACAGGCAGAACAAACACAACAGGATCACTAGACTAAAAATATCTTTACAAACTAAAAAACAAAACTAAAAAACTTTTACACACATGAACACACTACGTACAAACTTGCTGTGACATTCGTAAAGGTGGAGAAGAGAAATTGAGGACCCTTGGTTACCCTGCTTCACTTTGGAAAATTTCACAAATTACTTTTTAAATCATTTACATTGACATTTTAACATCCTGATAAATGTTTACTCATGCCTTTTATTAGTGGTGAACATATTGCATTTTTTAGCATGAATGTTCTGATTAAGATCTTTTGTGTTCCCCATAAAAATAAAAAAAAGTCATGGTGCTTTGAACATGAGGGCAAGTGACAATTTATATTTTGGTTCATTATAAGACAGCAATGGTAAATGTTTCTTGATGCATTTGTGACGTGACATGACATTACATAAAACATTTTTAAAAAAAAAGTTAAAATCTTACGGGAATTGGCATTTGCAATCTCATTGGTTTCATTGGGGTCCAGCCAGACCTTCTTCTTGCCACAGCGCAAGACACTGGATGCCAAGCGCTTCTGCAGTCTGAGCATGCTGAAAGATCAAATAAAACAACTTGAGATGAGTTTGAATTGTTTTATTTAGAGAGCTAAATGGACATGAAAAGTGCATGTGACAAATCTACACATCTCAAAGAGGAATCACAACATAACTTTTTATAAAGCAAAAAATTAAGGAAACTACGATTTATGGAATCTAATGTTCAGCAATTATGGCTGGGCGATAAAACGATAATAATAATTATTCGATAAAGTGATATCAAGAGTTTGATAAATGTTCAATAATGTTTTTGCGCCAAAAGTGGAACGAAACTCATTTGAAAATTCCAGTAGTCGGTAACAATACCATTAGAATTTTAAGGTTCTCTGCACCAATGCAAAATCTGTTGGAACTATTTTAATTAACTATTTAAATTTTTATTCAATTCAATTTTAGTTTAAGTAAATAATACATATTAACATTTGAAGGTTACATGCTGTATTCAAGTAAACATTGTTGCCTATAAAAATAAGCAACCCTCTATGTACACCTAAAAAGTAGCTACATCTACTAGGGGTGTAACGGTACATGTATTCGTACCAAACCGTTTTGGTACAGTGCACGTGTGTACCGAACGGTTCCGAATGCAATCTTTAACAGGTAACAGTAGGCTTTTTTTTTTTAAGCGCGGAACATACTTCAATCTGAGTTCCCACACAAATAAAGTATTCAGTCCATTTTATCACAAAAATCAAAGCACAAAGCTGTTTTGACGCTCTTTAATGTAACGTAATTGATCACTGTATATGCGCGCAAGTTTAAGCGGCGGCGCGAGTGAACGCGATCATCTCTTCCTAAAGAATAAACATGAATTCATATCTAGGTATGTTGAGAATACATTACTTACTATACAATAACTTACTGAAACGTATCATGTCATGTAATAGCTCAGTGTTTCAAAGGTGGAAAGATGTCAATAAAACAACGGTTAAACAATGTCACGTAGCATTACATTTACCACAGGCAATATTCTACTTAACCTGTTAGTGATGTCTTGATTATTTAATGTATGTTTAAATAAATCTGTCATGAAAATGACAGACACTGTGTATAAATGATATTTCAACAACAAATTGGAGGGGGAAAAAAAACTATTTTATAGATTTAGAAGTTAATGCAAAAAACTGCCTTACGTGAACGTTACATGTTTGCATACAAAATGTAAATTGAATGTTGATTATTATATCTAAAAATAAATAGCAACTGAATTTAGGCTAATAGTTTGGGCTCTGTTGTTAATCTTTAATATTATAGTAATGTGCAAGTAAGGGCTCCCTTAATAGTTTACAGCAGTGGTTCTCAAACCTTTTGAATTTTATACCAGGTACCACCTCAGAAAATATTTGGCTCTCCAAATACCACCATAAATGACCAACATCAAAATACAGTAGCGTAGAGGGCCTAACTGTTCAGCTACAGCTCTGCACAGCTCAAAAATAAGGCAGTTTATTCCTAATAAGAATATTTATAGTTTAATGGTTTGGTTCCTACAACTTTTACTTAGGAGCAAAATCTGCATTAAAACTGGAAAGAAATAAAGATTTGACATTTATTGTGATAATTATCATTATCAACTGATATGAAAATTATTGTGCTAATGGTTTTGGCCATATCGGCCAGCCCTATCACCATTTTTTTTTTTTTTTTATGGAATTTTGCAGCATTTATTATAAAAGACTTGTCCTTGCACATTTTTAAAAAATGAATGCGTCCTTGAAAACAATAACATCTCTGAGAAGCCATTTCATGTGGATATACATCACAATACATCTAAAGAGAACCTAACAATCCTTACAGTGTATTTTTTTATTTTGTTATGACCATGTAATCCTTTAAACCATTGCTTTTGTGTGATTAACTATAGTTTTTAATGCTGAAATGTTACATTTCTCTCAAACTACATTTTGCAGAAAAACATGAAATTAAATTGAAATTTTAATACAGCATTTAACAAAATGAAAGAAATGAGACCAGTTTAAAAGAGTTATAATGATCAGATAAATCCAATTTTATAGCTATTAATTTGAACCAGGGTTAGGTGTTGTATGAAAAGCATAGATAAATCATAAAAGTGTGGGTGTGTTTCTATATTTTACTGATTTTCAGGCATTTGAACAGAAAACCTGGCACTTACATTTTTTTTTTTTTAAAGAAAGTTGTTTTACTGGCTGACTGATTTACATCGATTTACAAATCATTTAATTGAATAATTTCTTATAATTAATATAAATACAAAAGTAAATATGATTTCAGAGAGATGAAAGGACTTAACAGAGAAGTTTTTGCTTTACTGAACAAGAGAAGCATGCCCTGCTAAACAGCACAATTCAGTGGTGAGAAATTAATTTAAGTTTCTCATATTTAAAGTCAAATAATTATTATTTAGTGTATTCAAATTTTATATTCTAAAAACCCAGATTGTGTTTAAGTCATTGTTATTTGGTGCTGAAGAAACGTAAAATCTTCGATATTGTGGTATAGTGATTCTGTATTCCAAGAGAAGTTCTAAAAAATTTAATAAAAATCTTCAAATTAAATCTTATTTATTCCTTCATATGATGATGTGCTTAGATTATACTTCATACAAAAAAAACAATATTAAAACAAGACTGTAGTTTGTAGCACGGAATATTGACGTCTACCCATCAGTCTTCCCTACCGCTTGCACTAACGTTATATAAGGTGGCAGAAGTGCTAGATGACTATTGACATATAGCATGTTAAACGATATTGGAGTAAAGAGGTTATGCAAACATTCTGGGAACATTATGAGAACGTTGCTTAAATGTAGGGGAACGTTCTGCAAACCTTCCATTTCCGTAAAGAAAACTTTCCATTGTAATTATTTATTTTTTGCTCCATATTGCGGAACCGAATCCTACTGCTTCAGTAAAAGTCAAACAAATTCTTTAGAATGTATTTATTTAGTTTAAAAAGCCCAGTTGTGTTGATAAATGTGAGTTTAGTCTGATAATTTGGTCCGAGAACGAGACAACGTGGAACACTAAGTGAACTGCGGCCTGAAGCTTTTAAAGCTCATTATAAAGCCAGAACCCATGAACTTGGGAAGAAGTCCATAATAAAACTCATTCGCTTCAACATTTTGTCAAAACATCAGCTACTAACATCATATTTTCGGGGACTTTGGTTATGTCTGCTTCAGTAAGGCCTAGAAATCTTACCTCATTGCGGTGGATCACTGAGAGAAAGGAGCGATAGCAGTCAGAGAGCGCTATAGTATACCATTATAAAGGAAGGGTATTTCACCAAATCATCAGCGTTGATAATTAATTAAAGATCATTTTTTGTGCAAAGGAATAATAAATTGTGTTTTATAATACATGTCTTTACATTCAATCTACATATTATTGTGCAAGCATAAACTTCTATTAATTAAGGTAGACGTTAGAGGGAATATCAGACCCCTTTTTCAACTACAATGGTACGTCCCAAAAAAGTACAGCGGACTATGGGCTATGTCGTGACGTAAACTAGTTTTGCGTCACATGCAGTTGACTGTGAAATATATAGTAGTGCACTGAGGAAATTTCACGAATGGAATGGACTTATTGCACAGGTGGGGACCTATCACCATGCTTGAATTCATGGAGCACCCGAGAGTGATCCATTCTTTCACAAATGTTTGTAGAAGCAGTCTGCATGCCTGGGTGTTATATTTTATACAAATTTGGCCATGGAAGTGATTGGAACATCTGAATTCAATGATTTGGAGGGGTATCCTAATACTTTTGGCAATATAGTGTATGTATAATTTCCTTCCCCAAAAGATTGATCGGCTACCTACAAAGCTTTCATGTCGTTAATCAAGAGTGCAGATAAAATGGATTTAAAAATCAGTCCACAGGAGATGTAGGAAAAACAGCATTTATACTTATTTTCACTTATTACTGCTTGAAATGAAGACACTTTGTAATGCAAAACAACATTAAGCACACATTCACTGTCTCTTCTATCGCAGTTGCTCCGGTGGAGTCGACCATTGAAAGGTACAATTTTAACCCTACTGGTTGAGTTATATAAATAACCCAATTAACATTTGGAAAAACCAAGTGACCCAATATGTTTACAGAGCTGCCAACTTTTCAAAAAAACTTAAGAGTGAGATTTGGTGGGGCCAACCAAAATTTTGCTGCGTACAAAGCAAAAATTGCAACAACAAAAAATAAAATAAATAATAATATTATAATAACAGCTATATATATATATATATATATATATATATATATATATATATATATATATATATATATATATATATATATATATATATATATATATATATATATATATATATATATATATATATATATATATATATATAAACACACACATATCACAGGAAACACTCTCTCTGCATCCGCATTTGAATGGGGTAGTATTGTTCCCTTTCTCGTATTGCATATGGAAAAACTCCTTTTCTCGAGAATATGAAGTAAAAAACTTTATTCTATAAAGTGTCTGTAAAATGCAGTGCGGCTGCACAGCAGATAGAACAGCGCGAGCTGCGTGCTGATTGGCTGTGCTGTGGCAACTGCAGGAACCTATGGCGAGGCGGCTGAGAGAGCGAACCAATAGGGGTCGCTAGAAAATCCCGCTGATCAAGGTCGCTAGAATTAGCATATTGAGGCTATAAAAGACCGTGTTCTGCCATAGGAATTCAGATTTAATCTCCTTCAGCGATTCCTTCATTGACCTTCGGAATTGAAGCCCCGCCGTCGAAAAGCACTCAGCGGAACTTCTCTGCAGCCCTGAGGATGCCGGATTCCCGCTTGGTCTCCGCCTTCAGCCGCCTGCTGTTCCAGCTGCACCATCTGGCGTTAAATATCCTTTATTCTGTTGTACCCCTGCATAAACACTGTTAATTCAGTGCCACAAAATCACTCATAAATCCCGCCACGGCCGGATTACCATGGACTGGTGACTGGAGATGTAAATATTGCAGTCAACTAGCCTGTGGTCAAACACGCTCGTTGCACTCTCGGTCTAGACTAGAACATAAAAGCATTGTAAAATGGCTTCCATACCACCTGGACTTCCTTACATTCTCCCAGTTCCCTTGGTTCCGGTGGCTGGAGATGTAAATATTGCAGTCAATTAGCCTGTGGTCAAACACGCTCGTCTGCACACTAACGCTTTGCGTGTTTACCCCTGTGGACTCGCTCTCCGGCTTGCGCCGTGAGTACTTTAAATGTAAGTTTGCGCCCACTATACAGTGCGCGCCACTGCACATTATTACAATGAATCACAAAAAGAGCTTTTTATATGTAGGAAATGTGCCCACTTTACAGTCTGCACCCCTGCACCCAAGCACTTTTCACACAGCGCACACGCGCCACGAGCGCTATGAATGTGAGGCGCGCCCACTGCAAAATCTGCGCCTACAAACATAAACACTATTCCCACAGTGTTACAGCACAAAGCAACCGGGTTACCGGGTCCCTATTACTAAGCGGCCCGCCCCCAAATCTAATTCAACCCTTGGCTTCACGAGCCCAGGCCTGGCAGGCCATTCCTGGTATATCAAATTGGGTGTTGAACATAATAAAACGAGGTTACTCACTACAGTTTGCTCGCAGACCCCCGCGCTTTCGCGCCGTGGTCAAAACCTCAGTGAAAAGCAGCGTGAGTCACGTGCTCTGCGCCGAGGTATCGAAACTGTTGGAAAAGGGAGCAGTGGAAACCGTGCACTAGACACAAAGTGAGTCAGGCTTTTACAATCGCTACTTCCTCGTCCCGAAAAATTGGATGGTGGCCTCAGGCCCATCCTAGATCTCAGACATCTGAACAAAGCGCTTATGACGCGTGCTCGTTCAAGATGCTGACAGTGAAACAAATCCTTGTGCACATTTGCCCGGGGGATTGGTTTTTCACAGTCGACCTGAAAGATGCCTACTTTCACATTCAGATAGCACCCCGTCACAGGCCATTCTTGAGATTCGTCTTCGAGGGTCAGGCTTATTAATACACAGTCCTGCCATTCGGGTTATCCCTGGCGCCTTGCACTTTTACGAAGTGCATGGACGCAGCCATAGCCCCACTGAGGCTGAATGGCATGCGGATACTCAACTACCTCGACGATTGGCTTGTCATAGCCCAATCAGAGGCACATTTGATGATACACAAGTCCTGGCTCCTCAACCATCTAAAATGTTTGGGTATCAGGATCAATATCGCCAAGAGTTCAATGTCTCCCACCCAGAATATATCTTTTCTGGGTATGGTCATAGACTCAATACAGATGAGGGCGCGGCTTACGTCACAGCGCGCCCTCTCTATTCAGAACATGGCGGCATCATTCAAAGCTGGCGCGTATGTTCCTCTCAAACATTTTCAGAGGATGCCAGGTCTTATGGCCTCGGCATCGGCAGTACTCAAACTGGGTCTATTACACATGCGCCCCCCTTTAACACTGGTTGAATTCCTGCGTTCTGGCTTGCGCATGGCGATCAGGCGAGTTTCGCATCAAAGTGAACCACAGCTGTGTCAAAGCTCTGGCTCCTTGGAAGGCGACCACCTGGTATCAGACAGGTGTGAGTATGGGTACAGTTACGAAATGGAAAGTGGTCTCGACAGATGCATCCAACCTAGGTTGGGGCTGCCCCTACACAAGGGCAAGCCCATCTCTGGCCAATGGCCAATTCAGAGAAAAGGCTGCACATAAACTGTCTAGAGATGATTGCGGTCATCCTATCGCTAAGAGCTTTCCTTCTGTACATAAAGGGTCACCACGTCCTGGTCCGAACGGACAACATGTCGGTGTTATCCTATATAAATCGCCAGGGAGGTCTGAAATCAGGCTGTTGAGTCAGGCCATTCCATGGCAAAACACCTCCTGTTATGGGCAGAGCACTGCCTGAGCTCCCTGAGAGCGGCTCATGTGCCAGGCATCCTGAATCAGGGTTTGGACATGTTATCCAATAGCAGCATTCCCCCGGGGGAATGGTCCCTTCACCCGCATACAATTCAGTTGATTTGGAGCACCTTCGGCAAGCGAAAATAGATCTTTTTGCCTCAGAAGACAATGCTCACTGCCAAATATTTTTCTCCAAACACAGGGATGCGCTGGCCCATGTCTGGCCCAGACACCCTCTGTATGCTTTTTCTCTGATCGCGATGTTGCCACAGGCCATCAAAAAGATCAGGGAAACCGAATCCACAGTGCTATTAATAGCCCCGTTGTGGTAAAACCGAATATGGGTGTCCGAACTGACTCACATGTCAGACACAGCCCCATGGCGATTCCGCTGAGGAAAGACCTCCTCACGCAGGCTAGAGGGAAAATCTGGCATCCTTGTCCCGAACTGTGGGCCCTCCACGTATGGCCCATCAATGGATACCCGGGAACCTCTCTGAAAGAGTTATGAATACTATGAATACTATTTCTGAAGCTAGAGCCCCCGAAACCTCGATGCACACTTGTGCGAGGTGGCAGAAGTGCTCGCCTTCCTTTAAGAGCTAATGGACGCGTGTCGTTCCCCCTCCACGCTCAAAGTATACGTTGCCGCCATAGCAGCTTATCACGCTCAGGTCGCGGGACAATCACTGAGGAAAAGCGAGCTTATTGTACGCTTTCCCTCAGTCCCTATATGGGAACTTGCCATAGTGTCAGAAGCTATTAAGGGCTCCCCCTTTGAACCGCTTCAGTCTGTGAGCATAAAGCACCTCTCACTCAAAACCGCCTTTCTGCTGGCACTGGCCTCAGTTAAGCGAGTGGGTGATTTACACGCACTCTCCGCGAGTGCTTCCTGTCTTGAGTGTGGGCCTACCGACTCCAGGGTCGTACTCAAGCCAAGACATGGTTATGTTCCTAAAGTGCTTTCCACTCCCTTTAGGGCACAGGTCAATTCCGTCTGCAGATGTTCGAGACCACGGCGGTTCAGGAGAACTGGGAACGAAGCGAGTGGGCGCGGGTGCTGGGCCCCCTATTGACTGGTGAGGCTCAAAGAGCATACTTTTCCCTTCCCGCTGAGGCGGCTGATAAGTATGATGAACTCAAGAAAGAAATCCTCGGACACCTTGGGCTGTCCGCCATCTCCGCGGCCCAGCTGTTCCACGAGTGGGAGTTCAAGCCTCGACGCCCAGCCCGCGCCCAAGCCGCAGAGCTGTCACGGCTTACACGTCACTGGTTGCTCAAGGGAACACCCACCGCGGGTCAGGTTGCGGAATGGGTAACCATCGACAGGATGCTCCGAGCTCTCCCACCGCCCACCGCCCCGAGGTGGTGGGAGAGACGAATCCGACTACCATCGCCAAGCTCGTCGAAGCCGTCGAGTTGGCAGAGGCGACGATGCACCGTGAGCCCGGGGAGCGAGCGCCGTCCTTCCCTTGGAGGGTGGTCCAGGAGCAACGCACGCCGGAAGGTACCCCGCGACCAGTACATAGGCCTGCAGCTCCCAGCCCTGTCGACGAACCGATGCCCACGGAGGAGCCTGCCCCGCCAGCACGCGCATGGCTGGCTGGTTGCAGTCTACATCAGGACCCGCCCCGCGAGGCTCCGCGAGCGGAAGTAAAAGTGAACAGGCGAACGGTCCTGGCCCTCTTGGATTCCGGGAGATCGGTCAGTCTCGTCCAAACCACCGTCCTCCCGCCGCAGAAGGCCCCCAAAGCACAGCTGCCGATCACCTGCGTTCACGGCGACACCCGTCACGTCCCAGCCCGCCGAGTGACGATATCCGCGGGCCCAGGCACCTGGCCAGTGGAGGTGGGCGTGCTAAAGGATCTTCCGGTTCCTGTGCTCCTTGGACGGGACTGGCCGGGGTTCGAAGAGCTTCTTCGGGCCACCACGCAGCCAGCCAGCCGGGCCGGGAGCCGCCCCTGCAGTCATCGCCGCCGGAGGAGGAATAACAACGCCACCCTGCTGGGGACGGACAGCGGGAGAGATGGTGAGTCCCCCTCCCCGGTTACTGACGTGTTCTTTGATGTCTTCCAACAGGTCCAGGGAGGGGGCTCATTTGCGAAGGCCCAGCTAGAAGACGACCGGCTCAAGCATTGTTGGTCACAAGTCCGAACGGTGGATGGCCAAGAGCACCAACCAGCACCCCATTCTCTCCCGCACTTTGTCGTAAGAAACGGCCTGTTGTACTGTGTCGCCCAGCGAAGGGGGGAGGTAAAAGAACTGCTCGTGGTTCCCAAGCCGAACGTGGAGATGGTCATGAAGCTAGCCCACAGCCATCCGATGGCCGGCCACCTGGGGACCGCCAACAGCGCCATCCAGCGCATCCGGGAACGTTTCCACTGGCCGGGCTTGGATGGGGAAGTAAAGCGGTTCTGTCAAGCCTGTCCAACCTGCCAGAGAACCGCGCCACGAGCTCCTCCCCCCAGTCCGCTCATTCCGCTGCCCATCATGGGGGTACCTTTTGAGCGAATTGGAATGGACCTGGTGGGGCCGTTGCCTAAGTCTGCCCGTGGACATGAACACATTCTGGTGATTGTCGACTACGCCACCCGGTATCCAGAGGCACTTCTGCACCACGGGAAGAAGGAAGCACCAACACTTCACTACCTCAACGTTTGTTCATTGTCTCCCATTAAATCCACCCTCCGGGGGCTTTTCACTGAATTCTGTGTTGTGTGATTCTTCACCCTGCCACAGTGGTGGAGAATGCAGGCAAGAGCGTGAAGACGTTGTTTTTTTTCTTTTCCCCCAGTCACTCACGGAAACCCGGAAGTAGGGCGGCACTCCTCCCCGTCATGGAAGACCTGCTCAAATGCCTGACTGAAGTGAGTGCCAGACAGCAACAAATCACCGAACACCTGGCGGCCCGTCAGGCGAAGGTAGAAGAAGAGTTCGCCGCCCTCCGCCTCTCCGCTGCCCAACACGTTCCGCTTCCTAACCCGCGCGTCCGAGCAACCCAGCTGCTACCAAAATTAACCTCTCAAAATGATGTTGAACTTTTTCTGCAGATGTTCGAGACCACGGCGGTTCGGGAGAACTGGGAACGAAGCGAGTGGGCGCGGGTGCTGGGCCCCCTATTGACTGGTGAGGCTCAAAGAGCATACTTTTCCCTTCCCGCTGAGGCGGCTGATAAGTATGATGAACTCAAGAAAGAAATCCTCGGACGCCTTGGGCTGTCCGCCATCTCCGCGGCTCAGCTGTTCCACGAGTGGGAGTTCAAGCCTCGACGCCCAAGCCGCAGAGCTGTCACGGCTTACACGTCACTGGTTGCTCGAGGGAACACCCACCGCGGGTCAGGTTGCGGAACGGGTAACCATCAACAGGATGCTCCGAGCTCTCCCACCGCCCACCCGGCGGGTGGTGGGAATGACGAATCCGACTACCATCGCCAAGCTCGTCGAAGCCGTCGAGTTGGCGGAGGCGGCGATGCACCGTGAGCCCGGGGAGCGAGCGCCGTCCTTCCCTCGGAGGGTGGTCCAGGAGCAACGCACGCCGGAAGGTACCCCGCGACCAGTACACAGGCCTGCAGCTCCCGGCCCTGAAACGGCCTGTTGTACTGTGTCACCCAGCGAAGGGGGGAGGTAAAAGAACTGCTCGTGGTTCCCAAGCCAAACGTGGAGATGGTCATGAAGCTAGCCCACAGCCATCCGATGGCCGGCCACCTGGGGACCGCCAACACCATCCAGCACATCCGGGACCGTTTCCACTGGCCGGGCTTGGATGGGGAAGTAAAGCGGTTCTGTCAAGCCTGTCCAACCTGCCAGAGAACCGCGCCACAAGCTCCTCCCCCCAGTCCGCTCATTCCGCTGCCCATCATCGGCGTACCTTTTGAGCGAATTGTAATGGACCTGGTGGGGCCGTTGCCTAAGTCTGCCCGTGGACATGAACACATCCTGGTGATTGTCGACTACGCCACCCGGTATCCAGAGGCACTTCCCCTGCGAAAGGCAACGGCAAAGAACATCGCCAAGGAGCTCTTCCTTCTCTGCACCCGAGTCGGCATCCCAGCGGAGATACTGACGGACCAAGGAACTCCCTTCATGTCCCGGCTAATGGCTGACCTCTGCCGGCTGCTGAAGGTAAAGCAGCTCCGGACCACAGTGTATCATCCGCAGACAGACGGCATAGTAGAGCGCTTCAATCAGACCCTCAAGCAGATGCTCGGGGGGGGGGGGCGCCGGAGACAAACGAGACTGGGACCTGATGCTGCCCTACGTCCTGTTTGGAGTCCGAGAAGTTCCTCAAGCCTCAACTGGTTTCACCCCGTTTGAGCTGCTCTTCGGCCGTCAGCCACGAGGGCTCCTAGATGTGGCCCGTGAAGCCTGGGAACAGCAGCAGCCGGCACCTCTCCGCTCCGCCATCGAACACGTGAGGTAAATGCGTGAGCGGATCGAGAGGGTCATGCCATTAGTCCGGGAGCACCTCACGAAGGCGCAGCAGAACCAACGGCAGCTGTACGACCGGGCGGCTCAGCCCCGGGAATTCCAGCCGGGCGACAGGGTCATGGTGCTGGTCCCCACCTCTGCGTGCAAATTCCTGGCGACCTGGCAGGGTCCGTTCACCGTCATAGAGCACGTGGGTCCCGTCAACTACCGGCTGCGCCAGCCAGGCAGGTGCCGTGAAGAGCAGCTATATCACATCAACCTGCTGAAGAGGTGGGTGGGGACCAGAGACCAGCTCACTGCACTGGCCTCTGTCGAGCCCCCGGTCGTGGACGTGGGAGCACAGCTGTCGGCCCCCCAGAAGACGGAGCTGAATCATCTGGTCCGTCAGTTCTCTGATGTGTTCTCCACACGTCCCGGGCAGACTAAGGTAATCCAGCACGACATCCGCACACCACCCGGCCTCATCGTGAGGCAGCGGCCCTATCGGGTCCCCGAGGCTCAGAGACAAGCCATCGAGGATGAGGTTTGTGAGATGCTGAAGTTGGGGGTAATCGAGCCATCACGCAACGCCAGGTCCAGCCCCATCGTCATGGTACCGAAGCCGGACGGCACCCTCCGCTTCTGTAACGACTTCCGCCGGCTCAACAAGGTCTCGGAGTTCAATGGCTTCCCAATGCTCCTGTGGCGAGCAGCGAGGCTGAGGGACCGTGAGGGCGGGACGAGGCGGCGCTCATCAGGGAGGATGAGCGCCAGCTGCACGCCGCAGCGATCTCGGCTCTCGCGGAGGAGTGAGGGACTATAAAGGAGGAGTGACGACAGTGAGGGACGAGAGAGGACCAGGCCTGGATTTTATGTTGTTTTATTTACGTTTTATGTGTTGCTGCAGTCGACCGTGAGGGGCTGCAGCTTTTTATTTTCATTTGTGTTTTGCTTGTATGTAGGCGGCAGTCGTCCGCGAGGGTCTGTCGCCACCGTTATTATTTTGTGTTTATTTATTAAAAGTTATTTTGATTGTCCGCCGGTTCCCGCCTCCTTCTTCCCGTACAAACAAGCTTTACTACAGTGGTGCCGAAGCCCGGGAGGAAGGAGGGACGCGCTGTTGAAGAGCCCTCGCAGCTGAGGGGGATCGCGGTGCCGCAGAGTTCGGGCAGCGCGGAGGAGAGAAGTCCGCGAGCGGCTGCCTGAAGCGGTGGTGCTGGAGCGAATGAAGGTCGGTGGGACGGAGAGCTCGCTGCCGTGCCCCTGGGTTGAGGTGGGGTGGCTGCCGTCCTAGAGGGAGCGCGGAGTAGTGCGCGGAGGAGTCACCGGCGTTCGCCGTGGGCCGGAGCCTGTATCCCTCCGCCGTGTAGGGGAAGGGCAGGGAGCGCGCGGGACTCGCTGCCGGCTGCCCTCGACAGGAGGAGCCACCGCCGGCCGCCAGGGGGCAGAGGAGCGTCGAGCCGTCCACCGGCCGTCCAGTACCACCGCATGGCACCGCGAGGAAGAGCCTCTCGGCTGGCTGTGGACCGAGCGGCAGTGTGTCTGGGAACCGAACCAGAATTTTTTTTTTTTCTCCTCTCTCCACTCTCTCGTCTCTGTCGCTCCTCATGTTCCTCGCTCCGTTCTCTCACCTCGCTGTTCTTACCCCCAGGTCCCGCGGCCGCCGTGAGTACTCGGGAGTACCCCCCGGCCTGCGAAGGGCGTTGGGGGTATGTGGCGAGCAGCGAGGCCGAGGGACCGTGAGGGCGGGACGAGGCGGCGCTCATCAGGGAGGATGAGCGCCAGCTGCGCGCCGCAGCGATCTCGGCTCTCGCGGAGGAGTGAGGGACTATAAAGAAGGAGCGACGACAGTGAGGGACGAGAGAGGACCAGACCTGGATTTTATGTTGTTTTATTTACGTTTTATGTGTTGCTGCAGTCGACCGTGAGGGGCTGCAGCTTTTTATTTTCACTTGTGTTTTGTTTGTATGTAGGCGGCAGTCGTCCGCGAGGGGCTGTCGCCGCCGTTATTATTTTGTGTTTATTTATTAAAAGTTCTTTTGATTGTCCGCCGGTTCCAGCCTCCTTCTTCCCGTACAAACAAGCTTTACTACAGCCCCGTGTCAACGAGCTGCTGGAGCGCCTGGGGAGGGCTGGGTATATTTCGACGCTCGACCTCTTGACCTTTCGGGGCTACTGGCAAGTTCCCCTCACCGACTCCGCCAAGGAGAAGACGGCGTTCTCCTCACCCAGTGGGCACTGGCAATACCGAGTCTTCCCCTTCGGCCTGCACGGGGCCCCCGCTACGTTCCAGAGGATGATGGACATTCTTCTGCGTCCCCACCAAGCGTACGCGGCGGCGTACCTCGACGACGTGGTCATCCACTCGGAGACCTGGCAGGACCACCTGGAGCGGCTGCGGAGGGTGCTCCTGGAACTCCGACGGGCTGGACTGACCGCCAACCCCCGGAAATGCCATCTCGCCCTCGCCGAGGCTCAGTACCTGGGTTTCCGGGTGGGTAGAGGACTGATCCAGCCCCAGGAGAAAAAGATAGACGCTATCCTGTCGACGCCCCGCCCGGAGACCAAAACTCAGGTACGAGCCTTTTTGGTGTTGGCGGGGTACTATCGCTGTTTTATCCCCGACTTCTCCACCCTAGCATCTCCCCTGACAGACGTGACCCGGAAGGGGCAGCCGGAGAAGGTACAGTGGGACAGCACCTTGGACAGGACCTTCCGGGACATCAAGACCGCCCTGACCACGGAGCCGGTCTTGCGGGTGCCCGACTTCAACTGCCCCTTCCTGCTGCAGACGGATGCCTCGGACACGGGGGGCGGTCCTCTCCCAGGTCCGCGAGGGCGAAGAGCATCAAGTCACGTACATCAGCCGTAAGCTGACCCCAGCCGAAACCAGGTATGCGGCAGTGGAGAAGGAAGCCCTGGCCATCAAGTGGGCAGTCCTGGAGCTCCGCTACTACCTGCTGGGACGCCGCTTCACCCTGATGATGGACCACGCCCCGCTGCAGTGGATGGCCCGCACCAAGGACACCAACGCCAGGGTGACGCGGTGGTTCCTGGCGCTCCAGGACTTCCACTTTACGGTGGTGCATCGGGCCGGGACAGCCAACTCCAATGCAGACGGACTCTCCAGGCTGTGGTCAGCTTACGCAGGTCTGTCAGGGCGCACTCCCCACCCACCCCTATGTTCCCCAGTGTGTGTGACTAACTCTCGTTACAGGGCCAGAGCGACGCTTAGGGGGGAGGGGGGGGGGTGTGACAAGTCTCCCGAGCTCTCGTCAGCGTCGCCCTGGAAACAAACGAGGATCACCTGTCAGCACTCAGCACGGACCGGACCGTCACAGCTGCAGGCCATCAACACCCACTATAAAGCACCACACATGGGGACACCAGTCTGAGCACGAACACTCCATGAAGCAGCGCACTAACCTTTCTCTCTCTCTCAGACAGCAGCCTGTGACACTCCGGCCACCCCATCCCACTGACGTCACCGCGAGTCACCACTGCACCACGGGAAGAAGGAAGCACCGTGCATCAACACTTCATTACCTCAACGTTTGTTCACTGTCTCCCATTAAATCCACCCTCGGGGGCTTTTCATTGAATTCTGTGTTGTGTGATTCTTCACCCTGCCACAGTGAGTAACCGAGTACATTTTTTCTTTCTTTTCTTTTCTTTTTTGCCTTTGATAGATAAGGTTGATAATGAATTCTGTCTATTAAGACAAAATACATCTATATGACTGTTATGGGAAAATTTAATCATAGCTATACATTAAACATTGCGCATGAAATGTTTATTGATTTGCATATATTCATACAGAACCAGCTTACTAGGTAAAAGGTCATATACAGAATATAGAGAACACGTTCTACACTTACACATGGAAAACATATTTTGTACAGGAGACATGAAGACTGGGATTTGACACTCAGGGGTCAGGATGGCCTAAACGTAGGGATCAGAGTTAAAATGAACAGCACACTCTGGGATTTGAGCAAGTGCTGCTTTTCTTGTCATGTGTGGAAATTTACAGGAGGAGTGACTTTGTTTGGGAAACTGATAAAAAGCTGAGTTCTGTTATGTCTAGTTAGTGCACTCTGAAGACATAGAAGATGGCTGTATGACTGTGACTCATTTCTTGCAAGAAATTAAATCTTTATAAAGACAATTGGGCACGGTTTTGTCTCTTATTCAGTAATGCGGAGTTAGTTGAAATTTTGCCACGACAGTTGGTGTCAGAAGCGGAGATTCCATGGATGTGCCTTTTGAACCCCAGGAGCGGATGGTGACTGATCATCCTGGACTTTAGAGTCACAGCTCTACCCCGAAATATTGAGGGAGAGAGGCCAACCGCTCAGGGGGTCCGGAGGGTCCGACCACTGGAACAAACGAACCCGAGGTGGCAACGGGACGCTTCTGGTAAGAGACAAACTTAAAATTCGGGGAAGAATTTTTGAAATAGAAAATTGAGTTAAATTGAAAATTGAAATTGGGGTGGATAAACCATAGTGGGGTCTGACTCTGTGGCAAATGCAACGTGGTTGATTCGTTTATGGGATAGAAACTGAAACCATGTGGGTGAAGGCAACGTGATTAAAATTTAGAGAATTTTGAGATATCACGTGGGCGAGGAGACCGTGCTGTAAGCCGGTTTTGGGCTATTGGGAGCCAATAAGATAGGACACTATTGGGAGTGTCCGCCCGTCTGGTCTTGGGTGAAGAGATCAGATCTGAATGGAGACGTCCGACAGATTCATTAGCGTACGCTAGAGGGGAAAAAGCCACAGAGACAGACAGCCAGTATGGGGAAGTCCCAAAGCAAGCTAGCTGAATATGATACACCGGTATTTGGTCAAATGAGAAAATGATATGGGAAAAATGCATTCAAGGCAGAGAAGTTAGTTAATTAATGATTTCCCAAACGAGGGAACACCAGACTGAAAGTGGTGAATGAGTCAGTTGAAGAGGGGAGATAAACTGAAAAGCTGTTGTGGGAAATGTGTGTGAGAAATGCGAACAAACAGTGAAATGTTGGGGGAAAGAGGCAGATAAGAGAGAAAGGAAAATGTTGTCTTATCACGCAGAAGTCACAGCTGTTTAAAGATTGCCGGTGAGTATGAACGTTGACTATATTCTGGCTAACTTTTTGAGTGATATGATCGGTAATTTGATTATTCGGTACAAAGATTTTGAGATGAACAAGAGCAAACGCTGTAAGCAGCTCCGCTCTGAACCCCTGACATCAAAGAAATTTGCTGGACTGGTGAAGGGAATGGGCAGAAATGTTTTTATTGTAATTGTAAAGTTGATCAGCAACTCAAATTTCTAGATGTTTGTGATTATTCATTAATTTGTAAAATGGGTGAGGTGCCGTTATACCTGAAGGGAAAATCCCAGAAGTGACTGATATACAATTGAGTAACTAAAATAATGTTGATGAAAAAGCAGATAGCACCATAAATTGTCTGGACCCCGAGCGAGCTCTGTTCTCAGACAGACTGTCACTTTTGGAGCACACAGGTTACTGAACGTTGCTCCATAAGCTAAAGATGAGAATGTTTTAATTGTGCTCAGCGGGGCCATTTTGGACATAATTATGTCCGAACACCCATAAGGTGTAGAAAGTGTGGCAAATCAGGCCACCAGACTAAATTCTGTAAACGAAACCCAGTGAAAAGAAAGTAACAGAGATTTGCACTCTGTCTATGAAAATGATAACAATAAGATTAATAAAGTCTTTAGTGATTATTCTATTAATTTGAGATTATGAACTGATTATTTGAGATTTGAGATAATTGAGATAATTTTAATATGAGGTTAAAATTGAAAATAAAGATGATAAAACATGTTGCAAAGATATATAAATCCTGATTAACTGAGATTTAAATGAATAATTTGTTGAAATAACTATAGGTGATAAAATGTTGAAAGCCCTAGAAGCTGATGTTTTGGTTTCAAAAGATAAGCCTGTGCTGAGCTGAAATAAACAATTTGTTATCTCAATCCGGCCACCACGTGGCCTAACTTGAGTAACAGAGACTCAATCTGAGTGGAAATTAAAGCTTCTGAATTCATTGTGGGGGCAAAACACAAATATGAAATTATGATCATTTGAAAATGTCAATTCTGGCAAAGGATAGAGTTAAAAGGAAAATGTCTGATGTTTATTTGAAAACAATTTTAATTTCTAGCCAGATCTTACACTGAGCTAGTGTGAGGAGTGAAAAGTTTATGAAAATGCAGTGTACCAGCCCTGAAGGCCTCAGAGTCTCTCTCTCATCCCAGACCAGCTCAAAGCTGATATCTGAGCCTGTGCCACAGATGATAGAAGATATTGATGAGTAAAAGCACAGGGCATCATGTGAACATAATAGACAGTTATTTGTTAAGATATAAAAAAGGTGCCATCAAGAGGGCAATAAGACATGTTTTAAAAATACAGACTTTTAATGAACTGAAATTTTTGATGAATGCATGATATGACCAGTAACTTCTGTCTGCTCTTAGCCTTCACCATGTACAGAACTGATGGCCTTGGTCACAGATGTAGCAGAACATTAAAATGAATGGACAGGTGTTTTGGCTAAATTCACTGAGAATAATCTAAAGCACTGCTATGGGGCAGCTTTGAAGAAGTATAATGGATTTTAGTGATTAAGTTGTGTTATAATTAACCTGCCTCCATGTTTTTACTCATTTGAAAGCAGACCAGATGGCTCTGGTGACTCTTGAATGCACTTTCCAAAAGGCTCCAGAAAATATCTGATCCTGTTTAGGATCAAAGATCTCAAGTGATGACAAGGCGAGCACGATGTGGTTTTTTCCCGATGACGGGTTAAACTTCCTACGGCCTGACAGGTAGCAACCCAAGCCAGGGAAATCACGATAAGTCGCCTTGGACCCCCAACAAAAAAAAATAAAAAACAAAAAAAAATGGAGGGGGTTTTATGTGAGGTGTGTATGAGAGGTGAGGCAGATGTCTGTGAGGCCAGCAGCATCTCTGGTGTTGGGAGGAGAAACTGTGTTTCGTAGGGGCCAAGGTCAAGACTGGACACGGTAGCCCCTGCCCTAATAATGGCCCCTCTATACCGCTCACCAAATACCGCATAAATTGAGAGCCAGGAAACACCCTGAAGAAAAGAGCAATGATTGGCATTTAAGAGCCAGCTGAGACCATACTGTGATTGTGATTGATAACTTTGTGGAACAGAACAAAATGTATTTGTATCAGTAAAACTGTATGATATTGAACTAATATGTCTCTATCATTGTATTAATCCTGCAGGTCATTAGGATGGCAGAGGATCATTTGGAGACATGGTGATGGCTTTAAGAGGACGGCTTTTGAAGTTTAAAGAGACGTTCTGGATAACAGAGGTATCTAAACTAAGGATAACTAAGGATAAAACAATTTCACAGTATAATTTATTGGAGATGTTCTAATTTGAAAGTTCAACAGTTAAATTTCTAAACTTTGTGAAGGATTAATGAATTAAGGGTTAGTCAAGTCAAGTCAACTTTATTTATATAGCGCTTTTAACAATGGAGATTGTTTCAAAGAAGCTTTACAGTTTAAACAGGAAAATAATGCAGCCTAATTTTATTCAGCTGTATAGCCATTTGATGTCATCAGTTAATTTCAATTTCCATACGGTGACAGTGTGGGCTTTAGATCAATAATTAGATCAGTAATTTAGTTTATATGGTTAAATTAGTTTATTAATTAGATTTATTTCGATGTTTAGTTGAAAAAATATAGTGTCCCCAACTGAGCACGCCAAGCCAGAGGCAACAGTGGCAAGGAAACCAAAACCCCATTAGGTGACCTAATGGAGAAAAATAAACCTTGGGAGAAACCAAGCTCAGTCGGGGTGCCAGTTCTCCTCTGGCCAATTAACAAACAGCGTATTATTATTATTATTATTATTATTATTATTATTCTGGCTGCTTTACAGGTCAGAGGTCATAATAGATCGGAATATTCAAAGGACCGGAGGCAACACGCTGGAGACGGGTTTATTGAGGATGCTGTTGATTAAATAATTATTAAAGTGCAATATTCGAATGATCGGAGGCAACACGCTGGAGACAGGTTTATTGCGGATGACATATCGATTTAAGTATTATTTAATGGTAATATTCGAACAATCGGAGTCATCACACTGGTGACGGGTTTATTTAGATGCCGTGTCGATGAGGCAAATTTAGTGAATTTAACATTATAGTAAAAGTCTTAGAAGACTGTTGAAAAGATAAATCTGGGTGAGAGAGGAAGAGAGAGGCTGCTTGAGTGGAACCAGGGATTGTACTCTGCCTGAGACAAAACAAAAACACTGATATCAGAACAAAACAACCCAGCTGACTTTTCTAAAAATAGATTATTAATGAACAGATTTGAAACTGGTTAAGAAACCATGTAAAAGCACATTTTGAGAATGAGCAGTTCATATTTATGTGTCCTGATTGAGTGTCGTGTGCCATTAACCTCTGGAATGAGTGTTTTTATCATCACAGGTTAGTTAAGTGAAACGACAAACGCTAAAGAAGCTGATTATTCTGAGCGAATCTGGTGAAAAGATGATCCAGAACATGGACGAGCTTTAAATGGATTGGTATCCAGCTCAGTCTGTTAATGGTAATTATGACTACTTTGTCATTTATGATGTTGTTTTGAATTAATCTATGGATTAGTGCATATGTTAAAGCGGAATAGTTCGAGATTGCCGCCCATCATGGGTTTAACACCCTTGTATAAATTCAACAGAGGGTCGGAGTATAAATAATGTCAATTGATTAAGAATGGATAATGTACATTTTATAGACTGGACGGCAGAGACAAGGAGACAAATTAACTAAAGTCACTATAATCTAAATTATCCAGAGACTCCCTAGTATTGATGAAAGGCCAGAGGGCGAACAAAGGGAGAACTTCTAAGAAAGAAAGAGTTTTATTTTATTTCCTACGAATGGAGGCATGACATTAGATGTCAAAGAGAGCTTCTATTTATGTATTAAGGGCTGAAAGAGCAGGCAGAGAAGGCTTTCTGTGTGACTGCTATTGAGATAAGAGGAATATAATATTTTGGTTTCTGCAGAGCAGTAGAGATAAGAAACAATAATGATCATATGGTGCATCTTTTTGAGAGAAGAATAATGTGACAAGTTAAAACAAGAGAGAAATAGCCCAAAAAGATAGATTTTTTGGGTGGAAAATTGATTTATGAACAATTTATGAACACTTGTAAAGTTAAATGGAGTTAATAGACATATACGAATTGAAAAATCATTTTGAAACAGCTTTAAAGAAATTGATGATGACTTATAGTACAAATTTGAATACTTTATAAAGTGATATGGGAGATTATGAAAATTTGCAAGTTCTTGGAATAGTTATAACAATTTTGGGTTTAAGTGGCAAGGTGAGGATTTGATGATAAGTACCACTGCCAAATTACATTAATTAAGAGGTTTAAGATTTTGGGCCAGTTGGAGCGTATGTCTAAAGAGTTTTAATTGACAGGAAATGGAGAAAAGGGTACTTTGAAAAAGGGCCCTGATGAATTGATGTTGAATGGTTTACTGATAACAGGAACTGAAAAGATTTTTATAAAAATTGGATATTGAGTATGATTAAGTATGATGTCACGAGATAAAGATGAGTGAACGAGCTCATTGAATGTAATACGAATTGATAACTATGTAATTTTGATTAAGTGTATTTAACGTTAACAAATTTAGATTAATGTTCATTAATGGTTAAATATGATGTGGGCTATGATTAGTGAGGAGGTGTCTGCTGAAAATAGTATGGTTAACAAAAACAGGGTGGTTTGTGAAGAATGGTGTTAAAACAACTGACCTAGAGGAAGGTTGATTGCACAGTGAGAAACAATAGGTTACTGTCGTAACCCCGGTTCTCTGAAACATCGAGTGGAGAGATCCACCTATGGGAAGGGCATCCGTACCTGACCTTTGCAGAAGCATCCAATTGCACCAAGTCTGGCAAGACAGACAGGAGCGCGCAGCCAATGCCCGGTAAGGCCCCGCCCCTTACCTGCGGGCATAAATAGCCTGCACGCGTTACTGTACTCCAGTAAGAATATTCGCTTCTCGTGCAGCAAGCGGGGCAAGGCTGGTGGATCTCTCCACTCGATGTTTCAGAGAACCGGGGTTACGACAGTAACCTATTGTTCTCTTTCATCATCTCGTGTTCGAGATCCACCTATGGGAGAGACATGGACAGCTACCCGATTGCCCAATATACTCACAGTGAGGTTCTGTTAGCCAGAAAAAGACGGTCACCCCAAGGGGGCGGTGCTTGACACGTCTCATGAACCCGCCACACCGACGCACACACGTAACTGCGGTGTGCAAGCAGGACATGAAATGTGTGTGGCACACACAAGAGAAGGCAGGGTTAGGAAGACCCCACCTCCAAAGCCGAATGTGCTACCGGAGTTTAGGTAACATCCAGCCTATAGTAACGCACAAACGTATGGGGAGAAGCCCAACTGGCAGCAGAGCAGATATCCTGCAGTGATACTCCCCTGAACAGAGCCCAAGAGTTTGTGCGGCTAAGCCCCTCGTGGAATGAGCTCTGATGTCCCCTGGAGGTTGCACTCCCTTTGATTCGTAAGCCAAAATGATAGCGTCCACAAGCCAATGCGAAAGGCGTTGTTTAGACAGGGGATTCCCTTTGTGGGGAGGAGCCCATGAAACAAAGAGTTGATCACTCTTCCGGAATGCACTGGTCCTAGCCAAATACGTCTGTAACGCACGGACCGGACACAGAGCATTTAACCTTTGATCCTCCGCGGAGGAAAAGGGCGGAGGGTGAAAAGCGGACAGCTCCAATACCCCCGATGTGAACGCAGGAAAACATTTCGGCATGAAGGCTGGATTAGGTTTAAGGAAAACCTTATTTCCGCCCAGAGAGAATCTAATGCACGAGGGGTGAACCGAGAGTGCATGTAACTCACTGACACGTTTGGCAGACGCCAAGGCCAAGAGCAAAGCTGTCTTAAAGGACAGCAACTTTAGGGAAATATCCCCCAGTGGCTCAAAAGGGAATTGAGACAGAACTTCCAGCACCAAGGAGAGGTCCCATTCAGGGATCGTTCCCTTAATGACTGGCAACAAGCGGCGGGCACCCTTCATAAATCTGCGGATTAGAAGATGCTGCCCAACCGTTGAGCCCTCAAAACCCACATGACAAACAGAGATAGCTGCCAGATAGACCTTAATAGTGGAAAAAGACCTTCCTTTATCCATAAGGTCTTGGAGGAAACACAAAACATCAGAGACTGAGCACTGATATGACGTGAGACCCCGCCCATCACACCACTCATCGAACACTTGCCACTTACAGCCATATAAGGACCGTGTAGAAACGGCCCTGGCATTCTGTATAGTAGCCACCACGCGCGGGGGAAGCCCTAACGCGCTCAGGTTCGTCCTTTCACGGGCCAGGCCCAGAGAGCTACCCTGTCCGGGTGTGGGTGATAAATATCCCCGTTCGCTTGAGACAAAAGGTCCGTGCGGAGGGGGAGGCGCCACGGCTGAGCATGTAACAGAGGGATTATCTCCGCCAGCCAGGGCGCTTTGGGCCACCTGGGAGCTATCAGGATGAGAGACAGGTGCCCCTCTTTCACCCTGGCCAGTGTAGGAATTATCAAGCACAGGGGAGGAAAGGCATACAGCAGTACTTTTGGCCACGGGTGGTAACTTGTAAGCTTGTAAGCTAGGGCATGAAGTTTTTCGACGAGCGCACGCCGCCTTGACGATTGATATAAGCCACTGCCGTGGTATTGTCGCAGCGTACGAGCACATCAAATCAAATCAAATCACTTTATTTGTCACTCTACATATGCACAAGTGCAACAGTAGGTGAAATTCTTAGGTGCAGTTCCGAGCAACATAGCAGTCATGACATGACATGTACAACATTTAAAGCAGCATCAGATTACACATCTGATGCGCACACAATTACTCACAGCACAGTAAACTCTACAATAAACAATAAATAATTTACACAATGTGAGTGTAGTTCTCACAGCTTTAAACAATATACACATACTTACAATATACATATACTTTAAACAATATACACTAAACATACACTAAACAATATACATTCCGCTATAATAGTAATAATAATATACAATGTATAGTATAAAATATTATTCACAGATTGAAAAATTGAAATCCAAAGTGCAATAGATGCTGTATGATAAATAATGTGTATATAATGTGTGTGTATCTACAGTGGGTTGTGCTGAGTGATATTCTGTCCAGTGTGTGTTATGATCCTGATGGATCAGGAGTTAAGTAGTCTGATTGCTTGTGGGAAGAAGCTGTTCTGGAGTCGGCTGGTGCGTGTTCTAATGCTGCGGTACCGTCTGCCTGATGGCAGCAGTGAGAGCAGCCCATGGTTCGGGTGGCTAGAGTCTCTGAAGATCCTCTGAGCTCTCTTCACACACCGCCTGGCGTAAATGTCCTGGAGGGAGGGAAGCTCACCTCCGATGATGCAGCTGGCCGTGCGCACTACCCTTTGCAGGGCCTTGCGGCTGCGGGCGGTACTGTTGCCGTACCAGGTGGTGATGCAGCCAGTCAGCAGACTCTCGATGGTGCAGGTGTAGAAACGTGTGAGGATGTGGCGGTTCATTCCAAACCTCCTCAGCCGTCGCAGGAAGAAAAGGCGCTGATGAGCCTTCTTCACAACGGCCTCAGAGTGGACGGACCATGAGAGTTCCTCTGTGATGTGGACACCGAGGAACTTGAAGCTGCTGACTCTCTCCACCGGTGCTCCATCGATGGTGATGGGGCGGTGTTCTCTCTCATTCCTCCTGAAGTCGACCACCAGCTCCTTGGTCTTGCTGACGTTGAGGGAGAGGTTGTGCTCCTGACACCACCGTGTCAGAGTGTGCACCTCCTCTCTGTAGGCCGTTTCATCATTGTCGGTGATAAGACCTACCACCGTCGTATCGTCAGCAAACTTGATGATGGTGTTGGAGCTGTGGGTTGCCACACAGTCATGTGTGTACAAAGAGTACAGGAGTGGGCTGAGAACGCAGCCCTGAGGGGCTCCAGTGTTGAGAGTCAGTGATGAGGAGATGTTACTGCCCATTCTGACCACCTGGCGTCTGTTTGACAGGAAGTCCAGGATCCAGCTGCATAACAGGCTGTTTAAGCCTAGAGCCCGGAGTTTCATGTCAAGTATGGAGGGCACAATGGTGTTGAATGCTGAGCTGTAGTCCACAAACAGCATTCTCACATACGTGTTCCTCTTTTCCAGGTGGGAGAGAGCAGTGTGTATAGTGGATGAAATGGCATCGTCAGTGGAGCGGTTTGTGCGGTATGCAAACTGCAGTGGGTCCAGTGAGGGGGGGAGAACAGAGCAGATGTGGTTTCTGACTAGTCTTTCAAAGCATTTGCTGATGATGGGGGTCAGAGCAACAGGACGCCAGTCGTTTAAGCAGGTGGTTTTTGATTGCTTAGGTACAGGAACAATAGTGGACGTTTTAAAGCATGTGGGGACCACAGACAGGGAGAGGGACAGGTTAAAAATGTCCGTGAAGACTCCAGCCAGTTGGTGCGCGCACGCTCTGATCACACGGCCGGGAATGCCGTCTGGACCCGCAGCTTTACGGACGTTCACCCGCCGGAAGGATCGGGTTACATCCGCGACAGATACGGAGAGTGCACTAACCTCTGTATCTTCAGCCGCGAGCGCTCTCTCCGCGAGGGCGGTGTTAGTTCCCTCAAAGCGAGCATAGAAGGTGTTGAGCTCGTCTGGGAGAGAGGCAGCAGTGTTCACGGTGGAGTTTGTGTTCCCTTTATAGTCCGTGATGGTGTTAATTCCCCTCCACATGCTTCTGGAGTCGGTGGTGTTGAACTGTCCTTCAATCTTGTCCCTGTACTGCCGTTTTGCTGCTCTGATGGTTTTCCGGAGGGCATAACTTGCTTGTTTATGCTCCTCCGCGTTACCGGAGTTAAAAGTGAAGGTCCGCGCATTGAGTGCCGCGCTAACATCCCCATTTAGCCACGGCTTCTGGTTAGGGTACAGCCGAATTGTTTTTGTCGGAACAACGTCATCTACGCACTTCCTGATGAAACACGTTACGCTATCAGCGTAAACCTCGATGTCGTCATCAGAGGCCGACCGGAACATCTCCCAGTCCGCGTGATCAAAACAGTCCTGTAGCATAGAATCTGATTGGTCCGACCAGCACTGGATGGTTCTGAGGGCGGGTGCTTCCTGTTTGAGTCTTTGCCTATATGCGGGCAAAAGGAGGATGGAAGCGTGATCTGATTTGCCAAATGGTGGGCGCGGGAGGGACTTGTAACAATCCTTGAAGGGGGAGTAGCAGTGATCTAAGACGCGGTTCCCTCGCGTGTTGAAGTTAACATGTTGGTGGTATTTGGGTGCGATGCGCTTGAAGTTGGCTTTGTTAAAGTCTCCGGTCACAATAAACGCAGCGTCAGGATGCACGGTTTCCTGCTCACTCACTGTCCTATACAGTTCCTTTAGTGCCCGGTCTGTGTCGGCTTGTGGGGGAATATACACAGCTGTGATGATGACCGCGGTGAATTCCCTCGGTAGCCAGAATGGTCGGCACAGAAGCATGAGAAGTTCCAGATCAGGAGAACAGAAAGACTTGATAGAATGTACGTTCCTCTGATCACACCAGGATCGGTTAATCATAAAACATACACCCCCGCCTTTGCTTTTCCCGGAGAGATCTTTTTCTCTGTCCATTCGATGCACGGAGAACCCGCGGTTTCGATGGCCGAATCTGGAATCTCAGCGGACATCCAAGTTTCTGTGAGGCAGATAATGCAGCAGTCCCTCGTCTCTCGTTGGAAAGAGATCCGTGCTCTCAGCTCGCAGAGTTTATTGTCCAGAGACTGAACATTTGCCAGTAAAATACTGGGAAGTGGGGGTCGGTTTGCGCGGCGTCTTACTCTGATAAGTACGCCGGCTCTGCTTCCCCTTCTCCGGCCGCGTTTGCGTGGTCGGGCCGTCCAGACAAAGAGCTCCGCTGCTGTGTTTGTAAACGGCGGTTCGTCACTGAAGAATTTAAAGTCCGGTTTTCGGAGTGCGATAGCCGAACCAATGTCCAAAAGTGTCTGTCTGTCGTACGTAGTAAGGCAGACAACATCCAAGACAAAAAACACAAAAACTATAAACAGAACAAACAAAAAACTGCAATGTTTCAGCAGAGCTTGCGACGTAGCGGCCATCCTCGGCGCCATCTTGACTGCTCAAAAAGTCAAGATGGCACATGATGTCCCTGCAGACGAGGCAGAAAATGATTCAGAGCCTTCCAAATGGTCAGAAGCTCTAAATAATTGATGTGCTCTGAACGTAGTTTGTTCGGCCACAAACCGTTCACAGTTCTGCCCTCTTGGGTGGCACCCCAGCCTGTTAAGGACGCATCCGTCGTCACAACTTTCCGCAACATTACCGTCCCCAGGACGGTACCTTGTGCGTAAAAGTCTGTGCTCCTCCAGTGGCGCAGAGCTGCGGCGCAGGTGCGCGTCACTGTTACCGAGTGACAGAGATCGTGTAACGGGCTGAAATGTAGTGACGAAACCCATTTCATGAACGCCCTCATCCTCAGGAGTCCTAGTGGCAAAACCTGGATAGATGAAGCCATAAGACCCTGTAGTCTGAGGCATGTGCGATATTGCACTTTCGCCCCCTCCCTGAACTGCGATAGACAGTTCATCAGAGAGTGAACGCGCTCCTGAGAGAGACGCGCTCGCATGGAGACTGAGTTCAGCTCCAGGCCCAAGAAGATCACATTCTGGCTGGGTGCAAAATTGCTTTTGTTCACATTCACCCTGAAGCCCAGGGATGTGATGTGCGCGAGCACACGGCAGGTGTCCTGCAACACCTTCTCCTTCGAGTCGGCTATGATGAGCCAATCGTCTATGTATGTCAAAATCCGTAGACCAGACATTCTCAGAGGAGTCAAGCCCGCTTCCGCACACAGACAGAAGGAGCGTGGGCTTAGACTCAAACCAAATGGCAGGACCGTGAATTCGTAACAAACGCCTTGATGGGCGAAACGAAGAAACTTCCTGTGTGGTGGATAAATGCTTATGTGGAAAAAAGCATCTTTCAGGTCGACCGATGTGAACCAGTCGTTCTGTTTTATGGCGCGGGCGAGCGAACCATGAGTTAACATTCTGAAATTGTATTTCCTTAAATGTTTGTTCAACACACACAGAATGGGACGGAGAGAACCGTCCTTCTTTGGGACCAGGAAATAACGAGAATAAAAACCCTGGTTTATCAGATTGGGGGGAACCACCTGAATCGCACCTTTGCTCAGAAGGGAGGAGATTTCCTCCTTCAGAACGTGGGCAGTGCTCTCTTCTGTGTGTGAAAAGAGAACACTGCTGAACCGCGGGGGTTTCATAGCAAACTGCAGACGATAGCCCTCCACTATTGTGCGCATCACCCATTCTGGTGCCGCTGCAGCTCGCCAAACTACCGCACGGCTCGTGAGCGTACCCACTCGAGCGATGCCGGCTTCGTGTGTGCCCAGCTGGCTTATTTGTGACGCAATGTCGCCCTCTAGTGGGGAAACTAGGAACTGCATGCGTGGGTTCAGAGAGCTGTCCACCCTTTGCAGAGAAAAGTGATTTCCCTGCAGAGGGAGGACATCCCTCTGTAACGAATTCATTTGATTAGTTTGATTTAATGTGTTTGTGTTTTTTTGTGTGTTTTGTTTTCGGGGAAACAATGGGGCCGAAGCCTTTATTAGCTGAGTGAGGGGAACACAACATGTGCGGTGTGGTGACACTGCTTTTGAAGACATCCTCACAACAGACCCCTTGAACGGGGGAGAGCACACAACGTCCACTGAACACATGGGCTGGGCAGCCATGGGAGGGGGGGACCCTCCAGAAGTGACCCGTCGTCTTTTGGACGGGGGCTCTAGTGCGGGAAGCGAGTCCAGAGAGCTTGTCGCTCGAGAACATGGACCCCAAACCCTCATCGGCCAAACCTCAGGCAGGCCGCTTGCGTTTGGAGTCGCTGGGGGTAGAGCTTGGGGGTTTTCCCACGGCGGCAGCAGCAGTAGGTTTCCCCCAGGGCTTGGTCGAGGGTGGGTTGCTCTGCCGTTGCGGGCCGGGCTTGTTGCGGGGCCTTTCCTTGCCCTGATGAAAGTGACGCGCCGGGGCCGGCGGGTTAGGCAAACGCGCAGGGGGCGCCTGGCGTGGAGCCGCCTTCCTAGGAAGACATAACTTAAAAGCCTCGTCCTCCTTCTTTTTGTCATCGCGCCGCTGTTGCATTAGTGCGACGGCGGGCACAAAGAGAGCCCGGCCGGGCTCTACCGGGGCGCCTGCGATGCGCCTCTTCTCGCTGTCCGGGAGGCCTGACAGATTGAGCCAGAGCGCGCGCTCCCCTACATCAGAAAGCGCCATGGAGCGCCCGCAGGCTTGGACGGCCTGACGAGCGTTGCGGAGGACGAGATCGTTCACCGTGATGATCTCCTTCCACAGTGAAGGGGAGGGAGAACCCTTGTCGAGCTGTTGGCCCAGGTCTTCCAGGATGTCCGCCTGGTAGGCAGAAAGGAGCGAAGAGACGTTAAGGGCTCTAACAGCCAAGGCCGATGATTTGTAGGCGGCCTGGTGCACCGAGGCAGAAAAACGGTCCATCTTACTAGGAAGAACCGGTTTAGGGGGGGCGAGCAGCCCTCCCTGGGCTGGAATGAGGTGCCTGGCGATAGAGGGCTCTATAGCGGGCGGCTCACCCATGCCAAGAGCCGCCATGTCTTTAACCTCCAGGCCCGCGAGACCGTGTTTGAAGTCGAGCGGATCCTTCCAGTGATGTTTCATGTGCTTAGCACATGCTGGAACGGCGGGAAAGAGTTGCTTCCTTGGGCCAGGAGGCGCTCCCAACACTTTCCCATCATAAATGTCTCTCTCCTGGTCGGTGGCGCTCTGTGGAGCCGGCCACTCAATTTTGAGACGAGCGGCCGCTCACTCACAAACATCCAGGAGAATAGACTGGGAGGCCGCGGGGACGCTGGCCTGGGGAATACCAGAGGGCGGGATGGCATCCTCGTCCTCAGAGACCCCGAGAAGGCCCGCGTCGTCGACGTCACCGGACCCGGCCGGTTCGTCGACGAGCGGGAGGTTGCCCATGAAGATGTCCTCTTCGGGGAACTCAGAGTTAGGCTGGTCAGCCCAAACAAGAGAAGTCGAGTCCCGGGAGGCCCCCGGTGGCGCGCTGTCGTCACCGTGTCCCACGTCCAAATCCGAAAAGTCGAGCTCGCCGCACTTTGTAGCAGCGACTTTAAGGCGGCGTCGCAGGAGTTTCCTAGGCAGCACGAGGCAGTGGCTGCAGTTCTCCGGATTCTCCAAGGCCTCTTCCGCATGCTTGAGGCCCAAGCAAACCACGCAGAACGAGTGAAGGTCCTTAGCGGCGATAAGCGCACCACACGCGGCCGGGCAGGCCCGTGACAAGCTGGTGGCAGAGGAAGCAGGGATAGAGAGCGACATACCGGCGAAAAACGTAGAGAAATCCGTGGCGGGCAGCCGTGGGACAGGAAAAACGTGAGAGAGCGTGGGCGGCTCCGAGAGCAGACACAGACAATCTGGCAGAATAGAAAACTGTCACGCCTGGCGGAGGCTGATCGAAAGGATATTTCCTCCTGTAGACAGTTAGTGAGCAGCGTCAATTCAACCGAGCTGTGTACAAGCAGAGATCGCGAGAAGCGAATGTCAACTGGAGTACAGTAGCGCATGCAGGCTATTTATGCCCGCAGGTAAGGGGCGGGGCCTTACCGGGCATTGGCTGCGCGCTCCTGTCTGTCTTGCCAGACTTGGTGCAATTGGATGCTTCTTCCCATAGGTGGATCTCGAACACGAGATGATGAAAGAGAACTGTGGGCATTTAGATAAGAATGTAGCATGAAATCGAGGTAGAGAGCGAAGTGACCCCATTGGCAGACACACAAAAGAAAATCAGTGCTTGATAGACATTTGTGCTTTGGAACTGTGCCCTGCATGGGCAGAGGTGTCATCTGAACTGTGAGCAAAGCACACAATGTAAACTGAAGGATGTTTTATGTAGAGACTTAAAGTGCTAAGATGGATTATTATCTATCTTGCTTATTTTTATCGTTTAGTTTGAGTTGGACCACTATTGTGTTTCGGACCCCAAAAAGGTCTGTTATGATTTTGATTAATTAAGAGAGCAACTGATTGTTTGTTTCTTCATATGTGTTTTCTAAAGTGTGTATTGGGTCTCTGAGGAGTGACTGTGGGTCTGGTCTAGGGATGTGTGATGTGTCACTAAACGCTGGATAACAATAGGTGTCGTGTGTTTGGATTTTGTAGGTATCACACACCCCTAACAAGCCAGGAGTGCAGTACCAGTGCTTGCTCACTTAGCCCGGCTTCCAGAGATGAAATATGGATTTGTCTTTCGTTTTATAGAATATTTTCAGTATGTTTTGGGGAAAACCTTCTGGTCAAGACAGCAGTTCGTAGCTTGACAGAAGCATGCAAGCTGATGGAGGGTAAGAGTGTAACGATGTACACAGACTAGCGTTATGCTTTCGGAGTTGAGCACGATTTTGGGGCGCTGTGGAAACGCAAGAAAATGTTAAAGTCTGATGGGCGCACAATTTTGAATGCTTCTTTTGTGTCTAATCTGCTAGACACAATTTTCTTGCCTGGCTAGGTTGCTATCTGGAGAATGCGCAGCGAAACTAACAACAAAGAGTTTATTTCAACAGGAAACTGTGAGAGCAGACGCAGATGCGAAGGCCATGGAAGGGCAACAGACAACACAGCCAGAATGTTATCTGAAATATCCACAAATGTTTTGCTTTCCTTATAGACTATGCAGTTTTTCAACTCAGGGCCAGAGAAAAGCAGCAATGGGAACAGTGCGACCGCACTGTGCAAAATGGCGTCTGGACGAGTAGTGATGGCAAGCCTTGTTTACCCCAAAAATATTTTCGATGATTATGATTAATGGCTGCATGGGCGATCACGCAGCCAAAGGGGGAATGATACTCAAATGAAAGTTTATGACGAGGTTTTAATATTTGCTGAAAATTTTCGCATCTTGATGCGTATTGATATACACGAAAACGAGAAAAGGCCTTGAGTAAATCGGAGCCCGTTTGAGACCACCATTCATTGGAATGGAAGGGGGTAAACAATAGCTTACATCAACAGAATTGTGAATTATTGCAAAGAGATGTCTTTTCTGTTGTCTAAGGTCTGTGTGCAGGTAAAATTTGGGGAAACCAGCTGGGACTCCTTTACATGACATCAAACCAGGTGATTTCGTGTTGATACAGGGCAACGGGAGGAGGAGCTGGAAGGCGAAAAGGTGGCTGGGGACTTATCAAATGTGGCTGAGGGGGCGACGTGGGTACACGCAAGCCACTGCAGAAAGTTTTCCACCAGCAGGAAGGGGAGGAGCGAAACCGGAAGTGAAGAAAGCCATGACGAGGTGCCAGAGGAACATAGGCTGTACTGTGGCACGGCTGCAGAAATAACAGCTAGAGATAAAGACGAGCTGCTGGCTTTGTCTGCAAATGTCCCATGCCTGCAAAGCAGTACCACTGACTGTTGTAACACTGAATGAAACTGACTGTTTGATCCCGCAGCAAGTGACGGAGATAGTGAGAGCTGCGAAGGACATTGAGCACGGGAAAATCCCAACAAAACATCCAACATCGGACTGCGAGAGGACTGAAGTCAGAGTCTGAGTCAGAATTTACACGAACAATGAAACAACTGAGAATTGTACAGCGGTAGTGACTAATTTTACCTGCCCGTTTAGAAGACCAAATTACAATTCACCTGCAACAGTTTGGGTTTATGGTTAAGCTTATCATGTTATGTTGAGGGGAGTGTTGGCAGGTTGCTGTTACCCAGCTTTGATGAATGTGGGGACATCTGTGTATTTACCGGGTAATGAAAACAAGAAAAAGGATAGACAGAGGATAAAGTTAATTCTGTGATAGGGACTTTACCAGATAGAGCAAATGTGGGTTGGTCAATTTTCCTGGGGGTGGGTACAGCAGAATCGATAAACAAGAAAAATGGGTTAGCATGGACTGTACTAGCTATAGCTAATAGCACGGAGCACACTTTAACAATGGTAGACGAGGAAACGAAGGAAATCCGAGATGCAGATATCCAAAACAGACTAGTTTTAGACAACAGCTGAGGAGGAGAGAGTTTGGAAAATTCTTAGGGTATCGTTTTGCTTTCATTTTCCAGATTATAGTGACAATGGCCCTCATTTATCAAAAGTGCGTACACCAAATTTCCAGCGTACACCTGGCGTACACCCAAAACCACGGTGACGTTGAGATTTATCAATATGGACGTTGGCGTACGGCACGCTCAAATCCTACGCCAGCTCAGGAGGTGGTGTACGCACGTTTTGAGTTAGTGCAAACATGCGCAGAAAAACAATTCCTAACACCACAAAACGCACTGACAAAGATATGCTATATTATGACCCACTGTAAAAAACAACAACAACAACAACAACAACAACAACAACTAAAGCCCTATTCGCACGGGATAAGTATTATCTGGGGACCTCGTGTGATTTAGAAATTACCCCCCCCCCCTTTTTCGTTATAGATATAGCTGTATGAAATTATAAACAGTCATATCGATATCATTTTGATTGTTTTATAGTAATAAAAATTATTTTGTTCAGTTAGAGAACAGACACAATTAAAAACTGAACTGAGCAATAATAACAGTATACGACGGAAGATTCAGTTTCAAAGCTAAATGTAAAAGTGCCCATTTAAGCGAGTTGTCATTGTACTGTTCTGTTTTTGTGTTTTTCAGTAAGAATAATATTAAACACACCATTCAAGCAATTTACTCCCAAATTGGTGCTCATTCTAAAGTGAAAGTATAATCCGCGCGGCCGCACGGGAATTCATAACGGTGCGCATTATAAGCAGCCGAGCGCCATTCTTTGTGAAAGATAAAGATAGAAATGCGCACAGGACACAAAAACCTTGCAAAAATGATATACGATCCGCCTAATCCCGGCCAAAACACAGAGATGTCGATTCGCACGGGACTAACGTTATCACAGGACCTCATTGTTTGGTGAAATATGGTAGGTCATTTGCGGGGGAATTTTTACTTCACATATCACAGACATTCTCTGCAATTATTACAAATCACCTGAGGTCCCCACATAGGCTACGTAATCCCGTGCGAATAGGGATATAGTTATTATAAACTTCAGTGTTTATTTTTGTGCAGCATGGACTTCAAGGTTTAATTTGTGTGACTTTACCAAAGCATTTGATTTGTAGGCATATGTATTCCTCCAGTTGCGAGCCTGTGCGCTTTACCTGACGTTTCAGGGACTGGGACTGAAAATAATTCAAACTGAAAAAATAATAAAAATGACATTCTTCTTCTTTTAAATAATAATAAAATAAATAATAATAATAATAAAATAAATAATAATAATAATAACGACATTCTTCTTCTAAATAACAATAAGCGTCATTAATAATACAAATCTTAATAATAATAAGAATAATCTTACAAATTGTCATGCAATTATATTAATGTGAATGAATGGTACTCCACATCACATCATCATCACTATTGTACACCCCAATACATGTGATGTGATACGAAATTAAATGCTAATTATTTCAAAACACGTGCTGTAAAATAATGAATTGTGATAGGTAATTTCTCATCCAAACAGCTATTTAAACTGGATTTCCACCGTACACCTTTTTGTGGGCGCCTTTAATCCCACTCTTTAAACTCCCAAATAAAACAATTTAGTTTTTTTTCCACTTCCCTGGTGATGGTCTCGATCTCCACGTCAGAGAAGTTTCGCTTCTTTGCCGTCTTCCGAGTGTCCATGGCGTAAAATGAGGGCGTGGGGGAGGCAGAGACTTGAATATATAGGGGCGTGTTATTCCAATGACGATCGTTTTCAGCCGCGGCATTTATCAAGGGCAGGTTTTGCATACGCCTGGATTTCAGAGGTGCGCACACTTTCATAAATCAGGCGGTGAGAGGAGTGTAAGCATAATCTTACGCCAATATATACGCCCGTTTCTACGCAAGATTGATAAATGAGGGCCAATGTAACCAATATAATTGAGTAGCCTACATGAGATAGGCTGTAAGAAAACCTGAGAAAAAAGAGAAGAAAAAAAAAAAGGCTGATGACTCATGGTTTGGTTGGATGACAAATCTGAAGGGATGGGGATATTGGTTATGTTTTACTGTATTGCAGGTTTTTTCAATTGTTGTACTGATTTGTATGCATTCACAATGGCCCTCATTTATCAAAAGTGCGTACACCAAATTTCCAGCGTACACCTGGCGTACACCCAAAACCACGGTGACTTTGAGATTTATCAATATGGACGTTGGCGTACGGCACGCTCAAATCCTACGCCAGCTCAGGAGGTGGTGTACGCACGTTTTGAGTTAGTGCGAAAATGCGCAGAAAAACAATTCCTAACACCACAAAACGCACTGACAAGATATGCTATATTATGACCCACTGTGAAAAAAACAACAACAACAACAACAAATAAAGCCCTATTCGCACGGGATAAGTAGGCTATTATCTGGGGACCTCGTGTGATTTAGAAATGACTCCCCCACATCTGAATTTTGCGCGGCGCATTCGCACGGGATAAACTGTGATTTTACTCGAATTTACTGACTATCTCCCGGTTATGATGTTACTTGAAAATGTTTTTTCGTTATATAGCTGTATGAAATTATAAACAGTCGTATCGATATAATTTAGATTTTTTTTGTAGTAATACAAATAATTTCGTTCAGTTAGAGAACAGACGCAATTAAAAACGTAACTGAGCAATATTATAACGACGGAAGATTCAGTTTCAAAGCTAATGTAAAAGTGCCCATTTAAGCGAGTTGTCATTGTACTGTTCTGTTTTTGTGTTTTTCATTAAGAATAATATTAAACACACCATTCAAGCAATTTACTCCCAAATTGTGCTCATTCTAAAGTGAAAGTAGTAGCCTATAATCCGCGCGGCCGCACGGGAAGTCATAACGGTGCGCATTATATGCAGCCTAGCTCCATTCTTCATGAAAGATAAAGATAGAAATGCGCACACAGGACACAAAAACCTTGCAAAAAATATATACTATCCGCCTAATCCCGGCCAAATAGATGCCGATTCGCACGGGACTAATATTATCACAGGACCTCGGTGTTTGGCGAAATATGGTAGGTCATTTGCGGGGGAATTTTTACTTTACATATTACAGACATGGCCGATTCGCACGGGATTAAGATCACAGACATTCTCTGCGATTATTACAAATCACCAGAGCTCCCCACATATACTAATCCCGTGCGAATAGGGAAGTAATTATAAACTTCAGTGTTTATTTTTGTGCAACATGGACTTCAATGTTTAATTTGTGTGACTTTACCAAAGCATTTGATATGTATTCCTCCAGTTGCGAGCCTGTGCGCTTTACCTGACGTTGGTTAGGCCCGGCAGCTGCGCACGGACTGGGACTGAACATAATTCAGACTGACAAAATAATAAAAATGACATTCTTCTTCTTTTAAATAATAATAAAATAAATAATAATAATAATAATAACAACATTCTTCTTCTAAATAACAATAAGCGTCATTAATAATACAAATCATAATAATAATAAGAATCTAACAAATTGTCATGCAATTATATTAATGTGAATGAATGGTACTCCACATCACATCATCATCACTATTGTACACCCCAATACATGTGATGTGATACGAAATTAAATGCATATTATTTCAAAACACGTGCTGTAAAATAATGAATTGTGATAGGTAATTTCTCATCCAAACAGCTATTTAAACTGGATTTCCACCGTACACCTTTTTGTGGGCGCCTTTAATCCCACTCTTTAAACTCCCAAATAAAACAATTTAGTTTTTTTTCCACTTCCCTGGTGATGGTCTCGATCTCCACGTCAGAGAAGTTTCGCTTCATTGCCGTCTTCCGAGTGTCCATGGCGTAAAATGAGGGCGTGGGGGAGGCAGAGACTTGAATATATAGGGGCGTGTTATTCTAATGACGATCGTTTTCAGCCACGGCATTTATCAAGGGCAGGTTTTGCGTACGCCTGGATTTCAGAGGTGCGCACACTTTCATAAATCAGGCGTTGAGAGGAGTGTAAGCATAATCTTACGCCAACATATACGCCCGTTTCTACGCAAGATTGATAAATGAGGGCCAATGTATTTTCAACGCATTTCCAGGATGGTTCAACGAGTAGTGAAGTCCAGGGTACCACAGTATTTCATGAAGCATACTTTTACAGGGAAGAAAAAGGAAAAAAAACTGTCCGTCCTATCTGTTGCTATTCTGTCTGTTGTGCGGCTCTTTTTTTTTGCTGTGGCTGATCTAAAAAAAACAACAACAGCGTTGTAGTAAAAACTACTTTAAGTAGTTAAGTTACATTCAAGCTACACTCAAAAAAAAAAAGGTTCTATATGGCACCATAAATGGTTCTTGGCTCGTAATCATAGGGGAACCTTTTTAGTGCTATATAGCACCAATTTTGGTGCTTCAGTGGTTCTTCAGCGGTTCTTCAGAGGTTCTTCACCGGTTCTTTAACTAAGGTGCTATATAGTGTGGTATAATTATGTTTTATGGGACAATTATGTGTTATCTAGAAAGGTTAACTATGTTTGGTATATTACAATATGTTTGGAATCTTTTAATATGCTTGTGTAACCACTTACAGCAGAGGCCTATGGTGACTAAAGCCAGCCACCATATGAATTAACTAGGAGGCATGCTCTGATAGCGAAAGTATTTGAAACCTTGAACTGGCAATGGCGGAGCGGCTGTGCTTGGTATGTTTTTGTGTGCAGATGCCAAATAGGGGAGGTCGAGAGGAGCAAAGGCGATTGGAAGGTGGTCATCGAACCAGGAGAAAGGCGTCACCAACACAAGAATAAAACTGCATACTTAGCCTTGTGAGGCATTACGGACCTCCCGTATGTCAGTATTGATTTGCTGTTCTGTAATCCTGAGCTCAGAAGCTGATCTGATTTTGCTTTATTAAACTTTCAAGTTACTTTTATACTTTTACTGAATCTCTTGCGTCTACTTATTGACAAACCAAAGAACTGGGGAGGAAACGGCAATTTCCAACAATTTGGAGGGGGCACCCGGATTTGTCACGACGCTGAAGTCATCATTGGGGGGCGATCCGCTTTCAACCTCTCTGCAGAGCATCTAAAATAAGGTAAGCAGACACCTTTTTCATAAAAGAGCTGCATAATTGGATATACCAAATTATCAGGTTGAGAGGGGATTGTGTACCAATGTTTATGGTCATACAAAATCAGATCAGTTGTTAAGGTTAAATAACAAAATAAGTCGTAAAAGCCTGGCAAGGTTGGGAAAGAGTTGACCAGGCTTGGTTACAATGTTATGAAAACTCTGTTTATCCTGTGAAACCCGGCGTGGTGAAAGATAAAAGTTAAATAACAAAATAGGTCATAAAAAAAAAGAACCTGGCAAGGTTGGGAAAGAGTTGACCAGGCTTGGTTACAATGTTATGAAAACTCTGTTTATCCTGTGAAACCTGGCGTGGTGAAAAGATAAAAGTGTCTGAAGTCTAAAGATCTCAGTGTGTGTGATAACGAGTGTGTATAATTCCGTATTTGGGAAGTTCGAGTACTGCGCACCTTCTCTGGACCGTCACTTAAGTGTGACCTGGTAGGAACGGACGCAGTATTCGGACAGCTCAGAGAGGAAGAGAGATTGATGAGCCCTCTTGAAATGAGAGGGACAGAGTGAATGTAATAAAACCGAGTGATTGAGTGTGTGTGAAGAGATCATAAATAAATGGTATTAGAAGCATTGCTACCAAGACAGAAAACGCGTATCAAGAATGTACCAAAGGGTTGGGTGTGTAGATTGTTAGGACATAGACCGGACTGTGAAAAGTGTGATCCGTTAAAGGAGACACGACCATTACTGACGAAATGACGACGTACAAAGCGACATGGGAGGCTGTGCGCGGTCAAATGTTGTATCAAACTGAACCAAAAGACTGGAAAAGAACTAAAAGTAAAATTTGAGAATGAGCAATTCATGTTTAATGTGTGTGTGGGTTTGACTGCACTTTATGTTTTGTATGGGTCTGTTCCTAGAACTGTTCTGTCCTGATTGGGTGTCATTAACCTCTGGAATGAGTGTTTGACCATTACAGATTGGTTAAGGTAAACGACAACCTTTAGAGAAACTGATAATTTTGAAGAAATCTGGTGAAAAGATGATCCAGAACACGGGACGAGCTTTAAATGGATTCTTATCCAGCTCTGTCTGTTATGACAACCTTTGTCATTTATGATGTTGATTTGAATTACTCTCTGGATTAGTTAAAGTGGAATTGTAAAGTTAAAGATTGCCGTCCATCATGGGTTAAAACCCTTGTCTAAATTCAACTGAGGGCTTAAATTTAAATAATGTCAATTGATTAAAAATGGTAAACGTAAATATTATAGACTTGACGGCAGAGACAAAGTGACAAATTGGCTGAAGTCACTATCTAAATTATCCGGAGACTCCCTCAAAATTTTTGAAAGGCCGGAGGGCGACCAAAGAGATAACTTTTAAAAGGAAAAGTTTTATTTTTACTTTATTTAAATTTTTCATGATATTTTGATTTATATAGAACCACAATTAATGTTAAAGAAGCAAGTGACTTCAAGTCTCTCTGTGTGACTGGGATTGAGATAAGAGGAATATAATATTTTGGTTTCTGCAGAGCAGTAGAGATAAGAAACAATGATCATAGTGTGTGGCATCTGCAGACCATATTTTTGATAGAGGAATAATGAGAAATAGCCCAAAGAATAATGTTGTGAGAAATAGAATTTATGAACACTTGTAAAGTTAAATGGAGTTAATATAGATATGGATGAACAAATCATTTTAAAACGGCTTTAAAGAAATTGATGATGACTTATAGTCCAAATTTAAAGTAATATGGGAGATTATGAAAATGTGTTCTTGGTAAAGTTATGACACTTTCGGGTGTAAGTGGCAAGATAAGGCTAGTGAGGATTTGATGAAGTATCACTGCCAAGTGACATGAATTAAGAGGTTTAAGATTTTGGTCATTTGGAGCTTACACCTGAGGAGTTTTAATGGACAAACACATTGCGAACAGAAATAAAAAATTAAAAGGGTACTTTAAAGAAAACCCTGAGGTAATGTTCCTGGGAAAAGTGATAGGAAGGGCTGGGACTGGTATGTCAAATGAAACAAAACAAGCCATTCTGTCTTATCCAAAACTAACTAAAGTCAAGGACATGTTGTCATTCTTAGGTTTGGTTGGATACAGTAGACAATATGTCCCAGATTACTCAGAACGGACAGGGATTTTGAGAGCATTAGCAAAAGAGGTGGGGCTAAAAAACAGCACAGGGAAGTTGAAATGGACAGAAGAAGCAGAAAACATGTTCATCTCATTAAAAACAGATTTGGCAGAGGCAGCAACGCTGCAGACCCCAAACCATCAACTACCATTCTACCTAGATGTGAGCACAACCGGTTCCACAGTTAGTGGGGTACTGTATCAAAAACAACACCAACAGAGAAGAGTGTTAAGCTATGTCAGTGCACAACTGGACAAAATAGAACAAAAACAACCCCGTGCGCCAGATATGCAGCTGGGCTGTCTAAGATGATAGAAAAAATGGAACACATAGTCATGAACCACCCATTGCACATCCTCTCTACACATTCTGTAGTGTCGTTCATTCAGTCATCTGCATTCACTTTTTCAGCACAAAGACAGAGTAAGTTGATAAAAACACTCACCGCCCCACACATAGTACACAGCCACCAAGGAGTCAACATGGCCGATTTGGTGGGGGACCACCCTGACTCAGGTAGAGCAAATCGAAAAACAAGCCGATACAGTCAATGAGTCCAACCATACACCCCTACAGCAGCACATTACTGACATAGGGAAGGCGTTGGATACATTATATCCAATGCCCAGATGGACTTATCAAAGCATTAAGTTCAAGCTGCAAAACGGAGAGTCAGCCTCAGCATACCTACATAGGTGTGAGGCGGAGTTGGAGGGAAGAACAGGGGAAACTCCGGATGCTAAAGAAATATGCCAGGAGTTTTTTAGACAGGCAGTAATGAAGGGGGTTCCAGATGTTGCAGTCGCGGTATGGTAGGAGGGGATAATGCTACCTGGAGACATTTTGTGTACCATGTAGATAGAGCCATAGATAAACGAGGAAAGGAGGACACTGAGTTAGAGAAGCTTAAAACTCAGCTGTTAAAAATGCAGATAGAGGTGGAAAAAGACAAAAAATAAGAAAAAACCGAAAGAGAATTCCCAGTTGCCAGTTTTTCCAGTGGCAGGGGTCCAGGAGAAGGCTCGATCACCTGCACACAATGTGCATCCTGTTACTGGGCCATACAGCCCACAAGGGTTCCCTGGGTATCCTGTCCCTGACCCAACTCCAGACTGGCCACCACCATATCAAAATTTGAGGAGGGAATTGCCCTCTAGTGAGCAGGGGTGTTTCATATGTGGAGCTTTGGATCATTGGAGGCGTGAATGCCCACAAAATGCCAGAAGGCCAAGGGGACCACCCCTTGCACAGGGACGGGCTCCTGTTAGAGGGGGACCTCAGAGGGGAAGAGGTAGGGGTACCCCAATTAAAAGAGGTTCATGGTATGGCAACCAACAGGTGCCCAGACAAAGCCCAGTCTGGGGCCCGTCAGACCATGCGACCTATTGACGAGACCCACAGAGAACCAGTGAGGTGGCGTTGGCTGAGCCCCTCCTAACAATACTGGTAGATGACCAGCCAGTTGAGGCCCTAGTGGACATTGGGGCCACCTTCTCCACTATACAGCTACAAAGAGTGGAGAAGGGCTCACTGTCCACACAAAGTGAGGAAGTGAGGGGGTTCTCTGGGGAAACTGAAAAATGGCCACTGACCAAACCACTACAAGTGAAGGTGGCAGGACAGAAACTACTCCATTCATTCTTATGCTCGGCTACCACGCCCTCTGCATTACTGGGGAGGGATCTTTTGATTAAATTAGGGGCTAAAATCCTCTGCAGTCCAATGGGGATTACACTGATATTTCCAAATGGACTGACCACAAATTGTTCCTACGAAGCTCAGGACAGTCTGGGGAGGGGTCAGTACGTGATACAGGTCAAAAAAAGGTTGTTGACAAAGTTTATTGGATGAGGTTAACTGAGTGTTCCAAATTGACAAAACTAATTTCTGAATGGGACGAATGGATAAAGTCTGTGCACAATTTTGAAGTCCCTCCAGACCCCTGGCACTGTACCTTGTATTATGACACCGCAGACGATGAACATTATGAGAGAGAGTACAACAATGAACTGAAAGGTAGACTGACACAAGTCAATTGTACAACTTTATTCATAGGAGAAGAAGGAGTAGCCGTAGCAGTTCAGTTAACAGAAGAACAGCAGGGGTATTTTGAAGAGGGAGAACCACACAAATGTGCACCAAGATCCCTGAAGGACGAGCAACTCAGGGAGGGGTTGAGTTCAATACCACTGACAGATCCAGACATAATCCTCTACTGTGATGGTTGCTGCTTTAGGACAGATTTGGGAACTCTGTCAGCCAGCTACGCTATAGTCCAGCAAATAGGGTCAGACTATCAAACCATAGAAGCATGCTCCCTTAAAGACCGCCCTTCTGCTCAGCGAGCTGAATTATTAGCACTAATCAGCGCCTTGCACTTGGGCAAAAACAAGAGAGTAAACATATACTCAGATTCGGCATATGCAGTAGGAGCAGCTACCATAGAATTGCCCGGATGGGCGAGGGTGGGATTTGTCTCCTCCACAGGAAAACCTATCAAACATGCCACAGAAGCAGCTGCCTTGCTTGAAGCCATCATGCAACCTCAAGAGGTGGCTATCATTAAGTGCACTGCACACACGAAAGGAACAGATGACGTATCTAGGGGCAATGATGCAGCAGATCAGGCAGCCAAGCAACAGGCGGGGTACAAACCATTACAGATGATAGTCACAGCAACAAGTGAGCTATTATGTATAGGGAAACATTTGTCTAAAGACTACATTGTTAGTGAACAGAAAAAGGCTGCACCAGAAGAACGAACAGTGTGGGTTGAAAAGGGTGCTATTTTTAGGGAAGATACAGGCTTATGGGAAGGCCCAGATGGTAGGCCAGTGTTACCTGCAGGGATAGCCAGCACAGGAGTACAAGAGGCTCATTCATTGGCACATAGCAGTGAGAAAGACATGACCAGACGACTCAAACATTGGTGGCATCCGTTTTTGCCCCATATGATTAGTGATGTCATTGCATCATGTCAGGTCTGCAGCGTTTAATGTCAGACCTGCGTCCAAACCAGGACCAGGCCACTTTCCGACTGACAAAGGCCCAGGACATACAGTAGTTATCGATTTCACTGACATGATTACCCCAATACACAAAAAACGATACCTCCTGGTCATGGTAGATCAGTACAGTGGCTGGCCTGAAGCCTACCCCTGTGCCAAAGAAGATGCTATGTCCGTAATAAAATGTTTAGTGAACCAATATGTTCCACGACATGGCTTTCCCCGAACAATTCGGTCCGACAATGGCACCCATTTTAAGAACGAACATTTGGAGCAGGTGGAAAAGGCCCTAGGCCTTAAACACAAATATGGAGCAGTTTACCATCCAGAAAGTCAGGGAAAGGTTGAACGATTGAATCTGACGTTAAAAAACAAACTCGGGAAAATTTGTTCCACCACAAACCTCAACTGGGTTGATGCACTTCCACTCGCGCTCATGTCAGTCAGATGTTCCATAAACAGAACCACTGGGTTCACCCCCTTCGAAATAATGTCAGGGAGACAATTTCCAGGCCCATGGGCAAAGTTTGATACTACGTGGGCCCTGGATGCTCCTGCTCGATATTATGACAAAGTAAGTGCAGTGGTTAACATGTTTTATCCACAGAAAAGTTGGCCACAGGACAATACCCCTACTACAACCGAACTGTGGGTGAGGCTGAAACAAATTAAGAGAAAATGGTCGACTCCACGATGGAGTGATCCAATGAGAGTCACTGCTAGAACCTCACAATGTGTCCAACTGGCAGGTAAAGGAAAAACATGGTATCATTTGTCTGCTTGCATGTTCTGTCCCCCTCCTGGCAGGTCGCTCGCTGCAACCAGAATTGACCTTGTGGAAGGTCAAAGAGAGGGAGAGGAGGTGACGGAGGAAATCCAGGAGGAACAGAGAGACACACAGGACAGCCAAGCAGACACCCGAACAGAAACTGAAACATCGCACACTCAGCTCTACCAGAAAACGCTTGGAGGACACTCTGCCCTCCTATTTAGGAAAGGTGATCTGTTGAATACACCAGCAGATGTACCCATAGCTCATTGCATCAGCGCTGATTACGCCTTAGGAGCAGGAGTTGCAAAACAGATTCGTGAAAAATTTGGTACTGAAGAATTAGACACGACCATAAGCCAGCCAGGACAGTGTGTCAGAACTCAACACGGTACTAAAGTAATATATCATCTAGTAACCAAGAGGTGGTGCAGGGACCTGCCCACTTACCAAGACTTAGAGAACAGCCTAGAACAACTAAAACACCAATGCACGAAGAATAACGAAAGAGTGATTGCAATTCCAAAAATTGGGTGTGGGCTGGACAAACTACAGTTTGAAAAGGTAGCAGAAATACTAGAGAGGGTGTTTCATGATAAAGAAGTACAGGTGGTGGTAATCTCAAAATGAGGAAAATACATGGGGTGGTGACATGTTGGACGGTGGGTGTGTTGATCTGTGTAGGAGTAATACTGTGGGGAATAGGGGAACAGCAAAATAGACATAAGAGAGGCAACAGTCTGGTGAAAATGGGAGGAAAAAACGGAGCTAAACTTACTCTAGAGAGGGTGAAGGGAAAGGACGGACTGTGGGAGTTTGACCTCTGCCAAGTGATAGATTGTGGCAAAGATCCGATGAGATGGAGGGGTTATGACATATACGGATGTTTATGGCCATCCACCTCTGCCACACCAGTACCATGGTGCCACACATGGCATGATGTAAATTGGATGACAAAACCAGGGTATACCAAGACAGTTCTCACTAACAGCCCTTTGACCAAACCAGATCACATACAGCATAGGCTGAAATTATTTCGAGGGTACCAGCGTAGTTGGGGAAATTGGAAAAACACGTTAAGGATCTCATTGAAACATGGAAATGATCAAAAAGAAACATACATAACTCTAGGTGTAGATGTCTCGGGAAGAGATCCCTTGGGAATGATAATGATAGAACTCCAGGAACCAGAACCCACCTCAGAACCAACAAGTAAAAACCTAACCAAAGGCCCTAGCAAAACAATTAAAAGCATTGATTATAGCAGATTAACACCATTAGATGTGCTGACCATGGAAACAGGATATTATGACAGCAATTTGTGGTTAGAATGGGTAAGTGAGGCAGCCAGAGCAGCAGGATTCGAAGGGTGTGTAGCGTGTGCAGCAGGAAGGCCTCAGTTGAACACTGAACCAGCCCCCTTGCATGCAACTGACTCGTGGGGGTATAATTGTATCTTAAATATGACAAAACAACGTTATCCCCCTAATTGTACTATCTTAAGCAATTTGTACCCCGCTGCTGATAACAGAATATCACTGGGGGTATCCCTAATAAGAAGAGAGGGAAATTACACTTGTTTTAATTTTTCCTCAACCACAAAGTCAAAAACATATGTAGGATCGTTTGAGACAAAGTGGTGCGAACAAATAGTTCAAAATGGACACTCAAAGATAGGGACCTGGGCTAGGGAGGGATTGTACTACGCATGTGGAGAAAAAATTGTGCTGACTAGGATTGACAAAACCATGGAAGGTCTGTGTGCTATGGTAAGGGTGGCCGCACCTTTGATAATGATAGGGAATAGACCCATTGAAGGAAACCAGACCTCGAGGAAGAAGAGGGCGATCCCCAATAGTTTTGATCTGACCAAAGATAGCCCCACATACATAGACGCGATAGGAGTTCCCAGGGGAGTACCAAATGAATATAAACTCGCAGATCAGATAAAGGCAGGTTTAGAAAACATCCCCATAGTGTCCAGCATCTTCCCCGTCACCCCCAACAAAAATGTTGACAGAATTAACTACATTCACTATAATGTGTAGAAACTAACCAACTTAACTCGTGATGCAGTCGAAGGGCTCAAAGAACAACTGGCTGCTACTTCACTGATGGCAATCCAGAACAGGTTGGCCCTGGACATGTTGCTCACCGAGAAGGGGGGTGTGTGTTCAATGTTTCGAGATACATGTTGTACAATTATCCCAAACAACACTGCACCTGATGGATCTGTGTCTAGGGCATTGGAGGGGTTAAGGGAGCTCTCTGAAGAAATGAAGGCAAGCTCAGGGACAGACAGTGCGATGACCAAATGGATGGAGGACATGTTTGGGACCTGGAAAGGTGTGATAATATCCATCTTTACGTCACTAGGTATTTTCCTGGGGATATTAGTTACCTGTGGATGTTGCTGTATACCATGCATGAGAAGTCTGGTCAATCGGCTGATAGTGACCGCCATAGAGAAAAAGGGAGCCCCACCTCCATACCAAATGCCCCTGCTAGCAGCTAGGGAGGATAAGGACGAAGATATACCAGAGATGTTAGATATGGAGTGATCTCGTTGAGATCAAGAGAGGGAATTGTGGGATAATTATGTTTTATGGGACAATTATGTGTTATCTAGAAAGGTTAACTATGTTTGGTATATTACAATATGTTTGGAATCTTTTAATATGCTTGTGTAACCACTTACAGCAGAGGCCTATGGTGACTAAAGCCAGCCACCATATGAATTAACTAGGAGGCATGCTCTGATAGCGAAAGTATTTGAAACCTTGAACTGGCAATGGCGGAGCGGCTGTGCTTGGTATGTTTTTGTGTGCAGATGCCAAATAGGGGAGGTCGAGAGGAGCAAAGGTGATTGGAAGGTGGTCATCGAACCAGGAGAAAGGCGTCACCAACACAAGAATAAAACTGCATACTTAGCCTTGTGAGGCATTACGGACCTCCCGTATGTCAGTATTGATTTGCTGTTCTGTAATCCTGAGCTCAGAAGCTGATCTGATTTTGCTTTATTAAACTTTCAAGTTACTTTTATACTTTTACTGAATCTCTTGCGTCTACTTATTGACAAACCAAAGAACTGGGGAGGAAACGGCAATTTCCAACAATAGCACCGCTAACTATGGTGCTATATAGCACCGCTACCATATACAGAAAATGTTAAGATATGGTGCTATATAGCACCAAAAGTGGTTCCTCTATGATTACGACGAAGAACCATTTTTGGTGCCATATAGAACCTTTTTTTTTTTTTAAAGTGTACCCTTTTGAAAAAGTACAAAGTTACTATCAAAAAGTAGCTAGCTGCATTGAAACTACATTTTTCTTTTTCTACAATGACTATGTTTTCAAATAACTGAATCATTTTTAATTAAGAATGTTGTTTTAACATCAGTACAAGAACAAAATGTATGCAAATCAACTTTGCGATGCTGTTTGTGAACGTTCGTTGGAAATATGGTTTCGAGAAACACAGATTGGTTTAACTATGCTTATAATGACGGAACTTGCGACCATAGTTAGCTAACGACACTTTCGGGAAACGCACCCCTAAGCATCACAGTGCTCCGCTTCGCTCATTACAGGCTTATTCTCGTCAGAAATCGTCTCGGTTACGTATGTAACCTTGGTTCCCTGAGTAGGGAACGAGACACTGTGAGACCGTAACAATGGGAACGCCTTCGGTGTGACCAATGTCTGAAGCCCTTATATCATCACTAGGGCTGTAATCAACCAAAGAAAATCTTGGTCGACTGAGGTCCTGAAATTTTAGACTAAAAATCGACTAAAAATGACGTTAGGAAAAAAAAAACCTTAAATTAATTAGCTGCATACTGTGCGCAATACTTGGTAGCCTTGTTTTCTGCCTAAATGAATTATAAATAAACATAAAAAAACTAGTAGGCTATTTGCAGTATATTAAATTGTTTTTAACCTGATTATTTTGCACTGAAATGAGTCTGACACATGAGTCTTTCGGCTCTGACAGCGTTGCATCACGTGCACCATCATAGCCTATGATTTCCGAAAATATAGTACTATGTTGTCAACTAGTGATATCATCACAAGAACTTTTAAGGAATATGCAACATAATTTAGACAATTGTTTTTGTCATATGTATTATACTAACTGACAGACACTATCATTTCAGCCGCTTTGCGGCTGAGACACGAATAGACTATTAACTTAAAGATTTTACTCTTAAACACAAAAAAGCTGTGGAGCAGTCAGGAGCAGTCTTCACGCATTAACCAAGTGTCGCAACACAAACTTCCTCCAAAATAATATTCTCAAAAGAGCCTTATGACAATACCATTCCTCTAGTTGAGTGAGCGTGACATCTAGAAGCGAAGTGAGCAACGTGCCTCATAAACCACAGAATAGCCTCAATCACCCAATGAGACATGCCAAATGCAAATAATTGTGCCAATCTATGCCACTGAGATCTATGGTAGACATAGATCTACAGAATGGTCGGAGCCGTCCCTGCCAAAAAAAAAACTTTGTAAAAACTCCAGTATTGAACCAATCGGGCAATGAGCTGGATCTAGGTTACGTTATCTACGCAGGAGTAAAACGACTTCCACTTAAAGGCATAAGACGCCTCGTGGAGGAGGCTCTTGAGTTAAGTATCTGTAATCTCTTAGCCGAGAGAGGAGAACACCTTAACGCACCCCGCTCAGGGTCAAGAAACAGACTGACCAGGTCTAAAATCCAAATGTGAGAGGGCCAGCAAGAGGTGGCATGACAATACGTGACAACATTTAAGAACCGTTTGAGCACCAGGAACACTGCTAGCAACTCCAAACGATGTATGTGCCAACCACAATGCATTTCGCTCATACACCAAAGGTAGGCGTCCCTGATAGACTGCCCCTGTAAGGGATGCATCCGTCGTGATTGTCCTGTGATGACAACATGCCCCTAACTGGACTCCTCTGCGGAGCAGCGGGAGCTTCGTCCATGGATGCAAAGCATGAAGTCCCTGCGTGTAACCAGGACTTTGCAAAAGGTTGGCAATGGGACGAGATCTCCTGACTCTTGGTCCATCATTGGAATGGTCTCATGTGGAGCAGGTCCGACTGACTACAGGGGATGCTGTTGCCATAAGGTCCATCAGCCTGTGGCAAAGGCCAACATGGACTAAGCAGCATGCCTGAAATGACTTAAACCTGCCTTGAAATTACAGTCTTTTAGTGACTGAAAGCATGCAGGAGACTAACGTGCCCGCATCACACCAGAATCTAGATCCATACCCAGGAAGTTGTCTACTGACTTGGCAGCACATCACTTCTGATGGTTTATGCATAAACCTAAGTTCCTCAAATGGCAAAAACTCAGTCTCGATGAACTATCGCCAATTCCTGGGATTGAGCTAATATCAGCCAATCGTCCAGGTAGTTCAAAATCCGGACGCCCTGGAGCCACAATGGGGCCAGAACAGTATCCATGCATTTTGGACTCAGCATCCATGCACTCTGAAGAGCTAAGGCTAGTCCATATGGAAGGACATGGTACTGGTAAGCTTTACCTTTGAAAGTAAACCTGAGGAACTTCCTGTGTCTTTTGACGATCTGGATGTGGAAATACACATTCCTTAGATCGATGGTTACAAACCAATCCCGGTTCGAATCGGAGACAGAATGGACTTCAACATCCACATTTCGAATTTGCTCCCTCTGGGTGCAAGTTAAGCTACGCAAGTACAGAATCGGACGTAATCCAGCAACTTTTTGGGCACCACAAATACCGGCTATAGAAGCCTGACTCTACCTGAGAGGGGGGGGGGGGGGCATCTCTTCCATAGCCCCTTTCTCCAAGAGAGACAATTTTCAGTCTCACAGCTGGGGCCTCCCAAGGACACACCGTCATGGGAAGAGCACCGCTGGAAAGAAGTGGGCCTTGCAGAATTGGATGGTTTAGTCATGGCGTATAGTACATAACACCACTTGCAAGACTTCGAGCAGGCGTCCCTACACGACCCAGCACTCTGCTAGCAGTATTAACTGCTCTGTTTTTGGCACCTAGTATACTGTGGGCACCAATACATTTCCTAACCACAGAAAACCTCTGGCGTCTGTGGAAACAGGAAGCATATGTGGAGCTAATGAGCTCTCTGCCATAAGGTACCTGTATAGAACCCCGAGGCACAAGTGTGGCGGAGACCTCTAATACAGGAAACTGTTCGACTACCTGGCCGGGCTGATCCTCAGCATTGGGGTTTCTGAACGGCATCACAAATGGGCCACACAATGTGACCCCAGGGCTTTCATCTTAACTCCGAAGGCTAGGACGCGGAGTATCTGAGTTGGTGCTCATCAATGGGGCCCAACCTTCGGCGGAACAGTTAAGGCAGGAGTCAGGGGGACTTAGTGAGAGGCGAATGTGCTTGCGCGGTTCGTCCAACTCTCTGGCATTATGCTTGGGGCACTGAGAACGAGAGTCCTAGGACCCAGTCTCTGCGAGGGGGTTCCATAGGTGATAGCTCGCCTCGCTGTATCTCACAGGAGCACTGAGAGGAAGAGTGCGAATGAGCTGGAGGTGGTTATCTGTTCAACCTCTCTGGACCTATGTGGGAAGAGTTAGCAAAACACAGCAGATTCTTTTACCACAGTAGTCACAGACCCTCCAGATAGACTTTCTGTCATAAAAATGGGTCGCTCTAACGTATTTCTCGGTGATGTCAGTGAGAAGAAGCCAAAGGTGAAAGGTCTACTGACACCATTCTCGCCATGGCCTGCCTAATGCACGGGTGATGTGCTTGGTAGTTCTCAGCACCAAGTTAGTAGCCCGTCTGAGCTTCTTACAGCCTCAGGAGTATGCCTTTTAATGATCCTATACAATTTGGAAGGCAGCAGGGGGCGTGGCTTCCACAATGAAGCCAAAGTAGGCACAAGATGGGCCATGAGAGTCCCTAAACAGCTGGCATCATAGCGTAACAAGGAGAAATTGATATTGACTGGGTGGGGCGCGACCAGCTTCGGCTGGGACAGTTTTGCGCGGCCTCGCAGTCCCATTCCAGCTCAAGCTTATCTCAGCGCGAGTGCATATCGTCATGGACGAATCACGAGTGGCTCAACATGTAGATCTATAGATAAAGTCATCTTTCAGGAATTTGACTGACTGACCGGTTGAAACGGGGGTGTGGCGTGTGAGCGTGTGAAGCCAATCAAATGCATGTGTCTGACGGCCAATACGTGAGAGTTGGCAGCTCTGCTGTTTAACCCAGATATTGGGTAATAGGTACCATACACAACCCTACGTTTTAAAGAGAATATGGTCAGAAATAAATATACTGACAGAAGGATTCTAATACAAAATGAAATAAATGTTATAGTTTTCTTTTTCAGTATCTTAAAATAACTCATTTGTGGGAGAGGATATAAAAAGGTAGGGGAAATATACGTAGACCGTAAAATAAATGGACACAGCGACCCCATAGACTTCAACGGAGAAAATTGAAGTCAGTTAGAAGCACTCGCTTGTTGATGGCTAAGCGTACTGCGCAGCCTCAGACTGAGCTTGACGACGTAGATGTGACGTGAGCAACCTGTCTGACAGTTGTATGTCTTCTAGTAGTTGTGCAAAGTGAATTCTGAATCACCAAATATTGTAGAGACAGAGAGAGTGAGCAGGAGCAACTTTTGATGAATGAAGCAGGATTTGCAACATCTCTATCGGCGTTTATGCCTCCACGTCCCCCCGATTGCCTCATAGACAGTATAAGATTGCCTGCGAGCTTCTCCTCGGGTCTATACGGTACAGCGCGACAGAGTCGCGTGGTTATGACGCAATCGTTAGCCTATGTTTTACAAAAACGTCTTCTACGGGGCGATAGTGTAAGATACAAGGTAATGGAGCATTTTATAAATTGTCGTGTTTGTTTAGAAATAAACAATGGACAAATGGAGCCTTTAAACGCCTCAGATGTAAAGATATTCGCTGTCAAAGTGAGTCAATGGGATGCTAACAGCAGGTGATGGCTTGGTTAGCAATAGGCTCGTTTGAGATGAGCAAAATCTGCGCAGAACCGATCACCGGTGATCACCGCGAGATGCATGCCGGTTAGAAATGTGTCTCCGACTTGCTCTGATGTCATGCTAACGTGTGTTAAAAATCTCTCACGATGGCAAGGCGGACGTGTCGGATTCTGCAGTCGAGCGCAGTTGCTCTCCACCGACTGCCCTGATCAAAAGCATGATGGGAAACGACTTGCAGCTTAACGCTTATTGGTTTTAACAACCGTGATGTATGGTTATTTTTTTAAATGTTATGTGATTGTTGTCATATTTATACAAAAATATATAAAAACATGTATGTAATTAAAGTAAATTTTATTGATAAACACGTCTTTCGAATGGAAATAAATAACAAACTTTGGGTGTCTTGTTCATAATATTTATTTTCATATAAAAGTAACAGAACTGAAATTACATCCAGTTTATCAGCAACAAAGTGCATGAGTGTAAATCCCGCGATATCCGCCTTTGATCTCGCAGCCTCTGAACCACTACGAGAAGAGAGAACTGTCTGTCTTGTCTGTACTTTTTTCACTCCTCCCCAGGCGAGGCGAGGCGCATCTCAAACAAGCCTGCCCCTTTATGGAAGGTACGCTTTCCGGGGGCTGGATTACCCCCTTGGAAATATATCATTCTGAGCCACACTCCATACCAGTGGGTGGCGGTAATTCACCATTTTCTTGTTTGTCAACCGCCAATAAGATCTTAAAAGAAGAAGAAAACCGTCGCCACGCAACATACGTCACGTCCGCTGCTAACAGTAAACAGAAGGAGACGGCTAATGAAAGGTACTTCATAATATAAATCAAATAATGGTTTCACCTAGGTATTTAACTAAATGAGTTATATAACTGGTTTTGCATAGGGACGAAATAAGCTGCTCTATTAGCTATCTATAGAACATTGTTTGGAGCTTCGATGCTATAGATTATGATTGGATTGTATGGAGCAGCTATCAAGTCAATTAAGAAATTAGACAGAATACAACATAGAACTTTAAAAATCTGTAAAGGAGTTATGGAAACAACCCAATAGATGTAATATTAGTAGAAGCCATTGAAATTAAATTTTGAATTGCAAAGAAATTAACACTTGTTTATTGGTTACGATTACAAGGCGACAACTGTTCTGAAACTGTTCGAAAATTATTGGGAGTTTTAAAAATATGTGAAGTAGCTACTAAATATAGGTAACGTTATATGATAATGATAGTGTTTGGAATGAAAAATTTAGAAAATAGCCCAGGAACTAATGTGTAACAACACACGCATTTCCTGAATAATGTTTTTTTTTTAGAACTAAAGAAAAAGAAAAAGGAAATGTTAGATGGTGGAATTGACAATATCATTAGTTTGGTACCAAAAATGCATCAAAACCATTTTCGATATTGTCAAATAGATATCTGTTTGTCATGGCTAGGCGATATGGCCAAAAAAATGACCCTGATAATTTTTCATATTAGTTGATATCGATAATTATAATGAAAAAAAAAATGTTATGCTCCTTAAGTCAAGTCACCTTTATTTATATATATATATATATATATATATATATATATATATATATATATATATATATATATATATATATATATATATATATATATATATATACATACATACTACTACTACTACTACTATAAGACTCTATACTACTTCTATACTTAAGTGCTCTTTTTTTTCCTTCTTGGGCAACCAACCAATCAAGGCAAGGCAAGTTTATTTGTATAGCACATTTCATACACAGTGGCTATTCAAAGTGCTTTACACAGAAATTAAGTTAAAATATTCGTAAGTGACTAAAATAAAAATAAAAATAAAAATATATATAGTATAACAGTTATAATAGGAATTAAAATAAAATAAAGAACAAATATATAAATGAAAAATATATATACACTAAAAATAAAAACCGGGTTAAATTGAAACATAATTAAAGTGCAAGCAGTTCGGACAGAGCACAGAGCTCATTCGGTAAAAGCATAAGATAAGGTGCAATCAGTCGGACGTACAGTGGCACAGCTCATTCAGTAAATGCACAGCTAAACAGATGTGTTTTGAGTCTGGATTTGAAAGTGGCTTCAAAGCTTCCCCTCCTCACTAAAATTTTTCAACTAAACATCGAAATACATCTAATTAATAAACTAAATGAACCATATAATAATGAACCATATATTACTGATCTAATTATTGATCTAAAGCCCACACTGTCACCGTATGGAAATTTAAACTGATGGCATCAAATGACTATACAGCTTAATGAAATTATGCTGCATTATTTTCCTGTTTAACACTGTAAAGCTGCTTTGGAACAATCTACATTGTTAAAAGCGCTATATAAATAAAGTTGACTTGACTTGACTAAGATAAAGGTTTATGTATTTTCCCTAACATTATTGGAGCCATAGACTGCACCCACATCACCATAAAAGCACCATCAACCAATGAATTTAATGATGTAAATAGAACAGGGTTTCATTCTATTAACATGCAAATCATTTGCTCCTTTCGCCATTATTGCGCTGAGGAAAAAACACAATCACTTGATTTTTAAAGAGAAGTTTTGTCACCATATATGATTTATTGGAGGCATTTCTGAATGCTAATGACCGTGAACGTGAATGAGCATGGTGTTTGCGCACGTGGGATTTATCAACAGTTATTGCTTACAATTATTGCTTACTTAATGTGCGTAAGAACTGTGCGCACGTTTTGATAAATACAGATTTTCTTGTACTTCGGCACATTCTAAATTTAATTCGTAGGACAAAATATAGAACCTTTTCTAAGCACTGTTGATAAATGAGGGCCCTGGTTTCTACAACTTTTAATTAGGAGCAAAAATCTGCCTTTAAACTTGAACTTTATCGTGATAATGATCGATGTCAACTGATATGAAAATATTATCGTTTGATGATTTTTTTTTTTTGGGCCATATCGCCCAGTCCTAACTGTAATACACAAATCGAAAAAATCATACAGTTTTTTTTTTTTATGTTTTTTTTATTGGAAGTAATTAACTGTTTTCAAGATTAAGATGTAGGCCTGAGGCTTAAGAAAAGAGAAGTACATAGGGCTGCTGGTATTTGCAGAGAGTCTTCTAAGAGCAGAGCAGTATCATCCGCTAACTGACTAATATTTATCTCTTTATTGCCAATATTGATATATAGGCACTATACTAGATGAATGTCCAAAAAGCTTGTGTGTGTGTGTGTGTGTGTGTGTGTGTGTGTGTGTTATGTTTCCTACAGCAGCATGGAGGGTTTGAAGTTTTCTAGCAACATCATGCAGGTGAGTTTTGTTTGTCAGCGCTGCAGTCAGCCTCTGAAGCTCGACACATCCTTCAACGTCTTGGACAGAATGACTATCCATGAGCTCACCGGTATGACCATACAGCACTACACCACTTTAAACCGGTCTCTTTACACTTTAAGAGAGAGATTAAGTTATTCCATTAAGAAGTTGATTAAGTTTGACTTGTCTTTTTTGTTCAGCTCCATTAGTGACAGTAACTGCGAATAAACAGTCAAATAGCAGTGAGAGCAGCAGCTTCCCTGAGGTGAATACATCACACCAGCAAGCTTTCTTTGTGATTTTGCTGGCTCTGAAGTGTACAGGCACTTTTCCATACACACACACAATGGTGTGGAATGCAGCGGTTGCTTTGGTAATGAACAATGATGACTGCTTATATTAGTGAGCAAAAACATCCTGAATCTGAGATTATTACTACATTTGTCAAGTCAACTTTATTTATATAGCGCTTTTAAAAATGCAGATTGTTTCAAAGCAGCTTCACAGTGTTAAACAGGAAAACGGTGATGTCATCAGCTCATTTCAATTATCATACAGTGACAATGTGGGATTTAGATCAATAATTAGATCAGTAATTTAGTTTATATGGTTAATTTAGTTTAATAATTAGATTTATTTGGATATTTAGTTGAAAAATTGATTGTCCCCAACTGAGCAAGCCAAGCCAGAGGAGAAACCAAAACCCCATTAGGTGACCTAATGGAGAAAAATAAACCTTGGGAGAAACCAGGCTCAGTCAGGGTGCCAGTTCTCCTCTGGCCAATTAACAAACAGCGCATGATTTTTATTCTGGCAACTTTACAGGTCAGAGGTCATAGTAGATCGGAATATTCAAAAGATCGGAGGCAACATGCCGGAGGGTTTATTGAGGATGACATATCAATTTAACAATTATTAAATTGCAATATTCGAACAATCGGAGTCATCGCGCCGGAGACGAGTTTATTGATGATGCCGTGTCGATGAGGCAATTTCAGGGGAGTCTAATTGACATGGTCTCTGCAGACACTTCAGGGTCATGCGTTGGTCCACCATCTGATCTGGATACGGCCTGGATCCGGCTGACTGCAGTAGACCTCGGGATAAAACAGAGAGACTATCATTAGCGTAGATGCCATTCTTCTGATGATGTAACGAGTACATCAGGTGTTATGGGAAGTGCTCCTGGTTCCGGCTGACCTAGTTAATGTAGCCTAACAATCATTTAATTAAAAAAGACAGAATGGGTCTGCTTCCCGAACAATGCTAGGAAGACTGTTCCAGAGTTTAGGTGCTAAATAGGAAAAGGATCGACCGCCTGCAGTTGATTTTGATATTCTAGGTATTATTAACTGGCCAGAATTTTGAGACCGCAGTAGACGTGATGGAGTATAATGTGTTAAGAGCTCGCTCAAGTACTGGGGAGCTAAACCATTTAGTGTTTTGTAAATAATAAGTAAGATTTTAAAATGTATGCAATGTTTAATAGGGAGCCAGTGCAGTGTTGACAGAAACGGGCTAATATGGTCATATTTCCTGGTTCTAGTAAGAACTCAAGCTGCTGCGTTTTGGACCAGCTGGAGTTTGTTTATTAAGCAAGCAGGGCAACCACCCAGTAGAGCATTACAATAATCTAGCCTTGAGGTCATGAATGCATGAACTAGCTGTTCAGCATTTTGCATTGAGAGCATGTGCCGTAATTTAGATATATTTTTAAGATGGTAGAATGCAGTTTTACAGATGCTAGAAACGTGGCTTTCAAATGAAAGATTGGTATCAAAGAGCACACCCAGATTCCTCACTGACGACGAGGACTTGACAGAGCAGCCATCAAGTGTTAGACAGTATTCTAGGTTACTACTTGTGGAGCTCTTTTGTCCAATAATTAAAAATATTTTTTTTTCAGAATTGAGTTGCAGGAAATTACTGGTCATCCAATTTTCAGCTATGCATTCTGTTAATCTTGTGAAAGTTTCTTCAGGGCGTGAAGAAATATAGAGCTGAGTTTCGTCAGCATAACAATGAAAACTAACGCCATGCTTCCTAATGATATCTCCCAGTGGTAGCATGTACAGGGTGAAAAGCAACGGTCCTAGCACTGAGCCCTGCGATAATCCATACTGAACTTATGATCTGTGTGACATCTCTTAATTTACTGTTACAAACTGATAACGGTCAGATAGGTATGATTTAAACCATGCCAATGCAATTCCACTAATGCCTACATAATTTTCGAGTCTATTCAAAAGAATTTTGTGGTCGATAGTATTGTATGCAGCGCTAAGATCGTGTAAAGGCCTGTTCACACCGGGACGATTTTTGTGTGCGTTTATCGCCTGACGTTTAACGCCTCATGATTAAACAAAGGATGCCAATGTGAGTGTGCACACCGACGTGCAAAACGCCAGGCGTAAAAGCGAAATAAAAAAATAAAAAAACGCCTCGGGTTCGTTTTTTTATTTTGACGTGGCGCTTTAAAAACTGGCCGACCAATGAGATCAGCGCTTTTGTTCACGTGCCTGGAGCTGCTGAAGTGACAGTAAAACACGACTTGGTGGCGGTCAAGCACAAAACGGTCTTGCCGAGCACGCATTGATACGACGAAGAAGTAGTAAGTAGACAAAGAAGAAGATTAGCTGCTAATGCTGCTTGCCAGTTTGCAAAAGGTGTGTGAATGGTTTTGGCCATAGACATAATATATCTATGGTTATGGCAAGCACGTAAATACTGTCTCTCTTCTTCTTCTGTGTGACAAGCGAGTGTCAGAAGCGTAAAGTGCCGCAGCCCCACCTTGTGTACCGGGAGCGCTATCTACTGAATGTGCACGTTAACTCGGCGCATCGCCAGTGAAAATCGCTTGGGTGTGAACGCTCAAGACGCACCGAAAAACTCTGGCGATAAGGGAGCGCGATATTCGTCCCGGTGTGTATAGGCCTTAACACTAATAGAGAGAAACAGCCACAATCGGATGATAAGAGTAAATCATTTGTAACTCTGATGAGAGCAGTCTCAGTACTATGATACGGTCTAAATCCTGACTGGAACAGATACCATTTCTTTCTAAAAAGGAGCATAATTTTCAAGTATTTTTGACAGAAATGGTACATTTGAGATTGGCCTGTAATTGACTAATTCTGTAGGATCAAGTTGTGTTTTTTTTAATAAGTGGCTTAATAATAGCAAACTTAAAAGTTTTCGGTACATATCCTAATGACAAAGATCAATTAATGATATTAAGAAGAGGATCTATGACCTCTGGTAGCATCTCTTTTAATAGCCTAGTCGGTACAGGGTCAAGCATACATGTTGTTGATTTTGATGATTTAACGAGTTTAGCCAATTCTTCTTCTCCTATAGCATTGAATGAGTATAATTTTTCCTCAGTGACACTACAATGCTCTGTCTGATGTGATACTGTAGTATACGGCTGCATGGTTTCTTCCTAATATTATCAATCTTGCATGTAAAGAAGTTCATAAAGTCATTACTACTGTGCTGTTTACAAACATCAGAAGTTGAAGCTTTATTTTTGGTTAATTTAGACACTGTATCGAATAAATACCTATGGTTGTGTTGGTTTTCTTCCAAGAGAGTCGAGAAATAAGAAGATCTATCAGTTTTTACAGCCTTTCTGTATGCAATCATGCGCTCTTTCCACGAATTACGTGGTCTAAAGTATGATTATGGCGATGAGTGGGTCCTAACACGTGTTGCCTAACTCCAATAGAGTTTAGAATGTCTTTAAATGCTAATCCCAATGCGTCTTTTTCATTGTCTACGTGGATATTAAAATCGCCAACAATTAGTAATTTATCTACGGCCAGTACTAACTCTGATAGAAAATCAGCAAATTCTTTGATAAAGTCTGTATTGTGCCCTGGTGGCCTGTATACAGTAGCTAACACAAATGTTAAACAGGTTTTATCATGTACACTACATAACGTTGCATAAAGCATCAAAACTTTGAAGGAATTATATTTGAAACTAGACTTCTGATTAATACTGAAGATTTATTAACATATTATAAATATATTATAAATATACATATTAAAAAAATTATAAATTACAGCAATCCCTTCCCCTTTACCTTTCAGATGCGGCTCGTGTTTATAACAATAATCTTGGGGGGTGGAACCAGACCAATGCTGCGGAGGCACAGGGAAGAATCATGCTCGGACCACATCAAACGTGTCCAGTATAAAACACCCTTAGAGCTGACTGACCTCCTCTGGTTACATGAATGCGTCAGCACCACATCAGCACCGACAACATGGGGATTTTTTGGGGATGATAATCGCACAAACTATTCGATATTCTATAATTAAATCAACTAATCAAATATTCGAAAATCGCAACCCATCCCTAGTTGCTGGGCATTACGGACTTTCAGCTCCCTCCAAAGATTTTCAATTGGGTTCAGGTCTGGAGACTGGCTAGGCCGATCCATTTTTATTTTATGCAACTACCACTTTGATGCTTCAAATAGTTCATAAAGAGATCGTAAAAATTCAGCTGTTTAGTCCAAATGTTCTGAAGAGACACGATCGCTTTATATGATGAACAGTTTGAATTTAGGCTTTTTGAAGCATCAAATTGGGCTCTCGTCGGTTTTTACTTTCACTTTCTGTAGTGAATAATTGAGACTTTTTCACCGGCATAACTGCCATGCAAAATTTGTACATTGCTTGTGTAACATCCACTGACTCACCTTCATGGTTTAAAACGGAAAAATGTCCAATATTGTGATGACATTTTTCTTTTTCACCAATTGCAAAATGATGGGCAACTATTCACATTTTCAGTGATAATAAAATTAAGTAAATATTAAATAAATTAAATACGTAAGTTAATGATCAAGTAAATCAATTAAAGAGGCGCTGGTGCAGCCTATGCTACACGCAGGTGGCTTGGATGACGTGGGTAATATGGTTTATCCATTTTGCAACATGAACTGGAGGTTTTCTGTGTTCTGTGCTAGACAAACTGAGACTTGTTACAACACTTGCATGTTGTTGCCTTTTGTTTGTCTGATTGCTTCTATTACTCTCCTCATTTGTAAGTCGCTTTGGATAAAAGCGTCTGATAAATTATTAAATGTAAATAAGCAACAGGTAAGCAACAGTTTGCTAAATTGCGGTTAGATTGATAGCTACAGAACTTATAGATCTCTCTCTTTTCATTTTCTTTTTTGCATTAAAGATTGAATGGTTTAATTTCTGTTTTCTCTCAGGTGCAGTGAGGGGGAAAAACACTGTGTTTAGGGCAATCGTCTTGTAGCTCTGCTTTAACCGAGGGGCGACAACATTTTTTGACATGTCAGAAATTCATCCGACCATCATTGCCGGTCGGGAGAGGTTGATTGCCTCGTTTCTCCTCGTACACTGCACGAAAACCGACGCACAACAAAAACCGACGCAGGACATTTGGCCTGATTCAGTCCTACGATTCAGAAATTAGCTCGAAATCTGACGCAAATCTCAGACGCAAATCTCTGTGTATGCCTGCCTTAAGAGAAGCCACTGTGCGTCAATTTCTGACACTGGCAGAATTTCATTGGAGGAAAAAAAATATTGCAGTGGTTACCATAGCAACCGCCCAGCCAACCACCCAGAACAACCTAGCAAAAATCTTTTTTAAACTATAATAATCTTTCTCAAATTAACATCAAAGTTTGTTCACAATCTTTACTCTTCTAGTTTTCTAATTAATATTACAAAAATAATTGTGATCTTGCATATATTCAATTCAGAATTGTGTGTGAATGTGAATTCAGAATCAGTAAAAATGTGTGTGTTGTTTTAGGATAACTTTTTGGAGCGCAAACAGGATGGTGTGGCTCGGAAATACATCCCACCTGCAAGGTATGATGACCCTGATGACACCTGTTTTTAAACTTTCATATGTGTTCTGGATAAAGCTGCATGATTAACCGTTAAAAGATTACGATCTTGATTCAAACAGTATTTTTTCCCATTGGTATGACATACTTGTGGTGGTAGCCAGTGGAAAAAGCTGGCATTACTTGCTGGCACAAAATAGTCTACTTTATGTGACATGGGGCATGTTATGATATATACATACATATATGCCCGTGCGCGCACACACACACATATATGATCTTTGGGTCAAATTCCACCTTGTTGTGTTTTCTGTGATGTGACCCAGGGCCATTGCTAGAGTATTAGGGGCCCTATTAGTGTTAATAGTTTAATAAATCTGCTATTGTGCCATAGGCATAATTTGCGGGTGGGACATGTTCCCACCACTTTTTGCCAGGGTCCTTATTGTTCCTACCACTATTTGAATAACACCTCTCGGCACAGATGTACTGCAAATGAACATCTCCAGTTGACTAGTAGAGTATTCATTTTGTTCATTTGTTAACTCCTGTCTCACCCACTTTTTAAAACAAAGTTACGCCACTGTGTTGCGCTAATCTTATCTATATAAAAGTTGACCATTAAATAAATCTTTTTGATAATGTTAGATATTGATTATTGATGACTCAAACCCTTTTTGTTCCTGGTCGTTTGCTACTTAATGAGCTTATCAGTGTCCTTGTCTGTCCTTACAAGAACAAAGTATTGTTTATTTATGAGCATTCAAGCCTTACACTTATGTAATATTTAGCATCAGTCAATAGTTTTAGTTCTGAACTGAAACATCCACAAACATTTTTCCTCAGAATTGTGATTCTCAGTTAATCCACAATTGTATAGCTCTAGTTATGGTTTATATATATATTTATTATTATTATTATTTGTATTATTATTATTATTTTTTTTTTTTTCTGTTATACATATAACTGTAAGATCAACATATACTGAGTTGAAAGTAAATATTACAAATGTATGGTGGTGTATTAATGAGCTGTTGGTGTTCTGTAGGATGATGTCAACTGAAAGCACCAACAGTTTCACTCTTATTGGAGAAGCTTCAGATGGAGGAACTATGGAGAACTTGAGTCGCAGGCTGAAAGTATGGACTCACATACCAAATAGCACTACACAAGTTCATATTTACATTTATGTTCTTGGCAGACACAAAAATGGTACAATACATTATTTATTAGTTTGAGTTGATTTCTCTGATATTAGATTAAAATATAAAATTAGACTGCAGTTGATGTTATGAATCAATTATTGGAACAAAAAGGATAACGTGCATAATTCAGGGGTTTTTTTTGACTCCAGTATGATTAATCTTATCCATTAAAGTTTGTGTTATTATTTAACCTCGTTTAAATCCTTAACCAGCACTTCCACAAGCCAATATTACATAGCCAAAATGAAATTACCACAGTTTTTGAACCCTGTTTGTTACATGTATAATCTTGGTATCAAATTACTTGAAGTAGTACAGGAACAGTTTAAGAGAAGCTCAAATAGACTGAAAAGTTAGTATCATTAAAAAAAAGCACTATATGCATCATGTTAAAGGGGAAAATAAAAGGGGCTTTTTTGTACAAATTACTACCAGTCAAGGTGCGCTGCCAAACAAGACCACATGAACATGCCAAAAGACCACTATACCAGCCACTTTGACCTGACTGCATATATAGCTACTATACAGATCTGTTTAGAATTACTAAACACAGCAAAATACAAATCAAAAATTAAAAACTTTTAAAGATATTTTGACAACTTTGTGGCCAATGTACTTGTGCAAAAATACAATGTTAACAATCACTCCGCCAAGAGCGCAATTACACGTTTTGTTTACGAGTTAGTCCTAACAGACTCACGTGTGCCAATGTACAAATCCTGCATTACTAGTTTTGCCTTGATTACAGTCATCATCCATAAAAACTTTTATTTACTATGTTTTGATCTGCCAGTCAGTCTGTATTTCAAAAAGCCTGATGCGTGAGGGCTTGCGATGTAAAAAAAAAAAAAAAAAAAATTCACAGAATAAGAGAGGATTTTTATAGCTATGTTTCAATTCACCTATTTTTATGTGCATTTTAGGATATCACATCCAAAACTGCTGGATGGCAACACCAAGATGAGCATAAAAAAAAAACATATGTGCTCGTTTTAGTCATTTGATAAATTGTTTATCCGATAAGAAAACGTGCATATACTGAATAAATTCTTTGTTGCGCATAAAAAAAAAAAAATCATGTGACTTTGTGCGATGGGACGTCTTAACTGGACTAACCAGCGGAATGATCTTTTTGCACGGCATCTGAAATGCTGTTTTGATGCCTGAGAAAATGCCTGAGCAAAGTCTGTCATCAAAGTGGTTTGGTATAATTCACTCCCAAGTGAATTGTAGTCTTGCACGACTGCATTCCCAGAAAGCAGGCATCCACCTCCAAATGCAAGATGCGTTTTGTCTGTGCGCTCTGAAACGCAAATAATTTACTATAATCAAAATTAATATATATAGTAGCTTCTCCTCCTTTTCTTAATGATATTTAGTGCCAGTTTATCAGGAAGTGACTATGTTGTTCTCTTTGACACACTGGATGAAAACAGTGCTTTATTTCACAAATGTTTTACGTGATATTCAAATTTTGCACTTAAGTTAAATTTAGAACTTTGGATGGAAACAATGCGATGTGACTTCTATTCCCTCTGTCGCCTTTGATGTAATCAGCTGGGTTTTAAGACATTGTCCATTATTAATCCCTTCCAGCCCGTCTGCCCAAGATCGTACTGAAATCAGCGTTTTTACAATCTTGGGCTGCCAAATCAAGCTTAGGGGAGACCACAAATAGGGATAGAAATGGGTCGGGGTCAATATTAGTGTTGAGGGCACTAAGTGTGTCAAATACATTGGACCAAAATGTTACCAGCTGCGGACATGTCCAAAGCATATGCAGATGGTTTGAAGGTGTTTGCAATGGTTGAAGGCAGCACTCCGGTCTGGGAAAAATGTTGCCAAATTGGCATTGGTTACACATTACATTGCATTAAGTCCCGCCTGGCACATATGGAAGAGGAGTGTACCTGGTTGAAGATGTTATGCCTCTCTAATAGTAACTCCTAGGCATCTTTTGTCAGTAAGATCTGCATTAATATAGTTTATTTAATTATAAATTACCAAGAATAAATGTCTATGGCTGACATTTAAATCGAGAAAGTGGTCAATTTGTGTTTCAGGTTGACATTTAGGGAACTGCTTCTGGTGTCTGATTTGAAAGAACTGAAACAAGTGATGAATGGGTATGTTATACTTTTTAGATACGAAGGAGAAAGAGGCAAATACTCCCTCCTCGTAGAGGTCATTAATCTTGAGAAGGCCATTAGATGACCAAAGGCGAAATGCAGGATCTGAGCTAGATAGGGGAAAAAGTCGTTGTTGAGGATGGGCATGTGAGTAGGGCCTCTATGTAAACCATGATGTTTCCTAAATTGGACCCAAATTTTAAGGGAGCTAGTGACTATTTGAGAGCTTCTGATTCTCTGAATCTGTAATTGGGTTGTCTAGATTTTTAGCAATGTTTTTGTCAATTGTGGGATACTCAAGCGAGTTGAGAAGATCTAAATTTGTAGTATTATTTGGAGGGCTTTCTGAATCTAACATGAGTACAGTCTAACATAATAGTCTGAGAAGACCAAATTAACTTGATTTTGTAAATAAATTAACCTGTCAGGGATCTGATAATTGAAATCTATCTAGAAGAGCTAGCTGATCGATCCTGGTAAGCCAAGCCATCAGCCTTGTCTCCATGCTAAAAAAAAATACATTCTGTCTAGATTGCCTAATATAAATTACCTGGCCTTGAATTAATGCTTTGAAAGCCTCCCATAAGGTATGACTACTAATGTCTGGAGTCTGATTGAGTAAAAACACTGATTTAATACCAGGATCCCTGTGGAATTTAATTATTGGGTTGACAAAATTGTTCACGGCGAGTGTGTGTGAAGTATCTGCAGGGTGTCAAAGAACATGAGTGGGAAGTCTATACTATTTTGTAATAATCTTTAATTTGTAGATCTTTCTTACCTTTGCCAAATGATGTGTATACAAGTCATTTACAACTAATATATATAAATAAATAATATACAGGGAGTGCAGAATTATTAGGCAAATGAGTATTTTGACCACATCATCCTCGTTATGCATGTTGTCTTACTCCAAGCTGTATAGGCTGGAAAGCCTACTACCAATTAAGCATATTATTGCTCCATCCAAGTACTCCACAGCGTGGCTGGCAAGAAAGGGTATAAAAGAAGAAAATCTAATGATATGGCCTCCTTGTTCACCTGATCTGAACCCCATTGAGAACCTGTGGTCCATCATCAAATGTGCGATTTACAAGGAGGGAAAACGGTACACCTCTCTGAACAGTGTCTGGGAGGCTGTGGTTGCTGCTGCACGCAATGTTGATGGTGAACAGATCAAAACACTGACAGAATCCATGGATGGCAGGCTTTTGAGTGTCCTTGCAAAGAAAGGTGGCTATATTGGTCACTGATTTGTTTTTGTTTGGTTTTTGAATGTCAGAAATGTATATTTGTGAATGTTGAGATGTTATATTGGTTTCACTGGTAAAAATAAATAATTGAAATGGGTATAAATTTTTTTTGTTAAGTTGCCTAATAATTATGCACAGTAATAGTCACCTGCACACACAGATATCCCCCTAAAATAGCTAAAACTAAAAACCACTTCCAAAAATATTCAGCTTTGATATTAATGAGTTTTTTGTGTTCATTGACAACATGGTTGTTGTTTAATTATTAATGTTGTAAAATGAATCCTCAAAAATACAACTTGCCTAATAATTCTGCACTCCCTGTAGAACAGTCAAAGGCTACAGTATGCAAGTGCTGTAACAAGTCTCAGTTAATCTAACACAGAACACACAGGACAGAATTTTTATTTATTGATTTATTTATTTTTTAAATATATTAGACAGACAGAAAATGAATAGAATGTTAAGTGCTATTCTTGATTGGTCAGGTGATGCTGGATAAGAGACATGTCTTTAGCTGTTTTTTGAAAATGGCTACAGAGTCGGCTGCTCGAATTGAGATAGGCAGGCCATTCCACCAGGTGGGGGCAGTCCAGGAAAAGGTCCGTGAGAGTGATTTCATGCCACTTTGGTATGGCACCACAAGGCGTCGTTCACTGGCAGAACATAAGCTCCTGGAGGGTGTGTAAGTCTGAACAAGCGAGTTTAGGTATATTGGTGCAGAGCCAGTGGTTGCTTTGAAGGCGAGTACCAGTGTCTTGAATTTGATGCGAGCGGTTATTGGCAGCCAGTGGAGATTGATGAAGAGAGGCATGATGTGCGCTCTCTTCGGCTCGTTAAAGATCACCCTCGCCGCTGCATTCTGGATCAGTTGCAAGGGTTTGATAGTGCATGCCGGAAGGCCCGCTAGAAGAGCATTACAGTAGTCCAGTCTGGAGAGAACAAGAGCTTGGACCAGGAGTTGTGTGGCCTGCTCTGATAAGAAGGGTCTAATCTTCCTAATGTTGTATAATGCAAATCTGCAGGACCGGGTTGTTGCAGTAATGTGGTCAGTGAATTTTAGCTGATCATCAATCACAACTCCAAGGTTCCTGGCTGTCCTGGACGGAGTAATGGTTGAAGATCCTAGCTGAATGGAGAGATTATGATGAAGTGCTGGGTTGGCTGAGACCACAAGTAGTTCTGTCTTTGCAAGGTTGAGTTGCAGGTGATGCTCCTTCATCCAGGCAGAAATGTCTGTTAGGCAGGCAGCGATACGAACACCAACCGTGGAATCATCTGGTTGAAATGAGAAGTAGAGTTGAGTGTCGTCGGCATAGCAGTGATAGGGAAAGCCATGTTTCTGAATGACAGATCCCAGTGATGACATGTAGATGGAGAAGTGGTCCAAGCACTGAGCCCTGTGAAACTCCAGTGGCTAGATAATGTGACTTAGACACTTCACCTCTCCATGACACCCTGAAGGACCTACCTGAGAGGTAAGACTTGAGCCACTGGAGAGCAGTTCCTGAGATGCCCATCTTCATGAGAGTTGACAGGAGGATCTGGTGGTTAACTGTGTCAAAAGTAGCAGACAAATCCAGTAAGATAAGTACTGTGGATTTGGAAGCTGCTCTTGCCTGTCTCAGTGCTTCAGTAACCGAGAGCAGGGCAGTCTCAGTTGAGTGGCCACTTTTGAAGCCGGATTGGTTTATATCCAGGAGGTTGTTCTGTTCAAGAAACGTAGAGAGCTGGTTAAAAACAACTCATTCAAGTGTCTTTGCAATGAAAGGCAGAAGGGATACCGGTCTGTAGTTTTCTAAAAGTGCTTGGTTCATAGAGGGTTTCTTAAGCAGTGGGGTTACCCAAGCCTGCTTAAATGCTGTGGGGAAGGTCCCGGTGTGAAGAGAGGTGTTGACAATGTGAGTAAGTGCAGGAGTAACAGAAGAAGAAATGGCCTGAAGGAGGTGAGTGGGGATAGGGTCAAGCGGACAGGTAGTGGGGTGGTTGGAGAGGATGAGTTTGGAGACTTCAGCTTCAGAGAGCAGAGAGAAAGAGGGGAGCGTATGTGTAATGGTTGTTGAGATGTGCGTGTCGGTTTGTGGTGTGGAGAATTGGCTGCTGATGGAGGAGGTTTTGTTTGTGAAAAATGATGCAAAGTCGTCAGCTGTAAGAGTTGATGAAGGAGGGGGGGGGAGGACAAAGGAGCGAAGAGAACGTTCTGAAAAGTGCACGAGAGTCAGAGCAGTTGTTGATTTTGTTGTGGTAGTATGTAGTTTTAGCAGTGGAGACATTAGCAGAGAAGGAAGCGAGGAGAGACTGATACAGGGTCAGGTCAGTAGTGTTTTTAGTTTTGCGGCACTTCCTCTCTGCCGCCCGGAGCCCAGAGCGATGTTCGTGGAGAACATCAGACAGCCAGGGGCAGAGGGGGTGGTGCGGGCTGGCCTGGATGAAACGGGACAGAAGTTGTCTAAGCAAGATGTTAGAGTGGAGCAAAGAGTGTCAGTAGCGCTGTTAGTGTCCAGTGCTGAGAACTGAGCAGGTGGAGGGAGTGAGGAGGAAACCCTAGTGGATAGATGAGAGGGAGAGAGCGAGCGTAGATTACGCCGAAAGGTGATCTGCGGAGGAGTGTGTGTTGTGTCAGGAGTCAGTAGGAGGTTAAGAGTGATGAGAAAGTGATCTGAGGTGTGCAGTGGAGTAACTAAAGTGACATCTGTGGAGCAGTAGCGTGTGTAGATAAGGTCCAAATAGTTACCTGATTTGTGAGTAGCTGTATTAGATACTCGCTTAAGGTCGAATGAGGTCAGAAGAGTGGTGAAGTCTGCAGCCTGTGGTTTGTCAAGGTGAATGTTGAAGTCACCGAGCAGTACCAGAGGAGTGCCATCCTCAGGGAAGTGAGAGAGTAAAATATCCAACTCCTCTAAGAAGTTACCCAGTTGACCTGGAGGGCGATAAATAACTACAACATGGATTTTAGCAGGGTGAGTGATAGTGATTGAGTGTGATTCAAATGAGCAGTTGCCAGATAGAGAAGGAATGGGCATAAATTTCCAATCATTTGAGATGAGCAGACCAGTACCTCCGCCCCTCCCAATCGGGCGAGGGGTGTGTGAAAAAGAGAAATTATGTGAGAGAGCTGCAGGAGTGGCAGTGTCTTCTGGTTTGATCCAGGTTTCAGTTAGATGAGATGTGAATGAGTGGAAAGAGATGAAATAAAGTCTGCTTTGTTTACAGCAGACTGGAAATTCCAGAGACCAATTGGAATGGACATTAATGTAGCAGAGGAAATAGGTACACTATGCAGATTATTAGGATTACGGCGTCTAGAATGTACTGAGCGTGATTTACTAGGTCAAGAATATATGATCACACAAAACCAGGTCTAACATCTCTACACTGGTCACGTGGTCAGCGTGTTAACAAACGAGACTACAACAAACAGCCAACTACACCACACAGACAATTGTCTAAATAACAGCTGAACTACAGATCAAATGAGGAAAATGAATACAGTACTCACACTAGTTGTTCTCCCTGATGTTCGATCGCTTCTCTCTAACTCAATGTAAACAATGAACGCTTTTAATACCACGCTGGCTTATGGCCATGCCCAGTGAAACGTCTTAGCTCGCACGAGGTCAGCGTGTTAACAAATGAGACTACAACAAACAGCCAACTACACCACACAGACAACGTTCTAAATAACAGCTGAACTACAGATCAAATGAGGAAAATGAATACAGTACTCACACACTAGTTGTTCTCCCTGATGTTCGATCGCTTATGCAGTTTTTATTTTTTTTATTTAACAGGGATGATGCAGTCAAACATAGTTACAATACAATTACTGCAACTGATGCGCAGCATATAGAGTTTATAGCTAATGCTAATTCTCAACTCCTGTCCCTGGTTGGGGTTTTCTAAGTATAAAATATTCACATTTCTACACACTCACTCACCCACTCACTCACTCACAAGAAGAAAAAAAAAAGATTAATATTAAAAAATGGTTACAGTTTTGGTTTGCAGTATGGTATTATGCAGTTATGATTTGAAGTGCTTCTAGTAACTGTTTTGCTGTTCTTTATTTGAAAAAATGTACTAAGAGGCTCAGGTGCTAAATTATGGATACATTTAAAAATAAATTTTAGATAACACAAATCACTGAAGCTTTTTCAGAAATGCACATATACAAAGCACACATATTAGCTAACAATCTATTATTAATCAATATAATTAATCAATATAATAATTAAGGCACAGAAATAAGTGAAATAAGAATACATGTTGGTAATGACATGAATACATGTTGGTTGCTGGTTCGATCCCAGCGGTCACCACCAGTGTGTCCTTGAGCAAGGCACTTTACACCATGTTGCTCCAGGGGGATTATCCCTGTAATAAGGGCACTGTAAGTCGCTTTGGATAAACGCGTCTGCCAAATGCATAAATATAAATATAATGAATAGGGTATATAGAGATGAGCATGGGTGCGTGTTGATGCAGAGCTGTGTCATCTGAAGTCCTCGCAGGAGTTGAGTCATCTCTTCACAGGTGTTGGTCATCTGTAGTCTTTATGAGAAGCTCGATCCAGACTGGAGCTGACGGACTCTCTAGTTACCTCAGGATGGGCGTACCGAGATAAAACAGAACAGAAAAATAATTAGCTTTGGATAAAAGCGTCTGCCAAATGCATAAATGTAAATATAACTGGAGTACAAGGTTATGATATGCATCTGTGAATGCCTGGCTAAAGAGATGCGTCTTTAATCTAGATTTAAACTGGAGGAGTGAGTCTGAGCCCCGAACATTATTCGGAAGGCTATTCCATAGTTTAGGTGCCAAATATGAAAACGTTCTTCCTCCTTTAGTGGACTTAGATATCCTTGGTGTTACCAGAAGCCCAGAGTTTAGTGATCTTAAAGATCGTGGTGGGTTATAAGGCGATAGAAGATCAGTTAAATACACAGGAGCTAAACCATTTAGGGCCTTGTAGGTCAGTAGCAATACTTTATAATTGATACGAAACTTAACAGGTAACCAGTGTAGAGATGTTAGACTTGGTGTTGTGTGATCATATATTCTTGACCTAGTAAGAACTCTAGCAGCTGCATTTTCGACTAATTGTAGCTTGTTTATTGATAAAGCAGGACAGCCAGCTAGTAATGCATTACAGTAATCTAGTCTAGAGGTCATCAATGAACTAACTTTTCTGCATCAGAGACAGATAGCATGTTTCGTAGCTTAGAGATGTTTCTGGGATGGAAGAAGTCTGTTTTTGTAGTATTTGAAATATGATTTTCAAAAGAAAAAGTTTCTGTCTAATATAACACCCAGGTCTTTTACTGTAGCAGATGAGGTAACAGTACATCCTTCTAAATGCAAGTTATAATCTAAGAGATTCTATGTACCAGTTTTTGGTCCAATAAGTAATACCTCAGTCTTAGAGATTCTATGTACCAGTTTTTGGTCCAATAAGTAATACCTCAGTCTTATCTGAATTTAGTAGGAGAAAATTACAGGTCATCCAATATTTTATATCTTTAACACACTCTGTCAGCTTGGATAATTTAGAGATTTCATCTGGTCGTGCTGAAATATATAACTGAGTATCATCGGCATAACAGTGGAAACTAATTCCATGTTTTCTTATAATATTACCAAGTGGCAGCATATATATTGAGAATTGCAGAGGGCCTAACACAGGTCATATAGTGTCAATGCGGGCGGATCAGTAATATAGTTGAATATTTAGTGTCCCCAACTAAGCAAGCCAAAAGCCAAAGGCAAAAGAGGTGACGATGACAAGGAACCAAAACTCCATTAGGTGACAAAATGGGAGAAAAAAAAAACAGGCTCAGTCAGGGGGCCAGCTCTCCTCTGGCCAATGAACAAACTGTGTATGATTATGATTCAGGCAAACATTACAAGTCAGAAGTCATATACAGGATCAGTGACACTGGATGTCATGACGATGAGGCCTGTTATAGCGGGAGTTTTCGCTCTGTAAACTTGCTGGCTGAACTGAACTGATATTAGCTTTGTTGGTTATAAAGGCAGTGCTCTTTGGTCGCTTTATGATATAACTTGGTGAACAAGAATCTGCACACTGCTGTTGTTGCTCCCAAAGATTTATTAAAAAGACATGTTGTCCCAAAAACGAAGACCCTTTTGGTCGAAACTTTGTCTTTTTTAATAAATCTTTGGGAGCAACAACAGCAAAGTTTCGACCCAAAGGGTCTTCGTTTTTTGGGTCGACATGTCTTTTTAATAAATCTTTGGAAGCAACAACAGCAGTATGCAGATACTTGTTCACCGGGTTAAATGCTTGATCTAATCTAGCACCTGCTAAAGGGTAATTCCACGCAAAAATGTCACATCCATAACGCCAACTAAATACCATGGCATTGTGTTGGTGTTATGGATGTGACAGTTTTCCGCGGAATTGCCCTAAAAGTTTATTGGATGTGCGCACAATTCTTCTTTGAATCCGCTTTATGATATAACCCATTCATAATTTGATTAAAAGTGTTATTTTTCGTGCTGCTAAGTACACACTGCAAGGTTTTGTGAGAGATATTCATATTAAAATGAGGGATTGGATTAAGTTATGTGTCTTTGTATTATCGATTACTGTACAAAAGATGGCACTATGGGTTGTTTTGCTGGTACCTATAAAATGTGTAGAACCTAGGTCTTCAATCCTGCTCCTGGAGACCCTCTGACCATGTGGCATGTTGGCATTGTTTGATGTCTCCTATTGACTGTTAATACATTTCTAAAATGTAATCTCTGGATCCTCATGGTTACCAGGACTTAATAACATAACAGGTAGCAACATCAAAGTATATTGATATAAACAATATTATCCCATCCTAGGGTGGAAACTCAAATTATGTTCCACACACAGAAGTTCTGCTTGTGAAGTGGTTAAAACAGCACTATATTCGTTCAGAGCACATACTTACTGAACCGAAAGACCCATACCGACATGTTTTGTTTACGAATATGTGTGCCATTACACTCCTATACTGTACTCTGTTTGTCATTGTTTTGCTGCTGGTTGGCCACATGTTCCACTTTTCTCCACTCTAATGAGGTTCTTGAATACAACTTAAAAAGTGTTCTTTGAGTTAGGTGAAGGTCTTCACCAAAATTCATCTTCATTTTATAATGCATCTTCAACACACAAATGCAAAAAAAATGTTGCATATGCTATTAATTCAGAAAAAAAAATTGTATAACTGCAAACACCTTTCCATAACAAGACACAAGACAGCTGCTCAATAGTCCGTGGTCGTCGTTGTCTCATTCTCCTTTTCATAATGGGCCCAACATTTTCAAAAAGAAACCGACTGCATTGGATAAAAGTCTGATTGGTACTTTTCGTCTTTGGGACTGAGAACTCGCTGAAACGTGGACTCATCTGACTGCACAGCACACAATTCCAATGTCTTTTGGGCCATCTGAAATTTGATTTATTTTTATTTTTTATTTATTTTAATTTTGACAATTCTCTTTAATGATATTTTGTGAGCCATGATCAATATGAGCTTGCAAAGACTGAGATGCTCCTTTTTGTACCCAATTACGAGGCCCTCAAATATTACCAATTCACCTGCTTATTGTGGACTGTTTCAAAACAGTTTAATTAAAAATTCTATATTATTCTATAACCTCTAGCTTTTATTTTCCCTCTGTCCCTTGGAGTCTGTTGTATCCATTAAAATCAAAATTTGGTTATATTTACAAAATACAAATAATTTGGTCAGTGGAAACATTTAAAATATTTTCTTTGTTGTTGTTTTTTTTGTCAGTTAAATAAATGTTCAAGAGAATTTACAAATCACAGATTCTTGATTTTATTGCATTTTACAAAATGTCTGACATTTTCTGCAAATCAGGTTGTAGGTTCAATACAATCCATAGTACAAATAAATGTAAATTAGACTATAGCATGAACTTTTGCCAGCATTATTGATCAATCCACAGCAGGTTTTATTAATAGATTTTAGCTATTCATGCCAGGAAAAAAAAAGAAAAAAATCAAGACCTGGGCAATACAGTAAACCAACTTTCTTTATGTTTTTTTTAATTAATGTGTTAAAGTCATAAAAGACAAGGTTTTAGGATAGAAGTAATTAACATAAGATTAAATGTGACAACACACAGTTTCTGGAGTACCTATAGAGTAGTATTGCATCCTTCGCTAGTTTTATCAAATTGATAAATTCCTGGAGGCGTGGCGTAACCCCAACAAAGCTTGTTAATGGTCGTGATCTTGCTCTCTAGTTGATGTGTACGCTCGCTCTTCCAGGAGAAGTGCCCATACATGGAATTCCACCCTTTATGAAGTAGTACAGGGCCATGCTTGGAAAAAAACTTTCTGAAATTTATACGAACTCTGAAGGAGTGTATTTGGCACAGAAATTAAAAAAATTGGTTTAAACATTGGTCATGTTTAGCATGAGAATTCAGCTATTTAACAGTGTAAGTCAGAATGCATGAAATGGCATTAGACATCCTCCTTTAATTAGTTTTCTCATTTATCAATGTAACCCTTGTTTTCCCGGCTGTTAAGCTCAAACTAATGTCCATAACTGTTGGAGTTTCAAATACGGCGTATGCAAGCTCTGTAATCACTCGTGCTAAAAGCATAGTTACACGTTCAAGTTGTTTGGTGTTTATGGTGAATATTATTTCATGGATCTGTGTAATATATAATTTATATTAAACAGATACATGTTTCTATGACATGATATGAGCCTGTTACTCAGTTTAAAAGCTGTATGGTGTCTTTTGACATGACAACTGAAGAACTTTCAATCATGCATGTTAAAGGTACACTATGTAACATTTTTTCAGTAAAATATCCAAAAACCACTAGGCCAGTGTGATATATTTTATTCAGTTGAGTACTTACAATATCACAAATGTTTCCAACTAGTTGTTAACCGTGAGAAAAATGCTATTGTATCTAAGGAACCGGGACGAGTGAGTCGCCTTTCAATTGCGTCATATCTGCGTTACCCTCGTTTTCCGGTTTTATTTTGCAGAAACGCTTTCCTCTTACTGCAGTGTGCAACAAATGTCATAGCAGCAGCAGTGCGAACGCACAGAGTAACGTCATAACATAATTTTCAACACACTATAATGTATCTAATATGATAAACAGAGCTGCGTTACCTCATAATCATGACCGGAAAAGCGGAAATGGCTCCGGCGACTGGGGCATAATAAAAGTCCCGCTGCTCGCGAGGCGTGTGTTGTGTTCATCTTATTAACAATCGCTCCAGCAGCCTTACTCAGCTCCCACAACACTCAGTCCTGCTCTGCTTCATACTACAGTAACGTTAATAATGGCATCCATGACCATGATTTCTGCCCGAGTCCTATCCCGATTCTTTTCCACCGGCTGTGAGGTGAAGACCACCAAGATTCTGCACTCAAACTTGGCGTCATCAAACTACAACTTTGTTTTGAATAGGCAACCTCTAGCAGACTGAAAAGTTATATAGTGCACTTTTAATGTGCAGAATAAATAGCAAACTAATATAGCATCCATTAATAAATAGATAAACCTTATAGCTTAACCTCTAGGAGTCTGAGCTGTTTTGGGGCCCTTTAGAAGTTTTGACATGCTCTTACATTTGTGCTTTTTTCAGTTGCTTATAAACATATTAATGGCAAAAGTGTAATTATACTGTATTCAACACAAACTGGGCTACCATACTATGTGCGCAACATGCTTGTATTTTTGAGAGAATATTACGAAGTGCATTTTTAAAAAAACATTTTTTTGTTCTATTTTTGTTTGTTTTTGAAAGTAGTCTCATGCAAAAAAAATAAATAAATAAGTAAATAATTAAAATTAAGATGCAATTTATACAAACAAAATTCACTTTAAAAAAAGCAATTCACTTTCTACAAAACAAAACTCCAGAATCATTATTTAGAATGTAGTCAACAAAGGCCTATTACATTTTAAATGATCAAAAGATTTGACTACACTTAAAAAATGCACTTCTTATTTAGTTGTAAATTGTACTTATCTTGTAAATGCGTCTTGATTTAAGAATGTTTAAATATTTAGACTATAAACAAGACAAAAATGACTAAGAAAAGCATTTTATCTACATTTTTGTACTTTTTTAAAAATGTTTTTAAAAGTAGTCTCATGCTAAAAAAATTAAATAATTAAAATTAAGATACAATTTATACAAAACTAAATTCACTTTAAAGAAAGCAATTCTCTTTCTACAAAACAAAAAATCACTTTCTACAAAACAAAACTCCAGAATCATTTCTGACAAATTTTGATATTAAATAAAAAAAAATACCATTAGACTATAATATTTAAACATCAATATGAAGCAAAATACGTTTGACTGGTATATTTATAGCATCTGAGCAGACATTTGTGAATAAAAGCTTTATTGATGTGACACTAGGCTCTTTTACAATAAACACGTTATAATCTGTCCAAAACAAGCCAAATAAATCTTGTCTAAACAGTCTTGCATGTATGAGATTTAATCATTTTATGTTGCAACAAGATTCCGACCTTACAATCAGCGGCGGAATCCTTTGCTTAGAAATGAACAGTTTTTCATGAGCAGAATAAATCCAGGATTATTCCTCAACGTCTCAAAACGATGTAGCTGAAGTAACGTTACAGTGCTTCACTAGATGTGTTTGTATGAGTTGATGTGTGGGCGTCGGCTCTGGATCGTCAGTATTTGAATCTCAATAGAGCGCGTGCTGCGTGGTCGCATTAGCGGATAATGAAGTAGCTTGCGGGTGACTGACATCTATCGCTTTTCAAACCGATTACATAAACACGGAATATTTGTTTTCGATTTGGTTCACATTGTTTAAAATCTGACATTTCAGCGTTTCTTTAGATATATGTCTCATGTTTGTGAGACAAGTATTCACTAAGCTAGAGTTCCCATTCTGAAGACTATCTGAATGAACGTATTTGACAGAGGCTGCAGATCGCGCATCATGTTGGTTTTCTTTATTTTGCAAAAAGCAAAACATTTTGCTTTTATTGTGACTGTACACACAAAAAAAGAAACTTAACAGATTATAATGATGTATAACACTTGCATGAATGATAAAAAACGTTATTTGAGTCTCTTTGACACTGATAAGAAAAAAGAGAGCTGATCGCGCCGGCACGACCGCTGACTCGAGAGGGTTAAAGAGGTAGATTTCCAATAATGCTATTAAACTTGCAAATACATTGAGTTTATTTTCTCCAGGAATTAAAGTTGTGCTGGAGTAAAATTTGTAGAACCTTTTTGACATAAAGGGTTTTTTAAAGCTGTCTGGAACCCTAGTGTAGTACAAGCAGAATAGGTTGGGTGGGTAGATGGATGTATCAGAATAGATTGTTCATGCTGAATGTGTTTTTTTTTTTTTTCTGTAGGTGACAAGCGATCTGTTTGACATTATGTCTGGTCAGACAGAAATTGATCACCCGCTGTGTGAGGAATGCACTGACACACTACTGGACCATCTGGACACACAACTCAACATCACTGAGAATGAGTGCCAGAATTACAAGTTAGTATCACTCACGCTCAAAACATCTCAGGTAACAAACAACCGTTTTTCTTTCTTATTCTGTGAGTGGGATGTGTTAGTTTTCTTGTATGAGGGTCTGTATCATTATTTTTGTCATTAAACATTTTTAGTCAATACATGATTGACATCATTGACCCCAGCGGATTACTCAATTGGCTTTGAATTGTCAGGAGCTGTTTAGAGTTGCTGTCTCAGCTACCAGAAGTGGAGGAGGCCAGTCTACTGAATGCACTGCAGCAGTTGAAACAAGAAGAGGAATCTTTGATCCAGGAACTGGAGAGCATTGAGGGTCAGCGTGAAGCCGTGGCCAAAGAGCTGGCCGAGGGACGCAACCACAGCCAGCTGATGGACACAGAAGAACTCCAGTACATATAAATGAGAATATTTACAATGTTATTTACAAAGTCATATTGTTCTTTTTTTTATTATAATAGGGGAATCCCTGTTCCCCAGGCCACCTCTAGCATTTAGTATGTCAGAGGGACAGCTTCTGCACTCACAGACGAGCTGCGGATTTGCTGCTGTTGTCCTCCTTTAAAAGCCTCTTTGCAAAGCTTGTATTGTGAAATGCAGTCCATGCTAAAATTTACTGCTCAAACTGTCAAGATCAGATTGAAATCAGTGCTAGAAACTGAATGATCTTAGGTGAAGTTAGCCATTTTTCATCTAAAACATGTCAATTGTATGTGAAATGTTTTAGATGAAAAATGGCTAACTTCACCTAGTAGTTGAAGTTGTTTCAGAATTTTTGTTGTGCATTGATCGTAGTGCATTGATTCCTCATGATATGACCCTTTTAAATACTTTTAGTCAGTGTCCAAGTAAATATATTTTGTCATCTTTGTTTACCTGTTTCTGTCTCAGGTATCAGAAGGAGTACTGTGAGTTTAAGAGACAGCAGCTGGAGTTGGATGATGATCTTAAGAGTGTGGACAATCAGATGCGTTACTGTCAGATTCAACTAGACAGACTCAAGAAAACCAACGTTTTCAATTACACCTTTCATATCTGGTTGCATATCTCTTCATAAAAATCTGTTTTAATTAATATTTTAGAAACATCTCGCCATCAAAACAGAATTATGTGCACATTGAATACGATATAAGCATTTATGCAAAACTGAATTGGGTAAAATTGTGCATATAAACATTTCATGTTTTCTTTTTTTTTTCTTTTACACCCTTCTCAGGCACAGTGGGCAGTTTGGAACAATAAATAACTTCCGCCTGGGCAGATTACCCAGCGTACCAGTGGAATGGAATGAGATTAATGCAGCCTGGGGTCAAACTGTACTTCTGCTGCATGCACTTGCAAACAAGATGGGACTATGCTTTCAGAGGTACTTGGATATGAAAAAAATATTTACTAGATAGATAAAGCTTGTGGACAAATTTTAATGCCTTTTCTGAAAGTGTAAAATATTTTTAAAAGCGTGAAGTTTTTACGTCAAAACAAACCAATTTAGTCTACATTAGACCACATCAAACTGCATTAGACCTCAGCAGACCTTTAAGTGAAGTGACGTGACGTGTGGCCAAGTATGGTGACCCATACTTGGAATTTGTGCTCTGGATTTAACCCATCCAAGTGCACACACACAGTAGTGAAAACACACACACCGTAAACACACACCCGGAGCAGTGGGCAGCCATATTGCTGTGGCGCCCGGGGAGCAGTTGGGGGTTCGGTGCCTTGCTCAAGGGTCTCACCTCAGTCGTGGTATTGAGGGTGGAGGAAGGCGCTGGTTATTCACTCCCCCCACCGACAATTCCTGCCGGACCTGAGACTCGAACCTGCAACCTTCCGGTTACAAGTTTGACTCTCAAACCATTAGGCCACGACTAGAAACCTATTCAGATCCCATTAAACCTTTTCAGACACAATTAGAGGATATTTTGCACCAATTTTTTTTCTTTCATGAAAGCTAATTAGTCTAATCAGTGAACAGGTAAAACAGTGTAAACAGGCCCTGAGAAGTGAGTCTTCTGTTGCTTGATAGTTGTTGTTGGCATATTTTAGCATGGCATGAATTTTTTTTTTTCAAATCAGTAAAGTGTAAACCTCAGCTGATTCTAAAGATTTTATTGGTGCATGTCAGTCAAAGTGCTGATTGCCTGCACAAAACTGAAACAAATACTAAACCCTAACCTTATCCTAAACCCTTACCTTAACCTTAATTTAGTGTTTGAAGCACGTACTGATAGACTATTTTCATTGGTAATAATAGAGTGAAATTTAAATGAATATCCACTTAGTTTATTGAACTGTTGTATTAAAAATGAATATTTCATTTGCAATCCTGCTGATGTTTGGGAAAACGGCAGTGTGCTTGTGTGATACTGCTTAACTATATCATAATGAAAAATAAAGGACAAAATTTAATATAGGGAAAATGAATGTCTTTAACGGATGTTTTAATGTTCTTAGAATATGTTAGCATATTTAGCATATTTGTTACCATTCTAACCAGGGTTTGAATTTAAAGGAGCGAGTATACTTCAGCCATCTGCGTCCGAAAGTATACCCGGGCCCTAACTTTTTCACTCACTAGCCAATTTGGTTACCAAGTTACCAGCCATTCAAAACTTCTAGCAGTCAAAAAAAAAAAAAAAAAACGGATTATCAGAGTCACATCTTCGATTAATATATTTGTTATTAAAACTGATTCTGAATCATTGTATTGCATTGTATTGTATTGCTTTACGACAGTCAAGCTGAATGCATATACCGTGCAAATATTATAATTAAAATGATCTCTTATAATCTCCATGATTATACTTGCATGTGGACACTAGGGTGCTTTTTGCCCAAAAGTCTTTGACATGCAGCTTTTACGAGAACGGTTTGGAAAAAGTGGCCTCTTAATTGTCTCGGGGGTCTGGCGGAGCGTTAATGGTCGCACACCAGTTGGGAAGCACTAGTTGGATATCTCACAGGCAGGCTTATCGCACACTGGTCACATTTAAAAAAAACAGTATAAACAAAATGGTGATCTATATTATTTCTCTGTATGAAGCATATTTATTCAAGCCACAAAAACCTGTTACTGAAAAATGCCCTTGCAATACACAAACTTCTTGGTTGAAGTCAATACATACAGTGGTGCGAACAAGTATTTGATACACTGCCGATTTTGCAGGTTTACTTGCAAAGCATGTAGAAGTCTGTAATTAGTATCATAAATACTCTTCAACTGTGATTGACGGAATCTAAAATCAAAAATCCAGAAAATAACATTTGTAGTGATTATTACTCAATTCACCGATGACGTCAGTGATTTTTAGATCACGTGTCACTTAAGGTGTGGTTATGAGTGTATCAGATGACCCCTCCCCCTTTTTGATACGGGGCACCAGCTAAGAATACTATCTTAACAATATAAGAACACTCCCAAAGGAGTGGTTCAACAATTTAGAATTAATGTCAATTAGAGGGAGTTGGTCAGCTGATTTATCTGAAGGATTTGTGAGTCTGGATAACTAGTAAGAGTCTTTGATCATCAGCACAATGAAGAGACAGTGTAATAAAATGAATGAAGTTTATTAACAATAGATATGCAATAGTAAATACTTCAATGATTAATAATGCTAGTAATGAATATACACTTCTAAAGGATAGTAAACTAATAACCAAAAATAAAAGTAATGAGTGAAACAATAAAACTGATAAATGATGTAAGTGCAGTGGGGAGGCGCAAAGATGCGATCCAGTAGTCGTTGTCACGCTGGGCTGAAGGATGCAGAACTTTGGTTGCGCCGAGAGGATCCTTAGGAAATGGACCAGGCAGCTGGGTCAGTTGAATCTTCACAGGGTCCGTTGCAGGCTGGCTGCGTCTCTGAGGAGCCGTGTGGGACAGGCAATGTCTGCTGATTCAGAGGTCCTTGGGGGACTGGGCTGTGCTGCTGGAGGAGTCGAAAGGGTCAGATAAGATCTCTCAGTGAGAGAGCCCTTCTTGCAGCTAGAGTACAGCCGAAAGCAATATAAAAGGTTTTGCTCGCAAAAGCTTAACCTCAACCGTAGTCTCTTTCCTCGTCAGGTCAGAAACTCAGGACGTGATGTGTCTGTTAGTGTCTCCTTCCCCGTCGGGTTAGAAACGCAGAACAAGGGTGTGTCTACCCGGGGGACATATTTATCCCTTTCTGATGAGGAGGAGATTGAAATCCGGCGCCTTTCCGATCCTGGAGTGTGATTGGCCACTGATGTCCGAAGTATAATAAACAGATAGAGACCAAACATGATAAGAAACTGTTAAGTCATCGTCCGTGCATTTGTTTATCTGTTAATGTATCTGTCCCGTGGACTGTTGCGTTTACAGTCAATGACCATTAACATAAACAGTGCTTTGTGTGAAGATGAAGTGGAAGAGTTGCAGTTTATATACATTTAAGGCCTCCAAACATGTGTATGAATGGATTTAGATAGATCGCTGTGGCCTCTCTTTTGCTGCTGCATCCAGGAGGTCCTGAAGGAATTTTTATGGCAGCTCTTGCCTAAACCTTAGGAATGAGTTTGGTGGTTAAAGTCAACTTTTAGACCAATGAGAGTCCTCTCCTTGGTGGTGGTGGGTGCAGAAGGTCCCCCTTCCTGCCCAGTAAGAGGTATCTGGCAGTTGTCTTGGCATCTTATCTGATGTTGTTGAACATTTGATTATGTTCATTCACCAAGGGTCCAATCACAGTGTGGCACATCTTCCTCCACACCGGTAGTTAGAGAGGGGCCTTGCCATAAACTGGTCTCTGGAATGCCATCCTAACTGATGTTCACCACACATTGTATGATTTTTAAGTAATTCATTTGCATTTTATTGCATGACATAAGTATTTGATACATCAGAAAAGCAGAACTTAATATTTGGTACAGAAACCTTTGTTTGCAATTACAGAGATCATACGTTTTCTGTAGTTCGTGACCAGGTTTGCACACACTGAACCAGGGATTTTGGCCCACTCCTCCATACAGACCTTCTACAGGGCTGTCGTTGGGCAATATGGACTTTCAGCTCCCTCCAAAGATTTTCTATTGGGTTCAGGTCTGGAGACTGGCTAGGCCCCTCCAGGACCTTGAGATGCTTCTTACAGAGCAACTGCTAGGTCGTTGTCATGCTGGAAGACCCAGCCACGATCCATCTTCAATGTTCTTACTGAGGGAAGGAGGTTGTTGGCAAAGATCTTGCGATACATGGCCCCATCCATCCTCCCCTCAATACGGTACAGAAGTCCTGTCCCCTTTACAGAAAAGCATCCCCAAAGAATGATGTTTCCACCTCCATGCTTCACGGCTGGGATGGTGTTCTTGGGGTTGTACTCATCCTTCTTCATCCTCCAAGAGGTTGGAGTCTGTTTGATTGAGTGTGTGGACAGGTGTCTTTTATACAGGTAACGAGTTCAAGCAGGTGCAGTTAATACAGGTAATGAGTGGAGAACAGGTGGGCTTCTTAAAGAAAAAACGAACAGGTCTGTGAAAACCAGAATTCTTTCTGGTTGGTAGGTGATCAAATACTTATGTCATGCAGTACAATGCCAATTAATTATTTAAAAATCATACAATTAGATTTTCTAGATTTTTGTTTTAGATTCCTTCTCTCACAGTTGAAGTGTACCTATGATAAAAAAAATTACAGACCTCTACTTGCTTTGTAAGTAGGAAAACCTGAAAAAAAGGTGGATTTTCAACTCGCATTGCAGTGTGTATGCGATGCATATTTTTTTCTTTGCCCATGCTAACCGGTTAGAGCATTCATACTGTGCACGGAAGTGACATGGCCACCGTGTTGCAGGATCTGTGCAGTGCAGCGATCATTTCCACACTATATGCAGTAATAGGATTCTATATCGTTGTCCAATATTTGAATGAGCGATTCATATCAATGTTTTTGAGCATTTGTCTTGTCATTTCATTGCTGCAACAGTTATGCAATGGCACTAGCATTGCTGTGATGAATACAATAGTGCCTTGCTCTCTCACACACACCACGGTGTGAGCTCTTAGGTCCTGTAACCATGACTGCTGTGATGTATATGTCACATATGTGATGCCGGCACCGTTGTTGTCGTCTTCATGTCTGTGATAAGCTTTTTTTTTATGCCTGTTAAACTTAGCTCGCTTCACAGATGTTGTCTGTGTAAGTTACACTAGAAGTTACACATTTGGCTGCTCAGTGGAATTAACCTGTGCTGCTCAAAGTATCCCCAAGTGAAAAACTTATCTGCCCACTTGGAGTCTGACACTAGTGCTTTAAGCCCTTACAGTTAGTTGAGCTGCGAGTGCTTTCTTTCAAGGCATTGCTGCTACTGGCTTTGACTGCATGACTAAAGGCTCAGGACCCCAGAAGTAGTGCGAGTTTGAGGGAGAACGAGAGTGAGTGCAGGTTTTTTAAAGTACACTTTAAGTCTTGAAAGGCTATGTACCTAAAGTGGTCTCAACACTGTTTGGAGCAGAGCTCATAATGCTATCTTCCCCAGTAATATTTACTACCCCATTTCCTGAAATGTTGGGACATTTTGTAAAATGCAATAAAATCAAGAATCTGTGACTCTAACCTTTTATTTAACTGGCAAAAGTACAAATACAAGTTTTTCAATGTTTTCACTGTCCAACTTAATTGTATTTTGTAAATATAAACACATTTTAATGTCTGCAACACACTCCAAAAAAGTTGGGACAGCGGCATGTTTACCACTATCTCACATCACCTTTCCTTTTAATTAAATTTTGGAGTCATTTTGGAATTGAGGATACTAATTGTTGCTCAGATAGCTGCTCAACAGGTGTGGTCATCGTTGTCCGATTCTCCTTTTCATGATGTGCCATACATTTTCAAAAAGAGACAGATCTGGACTGCAGGCAAGCCAGTTTAATGCATCCCTTTTATGGCGTAGAGTGTCTAAGAAACCACTATGTTGTAGCACATGCAAAATGAGGCCTGCTGTTGTCATTGTCTCTGTACAATCACAATTTACACCTTGCACTGATGCACCCCCATACCATGAGAGATGTTTGCTTTTGCACCTGTTGCTGATGAAAGTCTTTATGGTTCCTTTCGACTTGGGGACTGAAAACTCAATGTCCGTTTTTCACCAAAAACATGCTGAAATGTGGTCATCTGAACACAGTACAAATTTACAATGTTTATTACAATTAATAAAGGCCTTCTAATTCAAATCAATGGGTTTGTGAAAGATAATTTGTGAAAGACTGCTTTCAATGAAGTCAGATAAACCTTTTTGCTCTCAACTGCTACGGTTGTGGCTGTCAGTGTTCTTCTGGTGCAACTTGTCTTGACACTCACAGCTGTCACAGCCATACTGGTTCATACTAGGTCACTGGTCAAAAGATTCTGAGGTCAATGGCATTCAGCACCCTTTTTATAGGCAGGACATATCGAACAGCATTGACCAGTGTGTTTCACTGGCGTGATTCAATAGGGCTTTAATATTTCGGAGAGAGGTTTTCCAATAGTGCCTGCTACTGACACAATGTCTCGTTCCCTCTTTTCAAAGAACCAAGGTTATGTGAGTAACTTGAGATGTTTATTCTAAGCAGGTGCTGCAGTTATGTTCTGTGAAGGATAGTTGTAGTGTGCACTTCTCTTTAGAATTTAGAACAATTATGGTTATACTTTAGTTATTAGTTATCCTTACATTTTGGAACTTGTGTGTTGGAATTTCAGCTTGTTTGGAAGTGCGCTACAGAAATTCTGTGGGGTCTCATGCAAGTTTGATAAATGTAGCTTGAATGCTTTCACATTTCAGACCCATTTGGTCTCTTATTAGCTCAAACGTGTAGTACATCAGAAATAGAAAGGGGCATCCATTTACCATCTGCAATGCAATGCATCCAGTGTAAGCAGCATCATTTAAAAACCATTGTGAAGCCTACATGAATTAACATAAAGAGATTCTCTAAATATTTCTCATATGGTTTATGTTCTCTGTGTAGATATCGACTAGTTCCTTATGGAAACCATTCATATTTGGAATCTCTCACAGACAAGTCTAAGGTAAGTGGCACATTTAAACGTTAAATATATATATATAATATATATATATTTTTTATAGGTGCACAGAGTTTTTGCACACCTGGTAAATAGTTTCTCTGGTGAATACAACCGTGGTCTTGGACTTTATACAAGTAGTATAGGGTAATAGGATAGTTAGCAAGAGAGTACCAACATTTCAGTGGTCAGTTCTAATACCAGGCAAATATAATGATCCAGTGGTGTGACATTGTAAAGCTTAGGCGGCTGTGTTTGGCTCTAGAGGCAGTCTCTAGATTTTATGATGATTTTATACTGATGAGATTAGCGCACAGCTGCATGTCATAAACATTTTACAAGAGAGCATGTGCTCACATCGCCTGTCAATAAGTGAGATAAACTTATATTTATAGGCATATACACACACTGTATAAAGACATTGGTAAATGTAAACATCTGTTACAATGGTAGACATGTAAACAGACTATGTGGTCACAATGAATATGGGACTACTGATATAAACTTCTTATATTTTATGTGAACAATAAGCAGAATAATTGCAACAAAAAGAGAAAAAAGTTAGAAAACATGAAGCTCGCCGTGTCAAGCAAGCAAGTCTTAAGTAAGACGCAACCCATAATAAGGCATAATAACCCATAACATAATAACGCATAATAACCCATAACAACCCATAATAACCCATAATAAGGCGTTAAGGCAACAATTTCTCAGATAGTCAAATAAAAACGTCAGATAAAAATAAACAAAATTATTTTAGAGTGATTCGTTACAAAAGTGCACATCAAATATGCAAAACATGGAAGCTCGAACATATGTGACCCACTAGAACAGACCACATTGGTTCTCGTGTGTCACTCACGCACATTTGAGCTGCTGCTTTTCCTTTTAATGGCAGTTGGCAAACTCACTTGAAGGTGCATACCACCACCTAATGCACAACACCTGTGTGACAGCTGATGTAAAATAAAGGATCGGGCTGTCAAAATTAGTGCGTTAACGCATGCAATAATTTTTTTCAGTGTAATGCGTTAAAAATATTTAACACAAACGCAGTATTCGGTTTTTCCCTTCGTCCATTTGGCTAGCGTTACACAATATAGTATGATCACACATAAAAGTCTATGAATCTCCTGTCTATGTTACACACTTACGACTCGTGTGCACAAACCGCTTGAACGGACAAAAACACTCAATTCCCGTTTTTTCATGCAAGCAGTCTAAAATGAGTTCAATTAATTTTAAATCAGGGGTCTCCAAACTCGGTCCTGGAGGCCGCTGTCCTGCAGAGTTTAGCTCCAACCCCAATTAAACACACCTGAACCAGATAATCAGTGTCTTACTAGGGCCTTGTGAGAGATTGTTAACATTTTTTGAGTTGTGTTGTAGAAAAAATAGCTATGGGTAGCGCCAGTTGATTGCCGAGTGCAACCATTCTACGTCATTGACCTAGAACGTAAACAAAATGGCATGCCCATTGTCCAAACATATAATGGATCTTTTAAATAACGTAGATCTTTCATGGGTTTTCTACTACATATTTCAGTAAGAAACATAATTTATGTTATATTAAACCATACAAGTCTTAAAGGGCATATTGCAGGTTAAATTTTTTTCGAGATTAATATATAACCTTGTATGAAAATACCATATGAAAAGGTAGTGCAGGATTTAAAATGTTTTTAAAAGACATAAGAGCACAAATTTAGTAGATAAAGTGGCCATTTCGTTGGCCGCTTGGAAAAAGCGCTTTTTTTTTCAAAATCGCGTCATATTACGCCACGAGAGGGAGTGGTTCGCCGAGCTCTGCGTTGGCTCAGTGCAGAATAGGTTGGTATTCAGTAGAGTCTGTGTATTTTCGGTAGTTTTTCTATTCCAATTTATCATTGTCATGGTAAATTATTATCCAGCCTGTCAGGGCATCGAGTCCACAGGTTTCCTAAAAAAAAAAAAGTTAGGAATTCTGCATGGTGGCGTTTTGTGCAGGTGAAGAAACGGGACTTCCCTTCGCGCATCTGCTTCAAAACACACGGTGGTGTGTATAGTGCTTTAGACCGGAGGATTATCATCCCAGCGATATGATGGAGTCAAACATTGTTATACTCATGTAAGGCCGTCTACACACTGGCTGCGTGACGTGAGCGTGGTGTTTCTATAACATAAAATATATAAATAAATATTTATATAAATATATAGCCTACTGATACAGCAAAGACAACGTCAGCACTCGGCAGTATTGACGGCCGAATAGGCTACAAAATATTTTGTTCTGCCTGTGCAATATTTGAAAATCGATATTATATACATTTTTTTAATTACAATTATATCTTTATTTATGTCAAAACCTAGAGACTTTCACACATAAAAATGTCATTTATTAATATGTATTCGTGTCAAAATGACAAACAGCTTTTCCTATTCTGTTTTGCCTGGAAACGCTTCCAACACTCTTGCGTTTTGCATCGGTTCTATTTCTAGCACGCGCTTTCGGCATGGCTCGAGCCGCACGTGTCACGCAGCCAGTGTGTACCTTGCCTAAAGGATGAATAAACATCCACACGCGATGCTTCTTTGCCGTCGTGTTTACATTAATGAATACAAAGTATGTACATTAACACAAATGAATACAGTCTCACACTTTTTCGAAAAAAAAGTTCTGAATTATGTGATATTTTATTCATGCCATGTATGCACATTCAAGTTCACTCAAATACATTATCATAACGTCATACATCCTCACACTAGCGGTGAATCGGCACGAAATAAACCCATAATACAGAATTAATGAATAAAGGATAAACACAATAACACAACGTTACTGTGTCTCGGCGGCCGGCGGGAGATGTGACGGTCCCGGATCCGGCGGGAGATGTGACGGTCCCGGATCCGGCAGAGATGCAGCTCGGAGAAAACGTGAACTGTGCTCCGTGGCGTGAGTCTTGTAAGTTACCAAATCAGTCGTGATGAGAAACCGCTAACGTTATATCACATAACGTTTAGTGTGGACGGATATTAACGAGTGTGACTTTTCCTGATGGTCAAAGCCTATAAGTTTCTGTTATTGGTAAGTAAATCAATAACTTACTAGATGACAATAACGTTACCAGCTTTGCTATTGCCTGATACATGATAATAATCAGTACAGTGTTGTGATCTGAGCACAGTGATCATATCGTTAGCTAGCTTTATCTAGCTAACACTGGTCTCTCTCCTAGACACCTGCCGCTGTTCTCCACTGTTTCTCCTCACACAAATACTCAATCTGTCTCCTGTAATCGTTGTTCTGTCTAATCCTGGTCTGTCCCTAATTGTGTGTCATAACTGTATGGCTGTGGTCTGCCATATGAGTATTAATAAACATTTATAATGTCCTCAGCGTCCGAGCTGTCATTGCGATCCATTGTTTTCCTATCGTTGAAATTCACCGCACTCCCTCTCGTTATGTCACGTCCGGTTTTGGCATTTTTAGATGCGGAAGTAAAATTTTCTCACAAAAACGACTCCAAAAGCCTTAATAGTGTATTTTAAAGTATATTTTAAAGAAAATCTAGTTCCTACATTATTTTTCTATACATTGACTCACTGGAGTCTCTAACCTGCAATATGCCCTTTAACACCAGGGGATCCCTTTAAGAAAAAAAAGCTTTTCACTGCTCCCATGATTGCTGAATTTTTTTTTTTTAACATTGATGAGAACATAGTTCTAAGAACAGAACAAGTCCTAAAAGTGGTTTGTTTGTTTAAAAATCGTATAAATGTATGAGGTTCCAAGGTGGGCCAGCATGGGTCAAAAGGCACAAAGTATTGATACAAATAATTTAGCTAAAATAATGTTTTTAATAACGTCTTAGTTAATACTTGTTCAGAACAATCACTTTTACAAAGTTTGCTCTATTTTTGGTTTATTTTGATTAGAATATTTTTTATATAAATATGATTAATTATAATAATAAATCATATGACTTAAAAATGATTCTGAAAGCATTGAATATTGCTTTACAGTAGTAAAAATAAATATATTATATAATATGATTAATTTAATATTTTTAAATATGATGGTTTAATTATAAAAGTGATTATAAGGTGGAAACCCAACTTAATATATGTTAATTAACACCTGAATCTTAGCATGTCATGTCAACAAATTGAAAAGTCAGCCAGGTATTTATTATAAGGTTACCCCAGGTACCCTAGTTTTACATATTCTTTAATTATTGAAAAACTGTTGCTTTAATTACCTTGAACAAAACTGATAAACACATTAACAAGATCTTTGTCCCAAAATATAGTCAATCATTTTACAGATTCTCATTTGCCCATTTTTCTCAAATCTACAACATAAAAATGACCCAAAAATTCACCGTTCAGTTCTGTCATAATTTATTCACACCCAAATATCTTCCTTTGTGTTCAGTAGAACAAATACATTTATACAGGTTTTGAACAACTTGAGGGTGAGTAAATGGTGACAGAATTTTCATTTTTGGGTGAGCTATTCCTTTAAGAAAAGTGCTGAACTGAATTTTTCTGCCATCTAGTGATTTAAAAGAGAATAGTCAAATGTGCCTTTTACTCCAGTGTGCCTTTAGTGTTGTTCCCTATTTCTTCTCTATAAACCATAACCATTTTATAATGATTTTAACCAAAATTTAGTTTTACTTGTACATAATTTGTGTTAAGACTGGAAGGAAGTGGCAGGCACAGGAAGTGGTGGACAAAGCGGAGGTACAGCTGAGGCATGGTGTCCTGGTTGGTAACGTGGTGGTGGGACGTGCAGGCCTGGGCAGTTTTCCTAAGCCACGCTACGATAAAGCAAGAGGGAGGGACAAGCGAGTTGGTGCAGGACGAGGTGCGGGCAGAGGTGGAGGAAGATCGCCTGACCAAGATGGTTGGTATGCAGCAGCAAGGCGCCTGGACTAGGTGGGAGAACGCAGAGCAGCGCAAGATCACCTGGGCAGAGTTGTGGAGCGCTGAACCAATGTGCATCAAGTTCCTCATCAGTTCGGTGTACGACCTTCTACCTAGCCCATCCAACCTGCACCGCTGGGGCTTGGTCGACTCTCCACCATGCCAACTGTGCCAGAGGAGTGGCACACTGGAGCATATCCTCAGCTGCTGTCCAAAGGCTTCGGGGGATAGGCGGTATCGCTGGCGCCATGATCAGGTCCTTAGGGCTCTGGTAGATACAACCACTGCAGCGATACAGAACAGTAAGTTTTAGTATCCTTCCAAGCATACCATCTCCTTTGTCAGAGCTTGGGAGAAGGCACAACAGCAGCTACACTCATCAGGTGGGCTCCTCTCCAATGCAAGAGACCGGTACCTCCAAGTGGACCTGAGAATACAGCTTAAGTTCCCGAAGCACATCACGACCACTTCACTCCGCCCAGACGTGGTGATAACGTCAGCATGGACCAGGCAGGTGGTCATAGTGGAGCTTACTGTCCCCTGTGAAGACCGATTGGAGGAGGCAAACGAGCGCAAGAGAGCCAAGTATGCAGAGCTGGTGGAGGAGTGCAGGAGCAGCGGCTGGAAGGTACGCAGCAAGCCAGTGGAGGTTGGTTGTAGGGGATTTGCCGGACAGTCGTTGCTCTGAACACCCAAACTCCTTGGAGTTAATGCACAACTGTACAGATGAGCCATAAAGAACATCTCAGAGGCTGCTGAAAAAGCCTCACGATGGCTGTGGATCCGGAGGGGGGATCCGTGGAGTATCATGCCACTTGGACACAGGCCACAGGGTCGCCCAGGCGAGGGTGTCTGTTGATTAAAGACCCAAAACATCTGTTGACCCCGGGATCATCACTGATGATGTGTCCAAGTAGCACCCGACGGTGTATGGTAGAAATAATGCTTAACAGATCATGGGTGCTTCTGCGTTGCTCTTCATCAAAAAAATGGCTTGACTGAACAACCTGGCAGTGTAGTCGCCCATTTTGTGAATATGCATGAGGCATAATTATCATAATGACGTAGTGCTAAATAGAGAGCTCTAGAATGCAATTCTTACTAGAAAGAATTGCCTTGATAGTGCTCTAAAATTGTTTTTAACTAGTAAGAAAGCAATTACAGAGTAAGAATTCCAATTTAAAGCGCTCTAATTCAGTTCTTACCAGAGTATGTGACTCGAGTGGAGCAAGGAGTGGAGCGGCGTGATTTTGAATGGAGTGAGGAGCGGATTTTTAAAAAGTGTTGTGGTTTTCACTCGCTCCGAGCGCACCACTACCGCTCCATCACGAGTACAATTTATGCCAACAGCCCGTAATATAGCTGCATTTTTACTCAGAACTCACACGTTAAACACATTAACTAGCTTGATTCAGATCGATCACTCAAATCAGAAAGAATGTAAAGATTATGATGATGCGATGGACATGAATGATTTTTGTACCTTCTACGCCTATTGAATATAATTGGGTGAAAGCACATTTTAAACAGGTAGCACTTATTCACACACACAACCGCTCTAATGCATTCAAACAAATGTAATCTTACAGTGCTAATCTGCTTAGTTATTTGTATCTGATTTTGAATGAGCAGAAATCTGTAATGTAGTGACCCGTAGATAAAATACCTGATGAAAACGTACTATTTTCATCTTTCCAAACTAAATTTGCACTGCAAAAGCAGCAATGATATTTAACTTTTAATGCTGATAAAGCCTAATAAGTTTGGCATGTCGTAGGAATAAATCTTAATAAAGGAATAAAACTGGAACACACTAGTGTTCCAATAAACCATGTTGGAACTATCGCCTATTGTTTATATATTTTTTCATTTAATGTAGGCTATCGCCAGTTCACCACTGTTCTTTCCTTCCTTGGATACTTTTAAATAGATATTGACCACTGCAGACCGGGAACACCCCACAAGAGCTGCAGTTTTGGAGATGCTCATCTAGCCATCACAATTTGGCCCTTGTCAAACTCGCTCAAATCCTTACGCTTGCCTTTTTTTCCTGCTTTTATCACATCAACTTTGAGGGCAAAAGGTTCACTTGCTGCCTAATATATATCCCACCCACTAACAGGTGCCATAATGACTTGAGTCATATACAGTGATTAACACTGATTATCTCTTCATAATGTTATGCCTGATCGGTGTGTAACAAACTCACAAGAACTTATTTGCACATATATTTCATTTGGAGAAGACGTGATTAAATATGTGCGCATACACAGTGCTGGTTCATGTTTAGAGCACTAGAGTATATGAAATGTGTCCATAAAAACTTGATGCACGCTTGCTCTGGTCTGTATATAAACTATATGATCCGCGTTGCTAACTTTGTTAAACTCATTGTGCCGTTCAGAAACCACTCTCTTGCACGCTCCGCATGTTGTTTCAATTTTCTGCTGTAATGCGATTTCATGCATACTACAGCACAGTGATTGGGTTAAAAGAGCTCTTTCTCATGAATAAATGCACAGAACCGAGTGACGTAGAATCGTGCCGGCAGCCATTCACACAATCCTGAAAGACTGGTTATTTTCTGAGCAATTTCAATTTCCACTTGTTGATGTGCTTTTAGTGTTTTCAGTGATGTGCAATCCTGTACATATCTGTTCATATCTAAAAAATTGTTTTGGGGTTTCAAGACCCTTTAAGCCAGTGGTTCTCAAACCTGTCCTGGGAACCCCTTACCACTGCACATTTAGTTTTTCTCCCTCATCAGACACTCCCAATTCAAGTCTTGCAGTCTCTACTAATGAGCTGAGGAGTTGAATCAGGTGTGTTAGATGAGGGAGAGATGGAAAATGTGCACTGGTGGGGGGGTCCACATGACCGGTGTGAGAACCACTGCTTTAACCTACAACCCCAAATCAAGAAAATGAAATTTGTTCTCATTCAGCTTTGTTTACATGACAATTACAAGAGAAGATTTCCAATGTTTTAACTGAACAACTTAATTGTATTTTGTAAATATAAACAAATTTTGATTTTGATGGCTGCAACACAATCCAAAAAAGCTAGTTCTGCATGTTTTCAACCCGCCCATAGGGGTGGGATCTCACTCACAGAATGTAAATGTGCACAGCCGCTCAGCTCGGGCATTCATAACGGAGTGGTGCGGAGCAAAGTGTGTGTTTCAACTTTTCAATGAATTCCTATGAAAGTTAAGCTTCCATAGGCATGATCTGAAAACATGCCAGACTGGACACGATTCGTGAATGACTGCCGCGCTTACCTGAGCTCTGCTCAGCTCTTCGCTCTCATAATGAATGAAATCTGACTCCTGCTGCATTTGTGCCATGACGTTTGTTCGGCTCACTCACACTTTATTGAAAAGACACATTCAGTTTTTAATTGTAGTGTCTGTTCTCTAACTGTACAAAATTATTTTATTACTATTAAAATCAAAACAACGGTGGGGGCGGTGTCATGGTGGGCAAGTGATAACCAGTGGCCGTGGCTTTGGGAGTGGCCTCGTTGGGCAGCAAAGCAAGTGCATTCTGGGAGTTGTTGTCTTTCATCCACATGAGACAAAAAATAATCTTCTGTCTTTTCTTAGTCTAGAAGGCACCAAATTCATAAATCATTTCACATTTCTACTACATAATTTACATTGACCAAGATGGCGGCGCGAGTACATCGCGAGGCTCAGCGTCTCTCCAGATTCTGCAATTTTGCTGTATTTTTCTTGCTCATCTCGGGTCTGTTCGTACAGAACAGTTGTGCCTTTACATCGTACACCCGTTGTGAGCTTTTGGATATTGGTTTGCGAATTTCCGACAGTTTTATGGACAATCCTCGACTCCTTCCTGAGATCACTAGGACACCCGAGGCTATGCACTCTACCCGGCCGGGCGGAAGTGCTCGCAGGCGGCGGCGAGATCGTAAACAAACGCGTGGGAAGCGTGGAGGACTACGAGCTAAGCTAATGCTAACACCACATCGGCTCTCTTTACCCAGCATTTTCCTTGCCAATGTAAGATCGCTAGTGAACAAAACGGAGGAGATTCGACTCAGGATCACACACAGTAAGAAACTTTTGAACTGTAACGTCCTAATCTTCACGGAAACCTGGTTAAACAGCGGAATACCGGACATCGCTATTGAGCTAGCGGGACGCCACATATTCCGGGCGGATAGAACATTAGATGGCTCCGGTAAGAGTAGAGGTGGTGGACTGTGCATTTACATTAACAAAGCTTGGTGCACAAACTCTGCTATTGTTGGGAGTCATTGTTCAGCTAACCTTGAGTTTCTCATGGTTAAATGTAGACCGTTTTATCTACCGTGGGAGTTCACTTCCACCATTATCACTGCAGCCTATATTCCCCCGGATGCTGATGCCAAGCTTGCTATGAAAGAACTTCACGCAGCCATCAGTAAACAACAGACTGATCACCTGGAAGCTGCGTTTATTGTTGCAGGTGACTTTCACTCAAACTTAAAGTCAGTGCTACCCAAGTTTCACCAGCATGTTTCCTGCCACACCAGAGGAAACAAAACCTTAGACCATGTTTACACAAACATGGCTGGAGCTTACGGTGCAACACCCCTCCCCCACCTGGGACAGTCAGATCACCTCTCTTTGTTTCTAACACCCAAATATGCACCCCTCATCAACCGTGTGAAGCCATCAGTGAAGACCATCAAGTTGTGGCCTGCGGGGGCAGATTCCACACTCCAGGAAAGGTTTCTAAACACAGACTGGAGTATGTTTGCTTCTCAAGCCACCTGTGGCGCTCACACGGACATTGACTCATTCACCTCCTCTGTATTGGATCATATCAATACCACCATTGACAGTGTTACAACCCAGAAACAGATCACCACATACCCAAATCAGAAGCCTTGGATGAACAGGGAAGTGCGACTCCTGCTGAAGTCACACAATACTGCCTTCAGATCAGGAGATGCACAAGCCTACAGCACATCCAGAGCAAACCTGAAGAGGGGAATCAAAAAGGCCAAGCACTGCTACAAGCTAAAGATAGAGGGACACTTTTCCCACTCTGACCCTCGACGCATGTGGCAGGGCATTCAGGCCATCAGTGATTATAAACCCACCCACTCCACCCCCGCAGCCACTGATGTTAACTTCCTGAACGAGCTAAATTACTTTTATGCTCGCTTTAAAAGAGACAACAGAGAAACTGCCACCAAGCTCAAACCCTCAGCTGACCACCCACCAATCACACTCTCCTCCACAGATGTCTGCAAGGCACTGAGCCGGATCAGCTCGCACAAGGCTGCTGGACCAGACAACATCCCTGGACGTGTTCTCAGGGCATGTGCGGAGCAGCTCGCTGGGGTTTTTACAGACATTTTCAACCTGTTTCTTGCCCAAGCAGCTGTACCAACATGCTTTAAACGCACTTCCATTGTGCCAGTGCCGAAACACTCTAGCCCGAGGTGCCCTAATGACTACCGCCCTGTAGCACTCACACCCATCGTTATGAAGTGCTTTGAGCGGCTGGTCCTGGAACACCTAAAAGACTCTCTACCATCCACATTGGACCAGTTTGCCTACCGCAACACCAAGTATGCCTACCGCAGCAATAGGAACACAGAGGATGCAGTTTCCATGGCACTGCACTCTGTGCTCACCCATCTGGACAATAAGAACACGTATGCACGCATGCTGTTTGTTGACTTCAGCTCAGCATTCAACACTGTCATCCCAACCAAGTTAATAGCCAAACTTGGAGACCTGGGCATCAACACTTCAATGTGTAACTGGATTTTGGACTTCCTAACTGACAGACCCCAGAATGTTCGATCAGGATCCACCTGCTCCACGTCCATCACACTCAACACTGGTGTACCACAGGGCTGTGTGCTAAGTCCGTTTCTCTACTCCCTCTTTACCTCCGACTGCAAGCCTGTGTATGGATCTAATTCCATCGTCAAGTTTGCGGACGACACTACAGTGATTGGTCTCATCAGCAACAACGATGAGACTGCCTACAGGGAGGAGATCCAGCACTGATAATAACCTGCTCCTCAACACCACCAAAACGAAGGAGCTCATTGTGGACTTCAGGAAAGAGTCAAGAGGCACACACGACACCATCCACATCAATGGAATGGCTGTTGAGCGTGTCTCCAGTTTCAAGTTCCTGGGGATCCACATCTCGGCGGACATGTCGTGGACGACCAACACCTCCAGCCTGGTCAAGAAGGCTCACCAGCGCCTCTTCTTCCTGAGGACACTGAGGAAGAATCAGCTCTCCTCGGCTATCCTGATGAATTTCTATCGCTGAGCAATAGAAAGCATCCTGACCAACTGTGTTGCAGTATGGTATGGGAGCTGCTCTGTTGCGGAGCGCAAGGCACTGCAGCGAGTGGTGAAAACTGCCCAGCGCATCACAGGGACTCCACTACCTGCCATCGAGCACATCCAGAGGAAACGCTGTCTGCATCGAGCTCGCAGCATCCTCAAGGACTCCTCTCACCCAGCCCACAGACTGTTTTCTCTCCTGCCCTCCGGCAGGCGTTTCAGGATACTCCGGACCAGGACCAGCAGACTTAAGAACAGTTTTTTTCCCCAGAGCTGTCTCTTTGCTGAACTCAAACCCTCGCTGATCCACTTCCCTCATAAACTGCTAACTCTCCTACCTCACATCTGCCTTCACTTTGTTATTGGCACTACCGACTGTTTATTACAGTAACAACTGTTTACATTTGCATTTTGTACCATACTTCTAACTGTAATATGCTACCACTTTCTACTGCACTTTTACACTTTTTTTCGGATAGCTCTGTCCATAATTTATTGCACTACCTTAATCCACTGCTATTCCTCATATTAGCCTAACATATTATTGTATACCTCTATCTGTAAAATTCTGTTTATAGTAATAGCCATCTGTATATTTATTCACTGTACATATTCACCTGTAAATTCAGTTCTGTTTATAGTAATAACCATCTCTCTATTTATATATATTCAGTACATATCCATGTCCTGCACTTACGCAACCATTGTATGTCCTGCACTTGCTGCTATTGCACTTCTGGTTAGACCTAAACTGCATTTTGTTGCCTTGTACTTGTACTTGTGTAATGACAATAAAGTTGAATCTAATCTAATCTAATCTAATCTAATCTAATCTAATCTAATCTAATAAATGACCCAGTTTAAATACACATTCATCTTTCCAGCGCTGAAGTACACCCCTTTAAGGCCGAATGTTTTCTGTGATGGAGAGGGAATCACAGAATCCAGTCATGACAATTGAATTTACTGTATAACACCGATGTCACGTGAAACACGCAAACTGATGGATGAATGAATACATCGAAAGTAGAGCTGTGCAATAAATCAAATCGCGACATTGTATGTGAATATTAAAGAGCAAAACACTGCTATATAAATATATGATCTGCTTGTTCTGTCTCTGTGAATGAGCAGCGCCGTTTCGTCTACTACATACTCAAGTACGCGTGATGCTCATGGTGTTTTTAACGTCACACAATCCATATTTGGAAATAGGGGTGTCGCAATATACCGGTATTGGTGATAACCGTGATATTCAAAGCACGAAATATCAACATCCGGTTAATTTAGGGTGTGGCAATAGACGGTATTGGTGATAACCACAATATTGTAAATGAATAGGACTCATATGATAACATGACACGTAAATACTCAGGTGTCCTGAGTCCGATTGGAGCCAGTGTTTTTTTTTCTCCCTCCCTATTACACATTGTTGCAGCCATAAAAATTGTTCAGCTTTGTTTTTAATGTCAAAGTAGTTATATTTCGTTTAGTTTATTTATTAAGTTAATTTAGAAAAAATATTTGGAGCAATATTCGTTTGTTAAATTAAAGTTTTTGTTTTTTAAAGTAATGACTAAGTGGCCAGCGGCCGACAGTGAGTTTGATCAATTTATCCTCTCAAATCAACTCTCGACTTTTCTTTCCTATAATAAAATCCATAGATATAAAACACTTCAAGCATATCACAATGTTAGCTTAAATGTTTACCATCACCACCACCACAGTAAAAACGCATTTTTGACAAGATGAGGCAGATGCACCTCACAGCTTGCATCGGTGCTTGTGAACAAAACGGACTATACAATCTAAACTAATAAACAAAATAAAAATAAAAAAAACATGCAGGGAATTCCCGCGCCGGCTATACAAATTCAGTTCACGTCACTGAAAGCAAATTATTCAAGCTGTATTTTATTTGTCATCAGCTCATTTCAAGATCAAATGCCGCAATATGCGAAAGCACAACCTAAGCACTGCAAGAGCATCTGAGACTTGTTTTGTTTTTCTTGCATTTTCTTGTGGTGCCCCCCTCAGCACTCGGTGCCCTACGCGCAGCGCGTGATGTGCGTGGTCAGATTTAAATCCGCCTCGAACGAATCTCGGAAGACCTTTACTCCTGAACCCTTCACAATGTTATAGATATCTGATCAGAGAAAATGAATGAAGTGAACAGGTGTAAAAAGGCTTAACTCTTGCAGCTGCGCTGAAGGAACGCTTGCTACTGCTACTGCTGCTGGCGTGGACTCAACGCCAGAGCATGTCTGACGGTCTTGGCGGTCGTGGTAGCATAGGCTCGTGTTGTTTCCACCAGTGCAGCACATCTCAGTTTCTTTTAATTAATTAATGTCTATTTACACAATGTCTATTCTTGTATTTGTATTTGCAAACTAGTCATGGCCAGTAACATTTATGTTAATATTTATTCATCATACTGTTGAACTTGACAGTATGTTCTCTCTTGTTATTTCATAGGGAGCTTCAAAGAAGATTTATCAGTAACAGAGTATTACCCTGTGTTTATCAGTATTCAGTTATGTTTGTTGGGTAAAAAAAGAAAAACTAAATAAACTATATAATATAAATTATATTTTTATATATAATATAAAATACCTCCGTATACCATTTTGGCGTGCTATCAAGACGCATAATCGTTTTTTTAGCGTGTTTATCAACGCCGTTTCATTCTATCCACCTACACTGCCCCTACCCCTAAACCTACCCATCACACACACACACACACCCACACACACACACACTGCCCCTGCCCCTGCCCCTAAACCTACCCATCACAACAAACATTCTGCATTTTTACATTTTCAAAAAAACATAATTTAGTATGTTTATAAATCCATTTACATTCACGCGGAATCACCCGGCGTAGACATACACGTGGAATCACACGGCCTAGACATACACGCGGATAGCTCAAAATGCGTACAGATAACACGCCATTTGGCTTTAGAAAGTGGCGTGTATGTTTACGCAAATTCATGATGTCATCTTGCCTATTTGGAAATTAACACATGAACATTTCCAGAGCTGGTCTGAGAGAACGCCTAATAAGCATTTTCATCATTTTATTTGAATAAAAACCAGTCATATACACTCTGAAACGGGTCTTCACTAAAACCTGTCAAAATAAATAAACATTTGTTTTAACTAGAAGAAATTGTGACAGACATATATTAGCCTACTATTGTAGGCCTACAATAGAATGTATTTGTCAAAATAATAATAATAATAACAATAATAATAATACAGAATTTAAACATTTAAGAATATATTTTTAATCCATGGTTTAATATAGTAAATCTGTTTTGCAGTACTTTGCCAAAAAATAAAAGGATAAAAGTTACATTTTATTTGATTACCACCGTTTTGGTAATATATTTGTATTAAATCATAAAAAGAAAAATTTAAGGGCTCTATTTTTCATAAACATATAAAAACTTATTGAAATTTTAATAAACAAAACAAACAAATGGTTTCAAGTTTGTTACAATAAAGCATTTGTTCAACCGAAAAAAAGAAAAAAAGTTATCTTTCTTTTATTTTAACTGGTGATAATAATACCCATAATTTAATAATACAGTTTATTTATTAAATAATTGTTTGATACAGTGATGCTGTGAAATGTGTTTTCAAACTTATTTTCATATGGTATTGTGTGAATCTCATTCTGGAAGAGCTTTGTAAGCGGACAGACATGAGGTTATCGACTCAGAGCAACGGACTAATGGCAATGAGTATCCAGTGCACCTGTGGCAAAATGTATAAGAACCAATGAGGCCTGAAAATCCACCAGTCAAAGATGAGATGCAAGGAGCAACAGAGAGTACCACAATGCATAGATTTTCAATCTGGTGAGACAGAGGAGGAGCAGGGTCAGGAATCACCCCACAGTACCCAAAGCCTTCACGTGGTGCAAGCTGTGCAGCTGAACATAGCATTGCAGACTGCATGGATCAGATGGCCTAGGGCCAGCCAAACAACAGATTGGCAAAGATTTGAAATTATAAGAATTAGAATATCATCAAAAAGTTGATTTCACTAATTCCGTTCAAAAAGTGAAACTTGTATATTATATTCATTCATTACACACAGACCGATATATATCAAATGTTTATTTCTTTTAATTTTGATGATTATAACTGACAACTAAGGAAAATCACAAATTCAATATCTTAATTAGAATATTACTTAAGACCAATAAAGGATTTTTAGAAATCTTGGCCAACTGAAAAGTATGAGCATGTACAGCACTCAATACTTAGTTGGGGCTCCTTTTGCCTGAATTACTGCAGCAATGCGGCGTGGCATGGAGTCGATCAGTCTGTGGCACTGCTCAGGTGTTATGAGAGCCCAGGTTGCTCTGATAGTGGCCTTCAGCTCTTCTGCATTGTTGGGTCTGGCATATCGCATCTTCCTCTTCACAATACCCCATAGATTTTCTATGGGGTTAAGGTCATGCGAGTTTGCTGGCCAATTAAGTACAGGGATACCATGGTCCTTAAACCAGGTACTGGTTGTTTTGGCACTGTCCTGTTGGAAAATGAAATCTGCATCTCCATAAAGTTGGTCAGCAGCAGGAAGCATGAAGTGCTCTAAAACTTCCTGATATACGGCTGCGTTGACCTTGGACCTCAGAAAACACAGTGGACCAACACCAGCAGATGACATGGCACCCCAAACCGTCACTGACTGTGGAAACTGTACAAGGGACCTCAAGCAACGTGGATTTTCCGCCTCTCCTCTCTTCCTCCAGACTCTGAGACCCTGATTTCCAAAGGAAATGCAAAATGTACTTTCATCAGAGAACATAACTTTGGACCACTCAGTAGCAGCCCAGTCCTTTTTGTCTTTAGCCCAGGTGAAACGCTTCTGACGCTGTCTGATGTTCAAGAGTGGCTTGACACAAGGGATGTGACAGTTGAAACTCTTGTCTTGCATATGTCTGTGCGTAGTAGTTCTTGAAGTCCACTCTTTGTGAATCTCCCCCACATTTTTGAATGGGTTGTTTCACAATCCTCTCCAGGGTGCGGTTATCCGTATTGCTTGTACACTTTTTTTCTATTACATCTTTTCCTTCCCTTCGCCTCTCTATTAATGTGCTTGGACACAGAGCTCTGTGAACAGCCAGCCTCTTTTGCAATGACCTTTTGTGTCTTGCCCTCCTTGTGCAAGGTGTCAATGGTCGTCTTTTGGACAACTGTCAAGTCAGCAGTCTTCCCCATGATTGTGTAGCCTACAGAAATAGACTGAGTGACCATTTAAAGGACTTTGCAGGTGTTTTGAGTTAATTAGCTGATTAGAGTGTGGCACCAGGTGTCTTCAATATTGAACCTTTTCACAATATTCTAATTTTCTGAGATACTGAATTTGGGATTTTCCTTAGTTGTCAGTTATAATCATCAAAATGAAAAGAAATAAACATTTGAAAAATATCAGTCTGTGTGTAATGAATGAATATAATATACAAGTTTCACTTTTTGAATGGAATTAGTGAAATAAATCAACTTTTTGATGATATTCTAATTATATGACCAGCACCTGTAGACCTGGCATGGGAAACAATAGCCAAAGGTGATGTGGAGAGGAGATTTGAAGACGATGACAACGATGGTCATGACAGTTGTAGTTGATAGATTTGGCACAGAAGAAAAAAGGACCAAACAGCCATATGTTAAGAACAACAGAGCCAACAAGATCCATAACATCTGCAAATAACTAAAATCCATTAATACCCCTTTTCCACCAAAGCAGAGCCAGAGCTAGATTGGAGCCAGAGCCTAGTTCCAAATCGGTTCTTTGTGTTTCCACACCCAAAGCTCCAGCTCCGAGCCAGGAAAAGTGGTTCTTAAGTAGCACCAAAACATAGCTGGGCTAGAACAGGGCTAGAAGTAAGAACCGATTACGTCAGGCACTGGGGGCGGGGTCAACAAGACGAACACACACTTGAGATCCGCCATTGTTGAAATAGCAGCTAATGGAGCTAGCAGCTGCTGCTCGTTTGTAATCTCCGTCTACGCTAATTACGGCGAACTGCACGAATGCGTTGGATTTGCTGTGTTTTCGTTGTGTTTTAATGCCGATGTAGGATCGTAAAGCCACGTTAATCAATAGTTGTTGATGGAAGGCTTGTTGGCAGCGGTGCTGTGCAGAGACCGATCTCCGTATGATAACGAGTCCAGCGAGAGCACACGACTCCTTATGCTTTTGATTCACTCATGCGTTTTTTTAAATATTATACGTGGATCGGTCTGCGCAGCGCCGATGCATCTCAAACAAGCCTGGTGTGTGTGTGTTTCCCGCTAGCGTTGCTGAGAAAGATGAGACGTATACAGTGACGTAAGACCTGGCTCTGTTGTGGCTCTACTAGCCTGTGGAAACGCAAACGGTTCTTAGCAGGCTCCTCAGTTGAACCAACTATGAACTGGGACTAGCTCTGGCTCCGATCTAGCTCTAGCACTGCCTTGGTGGAAAAGGGGTATAAGAAACAACATAATCTGGCAAACAAGGAGGAAAGGGCACCACTGGAAGAATTACGAGTGATGCTGAGGAAAAGGCTCATAACCCTGAGAAGAGCAGAGCAACATCGGAGGCGCAGGAGGGAAAGACCACAGAGGAGAGCAGCATTTATCATCAACCCCTTCCAGTTCACAAAACAGCTGTTGGGTCAGAAGAGAAGTGGAGTCCTGTCATGTACAAAAGAAAGAGATGCCAAGGGCACCAAGGGCAACCTAGTGGTGCTGTGGTTAGATCTTGTATCTGGTTTTACAAAATGATTCACAGAGCATAAAATTCCTTATTAGGGCTGTCTATGATGTCCTCCCAAGTCCAACCAAATTGCACCACTGAGGCCTTGCGGAACAACCAGCCTGCCCCCTCTGTGAGAGAACTGACACACTTGAACATATCCTGAGTTGCTGTAGTAGATTGTGGCGGCATGACCAGGTCCTCAGGACCATAGCAGAAACCATCTGCAATACTCTTAACATCTGCTGAGCAGGCACGCCATTCACTTTGTCAAAGAGGGAGAAAAACTAACTAGTGAACACCAGAAAGCAACTGGGCTTCTCTTTACTGCACAGGATTGGAGGATGGAAGCAAACCTTTGAATGCGGATGTGATTTCCTCCCCACATCAAATCAAATCAAATCACTTTATTGTCACTCTACCATATGCACAAGTGCAACAGTAGGTGAAATTCTTAGGTGCAGTCCGAGCAAACATAGTAGTCATGACATGACATGTACAACATTTAAGCAACAACAGATTACACATCTGATGCGCACACAATTACTCACAGCACAGTATACACTACAATAAACAATAAATAATTTACACAATGTGAGTGTAGTTCTCACAGCTTTAAACAATATACACATACTTACAATATACATATACTTTAAACAATATACACTAAACATACATTAAACAATAACAGTATACATTAAGCTATAGTAATAATATACAATGTACAGTATACAATATGTTCACAAATAGAAATCCGATGTACAATAGATGCTATATGATAAATAAATGTGTATATAATGTGTGAATCTCCAGTGGTTTTGTGCTGAGTGATATTCTGTCCAGTGTGTGTTATGATCCTGATGGATCAAGAGTTAAGTAGTCTGATTGCTTGTGGGAAGAAGCTGTTCTGGAGTCGGCTGGTGCGTGTTCTGATGCTGCGGTACCGTCTGCCTGATGGCAGCAGTGAGAGCAGCCCATGGTTCGGGTGGCTAGAGTCTCTGATGATCCTCTGAGCTCTCTTCACACACTGCCTGGCGTAAATGTCCTGGAGGGAGGGAAGCTCACCTCCGATGATGCAGCTGGCCGTGCGCACTACCCTTTGCAGGGCCTTGCGGTTGCGGGCGATACTGTTGCCGTACCAGGTGGTGATGCAGCCAGTCAGCAGACTCTCTATGGTGCAGGTGTAGAAGCGTGTGAGGATGTGGCGGTTCATTCCAAACCTCCTCAGCCGTCGCAGGAAGAAAAGGCGCTGATGAGCCTTCTTCACAATGGCCTCAGAGTGGACGGACCATGAGAGTTCCTCTGTGATGTGGACACCGAGGAACTTGAAGCTGCTGACTCTCTCCACCGGTGCTCCATTGATGGTGATGGGGCGGTGTTCTCTCTCATTCCTCCTGAAGTCGACCACCAGCTCCTTGGTCTTGCTGACGTTGAGGGAGAGGTTGTGCTCCTGACACCACCGTGTCAGAGTGTGCACCTCTCTGTAGGCCGTTTCATCATTGTCAGTGATGAGACCTACCACTGTCGTATCGTCAGCAAACTTGATGATGGTGTTGGAGCTGTGGGTTGCCACACAGTCATGTGTGTACAAGGAGTACAGGAGTGGGCTGAGAACACAGCCCTGAGGGGCTCCAGTGTTGAGAGTCAGTGATGAGATGTTACTGCCCATTCTGACCACCTGGCGTCTGTTTGACAGGAAGTCCAGGATCCAGCTGCATAACAAGCTGTTTAAGCCTAGAGCCCGGAGTTTCATGTCAAGTATGGAGGGCACAATGGTGTTGAATGCTGAGCTGTAGTCTACAAACAGCATTCTCACATACGTGTTCCTCTTTTCCAGGTGGGAGAGAGCAGTGTGAATTGTTGATGAAATGGCATCATCAGTGGAGCGGTTTGTGCGGTATGCAAACTGCAGTGGGTCCAGTGAGGGGGGGGGGAGAACAGAGCAGATGTGGTTTCTGACTAGTCTCTCAAAGCATTTGCTGATGATGGGGGTCAGAGCAACAGGACGCCAGTCGTTTAAGCAGGTGGTTTTTGACTGCTTAGGTACAGGAACAATGGTGGACGTTTTGAAGCATGTGGGGACCAGGGAGAGGGACAGGTTAAAGATGTCCGTGAAAACTCCAGCCAGTTGGTGCGCGCACGCTCTGATGACGCGGCCCGGAATGCCGTCTGGACCCGCGGCTTTACGGACGTTCACCCGCTGGAAGGATCGGGTTACATCCGCTAAAGATACGGAGAGTGAACTAACCTCTGCATCTTCAGTCACGAGCGCTCTCTCCGCGAGGGCGGTGTTAGTTCCCTCAAAACGAGCATAAAAGGTGTTGAGCTCGTCCGGGGAGAGAGGCAGCGGTGTTCACGGTGGAGTTTGTATTCCCTTTATAGTCCGTGATGGTGTTAATTCCCCGCCACATGCTTCTAGAGTCGGTGGTGTTGAACTGTCCTTCAATCTTGTCCCTGTACTGCCGTTTTGCTGCTCTGATGGTTTTCCGGAAGGCATAACTTGCTTGTTTATGCTCCTCTGCATTACCGGAGTTAAAAGTGAAGGTCCGCGCATTGAGTGCCGCGCGAACATCCCATTTAGCCACGGCTTCTGGTTTGGGTACAGCCGAATTGTTTTGGTCGGAACAACGTCTTCTACGCACTTCCTGATGAAACACGTTACGCTATCAGCGTAGACCTCGATGTCGTCATCAGAGGCCGACCGGAACATCTCCCAGTCTGCGTGATCAAAACAGTCCTGTAGCATAGAATCTGATTGGTCCGTCCAGCACTGGATGGTTCTGATGGCGGGTGCTTCCTGTTTCAGCCTCTGCCTATAAGTGGGCAAAAGTAGAATGGAAGCGTGATCTGATTTGCCGAATGGTGGGCGCGGGAGGGACTTGTAACCATCCCGGAAGGGGGAGTAGCAGTGATCTAAGACGCGGTTCCCTCGCGTGTTGAAGCTAACATGTTGGTGGTATTTAGGTGCAATGCGTTTGAAGTTGGCTTTGTTAAAGTCCCCGGTCACAATAAACGCAGCCTCAGGATGCGCGGTTTCCTGCTCACTCACTGTCCTATACAGTTCCTTTAGTGCCCGGTCTGTGTCGGCTTGTGGGGGAATATACACAGCTGTGATGATCACAGAGACATCACAGAGACTACACTGCGGCCTGACATTTTATGGTAGACTCATACAAAAAAAATATGTCTGATGCTTGTGCTCACCATACCATGGGAAGAAAGGATGGAGGTGGACTTTTAACGGAAAAGATCAAAGTATGAGGAACTGAGGAGTTACTTCCAAAGGAAAGGTTAGCATGTGGAGGTTGGGTGTCGGGGGTTTGCAGGCCAGTCGCTGTGCAAGGCATACATGGCATTCGGAATCACAGGAGAGAGACGAAGGAGAGCTATTCACACCACCACAGACAGCCACAACCGGTCGCAGAGAGTTGAATAATGTTCTACTTTGAGTAAAACGCAGCGCTCATCACTGTTACTTTTCACCCATCACAGTGGAGGAGGGGCGGGACAAATACAACAACAAGCATAATAACGGAACAAAATCATTTAAAACAAGAGCCAGAGCAAATACTTCACTTTGTATCAGCATTTTTATATAGAATCAATACAGAAACAAACTATCTGTGAAATGAGATACTAGTAACACTTCAGCAAATATTCCATATCACAGCATGCAAAGTGACTCAACTTAAAAAAAACGCTGCACTGCCAAAACGTTCTCAAGCACTCACAGCAAGGTGTTTTCAGCAGAGCGCATAGAGTTTTCAGGTGGCTAAAACGCTTTGGTGGACACGTGGATCAATCTTTGGTAGATCAATCTTGATTTATAATATCTAAAATGAGAACTTTTTGTTTATTGAACTGTTGGGTAAAATTAGTATCACATTTGCAGTCGTGTTGATCTATCATATGCCATAAATATAAAGAATCATACTAGGGGCATATTTTGCCAACATATGGATTTTGAGAGCATTTTCATTTTATAAAGAAGGATGCCGTTTTGCACTAATCTCCCCAGATATTGGTCAAATTAACTATAATGAACGGGTTATAAAGTCATTGTCGAGTCATGCGGTTCAAATCTAATTCTAGTCTCGAGTATTGGTTCTCAAGTCATGTAACTCTAGCCCCCCACCTCTGATATACCGGTATACTATATTCCAGGCCTAAACAATGTTGTTATAGGGCATTCGGGAGGGAAAACTGTGGAATGTAAAGGTTTGTGTTATTACTACAGAATGACGGGATGGTTATGTAAGGAATAATTGAAGATGGGGCATTGAATTATTAGAAAAATACTGCACAACCGAGGTGTAATGCGCAACTCAATTATTATGCTTATACTACGGTTACCACACCTCAAAACATTGTTCAAATTATGTATTTCAAAACATTTGTCGGGTTTTTGTCCTTAAAATGCTCTTACCTTCAAAATTTCTTGAGCATCTAATCCCAAGCCTCCGTTGCTAATTCCAAAACATCATTTTAGAGCTAGTAATGGCTCTCAGAGGCTTCAGCCACTGATATCAGACTAATGCAGTTATTAATGCAGAGAGAGAGAGAGAGAGAGAGATTGATCAAGCGTATGTGAGTCTGTGCGTCTCTCAACAGTGTTCGGCAGCAGCATCTCTACTAATAGTGAAACTATAAGTTTATCTGCTCCAAGAACAGGGCCGTTATTACCTTGCTAGTGAGAATTTCATGTAGCATTTACATTATTAAATGGTTGTATTGATAAATTTGTCAGAGCAGCGCTGACAACACGTTTCTGTGCAAGTGTGTCTCCGTACTTGTGTGTGTGTTTAAGTGGGAGAGAGAGCAGGAAAAAGAGAGTATATGCTGTCCTTATATAATAAAATGTAATTTTGTGGCAAGTACTTTTGTTTACTAATATTATTTGCTTGGCCAGTGTCAATACCTGCCTGGAACTACTTTAGCCGTGCCAAAACTACTATGCATTTCTTGAAAGTAAAAACTGAAAAGCCAAAGTAAAACAAATGTACATGAAAAGGTTATTTGCATTTCTTAGTGGGAGTGATTTTAATTATCAGGAAGACACTGCCCTTTAAAAATGTCTTGGAGGAAATGTACAAGTCACATCATCAGCATTTTTTTGCTTCTGTTACTTGTTGTAGGAGTTGCCATTATATTGCTCAGGTGGTCTGCGCTTTTTCTGGGATAATAAATTTGACCATGCAATGGTGGCCTTCCTTGACTGTGTCCAGCAGTTTAAAGAGGAGGTGGAGAAGGGTGACACAGGCTTCTGTCTCCCATACAGGTAAGAATGTCCAGAAGACAAATTTATATTTAAAAAAATTGCATGCCGTTATAGATCACCAGGCTGTTGGAAGATATAACTTTAATCAGCCAAGCGAGTATTGTAATCTAAAAATGACCAACTATCAGGATATATATATATATATATATATATATATATATATATATATATATATATATATAATTACACTCACCTAAAGTATTATTAGGAACACCTGTTCAATTTCTCATTAATGCAATTATCTAATCAACCAATCACATGGCACTTGCTTCAATGCATTTAGGGGTGTGGTCCTGGTCAAGACAATCTCCTGAACTCCAAACTGAATGTCAGAATGGGAAAGAAAGGTGATTTAAGAAATTTTGAGCGTGGCATGGTTGTTGGTGCCAGGCGGGCCGGTCTGAGTATTTCACAATCTGCTCAGTTACTGGGATTTTCACGCACAACCATTTCTAGGGTTTACAAAGAATGGTGTGAAAATGGAAAAACATCCAGTATGCGGCAGTCCTGTGGGCGAAAATGCCTTGTTGATACTAGAGGTCAGAGGAGAATGCGCTGACTGATTCAAGCTGATAGAAGATCAACTTTGACTAAAATAACCACTCGTTACAAACGAGGTATGCAGCAAAGCATTTGTGAAGCCACAACACGCACAACCTTGAGGCGGATGGGCTACAACAGCAGAAGACCCCACTGGGTACCACTCATCTCCAATACAAATAGGAAAAAGAGGCTACAATTTGCACAAGCTCACCAAAATTGGACAGTTGAAGACTGGAAAAATGCTGCCTGGTCTGATGAGTCTCAATTTCTGTTGAGACATTCAGATGGTAGAGTCATAATTTGGCGTAAACAGAATGAGAACATGGATCCATCATGCCTTGTTACCACTGTGCAGGCTGGTGGTGGTGGTGTAATGGTGTGGGGGATGTTTTCTTGGCACACTTTAGGCCCCTTAGTGCCAATTGGGCATTGTTTAAATGCCACGGCCTACCTGAGCATTGTTTCTGACCATGTCCATCCCTTTATGACCACCATGTACCCATCCTCTGATGGCTACTTCCAGCAGGATAATGCACCATGTCACAAAGCTCAAATCATTTCAAATTGGTTTCTTGAACTAGGGATGGGCGATATCTTATCGTTTGCGATATACCGGTAAAAATTCTCCCCACGATAAGAATTTGTCTTCCCGCGATAATAACGATAAAGCCTAGTTGATAGCGCGACCCATCCGCAGTGCCGCCGCTGGCCGTCTCTTGATGCTTAAAGCGTTTACTTTATGATGGCCGCGGTGGCTGCGTTCGTCAATTTGTATAGCTGAACGGGGGTTGGAGAGAGAATTTTCTTGTAGTGCCCTCGCAGCACTCGGTGCCCTAAGAGCCGCGCAATGGGAGCGGCGGCACTGAATCCGCATCTCACGTGCAGAGCGAAAACAAATATGGCGGAAGCTGCGGAAGAGTTCATAGCTAAACAAGGGGCTACCTGAGGGCAATCTGAACCATACAGATGTATTTTCACTCGCTGAGCACTTAGAGCGAATATCTTAAGCGCTCAGTCCTTCTCAATCGATCGGTAAAGCATACCAGGCTTTCCTGTAGCTCAAACAGTAGAGCATGGCGCTAGCAACGCCAAGGTCATGGGTTCGATTCCCAGGGAAAGCAAGAACTGACAAAATATAAAATGTGTACCTTGAATGCAATGTAAGTCGCTTTGGATAAAAGCGTCTGCCAAATGCATAAATGTAAATGTAAATGTAAATGCATACTATTTCAGTTGATCTCAATGAATGCGCAGTGTATTTGACGCACAGTAAACACTAGTGTGAGGCGCGCGACTGAGAGCGCTCAGTGTTTCACACACACTCAAAGAGAGAGCGAGAGAGTCTTATACCACACAGAATTGATGTGCTACATGTAAACAATATCCTGTGTTGTATTTTCCTGTAAAATAATGGCGTTTATTTGGAATTATTCAGCCTTTCATGAACAGGAACAAACGAATGCACAAACGGGAATCTCATTGGCTGGCGTGCACCTATTACTGTGCCTGTTTTGATTTCAGCAAATCAGTTTGAATGAGCGCTGACAACATGATTAATATTCATGAACCCAGAAGCTCATTATTCCTTAGTCCAGTTTATTTTTATCAGTAGAAGAATTCGTGGTATTATCTTATCAACTCAAATTACTGAAGTTCTATCATTAAATCATTATTTTCAACTTTTTTGTAATCTGAAGACATTTTTGGGATAATTACTTTTGCTGTTTCTGCTATTTTTACCACTGTTTGCACCATGAGTGTATGAATAAATACAGAATCGGTTTACATGTAAAACTTGTCATTGATTTGAATTATTATTGTTTGTATTGGGTGATGTTTTTTAGCACAGTTGCACTATTTAAACATTACCTGCACTTTTACAGAAGACAATTATATCTGCAACTTTTCCATTTCTGAAAAGGCTGGTGTGGAATTTTACATAAAAAAATAATTATATATATATATACAAATCATAGATAGTGGTAAACAAGGCCAATTAAACTACCAATATTTGTTGATTTTGAGATGTTCAGTGTTGTGTACTAATATCTATGACCAACACAGTTTTACAACTATATCATGTAAGAGCAGGATTTTCCAAACACTTTGATTGTTTTTAATATTCTGTTTGTCTTCTGTATTTAGAATGGATGTAGACAAAGGAAAAATTGAGGACACAGGTGGCAGTGGAGGTTCTTACTCAATTAAGACTCAGTTTAACTCAGAGGAACAGTGGACCAAAGCCCTCAAGTTCATGCTCACTAACCTGAAGTGGGGTCTGGCCTGGGTCTCCTCGCAGTTTTACAACCGCTAAAAACCACATGAAATCTTCACAGTACAAGGATGGGAATTTACCTTTTTGTGTGAACTCAACTTCAATCGCAATCATTTTGTTAGAAAACAGAAAATGGGATATCATTAACCATTAAATTACCAGTGATGTGAATTTGTGTTACTGGTGGTATTGTGGTATATTTCATGAGCATCACTGGGAGTATTCTAGGTCAGGAGGGGGTGGAGGGATTGTTTTTAGCCTACACCTGAAGGTTTTGTTGTCTGGAACTCCCTAGGAGTCAAGTGGAACTATAATGGGAGTTAGTGGGTATATGTTGGTTATTCTTACTCAGCCATGTAGTAGATATGTTTTAAGCTCATTAACATCTTGTTTATATAGGGCTGTTCAAATACAGTATAAGGTCATGTCAAAGCAACTTACATTTGAGAAACATCACAAGCTATTTTAAATAGTATTTGTAATCACATCAAGGTAAAAAAATATATATACAAATACTGCATAGATTTAGTAATACTCATGGTATTTATGTGTATATATCCATTGTAACTAAAAAATAACAATAAACATTTTTAAACTTTTCTTTATGCAATTGAATTACCTTTTTTTTTTTTTTGCCTTTTTTTCATTGTAGGCATCTATGAATGGGCTGATGAAGCTAACTAAATTAGGAGTAATATATGTAAGAAATATTGGCCAAAGGAACATTGAATTATTGAAAAATAATTCACACCCAAGGTAATATTTCGGCCATTGCGCAAAGCGTCAATAAATCAGCAGTACGGCGGAAATTATTCGAGTTACCACACTGCAAAACTAATGTTTTATTTTCGAGACATTTGACATTTGTTTTTGTCCTTAAAATGCTCTTTTGTAGAACTACTTTCTCAAACATCTTCCTTAGTTATAGTAGTTGTGCCTCCAAGCGGGGGCCATGACCATCTCTAAAAAACTGTGGCCACCCCACTGACCCTCCATCCGTTAAAACAATGTTACACTTTAGAATGTTTAAAATCTTTGCAAATGTATAAAAAAAAATGTACAGAAGTATTCACAGCCTTTGCGCGATACTTTGTTGAAGCATCTTTGGCACCAATTACAGCCTCGAGTCTTTTTGAGTATGATTCTACAAGCTTTGCACACCTATTTTGAAGTTGAAAGCATTTGTTAACTTCACAATAATAATTGGAAATGGGCTAATTTCCCATTGACTGGAGTGAGACCATAGACATCTCTCGAGCTGTTGCGATCTTTTTTGGTGCTCTAATTTGGCGTGACATTCACAGAACACTGTTAGCGTCTCAGTTCAAACGGCACATGAACTGATCACCTCCGCTTTACAGCAGAAAAGTGTCATGAATGAACACAGGGCTCGACCATAGACTGTGAGGGCTCGACATTAATCTGACTGGACTAGTAAACCCATATTAAAACTTAATAAAATAACCAGAAACCTGTGAATGATTCTGATTTTATTACATTTCAATGTAAACAGCGATTGATAAGGGTTAGTGTATTTCTGGTAAAAAAAAAAAAAAAAAAAGTCTGCCTGAGAGAGACATTCGTGGAGAAATCAAAACAAATGAACATAACAGCACTATAAACTCACAGAAGAAACATTGGGGTAAAATAGTTTTATTTATAACTTATGATATTGTTAATAACACGAGTCGACTAAGGGAGCTGTTTTGCTGAATATCATCACAATTGTAAATGTTACATTGAAATTTGTGGTTCAGTAGACAAGTAAGTTAGCCTAAGTTAATATTAAGTTGCTTACCTATATTTTAGACACAGACAACATTTACTTTTTTGTTCTATTTCACTGACGGAAATGGTTCCAAAGGAAAGCAACACTCAGCGTGGTGTTTTGTTACTGAATGATTCAGTGTTTTAATGAATCGTTTCAATGAACGACTCAATGACTCACTCATTAAGACGGTCACTTGCTGCCACCTACTGGCGGTTTAGTTTCATGTTTAAAATATCATTGATTGAATATACAAATAAGAAAACATACAATCTCATAACATTTTTCGTTGTAATTGTTCAGTGTAAATGATTTAATTTGATTGGTAACAGCCCTATAGTGTCTTATTATTATAACTGAATGTATTGATCAAATGTAAGAATTTGACATGAAAGATGATGTATACATTTAATAAGGTTACAAATAGCCTTTATAAAGTAAATAACTCCCTGGGGTAAATATCACAAATATACAGATTTAAGTATGTAGCTAAAAGCTAATATAACACTGAGGAGAATTACACCACAAAAAATCCACACATTGTACAGTACATACAATTTGCAATGTACTGTACCCATGTTAATCAATATCAAATCAAATTTGTAATTTGAAATTCAAATCAAATTTGTTTCAGTGCCCAGCGCTATAGTGTAAATGTTTTTTATTTATTTGAAAGCAAATGTTGTCTTTTCTTTGCACCAGAATGCTTCGTTTACATGTTAAAACCACACGTTCTACTGTAGGGCAGTGACCCAGATTAAAGTATTTAATTCGGAAACATGTCACCTTTTTCACCACTTGTGAGTTTGCAGGTATGCTCGATACAATCCTGTCTCGGAGGTCTACAGACAATTCCTTTGGTTTCATGGCTTGTTTTGTGTTCTTTAGACATGCACTGTTAACTGTGGGACCTTATAAAGACAGGTGTGTGCCCAGGGCCGTCGCTAGTGGGGTGAAAGCTGGTGACGATTATAGGGGCCCCCACTGCCCAAGGGGCCCCACAAAATCCAGAAGTTATACTATATAGGCCCCTGTTCTGTGAATAATTCTAATATTTTTACTAGATGTATGCCTGAGATTTTAATGAAAACCACAAAACCATGCAAATAGGTTAAAGAAGTTTTTCAAATATCTGCTCCTCTCCTCTCCATACAAATGGTTCAGTCCGGTTTAGTATTTATTAATTAAATCAGTCAGTGACGAACATTAGATCATTTGACCCAATAAAATTGTAAGTCCCACCCCAGCTCGTGAACAGAACCAATCGGAGTTGAGGCGGCAGCTGAAGTTAACGATGAACTTGTTGAAAGAACAGGAGACTGACTGACAGGCTGAAAATGTCAGGGAAAAGAAAATATAAATCAGGGTACCAGAAACGCCTTGAAAAGAACGAGAGGGAGGCCAGGAGAGTTGCTGTATCCCAGCCGATCAAGACGTTCTTTAAAGGTCCCATGGCATGGCATTTTTCTATTATTTTATAATGTTTCCTGAGGTGTACTTATATTGTTAGTATGACTTTTACATCATAAAATGTCATAATTTAGAAATAAAAGGCATTTTTTCAATACTGCTGTTTGCCCTGTGGCTGAATGCTCTGCTTCAAGAGGCGTGTCTGCTGTGAGACTTCAGTAAAAACGCCCACTGTTGTGATTGGCTGACATCTAGAACGATTCAGTCCGATTTGGTGAACTGATTCGGTTCACTAAAAAGAACCGGTTCAAAAGAAAGATCGTTCGCGAACCGGACATCACTAAAGTACCAGAGACGGAGCTCAGCGATCGCTAACAAAGTTATTTATAGTACCTACTGAGTTATGAGAGCGCTGTCAGTCAGCGCTGTGAGTTTATTGTGTTTGTATCTGAGAGTTCTGAATAAACACGAGTCCCAGTCTCACCGACCCTGTCTTCATCATTATGACCAACTTTGTAACACATGCAAAGTACCATTACAGCTGTCGAGATGAACGAGTTAAAAGTAAGTGTTGATAATAGCATTATTTTTAAAATAAAATAAAAGCGTCAGTGACGCGCGTTGAGTACACAGCGCAAACAAAGACACAACAGCAGTAATCGAATGTAATCCAGTTTATTGTGGGGCTAGGCTGGCTAGCCCGAATATGCTCACGCTTAACTTACCCCCCTTCTGCTTAATCTCACGCCGCGTTTGGTGCCTCCGCTGTGGGCCAGATGCAGTACTGGGGGTCGGGGATGTTGAAGGCCAACGGCCAGTGCAGCCCGAGCTTCGGCGTGTGTGAGGCCGATGTTGAGCAGAAACTCACGACTGTATGCACATTTTAGAACCGGTAGACGCGACGAGGACGTACAAAAACACTGACTCACAAGATAGAAAACACCGTTCTGTCTGGAGAGAGAGAAGCCGCATTGTGTGCACGAATAATAAATAATTAGCTACACATCAGAAATTACTGATCACAGATCAGAAGGAACTGAAAAAAGACTTCTGTTTTCATTTGTACATCCAAACACTGAGAAACTGCCAGCATTCACACTTTCACAAGGAATGATCTCTCGAGCGTTTGCATGGGCGTGCCAGATTCTCTGGGCGGAGGAAAGGGAGGTAACCGTTCCTGCTTGGACGTCAAAACAGGAGACTTCAGGATTGGCTCGTCTGGCCTGTCATTTTCTCAAAGGCAGAGAGAGACAGCCAGAACTCGGGTTTACACCGATCAACATTTCTATCCACTTGGGGACAATATTCAGGCTAGGGGAACTCATATTAATGTTGAAAAACCTCATAAAATGAACATTTCATGCCATGGGACCTTTAAGACAGGTTAGTAACTTAGTGAATTGTTATTTCGCTGTCAGATTTACTTTCGTAGGAAAACTACCGCCTGCCGCCTACTGTCATTACCGGCACCGCCGTCAAATTGATTAAATGATTACGTGGTCAAAATCCCCGTCTTTTTACGCTATTGTAAATAGAGTTTGTTTGTATAACACACAGAAAAAAATGTCACAACGCATGTCACAAGCATTATGCACCTACTGGCTGTTGATTTATGTTATTAGGCTACAGTCAAGAAAACACGAATACACTGCTCTTGGATGGATACATTCATTAGCTTTATTTAATAATATATTACACAGTAGTGTCTTAATATAAATAAGACAAGTAATTCTTATAAAAAAGACAAAAGTCTTTACATTTGACTGCATTCTTGACAATTTATTTGTTTACTTTTTGAATTTATTAATATTTAAAAATGTCTTGGTTTTTGTTAAGTTTTTATTAGTTGTAAAAATGTATATAAACATTTACCTTTTAAAATAAAGAGTTTACAACACCACCACCATCTTTTGTTACATATAGACTGTCGTAGTGACTTATTTATACTTATTATAATGTTCTGCAGCAACAGATGTGGCATCATCTGACTCACAACCCCATTCCAAAGATGACATGGAGGGTCAGTGTGGAACATCCTCATTGGGTATATAACTTGTCAGGAATCACTTTATTTTTTTGTATTTAGTATTTAGTAGTCACATATGTTTTAACTGAACTGAATTGGAAAGTATTGGTTTATTCTTGATACAACTATTTGAGTCATGGTATTTGTTGTCTACAGAGCCAGGCTCCTCAACCCAGCAAATGCATGAAAGTAGGCCAACATCAGTTAGTGAAGGTCAAAGTGAAGAAGCTGAAAGTAGCACCAGTCAGAACACAGTAACAGACTGCCCAAACTCAGCAAGTGCAGGGAGAAATGAAGACGAGAGGGAAGGAGATTTTTTGACAACTGATCCAGGATTATGGCCAGAGAAGTTCACAGATCGTGAACGTGAGGTGATTGTTAGAAAGCTAGCCACTGCCAGTCAAACAGACCTGAAAAAATATTATGCCCAAGGATTCAGAAGGAAAGAAATTTCCAGAGTATCTCTTAAGTAAAAATCTTTATTTACATTTATCTGTTTTGTTATTTTGTAATAAACCCCTATTAGGTTACATGTGGGCCTCCATTCTCATATATTGTACAGTATATGATTTGGGTGGGGGGCCCACATCAATATTTTTTCAGGGGGCCCCAAATCCTCTAGCTACGGCCCTGTGTGTGCCTTTCGAAATCATGTCCAATCATCATTTACCACAGGTGGACTCCAATCAAGTTGTAGAAACATCTCGAGGATGATCAGTGGAAACAGGATTCACCTGAGCTCAATTTTGAGTGTCATGGCAAAGGCTGTGAAAAGGTTTTTTGAGTTTAATGAATTTAATCCATTTTGGAATGAGGCTGTAACAACAAGATGTGGAAGAAAGTGAAGCGCTGTGAATACTTTCCTGATGCACTGTATGTAGTCACTTCACAACACTTCACAACCCTCTACAATGCAAGTAAATCATTTGCATATGCAAGTAAATCTTCACTCTGGGTGACTAAATAATAAATGATAATAAATGTGTAGATTTTACTCACCAGTGTGTATGTTAGAGGCTAAGATTAAGTTTAGCGTAGATATATTTTTACTCGCTGAACACTCAGAGAAACAGTTTCGCACTCCGTCAAGCGATCTGTCTATTTCAGTTCAGCTCAACGGATGCGCAGCGTACCTGTATTTGACGTATCGTAAACTCGAGTGTGAAGGCGCACAACTCGCCGTCACTTTGCTGAGAGCGATGTGTTACACACACACACACACACACACACACACACACAAGAGAAAAGTTCATTTTGAATAATTCAGCTTTTAAGCAGAAGCTATGTGGTTTCTCCAGTAGTGGCCGGGACTAAATTGCTATCTCACTCAGTACCATGGGCGTAGATTACGCGGGGGACGGGGGGGACGTGTCCCCCGCACCTTTAATAAAACGTAAATTCGTCCCCCGCACTTTACCGAGTCTCACCGGTCCAAGTCGACCCGCTCCGTGGGGGATTCGAACCGGCGTCTAGTCGTACCGCTCTTACTGGCCTACGTCTGTTACACGGGCAAGTTTGATTACGTAGAAGCCAATGTGAATAAATCTACATGACCTGTCATTTTATTCGTATCCAAAAACAAGGCGCTCTGAACACCATGGAGTGCCAACACTCTCGTGCAACACTCCAATTCATACTCGAAGCCGGAGGGCGCCCTCTCACAGAAAGTCCCAAACGGATTCGTAGAAGTAATCACGTTCCAAAGGCATTCACAGCGCTGAACCAGCAGCTAAATAAAGAGAATTATGACTGATGAAACGCGACGACAAACACATGATTTCGACATTATATGTGTGTGTTTTTCAAGCCATCTCAAGGTATTTATTGACAATAAAGTATATGAATAATGCAGTGCTAACTGACATCCTTTTTAATGTTTAGTATCTTCTGCTCACCAAGGCTGCATTTATTATATAAAACAGCTGTTTACTATGTAACTGAGCTAGTAAACGTGTATTTTTTTCCTGTGATCAAAGCTGAATTTTCAGCATCATTACACCAGTCTTCTGTGTCATATGATCCTTCAGAAATCATTATAATATGAGGATTTGCTGCTCAAGAAACATTTATGATTATTATAAATGTTGAAAACAGTTGTGCTGCTTAAAAATGTTGTGGAAACCATGATGCATTTTATTTTTCAGGATTCTTTGATGAATAGAAAGTTAAATTAACTGCATTTATTTGCATTAAATAAAGCACTTATTAAATATAAATCTTTATTTATATTATAAATATCACTTGTGATCAATTTAATGCATGTTTAATTAATAAAAGTATGAATTTCTCTCTTTTTTAATCTTACCACAAAAGTTTGAATACTATCATGGTTTCCACAAAAATTAAGCAGCAGTGTTTTCAGCAGTGAATTAAGTAAGCAACTGTTTTCATCATTGATAATAATCATAAATGTTTCTTGAGCAGCAAATCAGCATATTAGAATGATTTCTGAAGGATCATGTGACACTGAAGACTGGAGTAATGATGCTGAAAATTCAGCTTTGATCACATTTATATATTCACATAGATAACAGCTGCTTTAAATTGGCATAATATTTCACTGTATCATTTTTTTACTGCATTTTTTATTAAATAAATGCAGCCTTGGTGAGCAGAAGTCTTACTGGTGTCGAACGACATGAGGGTGAGTAATTAATGACAGAATTTTCATTTTTGGGTGAACTAACCCTTTAATGCACAAGTGTTTGTAGTGCATAAACCAATCATAAAATTGGCATAAAATATAGGGGAAAATATTATACATATTAGTGGTTATTGTTCAGCAGTGTATTTGATATCTTACTGAATTAAAAGCAATAGATCAATTAAATCTGTCAATTAGACAGAGGTCAGAAAAAAACAGGTATTATACCTGACATTTCTGTCCCCCTCACTTCTGAAAAGACGGCTACGCAGTACGTTTACATGGACAACAATACTCCGATATTAATCTGATTAAGACCATACTCTGATTAAGAAACTACCATGTAAACAGCGATTTCTAATTACCTTAATCCGGTTAAAGCCATACTCGAATTAAACAAAAATCGAATTAAGACATGTGGAGTATGCCTATTTTAGTCGCATTATCCAAGTGCATTGTAGACATGTACACACCTTAATCTAACTATTAACGTCGTGTATGAGTTTTTCGCCGCATTTTGTGACAGGACACACACAACAGGCAAGTGCAGAGGGGAGGGCTTTGTGGGCTCGTATCAAAAGTATATAAAGTGCCCCTCTAAACAATCATCAATAATATTGTGACAAATAAAACAGAATTTGAATTATAATTAATATAACCGCGCGTACAAAACAGTAACAATGCGCTCAAATTCCCGTTTATCTTTTACGTATCTTTCAGTCTGAAATGTCGTTGCCATGACGTGTTGCTATGGTGCGTGACTGCGTGTCTTGCTTGACTGCTCACTCGGACATGGCCTCCTCTATATTTTTTTTCTTTGTGTTGTAATAATTCTGCTCATTGTAAAAGTAAAATACAATACGTTTGTATCTGTAATCCCAGATTCATAATTGTCTGCTTACAACAGCGGTCGGGAACCTCTAGGCTCGCGAGCCATATGGCCATTCAGTGAGCGCTTGTGGCTCGATGGCAGAAAAAAACAATCCAAACAATCACGATTTTGAAACCTTAATTTTCATCATTAATCAAAGCTATTATTCGAAATGTTGGCTGTCAAGAAGGAGGCAAGATGGGCAGTGTCTCTTAAACACTGGGGCGGCAGTGCGGCAGTGGCTCAGTGGTTCATGTAGGTTGTCTACAAACCGGAAGGTTGGTGGTTCGATCCCCGGTTCCACCTGACCAAGTGTCGAGGTGTCTATGAGCAAGACACCTAACCCCAGCTGCTCCCGACGAGCTGGATGGCGCCTTGCATGGCTTGACACCGCCGTCGGTGTGTGAATGGGTGAATGTGAGGCAATGTGTAAAGCGCTTTGGAAGGCCATTGGTCTGTTAAAAGCGCTATATAAATGCAGTCCATTTAAAAAAAACTGAAAGACACAATATATATATATATATATATATATATATATATATATATATATATATATATATATATATATATATATATATATATATATATATATATATATATATATATATATATATATATATATAATTACATTAAAAAGTATAAAAGTCACTCGTTTTTATAAAGTCACACTGTCCAACAGCGACACCCGCAGGTAAAGTTACAGCGGGTTGCCTGAGCCCATTGATTTGAACAGACTTACGAAAGTCGCGCTATGATTGGACGCCGGACAGCGTAGCGTGGCATGGGTACGTAATGACGTACTATTAATCGAGCTATGTTCTGTAACATGTAAAATGGGAACATGAACGTAATATTCTAAAAGCAACTCATGTAAACGCCTTAATCAGATTATTGTCTTATTCAGAGTAAGGTCAATAATTAGATTACTGCTGTCCATGTAAACGTAGTCATTGGCTGGTGCAGTTCAGTTCAGTGTTTCCCACAGAATTAGATTTGATCTGTGGTGGTGTGGTGTGTTGGGGGGGGGGGGGGGGGGTTGTTGGATTGACGACAACAAAAAAGGGTTAAATATTTAGTACTTTTTATTGACACGCACATATTTAATTTGCAAAACAGAGTCAGATAACTTAACAGGCATTGCTACGCTGACTGCTCCACAGACTAGCGACAAATCTAACCCTAACCCTCACCCACAGCAGCAGCATGTTGGCTGCAGTCCTCCTCTCCTACATCTCTCTCTACAGCTAACGTTCCCTGCGCCTCTCTTGCTGCTTCAGCAGCGCTGTATGAAGCCTGGAAATATTCAAAATAAATTAACCGAATAGCTTATCACAAAGGTCGGAATAATGATCTTCCACATGTGTTTCTCTGCTTTGCTATTACCTCTGGTCCAGACTGTATTTGCTCCTCTGGACGAGCCTTTTTAAATCGTTTAAAATATTTTGCAATATTCATCTGGATTGAGGGAGCAAACAGTCTGCGTTATGATGAAATACTTAAACATTAACGTTATGTAGTAAGGGCAGTTGATATTAACAGCTTACAGCATGTTGTGTATAACTTACATGCTGTAACTGTTATTCTCATGTAAACATAGCATAATTATTAACTAGCCTCCTTAATGCTTGCTAATGCGTTTCCATTACCCTTCAAATTGTGCAAATTGAAAATTAAGCTCAATGGAAACACGCCAATTTCGCATAAAAGACTCAAATTTTTTGCAAAAAAAAAAGGTTTTACACTCGTGAGGTAGAAATATTTTGCAAAACTGCAATGGAAACACATTTACAGTGCACATTTACAGTGAACTGACTTAGAAAGCGCGGTGTGTTTGAACAGATTACAAGACTTCTTTAATTCATAAAAGACAAAATAATTAGAGGAATAACGTTACTGGATTCTAAACCTTAAAGAAATGCCACAATCAAGACCTCGGAGCAGAAATGAGCGAGAAAATACCTCATATGTGCCGCTCACAGTATAAGGGTCTTTCCTTGTCATTAATTAACCTCTTAACCTGCGCCCCATTTTTTGAGAATTCTTTGAAAACGACATACCCAAATGAAAATGTCTGCAGTTCTTAAACCCTATGGTCTATATTCATAAATATGGTCTTATTTTAAACTAGACACTTGAAATGTTGCTACCCAAGAGTCATAATAACTCAAAGTAATATGGGAACAGAGTAATATACATGTAAATATACATGTAAGTGACTCACGTTTTTTTTTTATAAAAAAATATTATAATTTAATGTTAAGAGCCTGAAAATAACTTAAATATAAAACTGAATGTCTAATCATGTCATGATTCAAATATGAGGATGATTCTCTCAGTAATGTAGCTTCTGTGAGCTTTTATGTCAAGAAAAGTCTAGGCGAATTTCAAAAAGGCCATTTATTTCAGAACATTTGCTATTGTAAAGAGTAGTTTTTCATTCAAATAAATCTGCAATAAACTGCTAATTATAATGGATAAACAGTTACTGAAAAACTAAAGCAACTATTTACAGAGATTACAAAGTGTAAAAAACTAATTTAGCTGATGGGAAGCGTCAGTAAGAGTCTGCGCGCTCCACTGCAGTTGCGCCATTGAGAACGCGCAGACTGCGCACAAACAGTATTCACCAAAGCCTACTTACGTAAACTGCGCAAGATAATGCCTTTTGATTGGTTACTAAGTCCATCAATCAAACCTTTGTTGGAAAGGCATTGACTGGGCACCGAGTGCCTTTATCCAACGAAAAGCATGGGCGCAATGATTGACAGCTCACCAAGCCTGTAAAGCGCTTCCTCTATATGATGCATCCCAGGAGAGTCTCTGATTGGAGGAGAGAGACGAGGGAGGGTTTATAATACGTGGGAGAGACTATTCTAGCAGGGGGAGTTTGCCAGAAAAGGATTAGAATCGATATTTCATTGAAAATGGACATGATTGATTACGCTAACTCAAAACTCCCTTGAAAACAACGAAGGATTTTTTGTTTTTTCCCTATTTTTTCGTTGTTTTGGATTAAAAAGTGGGATGCATTTTGAAGAGTGGACTCTTACACAGAGATGTATGCGGGTGTTTATTGGATTCGTCCGATCTGATCCGAACGACAGGAGATGAAAGATGAGTACCGCTAATATTATGCTAATGTTTACATGGCCGGTCCTTTAGCGTTTCATTTAACCCTTTCCTCTCTGGTGTATTTATTGCAAAAACAAGTTCAGAACATGAATCTTGAGTGTTTTAGCTTTCAAATGATGCATAGTTTGTGATAGTTGATTGAATATTTTGTATAAAACAAAAGTAAATAAAAGTACACACACTTTTCTTCTTCTTTGGACGCTCGTGTTTTGATTCAGATCGTGCTCGAAGAGGAGGGGCTATTAGCTGCTCCTCCTCCGTTTGTCACTTGTCAGTTTGTGAGAGAGGGAGAGAAGGGAGCAAGCTGCGCGCAGATCTACAATAAAATACAACTTTACCCATATTAAATAGTAAAAAAAAACTGAAAATCAATCCGTGGCGGCCGCGTCGATATTGTGGCGGGCCGCCACAAATTAATGAACATATGGGAAACCCTGCAGTTCGCGCAAACGAAGGACAACGTGATTAATATTCATGAACCTAGCAGCTCATCAATCCTTAAGGCCCGGGTATACTTCGGCCGTCCGCGTTCGTGCACCGCCCGCATGACGTAATTTTCGTCATTCGGAGGGCGTGCGGCCGGCCGCACACCCCGTCCGCGCGCAGCCCAAATTTCGAGACCGCGCGGATGGTCCGCGTGCAACAGCGCATGCGCCAGCAGTACAGAAGAGTCCACTAGGTGGCAATACGCACAGTATTGAGCACAGTGTTCAGCCGTCGAAGAAGAGTGTGCAAAGACCGGTTTAAAAACAACACGCTTTAAAAAAGAGAGAAAAACTTCTTAATTTCTTCTTCCAAAACGAGTAAACTTAGAAGCATATCCTTCTCCATCGTTTATGATTCTTCAGTATTTCTTCCAAACTTCTTGCAATGGTGGATGCACTACAGTTATTCTCCGATCATGCCCAGCGAATGTCCCGTTGATAACAGGACTCAGTGCTGCCCCCCAATGTCTGGTAGAGCATAGGGAAAAAATGTACTGCGCATGCGTCGAACGCGATCATCCACGCGCATCCGTTGTGTAGTATACTTTGAAAGACGCGCGGACAGGGCTGCGCGCGTGACGCGTCCGGGCGCGGTAAGTGAAGTATACCCGGGCCTTTAGTGTGTTGTATATTTTTTTTTTTTATTAGTAGTAGTATCTTAATAATGACTACTTTCTATTATAATTTTTACAGAAACACTGAAATGATATTTCAATTAAAATATCAAATATGCATTCATACTGTCAGACACAGATGAGGTAAGTCAATATAAATGGTTTATTGTGGAGAAAACTGGAGGCAGAGTGGAGAAACAAACAGGTGAGAGGATATGCATATGATAGTTGGTGACTTGGCTGGCTGGTAACCGTGTTCTTGGTCCAGGTGAAGGACTGGTGCAGGATGCTGGTGAAACCAGTGAACAGATGATTCTTGCAGGCACAGATGAATGGACACGGGTACATGTGTATGTATGTCAAGTCAACTTTATTTATATAGCGCTTTTCACAATGCAGATTGTTTCAAAGCAGCTTCACAGTATTAAACAGGAAAATAATGCAACATAATTTGATTCGGCTGTACAGCCGCTCCGGAGAAAACTGTGATTTAGTTTACTAATTAGATTTATTTAGATATTTAGTTGAAAATGTAGTGTCCCCAACTGAGCAAGTCAAGCCAAAGGTGACAGTGGCAAGGAACCAAAACTCCATCAGGTGGCATAAGGGAGAAAAATAAACCTTGGGAGAAACCAGGCTCAGTCGGGGTGCCAGTTCTCCTCTAGCCAATTGACAAACAGTATATGATTTATTCTGGCAACTTTACAGGTTAGGGGTCATATTAGATCGGAATATTCAAAAGATCGGAGGCAACATGCCGGAGACGGGTTTATTGAGGATGACGTATCGATTAAACAAATATTAAATTGCAATATTCGAAAGATCTGAGTCATCATGCCGGAGACGGGTTTATTGAGGATGACATATCGATTAAACAATTATTAAATTGCAATATTCGAAAGACCGGCGTCATCACGCCCGAGACGGGTTTATTGAGGATGACATATCGATTAAACAATTATAAATTGCAATATTCGAAAGATCGGAGCCATCAGGCTGGAGACGGCTTTATTGAGGATGACATATCAGTTAAACAATCATTAAATAGGAATATTCGAAGGATCTGAGTTGTCACGCTGGAAGCGGTTTGATTGAGTATGCCGTGTCTGTGAGGCAATTTCAGGGGGAGTCTGACACGGTCTCTGCAGACACTTCAGGGTCATACGTTGGTCATGTCTGGGCACAAGTCCACCATCTGATCTGGATACGGCCCGGATCCAGCTGACTGCAGTAAACCTCGAGATAAAACAGAGAGACTAACATTAGAGTAGATGCCATTCTTCTGATGATGTAATGGGTACATCAGGTGTTATGGGAAGTCTTCCCGGTTCCGGCTGACCTAGTTAATGCAGCCTAAAATTTTAGAAGAAACGGTACAGCACCTAAAAACATCAACCTGCGCCCTTGACACACTCCCCACTTCTTTTTTCAAAAGTGTGTTTAACTGTTTAGAAGCAGATCTCCTAGAAGTGGTAAACGCCTCACTTCTTTCTGGGACTTTTCCAAACTCTTTTAAAACCGCAGTAGTTAAGCCTCTCCTGAAAAAGAGAAATCTGGATAACTCCATACTGAGCAACTACAGACCAATCTCAAATCTCCCCTTCATAGGCAAGATCATTGAAAAAGTTGTTTTCAGTCAGCTGAACAAATTCTTGAACTCAAATGGATACTTTGACAATTTTCAATCTGGTTTCCGACCGCATCACAGCACAGAGACAGCGCTCATAAAGATAATAAATGATATTCGCCTCAATACAGATACAGGCTAAACATCAATTCTGGTACTACTCGACCTCAGTGCTGCATTCGACACTGTTGACCACAACATACTTCTTGACAGGCTAGAAAATTGGGTTGGGCTTTCCGGAATGGTCCTCAAATGGTTCAGGTCATACTTAGAAGGGAGAGGTTATTATGTGAGTATAGGTGACCATAAGTCTGAGTGGACATCGATGACATGCAGAGTCCCACAAGGGTCAATTCTTGCACCACTCCTATTCAACCTGTACATGCTCCCACTGAGCCAAATAATGAAAAATAACAAAATGGCCTCCTCCATGAACTGCCACCTTAACGTGGTGGAGGGGTTTGAGTACCCGAATGACCCTAGGAGCTACGTTGTCCGGGGCTATATGCCCCTGGTAGGGTCTCCCAAGGCAAACAGGTCCTAGGTGACGGGTCAGACTAAGAGCAGTTCAAAAACCCTTATGATGCCAAAGAAAAGGAGGACCGTGACGTCGCCCGGTATGGCGCAGCCGGGGCCCCACCCTGGAGCCAGGCCTGGGGTTGGGGCTCGTATGCGAGCGCCTGGTGGCCGGGCCTTCCCCCATGGGGTCCGGCCGGGCTCAGCCCAAAGGAGCGACGTGGGGACACCTTCCCGTGGGCCCACCACTCACAGGAGGGACCGTAAGGGGCCGGTGCAAAGCGAATCGGGCGGCAGTCAAAGGCGGGGGCCTAGACGACCCGATCCCTGGACACGGAAACTAGCTCTTGGGACATGGAATGTCACCTCGCTGGCGGGGAAAGAGCCTGAGCTTGTGCGTGAGGTTGAGAGGTTCCGACTAGAGATAGTCGGAATCACCTCCACGCACGGCTTGGGCTCTGGAACCACACTTCTCGAGAGGGGATGGACTCTTCACCACTCTGGAGTTGCCCATGGTGAGAGGCGGCAGGCTGGTGTGGGTTTGCTTATAGCCCCCCAGCTCTGCCGCCATGTGTTGGAGTTTACCCCGGTGAACGAGAGGGTCGTTTCCCTGCGGCTTCGGCTCGGGGATAGGTCTCTCACTGTTGTGTGTGCCTACGGGCCAAACAGCAGTGCAGAGTACCCGACCTTCTTGGTGTCCCTGGGAGGGGTGCTGGAGAGTGCTCCGACTGGGGACTCCGTCGTTCTACTGGGGGACTTCAATGCCCACGTGGGCAATGACAGTGAAACCTGGAGGGGCGTGATTGGGAGGAACGGCCCCCCTGATCTGAACCCGAGTGGTGTTCAGTTATTGGACTTCTGTGCTAGTTACAGTTTGTCCATAACGAACACCATGTTCAAGCATAAGGGTGTCCATCAGTGCACATGGCACCAGGACACCCTAGGTCGTAGGTCAATGATCGACTTCGTGGTCGTTTCATCTGACCTGCGGCCGTATGTCTTGGACACTCGGGTGAAGAGAGGGGCGGAGCTGTCAACTGATCACCACCTGGTGGTGAGTTGGATCCGATGGCGGGGGAGGAAGCTGGATAGACTCGGTAGACCCAAACGTACTGTGAGGGTCTGCTGGGAACGTTTGGCCGAGTCTCCTGTCAGAGAGATCTTCAACTCCTGCCTCCGGCAGAGCTTCGACCGGATCCCGAGGGAGGCTGGAGATATTGAGTCCGAGTGGACCATGTTCTCCACCTCCATTGTCAAAGCGGCTGCTCGGAGCTGTGGACGCAAGGTCTCCGGTGCCTGTCGAGGCGGCAATCCCCGAACCCGGTGGTGGACACCGGAAGTAAGGGATGCCGTCAAGCTGAAGAAGGAGTCCTATCGGGCCTGGCTGGCTTGTGGGACTCCTGAGGCAGCTGACAGGTACCGGCAGGCTAAACGGACTGCAGCCCGGGTGGTTGTGGAGGCAAAAACTCGGGCCTGGGAGGAGTTCGGTGAGGCCATGGAAAAGGACTATCGGCTGGCCTCGAAGAGATTCTGGCAAACCGTCCGGCGCCTCAGGAGGGGGAAGCAGTGCCCTACCAACGCTGTTTACAGTGGCGATGGGCGGCTGTTGACCTCAACTGGGGATGTTGTCGGACGGTGGAAGGAATACTTCGAGGATCTCCTCAATCCCGCCGTCACGTCTTCCATTGAGGAAGCAGAGACTGGGGGCTCAGAGGAGGACTCGTCCATCACCCAAGCTGAAGTCACCGAGGTGGTCAAGAAACTCCTCGGTGGCAAGGCACCGGGGGTGGATGAGATCCGCCCTGAGTACCTCAAATCTCTGGATGTTGTGGGGCTGTCTTGGCTGACACGCCTCTGCAGCATCGCGTGGCGGTCGGGGACAGTGCCTCTGGGATGGCAGACCGGGGTGGTGGTTCCTCTTTTTAAAAAGGGGGACCGGAGGGTGTGTTCCAACTATAGGGGGATCACACTTCTCAGCCTCCCCGGGAAAGTCTATGCCAGGGTACTGGAGAGGAGAATTCGGCCGATAGTGGAACCTCGGATTAAGGAGGAACAGTGTGGTTTTCGTCCTGGTCGTGGAACACTGGACCAGCTCTATACCCTCTACAGGGTGCTGGAGGGTTCATGGGAGTTTGCCCAACCAGTCCACATTTGTTTTGTGGATTTGGAGAAGGCATTCGACTGTGTCCCTCGCGGCGTCCTGTGGAGGGTGCTGGGGGAATATGGGGTCCGGGGTCCTTTGCTGAGGGCTGTCCGGTCCCTGTATGACCGAAGCAGGAGTTTGGTCCGCATTGCCGGCAGTAAGTCAGACTTGTTCCCGGTGCATGTTGGACTCCGGCAGGGCTGCCCTTTGTCGCCGGTTCTGTTCGGTTCCTCGGGGAGGAGGCCCCGGGGAAGACCAAGGACACGCTGGAGGGACTATGTCTCCCGGCTGGCCTTGGAACGCCTCGGTGTCCCCCCGGAAGAGCTGGAGGAAGTGTCTAGGGAGAGGGAAGTCTGGGCATCTCTGCTTAGACTGCTGCCCCCGCGACCCGGCCCCGGATAAGCGGAAGAAGATGGATGGATGGATGGAACAAAATGGCTTACCACAGCTATGCTGACGACACCCAGATCTACTTAGCCCTATCACCTAATGACTACAGCCCCAGAAGTTAACAGTTGGATGTGCCAAAACTTTCTTCAGTTAAACAAAGACAAAACAGAAATCACTACATTTGGAAACAAAGATGAAATTCTCAAGGTGAATGCATATCTGGAGTCTAAAGGTCTCAAATCAAAAAATCAAGTCAGGAATCTGGGTGTGATTTTGGAGTCAGACCTGAGTTTCAGTCGTCATGTCAAAGCAATAACTAAATCAGCTTACTATCATCTCAAAAATATTGCAAGAATTAGATGCTTTGTTTCCAGGCAAGACTTAGAGAAACTCGTTCATGCTTTTATCACCAGCAGGGTGGACTATTGTAATGGTCTTCTCACCGGCCTTCCCAAAAAGACCATTAGACAGCTGCAGCTCATACAGAACGCTGCTGCCAGGATCCTGAGCAGAACCAGAAAATATGACCATATCACACCAGTTCTCAGGTCTTTACACTGGCTTCCAGTTACATTTAGGATCAATTTTAAAGTACTATTACTTGTATATAAGTCACTCAATGACCTAGGACCTCAATACATTGCAGATATGCTGATCGAACACAAACCCAACAGATCACTCAGATCATCAGGATCAAGTCAATTAGAAATACCAAGAGTTCACTCAAAGCAAGGAGAGTCTGCTTTTAGCTATTATGCCAGCTGCAGCTGGAACCAGCTTCCTGAACAGATCAGATGTGCTCCAACAGTAGCCACTTTCAAATCCAGACTCAAAACACATCTGTTCAGCTGTGCTTTTACTGAATGAGCACTGTGCCACTGTACATCCGACTGATTGCACCTTATCTTATGCTTTTACTTTGTTAATTTTACGTTTTATTTTATGAATATTTTAACTTTATTTCTGTGTAAAGCACTTTGCCACTGTATGTCCGAGCTCTGAGCTTTGTCCGAACTGCTTGCACTTTAATTATGTGTTTCAATTTAACCCGGTTTTTATTTTTAGTTTTAATTATACTTTTTATTTATTTATTTATTTATTTTTATTTTGTTAAGACTGACTGGGTGGAAGAGGTTGAGAGACGGGGGAGCGATAAATCGAAATCCCTCCGGTGCGAGGATGATCCGTGTAGATCCGCTCTGACGGTCGAACAAAGTAGAGATAGCCCCGGTGTTCCTGTCCGGGAAGATTTGTCTGTAAGGGTAATGTTTAAATGCACAGTTACCTGACAAATAAATATTTTTTTGAGTACTCCCTACAGTGCGAGGAAGACCCGTTTAGATCTGCTCTGACGGGTAAAAAATCTGGAGAGCGCCCTCAAGTTAGGCCAAGAAGATTTGTCTGTAAGGGTACTGTCTAAACGCACAGTTACCTGACAAATATTTTAAAAGTAAACCTGACTCTCCATTTTCTTCCAACCCAGATAGGGGATTTCACCTTTATTTTATATTTTCTTTTAATTCCTATTATAACTGTTATACTATGTATATTTTTATTTTTATTTTATTCACTTATGAATATTTTAACTTAATTTCTGTAAAGCACTTTGAATTGCCCCTGTGTATGAAATGTGCTATACAAATAAACTTGCCTTGCCTTGCCTAACAATCATTTAATTGTAAAAGTGTTTTATGTGTATGCCATAGTAAAGAGATGTGTTTTTAGTCCAGATTTAAACTGACAGAGTATGTCTGCTTCCCGGACAATGCTAGGAAGACTGTTCCAGAGTTTAGGTGCTAAATAGGAAAAGGATTGACCGCCTGCAGTTGATTTCAACATTCTCTGTATTATCAATTGGCCAGAATTTTGAGACCGCAATAGACGGTGGAGTGATGGAGTATAATATGTTAAGAGCTCGCTCAAGTACTGGGGAGCTAAGCCATTTAGTGCTTTGTAAGTATTAAACAGAGTATTAAGTATTTTGACAGAACCGGGCTAGTATGGTCATACTTCTAGTAAGAACTCGAGCTGCTGTGTTTTGGACTAGCTGGAGTTTATTAAGCGAGCAGGGCAACCACCCAGTAGAGCATTACAATAATCTAGCCTTGAGGTCATGAACGCATGAACTAACTGTTCAGCATTTTGCATTGAAAGCATGTGCCGTAATTTATATATACTTTTAAGATGGTAGAATGCAGTTTTACAGATGCTAGAAATGTGGCTTTCAAATGAAAGATTGTTATCAAAGAGCACACCCAGGTTCCTAACTGACGAAGAGGACTTGACAGAGCAGCAATCAAGTGTTAGACAGTATTCTAGATTACTACTTGTGGAGCTTTTTTGTCCAGTAATTAAAAAAAAATAATAATCTGAATTAAGTTGCAGGAAATTACTAGTCATCCAATTTTTTAAATCAGCTATGCATTTAGGGGACCAGAACAAAAAACTGCATTTGACATCGTACTTGCGAGTTCACACACCTCTTTAATGTTATTTTTGGTGATCTCCGTCTGGCGAAGTCGAACATCATTAGTGCCGATGTGAATAATAATCTTAGAGAATTTACGATTAGATTTAGCCAGCACTTTTAAATTTGCTTTGATGTCAGGCACTCTGGCTCCCGGTAAACATGTGACTATGGTGGCTGGTGTCTCTTATTTTCACATTCCATGTAATAGAATCGCCAATAACTAGGGCACTTTCAACAGGATACTCAGTGGGTGCGTCACTGAGTGGGGAGAACCTGTTTGATGTCCTAATTGGAACGGAAGTTTTTTTGATCCGCGACTATGCTGTCTCACAGTCACCCAGTTGCCCTGCTGCAGGGGCTCTACAACCGGAACCGAACAATGTACAGAGTTCACAAAGCTATTCGCATCCAAATCAGTGTCTAAAGCTGTTACATTCTCACTACTCTCAGATAAAGCCTGGATGCTTGTCTCAAATTCTGAAATCTTCTCCGTCAGCCTGACTATCTCCTTACATTTATCACATGTGAAGCCCTGTTCGTCAACGGAGAATGATATACTAAACATGTAGCATGCAGTGCAAATGACAATAACAGGAGAAAATGACATGGCTTACCGTTTTTGTTGATTAATCCAACTTACCACAGTTGTTTAATGAACTCAGAAAACAGGAGACCCGGGTGCAGAGATGACAAGCTAACAGGCTAGCAAAATGCTAATGCGTGATAGTGATTTAGATTAAAAGCTAGCAATGTCAAATGTAACATGATAGGCAATATTAAACAATATATGGTGATGAGTAAGTTATATTTAGCAGTAAAACAAAGCTACAAACACTGACCTCAGCTCCAGCAACAGACAGGAGCAATCGATCAGCCTCAGTATGTATGCATTTATGTGTGTGTGTATGTATATATGTATATATAATATAGATGCTCGGGTTGCCAGATGTTGTCGGTCAAGTTGTAGAACAGGCGAGGGCTATGACAGAGCTGCATCTACAGCCGCTTAATGAAGACGATGACGTGGAGCATTTCCTTATGACCTTCGAGCGGATAGCCACAGCATGTCGGTGGACGAGAACGGACCCGGGCTTTGAGGTTAGTGCCATTGCTTACTGGCAAAGCTCGTAGTGCTTATGTGAGCATGGATATTAAGGAATCCCTTGTCTATGATTGTGTTACATCAGCAGTGTTAAAGAAATATGATATTAATCCAGAGACCTATCGTTTGAGGTTTCGGTCAACAGATGTATGAGCTGACGAGACCCCTAAGGAGCTCTATGCGTCTTAAGGACACTTTTAACAAGTGGATTCAGCCACAGAACCGGAGTAAAGAGGAAGTTGCAGAGGTGATTATCATGGAACAATATCTTTGTGTGCTTGCTCCAGAGCTGCAAACATGGGTTAAGGAGCGCAACCCTGATTCAGCGGCAAAGGCTGCAGAGCTGGCTGATGTGTTTGTTGCAGCACGACGACAAGGTCAACCCTGGTCTTATAACCAATGGAAAGCATTCAAAGACCCCAAACGACCCAGTAAGAGACCTGTATCACCAGCAAAGACAAATATAATGGCAGGTAAGTCTGTGGGTGATAATGGTGGTCTTATTAGTGGGAACCCAAGATCTAACACCAAGGTTATTGTGTGCTATCAGTGTGGGCAGGAGGGACATACTAAGTCTAGGTGTCCTAATAAGCCTTCCACTCATGCAAACATGTGTGGGGTACCTAGACCCGATGACCATACTGGTGTGGCAAATGTTTCCTTGCATCATGTGACTGTGGCTTTGAATGGGCAGGAAGTGAGTGCTTTAGTCGACACTGGGAGTATGCAGACATGGGTCAAATATGAATTAGTTCCAGTCCATCTGTGGAACCATCCATCCCCGGTAGCGATTAGATGTGTTCATGGTGATGAAAAGTACTATCATACAGCCAATGTTTATGTGACCATTAGGGGTGGCACAGTTCACAAAACCCATGGTTCGGTTCGTATCACGGCTTTAGGGTCACGGTTTTCGGTTCTGTATGGTTCTTGTTGTTGTTTTTTTTAATCGTTAACACTCCAGAAATTTACTTCAGCATATGATATATAGCTTAATCATCCACAATTAGGATACAGTATTAAAAATTGTTATATCAAGTTGTTTCCTAACTGGCTGTCTACCGAGTCCGGCACATTGGCGTAACATTTTTCATGTTAATCATATCAATTTTGATCAGAACAATGCACTGTGGCTTTTATTCAGCTGACCTGATTAACAAATTTCACCATGAAGTGTTCTGTGTGTTTCACAATCACCATATGACATCCAGCGCTGTGAAAAAATAAAATACACAAAAACACAACACTGCCAGAAGTTTTTGCCCAAACTTCAAAGGCATGTTTAAATTATTAGAACTAGAAGCATATCTTAACTTTTAAATGTTACATTTATCATGTGAACTACTTATATACTGTACAGTATGTTATATGCATGTTTGTATGAGACAGAGGGGAACACGGTTGCATTTGCAGCAGATGTTGCAGCAGATGTTGCCCATCATAAATCAAAGCACGAGACAGACAGGGGTCGGAGGAGAACACCGGAAAATGTGGCGCTCCCGCTCTTCGCACTGCATCTGCCCTGCTATACGATGCTAGCGCATCCTCCAACTCCGGGCAGCCTTCCTTATCTCTCCCACTTTCATTTCTACATGTGACGTGACCTGCAGCACTTCACTTTTACTTTACTGTATGTCAACACACACACCCCTCTTATTTCGCACGAAAAGGACACCCACTGTCTGAGCTAACATACGGGCACGAGGATACATTGCGCATGCGCGAACCGTGAGACGCACACACTCCGAACCGAGACAAGCGAACCGAACGGTTCGGGTTTTTTCCATGTACTGTGCCACCCCTAGTGACCATGCAGGGACAGTCTCATCTGTTGGAAGTGGGCCTTTCACCTGAGTTGCCTTATCCAATGGTTCTGGGTCAAGATCTTCCTGTTCTATGTGATCTCCTTTGCTGGCTTGTAATGTGGCGGTGACTCGGGCCATGGCTAAGACTAGTGAGGAGGAGGTAGGAGTACTTGGGTCCTTACCTTTTTTTGAGGCAGACCTTGAAGTAAGGCCAGGAAAGACTCGGAAGTCCAGAAAGTCAGAGGAAGTGTGAAAAGTTTCGGCGTGAAGTGGTGAGTGAAAGGGAATCTGTCTCTGAGAATGCCTTGGGTTATAAAGTACCTCGAGACATAGTACAGTTACATTTACAGTAAAAATACATTTATGTAAAGTGTAAACATTGCTGAATAAAAATTTACCAAAGGATCACACTGAATTACAGGAGTGCCAAAATACAACAAATAAAATTTAGATAAAACAATAATAATATAATAAAAATAAAATATGTTATAGTGTCAAAACACTATTAACTTTAAAACATTAGAGAACAGCTGTTCAGAATAGAACTGAGCCTTTAAATCCCCTTTATAAAAGCTTTACGAGGCACAAATAGTCCTCACTTTATATGAGCTCACAAAACTGACAACTACTAAATGTTTTATAACTACCTGAATTAATCATGAATTACAGTGGAAATACATGTTAATAAAGCATTTATTAACACACCGAGTAACTATTTCTATGTGTCTAAAAAATAAGATGTATAAATGTATATTTAAATAGTTTATTAATCCTTTACTTACACTTTCTAAATGATCTGATGAACCACTGACAACTCCTAAATAACTAGTTTGTAAATAATGTAATACTTAATTTAGAAATGATACATTTTGAAATTTATAAAGTATGAAAATACAATTATTATAACACATTATAGATATGCTTATAAATCAAGAATAAAGCATGTATAGCTGTATTTATAAACTGCTTAGTAATGTCTATTAATGCTTTATAAATGATGAATGAACTATTTACTAATGCTTAACTAGTGCTTCATAGTGTGTAGTTATTATAAAGTGTTACCAAATATTTTGCTACAAATTGTCTATAAATCTATTAATCGTTAACCAAACCATTTCAGTGCTTCTTAGTTAGAATGTCCATAAAATTCAAGATATGCAGCAAAAATGCCCCTGTTTGAGTTTTAGTCTCAGAGCGTTTTTACACTGGGCACGTTTGTTGTGGTCCGCGTCAGAGCGTGTTCTACACCGCGAATACACCGCAGGCTCCCTCTCGCTCGTATCCAAGGTAAATCATCAACACTATCATCCCTTACATGTGTTTTATTGAACTAAATGCATCTTCATCAGATAAAATGCAAGCGTAGGTTACTTTTCTTGCGCACCCTAGTCCTTGTTGCTTTCACATTCACATGAATCGTGGCACAGCTTGAGCGCAATTTGCTCAACCGAACTCAGACCACCTCCTTCAGGCAGTCTCGAATTCAGTTCCCCTGAGCTCAGCTCACCCGGGTCCGCATGACAACTTTCACATTGCCAATTATTTGAACTAAACTGCCAGTGTGAAAACGCCCTCACATTTACATCATTGAGCTTTCCTGTAGCTCAAATAGTAGAGTGTGGCACTAGCAACGCCATGGTCATGGGTTCGATTCCCAGGGAAAGCAAGAACTGACAAAATGTAAAATGTGTACCTTGAATGCAATGTAAGTCACTTTGGATAAAAGCGTCTGCCAAATGCATAAATGTAAAATGTAAATGTACATCATGATATAGACTACAGTATAAGCAATAGGCTATAACATGAGTAACGAGTGCAATATAACACAAGTTCTGCAGGAAAGACTCGGGAGAATTATTTGACAATAGTGCATTTAATAGTAGCTCAGCAAGCTAATAATCTACAGAGTCAATTTGGCGTAGGCCCCGTCCGTAGGCATAATCCGAGGGTATCGGATCTGCAATTCCTGCCTGAAGACGAGGGCAGGGGCGCAGCCGACCCCCCGGGAGGTATGGACGGGACCATCCTGGTGGTGGTGGGGAGGATGGGGGTAGTCGTCGTCACTTCAGACTGCGTAATCGTCGCTTCAGTATCTGCGAACTCAAACATGTGTAAGTACCGGGCTTTTATACGGTGAGCATGAGAATATAATTGGGTTAGAATGAAGGCAGTGAGTGACGTAGTAATTGAGTCTTCCCAGCAGAACTTATGCTAGAGCTTTCATTTCTGTTTTTCTACCCAGAATAGCATGAGTGCAAATGCGATACTGATCTTATACAACAGTTTAATAAAATAAATAAGTTAATATTGTGTTCAACATAAGAAAGTCATATTTGGAACGACATGGGGGTGAGTAAATGGTGATAGAATTTTCATTTTTAGGTGAACTACCTATTTAACTACTGGTTAAGATGCATGTTAATGTGTGCCCCCTAAAATAACAAGTGGCCCCTGCCTGGCCCCCCCTAGTTACTGTGGTCTAGAACTGCCACTGGTCACATTTGTAACATGACCAAATGACAGCTTAAAATGTTACCTGATATAATACAAATATCCAAGACAAACTAAAATATTTTGTCAACAAAAATACAATTATTAACTTTTTTAAATAAAATAATTTATCATTAAAAATATACTCGTTTTGAGTTTGACAACAAACACATCGCTAAATACAGCTATACAGCATAGTTAAAAACATAATAATAATGAATAATTTCTGAACATTGACTCTAAGTCATTATTTACCATTTTCTCATGGTTTCTCAAAAGAATTCATAAAAATATAGAATATAATAACATATTTTTAATAGGGGCTCATTGTAACACAGTGTTACAACGCACCCCACCAGCACAACTGGGATTTAAATTGCTGCTCGTGCTGGTTAGATCAGCATTAAAAGACGATCTCAACTATTATCTTAAGAGATATAAGATTACTATAATATCAGATTTGTCTTATCTTAAATAAACACAAAAAACAGAGATAAAAAATAAACTTAAGTAAGAAATTTACGTTTGCTATGGTTAAATAAATGTTCAGTAATATCTTCCAGAGATTTGTTAATTTTGGCGCTTTTTTTTCACTAAATAATGTTGATACGGCAACTAGTAAATACACTATGTTTCCTGGAAACCTGGAGTTTCTCATGGTTAAATGTAGACCGTTTTATCTACCGCGGGAGTTCACTTCCACCATTATAACTGCTGCTTATATTCCACCCGATGCTGATGCCAAGCTTGCTATGAAAGAACTTCACGCAGCCATCAGTAAACAACAGACTGATCACCCTGAAGCTGCGTTTATTGTTGCAGGTGACTTTAATCACTCAAACTTAAAGTCAGTGCTACCCAAGTTTCACCAGCATGTTTCCTGCCACACCAGAGGAAACAAAACCTTAGACCATGTTTACACAAACATGGCGGGAGCTTACGTTGCAACACCCCTCCCCCACCTGGGACAGTCAGACCACATCTCTTTGTTCCTCACCCCCAAATATGCACCCCTCATCAACCGTGTGAAGCCATCAGTGAAGACAATCAAGGTGTGGCCTGCGGGGGCAGACTCCACACTCCAGGAAAGGTTTCTAAACACAGACTGGAGTATGTTTGCTTCTCAAGCCACCAGTGGCGCTCACACGGACATTAACTCCTACACCTCCTCAGTATTGGATCATATCAATACCACCATTGACAGTGTTACAACCCAGAAACAGATCACCACATACCCAAATCAGAAGCCTTGGATGAACAGGGAAGTGCGACTCCTGCTGAAGTCACGCAACACTGCCTTCAGATCAGGAGATGCACAAGCCTACAGCGCATCCAGAGCAAACCTGAAGAGGGGCATCAAAAAGGCCAAGCACTGCTACAAGCTAAAGATAGAGGGACACTTTTCCAACTCTGACCCTCGACGCATGTGGCATGGCATTCAGGCCATCAGTGATTATAAACCCACCCACTCCACCCCCGCAGCCACTGATGTCAACTTCCTGAACGAGCTAAATTACTTTTATGCTCGTTTTGAAAGAGACAACAGAGAAACTGCCACCAAGCTCAAACCCTCAGCTGACCACCCACCACCCACACTCTCCTCCACAGATGTCTGCAAGGCACTGAGCCGGATCAGCGCGCACAAGGCTGCTGGACCAGACAACATCCCTGGTCGTGTTCTCAGGGCATGTGCGGAGCAGCTCGCTGGGGTTTTTACAGACATTTTCAACCTGTCTCTCGCCCAAGCAGCTGTACCATCATGCTTTAAACGCACTTCCATTGTGCCAGTGCCGAAACACTCCAGCCCGAGGTGCCCTAATGACTACCGCCCTGTAGCACTCACACCCATCATTATGAAGTGCTTTGAGCGGCTGGTCCTGGAACACCTAAAAGACTCTATACCATCCACATTGGACTCACACCAGTTTGCCTATCGCAGCAATAGGAGCACAGAGGATGCCGTTTCCATGGCACTGCACTCTGTGCTCACCCATCTGGACAGTAAAAACACCTATGCACGCATGCTGTTTGTTGACTTCAGCTCAGCATTCAACACTGTCATCCCATCCAAGTTAATTGCCAAACTTGGAGACCTGGGCATCAACACTTCAATGTGTAACTGGATTTTGGACTTCCTAACTGACAGACCACAGAATGTTCGATCAGGATCCACCTGCTCCACGTCCATCACACTCAACACTGGTGTACCACAGGGCTGTGTGCTAAGTCCGTTTCTCTACTCCCTCTTCACCTCCGACTGCAAGCCTGTGTATGGAACTAATTCCATCGTCAAGTTTGCGGACGACACTACGGTGATTGGTCTCATCAGCAACAACGATGAGACTGCCTACAGGGAGGAGATCCAGCACCTGGCCACATGGTGCACTGATAATAACCTGCTCCTCAACACCACCAAAACGAAGGAGCTCATCGTGGACTTCAGGAAGGAGTCAAGAGGCACACACGACACCATCCACATCAATGGAATGGCTGTTGAGCGTGTCTCCAGTTTCAAGTTCCTGGGGATCCACATCTCGGCGGACATGTCGTGGACGACCAACACCTCCAGCCTGGTCAAGAAGGCTCACCAGCGCCTCTTCTTCCTGAGGACACTGAGGAAGAATCAGCTCTCCTCGGCTATCCTGGTGAACTTCTACCGCTGCGCAATAGAAAGCATCCTGACCAACTGTGTGGCAGTATGGTATGGGAGCTGCTCTGTTGCGGAGCGCAAGGCACTGCAGCGGGTGGTGAAAACTGCCCAGCGCATCACAGGGACTCCACTACCTGCCATCGAGCACATCCAGAGGAAACGCTGTCTGCACCGAGCTCGCAGCATCCTCAAGGACTCCTCTCACCCAGCCCACAGACTGTTTTCTCTCCTGCCCTCCGGCAGGCGTTTCAGGATCCTCCGGACCAGGACCAGCAGACTAAAGAACAGTTTTTTCCCCAGAGCTGTCTCTTTACTGAACTCAAACCCCCGTTGATCCACTTCCCTCATAAACTGCAAACTCTCCTACCTCACACCTACATTCACTTTGTTATTTGCACTACCGACGGTTTATTACAGTAACAACTGTTTACTTATGCATTTTGCACCACCATATCTTAACTGGAATATGCTCATTTGCACTGCCGACTGTATTTATAGTAACCATGTTTACATTTGCATTTTGCACCGTACTTCTAACTGTAATATGCAACCACTTTCCACTGCACTTTTACACTTTCTTTCGGATAGCTCTGTCCATAATTTATTGCGCTACCCTAATCCACTGCTATATTCCTCATATTAGCCTAACATATTATTATATACCTCTATCTGTAAAATTCTGTTTATAGTAATAGCCATCTGTATATTATATTCATAGTACATATTCACCTGTACATTCTTTTTACATTCTGTTTATAGTAATAGCCATCTGTATATTTATATTTATTCACTGTATATATTCATCTGTAAATTCAGTTCTGTTTATAGTAATAACCATCTCTCTACTTATACATATTTATATATATTCAGTACATTTTTATGCCCAGCACTTACGCAACCATTGTATATATCCTGCACTTGCTGCTATTGCACTTCTGGTTAGACCTAAACTGCATTTCGTTGCCTTGTACTTGTACTTGTGTAATGACAATAAAGTTGAATCTAATCTAATGTTTCGTCATTCTGGCATGTGTGGAAAGCATTAACGTGTGTGTTACAACTAAGCCCGCGTTAGGTTGTGCTCCCCTACTGATTCACTAGCTAGGGAGCTGATTGAGGCACAATCTTTATTTATTCATTGGTTCCTGTGTTCCCTTGTTCGTATTCCTGCTCCTCCTCTCACTAGCCGTGTTTCCATTACAGATTTGCGCAAAACTTTTGCGATATTTCCTAAAAGATAAATATTGCGAAATGACAGCGTTCCATTAACTGATGTTATGCGACTAAAACCATTTTTTTCCTCTCGTGATAAATCATTCCAAAAATCATGCTACGCATGTTGTTAGGTTTATGTATATCCCAGCCACCACAGGCCATTTTTTATGGAAAGAGACGTGCGTGTTATCCAAGCACTGCTGGCAAGGAAAGCACCTTATACTTGAGCGGCACATATGAGGTGTTATGATAAATTGCATTTTATATTCTATTGAGTTTAATAAAGAACTCGTCTTCTGTCCAAACATACCATAATCTGTAAAGAATGATCGACTTTTACATATGCCAGGTTTTGTGACACATTGCCACACACAGAGACGAGCTAAATGTTTGAATTTGCTTGGTGGTAACTTTTTTTTTTTTTTACCACTTCGTTATTTTGGCTTGGAATTTTGTTTGTTGGAAATATAAACTGAATTTAGAAATGCTTTTGAAATAAAAAACTTTGCGTTTAATGGACCCAATTGGGTCCCACTTTATATTAAGTGGCCCTAATACCTGTGAACTTACATGGTAACTACATGTGTACATAGTATGTAACTACAGCGTAAGTACACACTGGTACATAGTATCTACAGCTGTAATATTTGTGTACCTACACATATGTAACAACTAACGGAATGGTATGCGTAAGTACAAATGTGTGACCGTACATTGGTAACAACACTTTTTTTCACTTCGGTAAGTACACGTGTAACAGGAATTATGTAACTACATTTTGTAACAACAATATGTATTTAATCAAGTGGTCCCTATATTTATACCATGTATTTATGGCTGGCAGGACTAATGTTGAATTACAGTGTACTTACATGGTAACTCCTCAGCAACGGTAAACAATATAAAGTCTAAAAAGGTCATCCTTACTGTATTTAAAACACTTTATTTACAATGTACTTACATGGTAACTCCTCAGGAACTGTCCACTTAATATAAAGTGTAAAATGTTCATAATTACTGTGTAATATGCAAAACCCAAACTTCTGTGAAACACTGTATTAACAGTGTACGTACATGGTAACACCTAAGGAACTGTCCACTTAATATAAAGTGTAAAATGTTCATAATTACTGTGTAATATGCAAAACCCAAACCTCTGTGAAACACTGTATTAACAGTGTACATACATGGTAACTCCTCAGGAACTGTCCACTTAATATAAAGTGTAAAATGTTCATAATTACTGTTTAATATGCAAAACCCAAACTTCTTTGCAACACTGTATTAACAGTGTTCTTACATGGTAACTCCTCAGGAACTGTCCACTTATTTATAAAGTGTAAAATGTTCATAATTACTGTTTAATATGCAAAGCCAAACATCTGTGCAACACTGTATTAACAGTGTACTTACATGGTAACTCCTCAGGAACTGTCCACTTAATATATAGTGTAAAATGTTCATAATTTCTATGTAATATGCAAAACACAAACCTCTGTGAAACACTGTATTAACAGTGTACTTACATGGTAACTCCTCAGGAACTTAATATAAAGTGTGAAATGATTGATACCAACCACAATTTACTGTATATGTACATTAATGTATATGTATATTAACATTATAATATTAACCCAAACCTCATTTCTAAATACTCAATTTAATGTGGCATTTAAAATGTAGCAAGCATTGCAATCGCAGTTACACTGTGTACACTACACAATAACAGAATACTGTAATTTACTGTAAAGGCAAATTGGTCACCAGAATGTCACATTAAAAAATAGAAATTAAATGGAAAAAATAAAGGAAATAAATGGTAAATCTTTAAAAGTGCTATGCAGTAATATCCCAGAATCTATCAAAGCATAACTATCACATTCATACAGTATTTCAGAGTTTACTATACACTATGCAACCTTGTTTTGCAAATACTCCTAAGATACAAGGCAGAAATGGTTTGCATGGCACAGCCAAATTTACGAATCTGAAAAAAGTTCACAGCAAAGTTAAAAAAAAGAGAAGAAATCTAGAAAATCAAAAAATCATGCATTTTCAGCTGATATAACTTTAATTAAATCTAAACCTGTATGCTTTTCTAATATCATGGATCAACTGTGCCAAAGAACCTTTCCTATTTCTTCTTGCCAGCCAGTAGTGCCACTGGATGAATTTCAAGTGTTCTTTTAATAGTTTTTTAGTTTTGTTACCCCTGAATCTTGATACCTGTGCCTTGATGGCTAGCCAGGCCCGTTCAATATGTTGTGTGTGGCAGCCAGTTTGGGGATCAACAACATTTTTACTGTGGTTTACAGTTAGGTGTTTGTATCCTTGTGGTTGTAGCGCATTCAGATATGCCCTCCAATTGTCACTATAAACAGCTGACCCCCTTCTGATGTGCCTTTTGATGATGGGCATCAATGTGGTCCTGGAACGGTCCTTTACCATCTTTAAGACTGGTAGGCGTAGGCGGCGAACTCCTTTAACCTCCATTATCCCAAACACCCAGCCTTTTTTTCTCTGCCAAGTAGTACGACAGCGGCCACGATTAAACTGAAAATGCATAAACACAAGAAACATAACAAATATTAACAGCAGTTAAACCTGGATTTTGTTTGATAAAACATACACTTGGATTCCGATCTCCCCATGACCATTTGGGGGTCAATCAAGCCATTGCTCAGCATACATGAATATAGATGGTGATATCACTTCTTTATAGCATAAATAAACTGCTGCAGAAAAAGTTAGGTGACATGCAAAATGTAATGTGTACTTGCATTACTTATCACAAATGTATTGGAGTAAAAATTACTTTTACTTGTTCAAAAATGTAGTCAAATAGAGAGTAAAAGTTGCTAATATTTGATACTCAGTACAACTACAACGTATACTTAAGTACAGTAACTAATTACATTTACTCAGATACTTTACACCTCTGAGGAGAACTTATTGTTCAGCTATTGGCACATCATTCAATCACGTCTTTTGATTGCATGTGGTATTTTGATGTGATATTAACACTGGAAATATTAGTGAATGTCGCTTTAGTATTTCAACTTTAGTATTTCAACATGGTAAAAAAACGAACTTTTTGTATTTCTCATGTCAGATGTACCTTTCTCTTGTGAGCAAACTAAGACTCATCTATGGCCACAAACTTCTGTCTTGACTTCCCGCCAGCTCTAAGACCTGTTTTTCTTTTCAGTTTACTCAATGCATTAATGTGAAGGTCTTTGCTCTTTAATGTGAAGGTAAAGACAGTTTTATTACCCTGCCCAAGGATGAGCATGTGAAGATCAGTGGTTAAAGTTAATCTTTACCATGATATCACAGGAGGAGTATAATCATAAACTCTTGCTGTGTTCCCTTTATTTTACTGAAGACTGCTTCTCAAATCTCTGAGATAAATGAAGGATTCGCAAAACGCTTGCTGTTGAAAGATGATTTTCAAAATACTTCGTTTTGAGTTCACTTGTTAATGCTGATGGGGAGGCATTACAGTTGCAACATCTTATACTGTACCTCAAACTGAGTAGTGTATCACTGAGAAATGTTCTGGTTTGGGCTAAATGACTAGCTCTTCTAGTGTTTCTTTATTGCACTCGCACTCGAATTGATATTGTCAAATCGACGTCATTGTTTGTTACTGTGTTTAGTTTACAGTGTAGGAAGCCTCAGTACACCGAGCGGTAAACCAATCACAAGATACTGCGCTGTCTGGCCAATCAGAGCAGACAGAGTAGCTAGCGGAAAGGAGGGATTTATAAAGATTGAATCATTTGACGAGTCGTTTGAGAATCATTGAAAATTTGATGATGTGCAAATGTATATTTTGAAGGTTTTTTTTTTTTTACCTTTGATGCATATAAACATTGTAAGAGACTCCACAACAGCATTAAGAAACTTTAAAATAGCATAATAGTGCCCTTTTAAACAGTAATACATGTTCTTAAAAAAGTTATTTTAGGTATAATAGCTGAGTCTTAGTTGTTTTTTTAGGTAATACACAAGTTAAAAACAATGGGTAATATCGAGTAACCTAGGTGGAATGTCATTGCAAACTTCTATTTAACACATTAATGTGGAGAGTTGTACATTAAAACTTGAATAGTGAGTTATTTTCCTAATTTTGGAGAGGACCTTGGTGAGCATTTGCAAGATGAATAACAAATTCTGTTTGCAATAACTATTTAACCACATTAACTAGCTATGTTATTGTTACAGGTGAAACTCGAAAAACTAGAATATTAGTTTTAAACATATAAAAAGTTAATTTATTTCAACTTAAAAAGGTGAAATTAATATATACCTTTCACATGCAAAGTGAAATTATCATTTTGATGATTATGGCTTATAGCTATGAAAAACCAGTCTGCATCCACCCCTAAAACCCAGGACCACCTCGAGGAGCGTGCCAGAGACCAGACAGACAGAAGAATAATAGTTTGACAACTTTTTATTTATTTAAAAGTTCAATAAAAAAAAGTCTCAATGGGGCCTCTGGGTCCACCCCACTGATGCGGGGGCCGTACCACTGACCAGAGGAGGGGGACGGCGGTCACCTGTCCGATGCACAGGTGAGTGTCCTGGTAAGTCGGTCGCCTTCCGGCGTGGAGCAGGACAGGGTCTCGTGCTCGAGGAGAGCTTCCCCTTGGACGAGCAGGTGAGTATGCTGGTAAGTAGAACTTTTTAGGACATTTGAACAGAACAGTCTCTTGATCGGGGAGGGCCTTCCTTTGGTCAGACAGGTGGGTCTCCTGTAAGTAGAACTTTCTAGAACATTTGCACAGGACAACGTCCTTTGATCGAAGAGGGCCTTCCCTTGGCCAGACAGGTGAGTCTCCTGGTGAGTAGAACTTTTCAGAACATTTGAACAGGACAAATCACCTTTACCTATGCATATACGGGTTTCTTCAGTATCGGCCAAGGCTTACAACCAGGGTATACCTCTGTAGGGCAGGCAGGGGTAGGCTCAATGAGTGTCTCCTCTTCAGGCGGACATCGCATAGGAGGCCGGTGACAGAGGAATGTTCTGTTAAACAGACAGGGTACGTTACACAACTGTATGCATGTTTCTCCGTAGGACAAGGGAACAGGCTTACGGCTGAAGTGTGCTTCGACCAGCAGACGGAGGTAGGTTCACTGGGTGTCTCACCCTAGGCGGACATCACATGGGAGGCCGTGGGCGGAGGAATGCTCTGTTAACAGACAGGGTACGTTACACAACTGTATGCATGTTTCTCCGTAGGACAATGGAACAGGCTTACGGCTGGAGTATGCTTCGATCGAGCAGGCAGAGGTAGGTTCAATGGGTGTCTCACTTTAGGCGGACATCACATGGGAGGCCATGGCGGAGGAATGCTCTGTTAACAGACAGGGTACGTTATACAACTGCACACATATTTCTCTACAGCATCAGGGCAAAGGCTTACGGCTAGAATGTACTTCTATCGGGCAGACAGCGGTATATCAATGGGGGTCTCTCTCTTTCGTCTCAAGCAGTCATCACATATGGGAGCACTGATCGGGGAATTCTTCTACTGACAGACAGAGTATGTTATATAATGCATATAGTCTTTCCACACTTGCATAAAGGAGGTATTCACATTCAAGAACTGAAATCCCTCTTCAGTGACAACGGATAAGGATAGGAAAATGGGGAGTGCAACGGCAGTCAATATAATCCCCACACACTGCAACCTCACTTCAACTCAATACTGTGCAACACATCAATTCAGGCACTGCATATCCACTCTCTCAGTGCAATAAGGCCAGCACTCACCCGTTGATCGATCCCTCCACTGTCGTACTGAATCCGTTATCTTCAGATATGGTGTGGGTTAGGATGCCTTTTTACTGAAGCGTGGATAAACGCTCTCTTGACACTCGATCACAATCAGAAGAAGAGACAATAGTTCAACGATGATTTGGTTTAAACGCTCTCTCAGGTGACAATTACACTCGTGATCAGTACACTTCACAACTTCATATTCAGCTCAGTGCAGGTGCATACATTCAATGCAATCCGATACTCATACTACTTATCTCCGTTCTGATGTTGATGGCGTTTCTCCAGTCTGCACTCAAACTCTGTGACTCACTTCACTTCCAGCCTGTAACTCCTTCCAAACGTATCCGTACAAATGCCGCTTCACCCTTAGTACAGCCGAGCCCTTGCGCACCCTCCAGAAACCTCCGTGAACCAACACACCCAATGAAGGAATGACTTCTCTCGGGGAAGGAAGAACGCTGAACTGTCTCTGCACTTCCCTTCTTATACTCTCCTTTATCCGACGCGGCTTTGTCGCAGATCCCCGCGTCATCTCCCACACCTGATCATCATCCGCCATTAGCCACCGTTTTGTAGGGGCACATATCCAACTTGAACCGGCCTGGTGTTACACCAACATCGTTCCGGGGGGGGGGGCAACTTTTTGACGGGACTTAGTTCCGCCTCACTTCGTCACCTTGTGACATATGCATAATTACATGCAACTAACCAACCAAACCCTAATCCTACCCTAACCCTATAGTAAGTGCATGTACTTAATTAATATTACTCAGTACTTAAATATATAATTGCACTGTAACAATGACACAGTAAAATAAAGTTTAAACAGTGCCTGGCTGGCTACCATACGTTACCTGTATATGTACTTCATCCACTTAACTAGAGGAACTCTCAAGTTATTAAACAGTGATCCATTGCGAATGGAGAGTGTAATTCTGCGATGAGTGTTTCTTCGACATGTCCTAAGAAAACAGTGCAAAATATTAGTAAATCTAAGAAACAAGTTCCCTAAAATTATATTAACGTTAACTAGGCTATCCAAATAACGAATTAAACTGGGTGCCTAAAGTTAACTTACTTACCATATATAGCCATCACGTCCACTGTGTGTTGTAATTTGCATTTCTTTTCCACAGCGGCAATAACTTGGTGCCTTGCACAGCAAGCCTTTCTTCTGTAGCCATTTGATTATTTGTTTTCTATGTTTTCCACTACTGCATAGGCGTATTAACTTATTTAATTGCCTTGAACACATAGCCGTCTAGATTTATTTACTGTCCAATTTGAAATTTTTTGCCGATTTTGAATTTTTGGCGCCACACTGGTAAATGGCTGCCTACATGAAACGTGACACTGACGTAAATTAGTTTTGATTGGCCTGTTGCATTCTGAACCGCCAACTTTGACACTGACGTAAATTAGTTTTGATTGGCCTGTTGCATTCTGAACCGCCAACTTGATCCCTATCAGGACCATAGACTGATCAGGATTCAGGAGTATTTCGACAGCAAACAGTTAACGTTAGCCTCCCCATTTGTATTGCCAATTGAAATCCTCTTACTTACCTAACGTCTTACCTAACGTTACATCCACACGACAGTATGCCACGAAAGAAAGGAGTTTCTCTGAAGAGGAACTGCCTCCAACGCAGCGCACCTGATACCATAGACCTCTTGGGCAAAGGTAAGTTAGCTAACTTAACATGTCAGCTCTTCTTATGACCTAATGTTAGCTAGTAGTACCACTATGATGATTATTTATTTTACACTTAGTTTGCGGTGTTGAACATTATAACCAATCAAACGTTTCTGGTCCAATCAGAGGCATTTTAATTCGTCGTCGCGTCATGAGGGTTGCATGCGCTTACTGAATAAATTCTGAATTCTCTCTTATTAGCCTATCATAAACAACAGAAAAAGACAGAAAATATGCAAGTAAGATGCAAGATTCATTTTGCGTAACTCGCATTAGACTGAAGTCATGGACTGCTTCAGTGTTTTTTGATTGCTTTCTAATATATTCCCAGTTTCAATACCATTTTGTTTTTCATGCTAGTGCTACTACTATATTTCAATGTTGTCTTTATTTCTAATCAAAAAAAGCAATAGGCCTAAACAATTTCATTAACGGTTCTTAGCTTTGTTTTGTTTTTTCTGTAGTCAGATATGCTTTTTCCTCCACCAATAAATGAATAATCATCATTACAATTTCAAGAGCAATAATCAACCATAATGATTTTGTCTTAATATTGCAGCTTTACCTCTATATTGACTTATATAATATAATGACTGAATTATTTATTTTTTTACAGGCTATTTATCTTATGAAATGTAAATGTTCATGAGCATCATTAAACAGTATGTGTAAATAAACACAGTAAATGCCATGTCAGATGCAGCTTATGTTCCACCTTTGCAGTGTAAAAATAGTTTTAGTTGATGGTGGCAGTAACAGTTTGTAGAATTGTGATTGAATGAAGTAATTGGTTATATTTAAGTATTTGAAAAACGCAGATACACAGGTTTTAATAAGGTAAAACTGCTCTCTATACAGTGCTTGTCAAATTTATTACACCTCCGTCACCTGTCAAAATAAAGAGAATGTATTTTCGGAGTCTGTCAAAAAATGGTTTAAAACTAAAAATATTATTGTAATTTATTATGCAAATAACTAAGTGAAACAAATATTTTTTAATCACACAAAATAACCAAAAAACGTAATGTTTTGTATGGCCTATTCTGGTCTTGATAACAGTTTGCATTCTTCCTAGAATTTTTATGTACTTTTCCACAGCCTCTGTTGTTATTGACTTCCAAATAGTTTCTAGTTGTTCCCAAAGACTTGCTTTGAATCCACTAAATCCCAAATTTGTTTGTAAAATTATTATATTTAAGCTTTAGAAACACTACTGTGTCCTGGTGTGGATGAACTATTACAGAAACTTAAAAATATATATTTTCGTAATCGCCAACACTGTTAGTTTAGGGCAGATATGGTGCAAACCTTACATTACACACACACACACACACACACACACACACACACACACACACACACACACACATATATATATATATATATATATATATATATATATATATATATATATATATATATATATATATATATATAGATACAAATTTGATTATCATTGACTATAGTTTTGGAACACTGAGCCATTTTAGGCTAAGCCTTTTCACGTTAAAGCTACACTGTGTAACTTTTTTAGTTTATTCTTAGCTAAAAACACTTAGTTCTTTCAAAAATATATGTTCTCATTCATGTATATTTACTTCTTTCAAGTAATAAAGTATTCTCGTAAGTTTATAATATGCCATTGAAAATACATACAGGTAAGGGGTTTGAATGGGGGTCGCCATGTTGACCCTCCATCTTGAAAGTACATTAGCCAAAGAGGGACAAACCTGTAAATTCAAGCTTCGCCTTTCGTGTTTTAACACACGCTGGCACCGTGTCGAATGTGAAGAGGGGGATTGCTGGATTGAACTGGAAGCCATGTTAATCTTGGACTAAATCGGCCACCGTAGGAGTTAAAACGAAATCGGAATTGGGAGGAACAGAAACTAATATTTACTGGATGGTCATATACCTTTTCAACGCTAGATGGGGGAAAATATCACACAGTGTAGCTTTAAGTATGATGAATGTCCCTGATGCAACATTGCATCAGTTTGGCTACATTTGCAGACGATAACATTATCCTTTTATGTTTTTACAAGGTGATCCGGCCCAGCAAATAGATGAAGAATACCAAGATAAAGAAGACGGTGACAATGACTTTTCTATTGTTGAAGTGGCATCTCCAGAAGCAGGTGAGTTTGTATTTAATTAATGGGGAACTAAACAGGGTTGTGTTTCCCAAAAGCATTTTAAGCCTAAGTTGATCATAGAGACCATTGGTGGCAATTGTTATACGATCAACTTATGTGGCGTTCACACCGGACGCGATTCGCGCGAATAATGCGAAGGTGGACGCTTGAACATTTTGAGTTTACTCGCTTCATTCGCGTGAAATTTGCATGTGACAACTAAACAACAGACGCGAATTTGCGTCATGGGAGGGGTTATATATGAGCCTATATGAGCCAGCTCGTCTCGGTCACTTGACGTCTTTTTTGTAAAAAATACTACTATTAATGTGTGACAAAACGTAGTTTAAAGACTTTTTCAGGCGATAATATAGTTGTTTAAAGCTCAAATCTGTGGTTAAGTTATAAAAAGAGTGCCTATTTGAGCATTTTATCTGGCGTTTTTGGAGTTGTGAGATCCAGGCGATCAGAACATTCCGGGCTCGTTTACCCAGCGAGACCCGCCTTTCCTCGGCTAGTCCTTCTCACATTTGCTGCTGGCTCTGGCTCTTTTTTTCTGCTCCAGTCTCGTTGTGAAATTGCTGCCACTGCATTGTCTTGAACGCGGGTTGACAACAGACCCGGAAGAGAAGACAATGCTGAATAAAGTCGTAATTTTTGTTATTTTTGGACCAAAATGTATTTTCGATGCTTCAAAAAGTTCTAACTAACCCACTGATGTCACATGGACTACTGTGATGATGTTTTTATTACCTTTCTGGACATGGACAGTATACAGTATATACATTTTTAATGGTTGGGACAGAAAGCTCTCGGACTAAATCTAAAATATCTTAAACTGTGTTCCGAAGATGAACGGAGATCTTACAGGTGTGGAACGACATGAGGGTGAGTCATTAATGACATCATTTTCATTTTTGGGTGAACAAACCCTTTAAATGAGTTAAATAAAATCTAAAGAGTAAAGAGTACAGTAGTGAGAGAATGAGATGCATGAGATCCTGTCAGCAGATGCAGGTCTTAGTGACAGCAGCCTCTGTTTATCTCTGTCAGTAAAGTTAACCGAAGAACAAAGGGAACAGAGAAAATTACTCATTGCGCTTGACTAAAGAAAGCTTGTAGCATAATAAGATTAATCTATTAATCTTAATTAATCTCTTAATTTATGCAGTGTTTTTATAACCTTATTAAATTCTTGTATATGATAGGAAAGGTTCAGGTAAATATGACATTTATTATGTTTTTAAATGAGAATCAATTTAAGTTCACTTAAATTAAAAATGATAGTTTTTGTAGCCTGACAAATTTTTAAAATTTGGACTTTTTTGTTTTCATCAAAACATTAGTATAAATTACTAATATCAGTGATACTGGCCTTCATATATGAAAAATGTGATACCGCTGATTTTCTATTACTTGTTCATAAAAAAAATATGTTGTTGATATTACATTGTTTATAAAGGAGGACATGAGGAGTCTTCCTCCTTGGAGGACAAAGACAAGCTGATGGTCATGGCCCAGGCAATAAAGGCATGGCCCAGGCAATAAAGGCACTTGAAGAGGAATGAGGTCAAACTGTCCTAAAACTCTCAAGTAAGAAACATATATCTGTTTTGCTCTATTGACTGTTTTATTACCCAATTTGGTAACGCTTTATTTTAAGGGTCCAGGATAATGCATTAGTTAAGCATTAATTAAGGATTAAAGGGATAGTTCACCCAAAAATGAAAATTTGCCCATAATTTACTCACCCTCAAGTCATCCTAGGTGTATATGACATTCTTCTTTCAGACAGAGTTATATTACAAAAGTCCAGGCTAATCCAAGCATTTGAATTGGATTCATAGTTGCTCTGTTTTTGAAGTCCATAAAAAGTGCATCTGCCCATCATATAACTGCTCCATGTGGCTCTGTTAATAAAGGCCTTCTGAGGCGAATCGATGCATTTGTGTAAGAAAAATATCCATATTTAAAACTTTATCAACTAACCTTTTGACCGACTGCCTTCCCTGTTCAATTTATGGAAAAATTGTTGAAAGTTCCCCTGCCGATCGAAAGACTAACGCGACCAGGTACGCTCGTCATGACGTCACGCACGCATCTTGAGTTTCACTTTCAACGTTCAACACTTTTCCATGGAATGCGGTCGGTTGAAATTTTACTTGATAAAGTTATAAATATGAATATTTTTCTTACACAAACGCGTCGATTCGCTTCAGAAGGCCTTTATTAACAACCCGGAGCCGTGTGGAGCAGTTGTTTGATGGACAGATGCACTTTTTATGGACTTCAAAAATAGAGCAACTATGAATCATTGTTCAAATGCTTGGATTAGCCTGGACTTTTGTAATATAACTCAGATTTTATTCGTCTGAAAGAAGAATGTCATATACACCTAGGATGACTTGGGGGTGAGTAAATTATGGGCTAATTTTCATTTTTGGGTGAACTATCCCTTTAACTTGTTCACAACATTAGTTAAGCACACACTAGTAATTAATGATTAACTTTACATTATAAGGGTCCGTAATTATGGCCAATTAATTATTAGTAATTAATGATTTGCTTGTTCACAATTATGCATTAGTTAAGCATGGACACAATAGTAATTAATGATTAACTTAACATTACAGTAAGGGCATATTAGCCATTATTTACAACTTAATAAGCCATACATTATTTTTGTGTAGCGATGTAATTATATTTATGTGTATTTTCTGTTAAGTTAACTGAACAATAAGCTAGACATTACGTTAACCAACCATTCAGAAATGTCCTGTCCGAACTTCGTTGGGTTCATCATCTTGTTCCTGGTCCGACTCCGGTTAAAATTTATACGGTTGCTAAGATGTGTCCTTAGAGACTCCCGTTGCCATTATTTCTCGAAAATATACCCTCAGCTGTTGTCAAGGCAACACTCCACACAGAGGGGCGGGGTGAGCAAAGCTCATTATCATTTAAAGTCACATGCACTGAAATGGCTTGCTGAAAACAGAGCTGTTTTTGACCAGGTAAAATTAGTGTTTTCGTAGAATACTAATGAGAATTTTTAATTAAAGTATATTACAAACTTTTAATTTAGACACTAAAGAATAATATTAACTTGTACAAAAATGGCATTATATGACCCCTTTAAACAATCTGCCAAAAAAACATGGTTACTACTAGCCTGACAAGCCAGACTCACATCAAGATGTTGGGTCTGGAAACTCACCATTGACAGGGCTCAATCCGAGGGGCGGGATAAACGATTGCCTTTCAAATTCCCTCTGCACGCAATTGGATAGCGCCATGAGTGCCACAACCAACCAGAGCAAAGAAGAAGGTGAAGCTGAGCTAACGTTAGTTGATAGACTTTCGCCTTATCCGGTAGGCAAAACTTCGAACATATCTTCTTTTCTTAAGAATGACTTCAGTGACGTTCTTTGTTATTTTCCGCAACTCTGCTGTGACGTGCTATCATTATGTTAAGCCCGCCCACCGACACTACACACGTTGTGATTGGCCTGACCAGAGTTTGTTTTTTACAGCTCTCGGGTCTACTGAGAGTTCCTAGACTACACTCGCGGCAAAATAAATGTTCTGCCGCTAGGGTGCGTCTAGATTTCTAGGCTAGGTTACTACACTTTTACTATAATAAAACCATGGTTAATTTGATGCGCTTTTATGGGATTGTGTTCTTGTGCTAATTTGCCCTGTTTAGTAAATATAGCCCTAAGTGTCTATCTGGTGCTGGCTTTGCATTATCACACTCCTCGTGAAAACTTTGCAATATTCTGGGGAAATCTTTAAATCATTAGCCCCTTTCACACATACAGTCTTTATTGGAAAATTACAGGTAAATTATAATTAAGAGGTCGTGTGAACAGGACCTTTTTAAAATATGTGTGAATCATTTCTGGCAATTTACCAGTAGGCCTATGAGAAATTGTGACATTACTGGTAAATTACAGATATGAAGCTGTGTGTCAAACAAGGAATGAAGATTATGTGTATGAGCAGAGATGGGCATAAATACATGGAAATGTATTTAAAATACAAATACAAAATACTGTGTGGAAAAATGTATTTAAATACAAAATACTGTGTGTAAAAATGTATTTAAATACAAATACAAAATACTGTGTGGAAAAATGTATTTAAATACAAATACAGTATTTTGTATTTTGAAAATACACAAAATACATGTGAAATTGGCGATTCAGTGCAGGTATCCCTATTAGGCTGAAATCTATCTGGGCCTATTCGTTTAGTCATGTTTTGTCACAACAAGTCACAATTTCAAGTTAACTGGGTTTAACTTGATTATTTGGTTAGGGTTTAAGAAGACCCCATAAAACTTTGCGGAGCCTCGGATAGTATATGTAAGGTGCTCAAGTTTGAGACACGACATCACCTCTGTCACCCAGTGTTTGTGAGATGGTGGCATTGTCTTTTTTCCAGCTGAGAAGAATCAGGCATCTAGCTTAATGTGGAGATGGCTATGAGCTCTACCTGGTTGGTTTTTAGCTTCATTTCTTCTGGCACTAGATGGAAGTCAGAGGATTCAAGGATCAAGGATTGGCATCACCAGAACATGTGACTCAGGTCTGCTGGTTCCAGACTACATCTGGGGCACGTTGCATCTGACCCTGGATACGTTTAAGCCAGCCTGCTCCTAGACAGATGGAGCCTGTGAAACACATTCAATTGCAAAACCCAGTGTCTAATGCATACCAAAGATGAGTGCACCAATTTTATTGCCCACTGTCAAGCTGAATCTGATATTTCTGTTCCCAGCTCCTCCTCCCATTGCCTCCTTATACGATTGATAGATGGAGAAGTGAATCTTTGGATGTTCTCATATATGATAGACACCATACCCCTAAGAGAAGAGTCAATATTTAATTATCTGGCTTGTTCAAAGAAGAAGATAAATATTTTTTGATTAAACTACAGACATGTAGATACCTAAAAAATAATTGAACTGAGGGATCTCAAAATCTTTTCTTAGTTATTGGAAAGGAATAAACACACCATCTTTAAAAAGGTCCTTAACACACTTTACTCCATTTCTAGACCAGCGTTGAAATGCAGACTCTATAAGGGATGGGGGAAACATAGGATTCAATAGGATGTGGGCTGAGGGCAACACTTGTTTACTATTGAAGTGTAAAATAACATTTATTGTGCTCTTTAATTATTGGGGAAAAGAATACTCTTTGTTAAATGAATTTTATATCCCGAAACACTACAAAATAATTGTAAGGGCAATCGGTATAGAGGAATGTGGATTGGACAGAAAGAGAAGGAGATCATCCGCATAAAGCAGAAGCTTATGAATGCTTCCCTCTCTGTGAATTCCTGCCAAACCGGTTGTATTCCTTAGCATTCCTTGTGAGGGGTTCAATAGCAACATCAAAAAGCAAAGGGGACAGAGGGCACCCCTGCTTTGTCCCCCTATAAAACGAAAAGCATTTGGATATTATATTATTCATTCGAATAAATGCTTGGGGCCCGGTATATTGAATTTGAATCCATGAACAGAACACGGGGCCAAAGCAAAACCAAGTGTCCTTAGTAGATAAGCATATTCAATTCTATCAAATGCCTTGTGAGCATCTAAGGATATTAGGACCTCTGGATTAGTAATAATCTTGGGTGAGTAAATCACATTAAATAAGCAATGGAGATTGCTAGATAACTGCCTGCCAGCAATACAGCCAGTCTGATCTGGATGAATTATCTTACTCATGACTGGCTCTATTCTGGTTGCCAGCACCATGGCCAGATCTTATAATCTCACCAAAGTAAACTGATCGGGTGGTATGATTCATATTTATGTGGGTCTTTATCCTTTTTAAGAAGGACCGATATGGTGGCCTTTGTCATGGTTGGGGGGAGAGACTTTGAAACAAGGACCTCCTCAAATACCTTACTCAACAGAGGTATTAATTTGGCAGAAAACTTCTTATAAAACTCAGCCGGGTAGCCGTCTGAGCCTGGCGCTTTTCCAGATTTTAGTTTCTTAATTGCAATGTAAATCTCAAGTGTTTACATCGTACAGCCGTTGTTACATCGTACACCCATTGTTTACATTGTACACCCGTTGTGAGATTTTGGATATTGGTTTGCGAATTTCCGACAGTTTTATGGACAATCTTCGACTCCTTCCTGAGATCACTAGGACACCCGAGGCTATGCACTCTACCCGGCTGGGTGGAAGTGCTCGCAGGCGGCGTCAAGATCGTAAACAAAGGCGGGGGAAGCGCTGAGGACTAAGAGCTAAGCTAAGGCTAACACCACACCGGCTCTCTTTACCCAGCATTTTCCTTGCCAATGTACGGTCGCTAGTGAACAAAATGGAGGAGATTCGACTCAGCATCACACACAGCAAGAAACTTTTGAACTGTAACGTCTTAATCTTCACGGAAACCTGGTTAAACAGCGGAATACCGGACACCGCTATTGAGCTAGCGGGACGCCACACACTCCGGGTGGATAGAACATAAGATGGCTCCAGTAAGACCAGAGGTGGTGGATTGTGCATTTACATTAACAAAGCTTGGTGCACAAATCTGCTATTGTTGGGAGTCATTGTTCAGCTAACCTTGAGTTTCTCATGGTTAAATGTAGACGGTTTTATCTACCACAGGAGTTCACTTCCACCATTATAACTGCAGCCTATATTCCCCCGGATGCTGATGCCAAGCTTGCTATGAAAGAACTTCATGCAGCCATCAGTAAACAACAGACTGATCACCCGGAAGCTGCTTGGTGCACTGAAAATAACCTGCTCCTCAACACCACCAAAACGAAGGAGCTCATCGTGGACTTCAGGAAAGAGTCAAGATGCACACACGACACCATCCACATCAATGGAATGGCTGTTAAGCGTGTCTCCAGTTTCAAGTTCCTGGGGATCCACATCTCGGCGGACATGTCATGGACAAACCAACACCTCCAGCCTGGTCAAGAAGGCTCACCAGCGCCTTTTCTTCCTGAGGACACTGAGAAAGAATCAGCTCTCCTCGGCTATCCTGGTGAACTTCTATCGCTGTGCAATAGAAAGCATCCTGACCAACTGTGTCGCAGTATGGTATGGGAGCTGTTCTGTCGCGGAGCGCAAGGCACTGCAGCGGGTGGTGAAAACTGCCCAGCGCATCACAGGGACTCCACTGCCTGCCATCGAGCACATCCAGAGGAAACGCTGTCTGCATCGAGCTCGCAGCATCCTTAAGGACTCCTCTCACCCAGCCCACAGACTGTTTTCTCTCCTGCCCTCCGGTAGGCGTTTCAGGTGCCTCCGGACCAAGACCAGCAGACTAAAGAACAGTATTTTCCCCAGTGCTCTCTTTATTGAACTCGAACCCCCGTTGATCCACTTCCCTCATATACTGCTAACTCTCCTACCTCACATCTGCCTTCACTTGTTATTTGCACTATTGGAATGTTAATTTGCACTACCGACTGTTTATTACAGTAACAACTGTTTACTTATGCATCTTGCACTACCATATCTTAATTGGATTATGCTCATTTGCACTGCTGACTGTTATTTACAGTACCAACTGTTTACATATGCATTTTGTACCGTACTTCTAACTGTAATATGCAATCACTTCCACTGCACTTTACACTTTTTCGGATAGCTTCTGTCCATACTTTATTGCACTACCTTAATCCCACTGCTATATTCCTCATCTTAGCCTAACATATCGCTGTAAAATTCTGTTTAAAGTAATAGCCATCGGTATATTATATTATATTCATTGTACATATTCACCTGTAAATTCTGTTTCTAGTAATAGCCATCTGTATATTTATTCACTGTACATATTCACCTGTAAATTCTGTTTATAGTAACAACCATCTCTATATATATTTATATATACTATATATATATATATATATATATATATATATATATATATATATATATATATATATATATATATATATATATATATATATATATATATATATATATATATATATATATATATATATTCAGTACATATCCATGTCCTGCACTTATGCAACCGTTGTATATCCTGCACTTGCTGCTATTGCACTTCTGGTTAGACCTAAACTGCATTTCGTTGCCTTGTACCTGTACTTGTGTAATGACAATAAAGTTGAATCTAATCTAATCTAAAGTGTTATGTTGCCTTCTAGAGTGGATTTGTCTGAATAACCAATGGATGGCATCTCTAAATTGCTGAAAAACTCTTCTATTCTTCTACAAGTTTGCCCTGAATTATTATGTATTGACCATTTTTATCCATCACAGTGGCCTCCTCAACAAATTGTACGTTCCTATGTATAAGAACGGTATACTGCCCTTATTATTAAAATTAGAGTGGTATAGTTGTGTAAAAGCAACTAAAAATTACAGCTGCAAGCAGCATTCATCGGGGTTAAAGCAGTTTAAGGCCTTTAAGCACATATGCATTAAGCATAAGTGCATAAGTTTGCTAATGGTTCTCAGCAAAGTATTGGAAACAATAGTTTGCGAGCAAATGTAAGTGTTTAATAATTTTCAGCATGCACATTGGCCCTCATTTATCAAAAGTGCGTACACCAAATTTCCAGCGTACACCTGGCGTACACCCAAAACCACGGTGACTTTGAGATTTATCAATATGGACGTTGGCGTACGGCACGCTCAAATCCTACGCCAGCTCAGGAGGTGGTGTACGCACGTTTTGAGTTAGTGCGAAAATGCGCAGAAAAACAATTCCTAACACCACAAAACGCACTGACAAAGATATGCTATATTATGACCCACTGTAAAAAACAACAACAACAACTAAAGCCCTATTCGCACGGGATAAGTATTATCTGGGGACCTCGTGTGATTTAGAAATTAGTTTGTTTTATAGTAATAAAAATTATTTTGTTCAGTTAGAGAACAGACACAATTAAAAACTGAACTGAGCAATAATAACAGTAGGCCTATACGACGGAAGATTCAGTTTCAAAGCTAAATGTAAAAGTGCCCATTTAAGCGAGTTGTCATTGTACTGTTCTGTTTTTGTGTTTTTCATTAAGAATAATATTAAACACACCATTCAAGCAATTTACTCCCAAATTGGTGCTCATTCTAAAGTGAAAGTATAATCCGCGCGGCCGCACGGGAATTCATAACGGTGCGCATTATAAGCAGCCTATATAGCGCCATTCTTTGTGAAAGATAAAGATAGAAATGCGCACAGGACACAAAAACCTTGCAAAAACGATATACGATCCGCCTAATCCCGGCCAAAACACAGAGATGTCGATTCGCACGGGACTAATGTTATCACAGGACCTCAGTGTTTGGTGAAATATGGTAGGTCATTTGCGGGGGAATTTTTACTTCACATATCACAGACATTCTCTGCAATTATTACAAATCACCTGAGGTCCCCACATAGGCTACTAATCCCGTGCGAATAGGGATATAGGCCTAGTTATTATAAACTTCAGTGTTTATTTTTGTGCAACATGGACTTCAAGGTTTAATTTGTGTGACTTTACCAAAGCATTTGATTTGTAGGCATATGTATCCCTCCAGTTGCGAGCCTGTGCGCTTTACCTGACGTTTCAGGGACTGGGACTGAAAATAATTAAAACTGAAAAAATATTAAAAATGACATTCTTCTTCTTTTAAATAATAATAAAATAAATAATAATAATAATAACGACATTCTTCTTCTAAATAACAATAAGCGTCATTAATACAAATCATAATAATAAGAAGAAGAATCTTACAAATTGTCATGCAATTATATTAATGTGAATGAATGGTACTCCACATCACATCATCATCACTATTGTACACCCCAATACATGTGATGTGATACGAAATTAAATGCTAATTATTTCAAAACACGTGCTGTAAAATAATGAATTGTGATAGATAGGTAATTTCTCATCCAAAAAGCTATTTAAAACTGGATTTCCACCGTACACCTTTTTGTGGGCGCCTTTAATCCCACTCTTTAAACTCCCAAATAAAACTATTTAGTTTTTTTTCCACTTCCCTGGTGATGGTCTCGATCTCCACGTCAGAGAAGTTTCGCTTCTTTGCCGTCTTCCGAGTGTCCATGGCGTAAAATGAGGGCGTGGGGGAGGCAGAGACTTGAATATATAGGGGCGTGTTATTCCAATGACGATCGTTTTCAGCCGCGGCATTTATCAAGGGCAGGTTTTGCGTACGCCTGGATTTCAGAGGTGCGCACAGCTTCATAAATCAGGCGGTGAGAGGAGTGTAAGCATAATCTTACGCCAATATATACGCCCGTTTCTACGCAAGATTGATAAATGAGGGCCATTGAGAGGGACACTCAACAGGAACAGCATTAACCCAGATGAAAGATGATTGCTTAGCACAGATTGAGGAAAATAAATTAGGAGCAGTATTGTTAGATTTTATTTTACAATTACTTTTCATACTGTACATTGGTTTAAAAGTTCTCTGTTTAATAGGGGACATTGTGTATATTATATTGGAAGTTTTTCAGATGTGAAAGAGTTGCAATGTGGTGTGCCTCAAGGAAGTAGCTTAGGTCTAGATAGGGGATTATCCCCAGATAGGGGATTTCATCTTTATTTTATATTTTCTTTTCATTCCCACTATAACTGTTATACTATGTATATTTTTATTGTATTCACTTATGAATATTTTAACTTCATTTCTGTGTAAAGCACTTTGAATTGCCCCTGTGTATGAAATGTGCTATACAAATAAACTTGCCTTGCCTTGCCTAGGTCCATTACTATTTTCTATTTTACCAATAAACTTTGTTTTAAAGTGTGCATGGACAGACATGTATGCAGATGAAACATTATATTTAACTGCAACATCAATTAAGCAGTTGTCTACTGCTTTGGATGAGGAATTACAATTGGTCAAAGTAGGTACAGAATAATAAGTTGGTCTTAAACTTGACGAAAACCAAAAGCATTTTGATGATCCATAAATCAGAGTAATATCTGAAATGTCACTCATCAAAGCCAGATATACTATTAGAATAACTATTTCAGATTATTAATTAAAGATAATTAAAGATCGTCTCTCTGCTTTGTTTTATAAGAAATAATTTGTCTAGAGCTCCAAATGTCCTGTAATGTCAACTTTTATATAGTAGTACTAGTCATAATTTCAACACCAGGCATGCATCAAAGGGATGTTTTTTACTTCTTGTTTCAAAAACTACTGTATAACAACATACTGTAACATATAGAAGAATGTAAATTTACTATTGCATATTATATATTTGAAGTAAAATTTTAAATAAAATAAGTTGTAAAAAATCTTTAAAAGATCATTTAATGGCACAATAGTAAATTGTTGATTGTGATATTTGAAGTTAATTTTGTTATGGATTCATGTATTTTTACTTGTTGGGACCTCAGGAAGAGTAGCCACTATCTAGGTATTGACTAATGGGGATCCAAATAAATAAATCAAATTAGATCATAGATGAAAAAAGACCATTTACTAAGAAATCAATTTTTAAATACAATTTTTTAAAATATTGGCAGTTATAGCATCACGTCTTGCCCAATCTCCACCACTTTTTTAGGTGTCCTCAGAGTGTCCATACATATGTGTGTCAAATTTGAATGAACCTTTATTGCCCCGAGGGGAATTTGTCTTGCACTCAGTGGAGCCACATTGAACATTTAAGCACAAACAACAATAAATAACCATAGATAAATACTAACCCTAACCCAAACATCTAACCGCATTGAGGACGTAAAGAATACAGAACATTGACATCAACAACAACAAGATCAACACAGTAATGACAGCGCATCAGTCCAGTAGCTAAAAATGCATAAAATTAAATAAATAATAAATGGTAAAAGGTGCACATTTAAAATATCTATGTGCCTGAGCTTGATTTGTTCAGTAACTGTATGCTCCTAGGCACAAAAGATATAATGGCACGTTTGGTTTTAGTCCGGGGCATTCTAAATCTACGTCCAGAGGGCAGGGGGGAAAACTCTGAAAAAAGTGGGTGGGATGGATCATCCAGTATCCTCAGGGCTAGATTGAGGGTATATTGTTCGGTGAGAGTAGTTATGTTTTTTATTTCGGATTCAGTGATCTTCCTGCCCATCTTAGTCACCCTGTCCAGCATGTTTCTGTTTTGGACAGAAAGAGCACCCCCCCAGCACTGGATGGCGAAAGTCACCACACTCTGAATAAAAGTTAAATAAAACAATGTCAGAGTTGTGGTGTCTGCATTAAAACTACGCAATTTCCTTAAAAAATGAAGCCTTTGCTGTGCTTTTGAGTATCGTGCCAATGTGTTAGAAGACCAGGTGAGTTTGTGATCAATAATAGTGCCTAGATACTTATACTACTCCACTGTCTCAATGGGTGTCCCATGAATAGTGATAGGTTGCAATGGACGGGGCCTTTTCCTAAAATCAATCACCATTTCTTTTGTTTTAGACACGTTTAAAATAAGTGAATTTTGATTGCACCAATCATGGAAATGGTCAACCTCAGACCTGTAGTCTTGATCACTGTCTGTTAAAAAACCAACTAGTGCAGCATCATCTGCAAACTTAATTAGTGAGCAGTTGGAGTTGTGGCTAACACAATCATTAGTGTATAAAATAAATAACAATGGTGATAAAACACATCCTTGTGGCACACCCGTGTTTGTAATGATGGTTCTAGAATGACTGTAACCCTCCCTCACATACTGTTGTCTGCCTGTTAAAAAGTTCTGAATCCACTGCACCAAAATGAGGTTTACACCCATTTGGGTCAGCTTCTCTATCAACATGTGTGACTGAATGGTGTTGAAAGCTGAAGAGAAGTCTGCAAACAGAATGCGTACATGAGAGGCAGGTATTTCCAGATGTTTATAAATTCCATTCAGGAGGGTTGTGACAGCATCTTCCACTCCCCTCCTCTCTCTGTACGCAAACTGTAATGTGTCCATGTGTGCATGAGTTTGTATTTTAAGACGTGTTAAAATGATCCGCTCAAAGCACTTCATGGCAACAGAAGTGAGTGCCACTGGTCTAAAGTCATTTAGTCCAACTGGTTTGGGTTTCTTAGGAAGTGGTACAATTTCCGCTGTTTTCCATATCACTGGTATTGTGTGCGTGTCAATTGATTTCTGAAACAGTCCTCTGAACACCGGGCTCAGTTGTTCTTTGCAGCTCTTTAGGATGATGCCTTCCAGCCTGTCAGGGCCGGCCGCTTTCCGTGTCCTTATATGGGAGAAGATCCGCCCCATCCGCTTACCGTGATTGGTGCGCTTGGAGCACTTCCACTAAGGCTGATTGGAGTGACTGGCTCGTCACTCTCCCATCTCGCAAAGTGATCATTCAGAGCATTCGCCTGCTCGACTGTATGTACCGGGGTGTTAGAGTGTTGATTTTGGCCGATAATAGTTTTAATACCCCTCCACGCCAAGCGCGAGTTGTTTTCCTTGAGTTGTTGTTCAACTTTGTCTTTATATTGTCTCTTGCCCTGTTTGATTTTGGTCTGTATTTCCTGCTTATAAATTTGTTAAAAATATCTCACTGAATTTCGAAGTTATAGACCAGTGGTGTCCAAAGTTGGCCCTGGAGGGCCACTGTGCGACCATGAATTGAAAAATATATATTTTTTCATATTTTTTGATAGTCTCTCTCCAAAGAGAAAGTGTTCCAAAGGGAAAAATGTGGGAGTAGTTTGCAAAAGTAGGTTTTTCAAAAAACCCCAAATTTCTCGAAATTGGCACCTGAAGGGTGAGCCCACGGCTAGCGGTTTAGGAGTTATGAGCCATTTCGTACTTTTGCTCGCTGTAGCGCCCCCGTCAGGTCGATCAGGGCGTGCCTTGGTGACGTCGGTAGTCGTTGTGAGTTCTACCAGCCCTGAAAGTGTTAAGTCTCTGTCAGCCCGATCAGTTTTAGAAGGAGAATGATGCGTCATCGGAAATTTAACAGTTACAATAGGGTTTCAGCACTTCGTGCTTGAACCCCTAATAAGAGAGGGCATAAAAAGGGCATAAAAAAGGCTATAAAAAAATAAACTATAGGGTATGAGAACTTGATTTTTGAGCTGCTGGTTACAAAAAACTTTATCAAGCGTTTTGACATGCACATCCGAGAGGGAAAAGGTAGATTTTCACATTTTCATTTATCATGGAAATGCTGGGTTTTTTTTTTTTTACCTTTTAAACTTTAATGCCTCTACTGATGGCCCGATCTCCATAAAAGTTTGCAAGCTTCTTTAGACTAATATGGTGCATGTGCTCAGCTAATTTGGTGAAATTTTGCGCAGAGCAGACCATTTTTAAGTAATTTAAAGGTCATTTTTCACAGGATTATATGTAGCATTTTTCACCTTTTATAAGAGTTAAACCAGCATTAATGGCCCAAAGTCCATAAAAGTTTGCAAGCTTCTTAAGGATCACATGATGCATGCGCACGCCCGATTTGATGAAGTTGTATGCAAATCTGGCAGGAAGAGGGCCGCTTTCAGCCATTTAATGGGATTTTCCATAGAAATGCATCATTTTGACATCTTTTTAACCGTTATAGCGCCACCAAGTGGCCAGTCGCTGCGTCCTTTTTCACACATCCACAGAATGAGCTCTTACATAGGCGTGCTGAGTTTGGTGGAAATATCTCGTTCTGTTGACGAGTTGTGGCCAATTAAGTAAAAGTGGCTCCTCCCACCTCAAACGTTTTGCCGACCCTTAGGGACCGTGAACCCAAAATTAAACTTTTTTTTGATAACTTTTGACATTCAGACTCCAGAGAATCTTGTTGCGCTGGTTTGCAAAAGTAGGTTTCTGGAAAAAGCCAAAATAGGGGACATTTTTCCCAGGGTGACTAGCCATTTTGTCCGCGTTGAGCCAAGGATTCCTACGATATAAGACACTTGAGTCCACGCCTAACGGTTTAGGAATTATGAGCCATTTCATACTTTTGCTCACTGTAGCGCCCCCGTCAGGCAGATCGGGGTGTGCCTTGGTGATGTCGGTGGTCGTTGTGAGTACTACCACCCCTGAAAGTTTCAGACTTACGGTTTGGTCTGCCCGATCAGTTTTAGATGGAGAATGATGCATCATGGGAAAATTAACAGTTACAATAGCTCAGGCAGCCTCTCTGTCAAAGATGTTCATTAAGATAGTCTTCAGAAAATGACCTGTAGCTTAGTGAAAACTTATCACACAAACATGAGACATATGTCTAAAGAAACGTTGAAATGTCAGGTTTAAATAATGTAAACCAAATCGAAAACAAATATTCTGTGTTTATGTAATCTGTTTGAAAACACAGAGATGTCAGTCGTTTGCGAGCCTCTTCATTATCCGCTAATGCAGCGGTTCCCAAACTGACCACCGGGGGTGCGCAAGAGAATGTTTGTAATGGCAGAAAAAAATGTCTCTTTAATTTTTATGTATTTAACTTAGGTAAACTTCACATGTCAGATTATTATTGATGAATACAAATTTCACATTACAAGCTGTAGTAAATTACTCATTTCATTTTACAAGCACGTCTGCATCACCCCGCACTTTTCATATTAGGCGCTAAGTGACCATTCATTCATTCATTCATTCATTTTTTTCATTTACTACATTCACTTGGCACTTTAAAGAAAGCAAGGGACAGTGAGCCATCTACATCGGAGATTATTAGGAGATAATATATGTCGTTTTAACAACATAAGACATACTTGAGTGGACAAAAAAATATGTAGGCCCTATGTGGCAGCGTTTCCATTGGGTGTATTTACAATTTCAATTTGCGCAATTAGAAGGGTAATGGAAACATTGCAAAACTGCAATGGAAACGTCTCGGTTACGTATGTAACCCTCGTTCCCTGAGGAGGGAATGGAGACGTAACGTTAGTGACTAACGAATGGGGGGTTTCGCTTAGAATCCAATTACCTTCGAGGAGTCTAACAACGCCCAATGGCAGTGCCAATGCCATGTGCATGCGGAATTTGCTTGCGTAACTCCGCCCCAAGTACGTTGGCAACATCGCATATGTTATCTACTGTGTTGTGTGATTCTGAACCATCCCCGGACTTTTACTTTGTTTTTTTTCTGTTTCCCCAGTCACTGACGAAAACCCGGAAGTAGGGCGGCGCTCCTCCCCGTCATGGAAGACCTGCTCAAATGCTTAACGGAAGTGAGTGCACGTCAGCAACAGATCGCTGAACACCTGGCAGCCCGTCAAGCAACGATAGAAGAAGAGTTCGCCGCCCTCCGCCTCTCCGCTGCCCAACGCGTTCCGCTTCCTGATCCGCGAGTCCGAGCAACCCAGCTGCTACCTAAACTAACGTCTCAAGATGATGTTGTATCTGCAGATGTTCGAGACCACGGCGGTTCGGGAGACCTGGGACCCCTATTGTCTGGTGAAGCTCAAAGAGCATACTTTTCTCTTCCCGCTGAGTCGGCTGATAATTATGATGAACTTAAGAAAGAAATCCTCGGACGTCTTGGGCTATCCGCCATCTCCGCAGCCCAGCTGTTCCATGAGTGGGAGTTCAAGCCTCGACGCCCAGCCCGCGCCCCAGCCGCAGAACTGTCGCGGCTCACATGTCACTGGTTGCTAGAGGGAACACCCACCGTGGGTCAGGTTGCGGGGCGCGTCACCATGGACCGGATGCTCCGAGGTCTGACATGACAAATCCGGCAACCATCGCCGAGCTCGTTGAAGCCATCGAGTTGGCGGAGGCGGCGATGCACCGCGAGCCCGGGGAGCGAGCGCCGTCCTTCCCTCGGAGGGTGGTCCAGGAGCGACGCACGCCGGAAGGTACCCCGTAACCAGTACACAGGCCAGCGGCTCCCGGCCCCGTCGACGAACCGATGCCCACGGAGGAACCTGCCCCACCAGCACGCGCATGGCTGGCTGGTTGCAGCCTGCATCAGGACCCACCCTGCGAGGCTCCACGAGCGGAGGTAAAAGTGAATGGACGGTCAGTCCTGGCCCTCTTGGATTCCGGGAGCTCGGTCAGTCTCGTCCAAACCACCGTCCTCCCGCCGCAGAAGGCCACCAAGGCTCAGCTGCCGATTACCTGCGTTCACGGCGACACTCGTCATGTCCCAGCCCGCCGAGTGACGATATCAGCGGGCCCTGGTGCCTGGCCAGTGGAGGTAGGCGTGCTGAAAGATCTTCCGGTTCCTGTACTTCTTGGACGGGACTGGCCGGGGTTCGAGGAGCTTCTTCGGGCCACCACGCAGCCAGCCAGCCGGGCCGGGAGCCGCCCCCGTAGTCGTCGCCGCCGGAGGAGGAGCCACAACACCGCCCTGCTGGCGACGGACAGCAGGAGAGATGGTGAGTCCCCCTCCCCGGTTACTGACGTGTTCTTTGATGTCTTCCAACAGGTCCAGGGAGGGGGCTCGTTCGCGAAGGCCCAGCTGGAAGATGACCGGCTCAAGCATTGCTGGTCGCAGGTCCGGACAGTGGATGGCCACGAGCACCAACCAGCACCCCATCCTCTCCCGCACTTCGTCGTCAGGAACGGCCTGTTGTACTGTGTCGCCCAGCGAAGGGAGGAGGTAAAAGAACTGCTCGTGGTTCCCAAGCCGAACGTGGAGATGGTCATGGAGCTAGCCCACAGCCATCCGATGGCCGGCCACCTGGGAACCGCCAACACCATACAGCGCATCCGGGACCGTTTCCACTGGCCGGGCTTGGATGGGGAAGTAAAGCGGTTCTGCCAAGCCTGTCCAACCTGCCAGAGAACCGCGCCACGAGCTCCTCCCCCCAGTCTGCTCATTCCGCTGCCCATCATCGGGGTACCTTTCGAGCGAATTGGAATGAACCTGGTGGGGCCGTTGCCGAAGTCTGCCCATGGACATGAACACATCCTGGTGATTGTCGACTACGCCACCAGGTATCCAGAGGCACTTCCCCTACGGAAAGCAACGGCCAAAAACATCGCCAAGGAACTCTTCTTCCTCTGTACCCGAGTCGGCATCCCAGCGGAGATACTGACGGACCAAGGAACTCCCTTCATGTCCCGGCTAATGACTGACCTCTGCCGGCTGCTGAAGGTGAAGCAGATCCGGACCACTGTATACCATCCGCAGACAGATGGCTTAGTAGAGCGCTTCAATCAAAGCAGATGCTCCGGCGAGTGGCCGCCGAAGATAAGCGAGACTGGGACCTGATGCTTCCCTACGTCCTGTTCGGAGTCCGAGAAGTTCCCCAAGCCTCACTGGGTTTCATCCCGTTCGAGCTACTCTTCGGCCGTCAGCCACGAGGGCTCCTGGATGTGGCCCGGGAAGCCTGGGAACAGCAGCAGCCGGCAGAGGGTCATGCCATTAGTCCGGGAGCACCTGACGAAGGCACAGCAGAGCCAACGGCAGCTGTACGACCGGGCGGCTCAACCCCGGGAATTCCAGCCCGGCGACAGGGTCATGGTCCTGGTCCCCACCTCCGCCTGCAAGTTCCTAGCGACCTGGCAGGGTCCGTTCACCGTCATAGAGCGAGTAGGTCCCGTCAACTACCGGCTGCGCCAGCCAGGCCGGAGGCGTGAAGAGCAGCTATATCATATCAACCTGCTGAAGAGGTGGGTGGGGACCAGAGACCAACTCACCACGCTGGCCTCTGTCGAGCCCTCGGTCGTGGACGTGGGAGCACAGCTGTCAGCCCCCCAGAAGACGGAGCTGAATCATCTGGTCCGTCAGTTCTCTGATGTGTTCTCCACACGTTTGGCAGACCAAAGTCATCCAGCACGACATCCGCACACCACCCGGCCTCATCGTGAGGCAGCGGCCCTACCGGGTCCCTGAGGCTCGGAGACAGGCCATCGAGGACGAGGTCTGTGAGATGCTGAAGTCGAGGGTAATCGAGCCATCACGAAGCGCCTGGTCCAGCCCCATCGTCATGGTACCGAAGCCGGACGGCACCCTCCGCTTCTGTAACGACTTCCGCTGGCTCAACGAGGTCTCGGAGTTCGATGGCTACCCGATGCCCCGAGTGGACGAGCTACTGGAGCGCCTGGGGAGGGCTCGGTATATTTCGACGCTCGACCTCACCAAAGGTTACTGGCAAGTTCCCCTCACCGACTCCGCCAAGGAGAAGACGGCGTTCTCCTCACCCAGTGGGCACTGGCAATACCGAGTCCTCCCCTTCGGCCTGCACGGGGCCCCTGCTACGTTCCAGAGGATGATGGACATTCTTCTGCGTCCTCACCAAGCGTACGTGGCGGCGTACCTAGACGACGTAGTCATCCACTCCGAGACCTGGCAGGACCACCTGGAGCGGTTGCGGAGGGTGCTCCTGGAACTCCGACGGGCTGGACTGACCGCCAACCCCCGGAAATGCCATCTCGCCCTCGTCGAGGCTCAGTACCTGGGTTTCCGGGTGGGTAGAGGACTGATCCAGCCCCAGCAGAAGAAAATAGACGCCATCCTGTCGACGCCCCGCCCGGAGACCAAAACTCAGGTACGAGCCTTTTTGGGGTTGGCGGGGTACTATCGTTGTTTTATCCCCGACTTCTCCACCCTATCCACCCATCTCCCCTGACAGACCTGACCAGGAAGGGGCAGCCGGAGAAGGTGCAGTGGGACAGCAGCCTGGACAGGACCTTCCGGGAGATCAAGACCGCCCTGACCACAGAGCCGGTCTTGCGGGCGCCCGACTTCAACTGCCCCTTCCTGCTGCAGACGGATGCCTCGGACACGGGCCTGGGGGCGGTCCTTTCCCAGGTCCGCGAAGGTGAAGAGCATCCGGTCACGTACATCAGCCGTAAGCTGACCCCAGCCGAAACCAGGTATGCGGCGGTGGAGAAGGAAGCCCTAGCCATAAAGTGGGCAGTCCTGGAGCTCCGCTACTACCTGCTGGGACGCCGCTTCACCCTGATGATGGACCACGCCCCGCTGCAGTGGATGGCCCGCGCCAAGGACACCAACGCCAGGGTGACGAGGTGGTTCCTGGCGCTCCAGGACTTCCACTTTACGGTGGTACATCGGGCTGGGACAGCCAACTCCCCGCCCACCCCTATGTTCCCCAGTATATGTGTCTAACTATCGTTACAGGACCAGAGCGACGCTTGGGGGGGGGGGGGGGGGGGCGGTGTGTGACAAGTCTCCCGAGTCCTCATCAGCGTCGCCCTGGCAACTAACCACGATCACCTGCCAGCACTCAGCACGGACCGGATTGGCACAGCTGCAGGCGATCACCACACCACATAAGACACCACACACGGGAACACCAGTCTGAGCACGAACACTCCATGAAGCAGCGCACTAACCTTTCTCTCTCTCTCAGACAGCAGCCTGTGACACTCCGGCCACCCCGTCCCTCTGACGTCACCGCGAGTCACCACTGCACCAACGGGAAGAAGGAAGCACCGCGCACCAAAGACTTCACCTCACTGTTTGTTCACCTGCTCACAATAAACCCACCCTCCGGGGGCTTTTCACCTAGCACTGTGTTGTGTGATTCTTCACCCTGCCACAATACATGTCTTTGTTTATACATATAGATCTATTATTTATTAATTTGTATTTCATATATATATATATATATATATATATATATATATATATATATATATATATATATATATATATATATATATATATATATATATATATATATATATATATGTGTATGTATAAATAATGTATCTATCCATACATTACTTCATCAGAACTTTAGCCGCTAACACATCTCTTACACACGCGACGCACACACTTCGCCGCCATTTCACGCAATGCACTATCCACTCTCTAGTAGCACTCCAATAAACATTTGCTAAGTTGAAAACAATAAAACTTGATCAAATATAACATGAAATTCTCTCTTACATTTGATAATTTGAACATGACATGAACACTTATAATACAATTTAACATTTGATGAAGGGAGCTCATGAAATCGTACCTCTCCTCTCTAGTGTCATTGCATGAAAGAGAACGAACTTCCGAATGCGCTGCGATTTGAACCCTGCACTCACGCATGATGTCAGCCGACGTACATACTGATATGCAGCACGGAGTTTTCAAAATAAAATTCCCCCAAAACGAATATTAACAAACAAATAATCTCTATAAAAAATAAAAATAAAAGATTTATAATCTGGTGTAACAACATATCTCTGCTACATCCACCCCCACTGTTTTACACCAGATTATGCATTACATACAGGCTTGCTAAATTAACAAAGGATGTCACTTTCTGAAATCACCTTAGATTCGTTCAGTTCATAACTATCTCTTTCGAGATTAAGGAAACCCAGGGGTAGCTACTCCCCAAATTACCTACAGAAAACCATGCCTTGTACATAGTTCTACACATGACACCAAGAACATAACCGTTAATGTAATAGTACTCATTATACGCTCAAATTCTGTACTAAACAAAAACAAACAGAAGAAAAAAAATATATAAGTCTTAAAATTTAACCTCTTTTTCTTTGACCCTTTCAAACTTCATGAATTGCATACACTCTCTGAGTAGACATTGACTGTATAAGTCTGTTAACAGGCTTAATAAGTCTCCCAAATCTTGACCTAAAGCCATACTGTAGATCAGGGACTCTTTCATTCCTCACTTGACATTGACATAGAAGTTTCTGCAACAGTTGACATATACTCATCAACTTCAGAAGCACAGTCTTCACTTAGAACCGCAGTTACAGAAGAATCAGACACCAATAAACATACAGATAAAGTAGAATCAAGCAAGTTGTTCGAATCTGCTTTTCCCACAGGTGCTCCAGTCATTTCAGTGTCACGATTCACAGCTGTGTCCCCAATTGCCTCACTCTGATCAGCATTAGAGCACTCTACAGACTCAATGTGTGTCACATCTGTGGCAGCATTAAGATCTGCAACCCAATGAGAGGTCCGATCATCACTCTGAGTTTGATCATCTCCATCACATGATACACAGACAATGGAATCCTCAACACCATCAACACAGTCACTTCCCTCATTCCAAGCTGGCACCGGCAAGAAACTGACAGGCATCAACAGATTACGGTGCACCGTTTTGGTACGATCAGTCCCAGGATTCCTTATCTGGTAAGTGTTCAGTGCACCCCTTTTTCCCACAACAACATACACAACTTTTTCCCATCGGTCTGCTAACTTCTTTTTCCCTCGCTTGCTCTTATTTGCCAGGAGTACTCGGTCACCCAACTCAAGAGAATGACCTTTCCCTTTTCGATCATAATACTCTGCTTGTTTGGCTTGCTGTCTTTTAGCATACATACTTGTGAACATCAACAGTCTCGTTATTCAACATGACATTTTCGAATAGGATATCCACTGGTAATCTTGGTGTCCGGCCGAACATCAAGAAGAACGGTGGAAACCCAGTGGCCTCATGTCTTGTACAATTGTACGCGAAAGTAAGAGTGTTCAGCATCTGCGGCCACTTGACTTTAGATCTCGGAGGCAGCGAATGAATGATGTTTTATAAACAAAGTTCGGGAGGAGCACGTTCAGATAATTGACACAGGTGGAGAGCAATCAGCTAATCATCAATAAGAGGTATATATACACGCAGCAGTCTTGCCTCTGTTCATTGACAGTTTTCCAGCACAGACGGCATTTCCGGCAGTTCGCCCCGCCCGCCCAAGCTGTCTACATGGCTCGAAGCAACTCTACAATACTAAAATCTTTTCCTTAAAAATGTATAAGCTATCTAAAAACCTCTTTCGGCCGCTTCCATCAGCATTCACGAGCCAACCGCGAGCAGTGCTCGGACACCGCACATACTTGCAACAGGGAGAACTACAACAGTTCCTGTCTTAAGATAAAGTATTACAACTCTTTTACTTTTCTTTTCTTGCGATCTTTTCCGCCTCTGTGTACTACAGTACAGACAGATACTTTTCACACAGGAGAAGTGCGTTCATCATGTACGCGCACGCGGTCGCCGTGGTGATGAACGATCAATATACTTGCTGCTGGTAAAGCGAGTGAGGCTAAATCACTAAAATACTGGCAATGCAACAGTGCTTATTATGCCAAACAATCAGCTACTAGTTGGAATCAGCTGATAATCACCGCCTTGATTCAATACTTCTCAACTTGACGCTCACATAAACTCGGTCACAGTCAGGGCTCGACACAGTGCGACCATAATCGCATTTGTGACTATAAATAGATGTGTGCGAACTAGGGTTGCCACCCGTCCCGTAAAATACGGAATCGTCCCGTATTTACAAGCAAAATGACGTGTCCCGTATCAAACCAATACGGGACGCGATTTGTCCCGTATTTTTACACAGGTCCACACATAGTTCAATAAACACATACGGATTTTGCAGTGTGGAGAATACTGATAGCAAATATAAAGAAATCAATTTCACAATAAGTAGTACAGGAGCTCATTTGTGCGTGATTGTGTTTTAGTTGCCGGAGTCTCGAGAACATGCGCTGTGCCAGTGTGCCTGCAAACTTGCGAGGTGTTTTAAAAACATGTCGAGCTCGCCTATAGTTTTTTTAAATGGATAATATATTAATATAATATTCCATACATTATCAGAGCTTGGCAGACAGAATTATTATTTTTTAGACAGGTTAATTAATAGATTATAGCCTAATAAATGTTATCATTAATTTATAATTCATCTAGGCTATATTCATCATACATAATAAATAATCCTGTCATATAAAGTTTGACATTTAAAAAAATATAAGATAAAGATTATAAGATTAGATAAAAATGGGACAAATAATTACATGATAATATAGTCATAATTTAAGTAAATTAATAAAATAAAATATATATATTTTTTTTAAATTCAAAAAAGTGATTACTGGTTCAGAATGACTGCTTAAAGGGACAGTTCACCCAAAAATAAAAATTCTGTCATCATTTGCTCACCCTCAAGTTGTTCCAAACATGTATACATTTCTTTGTTATGTTGAACACATAGGAAGATTACTGTGGAAGTCAATGGTGCCCCCAAAGCAGCCTGCGTACAGGCTGAACTTTGAACTTTCTTCAAAATATCTTCTTTTGTGTTCAGCAGAGTGGGTGTCATGAATGGGTGTCCCTTATTTTGCCACACTGAAGGTGGCAACCCTAGTGCGAACTAAACAATGTATTTGGGAGCACCCGCTTTCTTAAATGTAACATCAATACCTTATAGTAGGGCAGGCTATTGTATTACATGCGTATCAATGATTGATATGCCATCTTATATTTATATATATTTTATGAAACAGAAAAATCCAAAGGCTATGATTTCATTGAATTAATGTGAGAGATCACATTTCAAAATCTGAATGTGGCACCATTGTGCGTTCTACTGGCTTGAACAATGCTTCAGAATGCTTAAGTTCAGAGCATTTCACAATCAATGAATAGCATACATTTTTTGCAAAGCAAATTTGAATCAACAATGACAACATATTACAATATAAATCACTGTAAAGAAAACGGTGTATAGTTGTAAGACTGTATTTTATCTCTCTCATATGAATTTGAATGAGCATCCTGCAATAATAAGGCATACACATTTCAAAATAAGAGTCCATTCGGTTACACAAATGTGTTTCTCCATTCGTCCGTCTAACTTTTTCTCCCACAGGAGCGCAGTTTTCTCTGGCTAATTTTCTCCACTGCCACAGCAGTGCTATTCTCTCTGCTCCTACTGGAGCTCAGTTTCTCTGGCTTATTTTCTCCATTGCCACAGCAGTACTGTTCCCTCTGCTCCTACTGGAGCTCAGTTTCTCTGGCTAATTTTCTCCATTGCCACAGCAGTGCTGTTCCCTCGGCTCCTACTGGAGCTCAGTTTCTCTGGCTAATTTTCTCCTACTACAGCAGTGCTGTTCCCTCTGCTCCCACAGGAGCTGAGTTTCTCTGGCTAATTTTCTCCATTGCCACAGCAGTGCTATTCTCTCTGCTCCTACTGGAGCTCAGTCTCTCTGGCTAATTTTCTCCTACTACAGCAGTGCTGTTCCCTCTGCTCCCACAGGAGCTGAGTTTCTCTGGCTAATTTTCTCCATTGCCACAGCAGTGCTGTTCCCTCTGCTCCTACTGGAGCTCAGTTTCTCTGGCTAATTTTCTCCACTGCCTCAGCAGTGCTGTTCCCTCTGCTCCCACAGGAGCTGAGTTTCTCTGGCTAATTTTCTCCATTGCCACAGCAGTGCTGTTCCCTCTGCTCCTACAGGAGCTGAGTTTCTCTGGCTAATTTTCTCCTCTACTACAGCAGTGCTATTCTCTCTGCTCCTACAGGAGCTGAGTTTCTCTGGCTAATTTTCTCCTACTACAGCACTGCTATTCTCTCTGCTCCCTCAGGAGCTCAGTCTCTCTGGCTAATTTTCTCCACTGCCTCAGCAGTGCTGTTCCCTCTGCTTCCACTGGAGCTCAGTTATCTGGTTAATTTTCTCCACTGCCAAAGAAGTGATGTTCTTTCCCAGAAACCTCAATGCTATGTGACGGCCAGGAGATGTTTAAAGCATTTCAATTCTCTTATAAACATGCCGTTCCCCGATATTTCTCTCCTTTCAATCACCTCATTTATTTCTACCTTAATACATCAAAGGTTACTTGAGCTGCATCCAGTTTTCCACAATTGATGTACAGCAATTCCTCCCCCGAGATAAACAATTCACCAACCTCTCTCTGATCAAAGGGATTCAAAGATCCCAGCCCACCCGTCCCGACACCAGACAACCTATAACGCTGGTATCCTCAAAGGTATTGACACCCTCCGCACAGCCTACCAGCCCCTCAGTACCGCCCGAACACTCAACGCCATGTTCTCCTAGCCTTTTCTGGTTTCCTTAGATGCTTGGATTTCATCTACATTTTCAACCTCTCATCGCCAACCTAATCATATCAGTCAGAACCAAATTATGCATTATTTTCCTGTTAACACTGTGAAGCTGCTTTGAACCAATTGGCATCGTAAAAAGCGCTATAAATAAAGGCGAGGTGACTGACCAGTCAGTTCTGGCTTAATTTCAATGGAGAAGTTCTCCCCTGGAACCCCAGTTTCACATGATTCTAACAAACCTGCGACTCGCTTTTGGTTCCAGAAACACCTCAAATCCTTTCTCCAACTATCAGGGGTCCCAGCAAGTCACTCCTTCCGCATTGGGGCAGCAACCTCAGCAGCCCAAAAAGGCCTCTCCCAACAGCAGATCCAAGCTCTCGGGAGATGGTCTTCCGACGCTTTCCAAAGCTATATCAGGACCAATCGGTTCCACATCAAAAAAGCCCACCAAACCCTTATTGACTAGTACACAGTGAGAATATCCCGATCAAACACTCATATTTTCCTCCTTATGTTCTCAGGCTCCAGTAAGAAATGGAAAGTTTCCATGGACGCAGCACAGGGGGAAGTTCCTCACAGCTTGAAAGAGTGGAACATTTCCACGCCATATGTAAGAGAGGAAGTTCCACGCAGCACGAAAGAGTGGAAGTTCCACGCAGTATGTAAGAGAGGAAGTTCCTTGCAGTATGAAAGAGAGGAAGTTCCTCGCAGTACGAAAGAGAGGAAGTTCCTCGCAGCACGAAAGAGTGGAAGTTCCACGCAGTATGTAAGAGAGGAAGTTCCTTGCAGTATGAAAGAGAGGAAGTTCCTCGCAGTACGAAAGAGAGGAAGTTCCTCGCAGTACGAAAGAGTGGAAAGTTTCCACGCAGTATGAAAGAGAGGAAGTTCCTCGCAGTATGAAAGAGTGGAAAGTTTCCACGCAGTATGAAAGAGAGGAAGTTCCTCGCAGTACGAAAGAGTGGAAAGTTTCCACGCAGTATGAAAGAGAGGAAGTTCCTCGCAGTACGAAAGAGTGGAAAGTTTCCACGCAGTATGAAAGAGAGGAAGTTCCTCGCAGTACGAAAGAGTGGAAAGTTTCCACGCAGTATGAAAGAGAGGAAGTTCCTCGCAGTACGAAAGAGTGGAAAGTTTCCACGCAGTATGAAAGAGAGGAAGTTCCTCGCAGTACGAAAGAGTGGAAAGTTTCCACGCAGTATGAAAGAGAGGAAGTTCCTCGCAGTACGAAAGAGTGGAAAGTTTCCACGCAGTATGAAAGAGAGGAAGTTCCTCGCAGTACGAAAGAGTGGAAAGTTTCCACGCAGTATGAAAGAGAGGAAGTTCCTCGCAGTACGAAAGAGTGGAAAGTTTCCACGCAGTATGAAAGAGAGGAAGTTCCTCGCAGTACGAAAGAGTGGAAAGTTTCCACGCAGTATGAAAGAGAGGAAGTTCCTCGCAGTACGAAAGAGTGGAAAGTTTCCACGCAGTATGAAAGAGAGGAAGTTCCTCGCAGTACGAAAGAGTGGAAAGTTTCCACGCAGTATGAAAGAGAGGAAGTTCCTCGCAGTACGAAAGAGTGGAAAGTTTCCACGCAGTATGAAAGAGAGGAAGTTCCTCGCAGTACGAAAGAGTGGAAAGTTTCCACGCAGTATGAAAGAGAGGAAGTTCCTCGCAGTATGAAAGAGTGGAAAGTTTCCACGCAGTATGAAAGAGTGGAAAGTTTCCACGCAGTACGAAAGAGAGGAAGTTCCTCGCAGTATGAAAGAGTGGAAAGTTTCCACGCAGTACGAAAGAGCTGAAAGTTTCCACGCAGTACGAAAGAGCGCAAAGTTTCCACGCAGTACGAAAGAGCGGAAAGTTTCCACGCAGTACGAAAGAGCGCAAAGTTTCCACGCAGTACGAAAGAGCGGAAAGTTTCCACGCAGTACGAAGAGTTGATGTTTCCATGCAGAGTAGGAAGTTTCCACGCAGCAAGGAAGTGTTTAATAATGTTTTTAATATTGTTGCCTCTCCCATATTTCCCTTTTTCTGTTTTCTCTTGCAGGCAATCCCCCTTCACGATGCGCCACAACCACCCTCAGGGGCCTACCGGTCAAGCAATCAGGCCTTTCTCAAATGCCAGCCCGCCAAGCTCGGTTTTTGGGGGGGGTATTTAGCCAGGCGGCTGTCCTATGCTTTAACATTTTTGGGGGGTACTTTGGGTTCGGGCCATATTCCGAGCTCGAAGCCCTCCCCCCGGACAGCACGCCAAATACGCATTTAAATTACTCTCCATAAATTATATGTAAGTGTGAACTCGTGAAATGATGTTTTATAAACAAAGTTCGGGAGGAGCACGTTCAGATAATTGACACAGGTGGAGAGCAATCAGCTAATCATCAATAAGAGGTATATATACACGCAGCAGTCTTGCCTCTGTTCATTGACAGTTTTCCAGCAACCCTCCACCACCCCTTTTCACCACTTTTATTCATCAACCACTTACATACACGGGGGGTACTTTGGGTTCGGGCCATATTCCGAGCTCGAAGCCCTCCCCCCGGACAGCACGCCAAATACGCATTTAAATTACTCTCCATAAATTATATGTAAGTGTGAACTCGTGAAATCATATCACCCAGGGTACGTTTGTATCTCTCTGTTTGTCCATTACCCATGGGATGATACGAGGTTGTGTGTGATTTTCCCACACCCGACAATCTCAACAATTCAATCATAAGAGCGCTCTCAAAGTTTGCACCCCTGTCAGAATGGATTCGGTGTGGAAACCCATAAATACAGAAAAACTTATTCCACAGGACACATGCAACAGCTTCTGCAGTCTGATTTGGGCACACATAAGCACAAGCGAGCTTTGTGAAATGATCAGTGACCACCAACACATCAACCGTCTTATTGTTGGAATCTTCCGCTGACCAAAAGTCAATACAAACCATTTCAAGAGGGGTACTCGTGTGAATTGATACAAGTGGAGCCCTTGCCTCTGGTTCAGGCCTCTTACTCAAAATACATCTCTTACACTCATTGACATATGTCTTTATGTCCTCCTCCATAGACTCCCAGAATAACCGCTGCCTAGCCAACCACAGTGTGCGATGCTGACCCTGATGACCAGCGTTATCGTGTACCCCCTTCAGAACAGTACCTCGAAGAGCTGTTGGCACCACAAACTGGTAGGTTTTCGTCCTAGACACTGGATTCTAAGAAACTCTGTACAAAACACCCAACCTCAAGGTAAGTTTACCCCATTGACGTAGAATCTTCACAGTTCTTTTAGACTCAAACACTTTTTCTCTGCGAGATGGACGTCTTCCTCTTTCAACAAAGAACTTCACTCTATCAATCGCGGGGTCCTGACTTTTCCAGCAATTCATCATGAGTCAGGCTATGGAGTTCACTCTGCTCTACATCCGCTAAACTCTCTAAATGCTGCACATACAACATGCTTCTAATTTCTGCACCCTGCTCCCAGTCACGGTGAGAATGAAGAACAGCTGACAAATCTTGGTGGGAGAATTTCCCCATAAGGTAAGTGGACCCTACTAACACATGTTCACTTATATTTGCAGGCTCTGACAGCCCATCTACCACTTCACCAGCTGCACGTTCACACGAAAGATGGAACATGTCCTGCACCTGCTTAACAGCAACAGACTCGGCCTCATGCAGCAAGATGTCATAAGGTGTCCTCGTCAATCTGTGCAAAATTCTCGAAGTTGCAAACGGTTCTCTGCTTAATGCATCTGCCACTATATTTTTCGGTCCGGGGACATACAGAATATCAAAATCATAAGGCGCCAGCTTCGCTACCCACCGTTGTTCACATGCATCCAGCTTGGGCTTCGTGAGAATGTACTTTAGTGGGTTATTATCAGTCCACATAGTGAACCTGTGTCCCCGCAGCCAGTGACTGAACTTATCACAAATAGCCCACTTCATCGACAAAAACTCAAGTCTATGTGCTGGGTACTTTGACTGTGCATGATTTAAAGACTTTGACGTGAAGGCAATAGGCCTTGCCACAGCACATCCCTCCTGAACCTGCGAAAAAACGGCTCCAAGCCCACTAGTGGAGGAATCTACAGAAAACAGAAACGGCTTTGAAAAATCTGGGTGCGCAAGCAGAACTTGACTCACCAAGGCAGACTTCAAACTCTCCAGGGCTGCTCTACAGTCGTCAGTCCGATCTGTCGGAGAAAATGTGTGACTTCTTTTCGGTCGCTTCACACCTCTACCCATTCTAGGTCTTTTCTGTCCTGTCAACAGCTGAAACAACGGTTTAGCCAGCATAGAACAATTTTCTATGAAATGCTGGTAGTACACCACCATACCTAAAAAGGACCTTATCTTACTCGCTGATGGTGTAACACAATCCCTCTCCATCAAATCCTTCTCAGATATATTCACAATGGCACAATTTTTTGCCGAATCACTGGCCACCCCCTCTTCAGACACAATATGACCCAAACATTTTACTGACTTCCTCAAAAACCTACATTTTGAAGGAGACAATTTCAAATAGTGATCTTTTAGGCGGCGAAACACCATCTCAAGTCTTTCCAAACTCTCCTCCTCGGTCTTCCCCAAAACCAACAGATCGTCTAAATAACAAAGAAGGCTCAAGAAATTCTGGTCACCAAACACAGTCAGCATCATTCTCATAAATGTTGCTGGACTGTTGCACAGTCCCTGAGGTAAACGATTATATTCATGAAGCCCCATTGGTGAACAGAACGCCGTAAACTTCTTGTCATCTTTGTGCAACGAGATGTTATAGTACCCGGAAGTCAGATTCATAGTACTAAAGTACGCGTTTCCACCCAGTGCTGCAAGAACATTCGCTTGGTGAGGGAGAGGGTGAGCATCCTTAACCGTGCGTGCGTTCAACCATCGGAAATCAGTGCATATCCTTAAGTCACCATTTTTCTTCCACACTAAGACCAATGGTGATGCATATTCACTACTCGACCTCCTAATGATCTCCTTGTCCTCCATTTCATCTAAAGTCTCTTTCAACTTCACGTAATGAGCAGGGGAAAGACGCCGGTATGGGAGACAAAAGAGCCTGTCATCCGTAACTCTGATACGATGACAGAAACCTTTCGCTTCACCACAGTCTAAACTGTGCCTGGAAAACACGCTCTAATATTTTTCAACGAGATCTACCAACTTGTTCTTCCAAAAGGGAGACACTTCACTATCCCTGACATTCAGATCAATCAGCCCCAGGTCATCCAACCTGCTGTCACCTATCACACTTGCTCCAGATGTAGAGCCTTCCACCGTAAGACTACCACATGACCTGTCAGAACGTACCACACCTGCATTTTGACTAAACACTCTGTCAGTGGTTTGATCGAGGTCCTCCAAAGCGACGCAAGGGTACACATCAGCCACTTTTGCATTTTTCCTCAACACAATTTTGGTATTGGTCGGGTTGATCATCTTTACTGGCAGCCATCGATCACCCCATAAAGACAACCCTCCCAATCAGCACATCTCGATGTGTACAACGTGAAGTACTCGGTTCAATGACTACTGTGCTCCCTACTGACACTACTGACCCTGGAGGCAAACGACCCCAAACAAGATGTTCGCTTCTTGGCTGGAGTGTCACAGCTGACCTCAGTCTCAGAGTACTCACCTTGTCGGGGATCAAGTCACCCCTCCATCTCTCTATACACGAAAGCATTCGTAAAAATTTGACATTTTCAGATTGCCTGGTTGAGTCAGGTCTATTAACCACCTTCCAAAATTGGTCTGTGCGCTTCATCTGACTTATTAGAGGTTTCAAGACATTTGTGCCAAGTTCTGACCCCTCACAATCAGAACCGAGACAATGAAACTGACCTCGTACACTTCAAGCTTCAGATTGCACACACCATCCGGAGTAGTTTGTTTGCCACCACAACCCACCAAGACAATATCTGAAGAGCTCAGGACATCTTGGTCCAGCACCCCAGCATCTCCAAGTTGAGGAAGTACTTCCGCACTCAGAGTGGTTGCCATGGAGCCACTGTCCAACATCCCCTGAAGTTCAACTTTGTCCTGTAGCAACACACTTGCATAAAATAAACTGTCACTTTGCTCAACTTGCATGCTGTTCAGCAGAATGACTGTTTTGTTTTGACAATGCTTTCACAGATAAAGATATACACAGATTCAAGATCAGTCTCAGAGGAATTACTACACAGCCCCACATCGCCCTCTTTACGAAGGGAGCTGTCTAGTTTCCCTGAGGGGTTTTGTCTCGCTGACCGGAGCCCACCCTGGACGTAGTTCTCTGACTGTTGCAGTTGTAGCTCGCGTGTCCAGCTGCAAAACACTTGAAACACAGGTTATACATTTTACAGTGAGCAGTCGTGCTATGTTCACTACTTTGACACACTCTACATTCGCAAATCTTATTGCCTGTTAGATTAGGCCGGGGGCCCCGCAGAGACTGAGTGTTGCACACTAACACATTTTCCAGTAAAGACAGCACTTTGTCTAACACATTCTCATCGGCTGCGCCTGCCCCCTGATCAGACTTAGAAGGCGAGACAGTCTCAACAGCTTCTGGTTCCGAGACAACAGTGGTGAATTGTTTGACAGCTTGACTTGTCAACTTCCGTTCTCTTAACAATTCATCAAGTTGCTCTTGCACCTCAGATGCAGTCCATGACTGTACAGGTTTACTCTTAAAAAAAAAGCTAACTCTCTGTCAGGACAGCTACGAATGAACATGACTGCTACCTCTTTGCTCCTGTTGTCCAGAGTTCTGCCTTCCCATTTCAAACTCTGCTCAGCTACATCTGCTGCCTTATTCAGTCTTATCCAAAAATCCCAAGCACCCTCTTTGGGAAATGGTTTCACGGAATAGAAATCAGCCAACGGGATACCCGAACTGCTCTGGTCCCCGAAGTGCTGCTTCAACACAGAAAAGACAGAATCAACAGTAGGAGTCATTGAACCATTGCGCAGCCATACTCTCATCACATGTCTGGCCCGCCCCATAACTCTGTTCATGATCTCATCAACAATTTCAGAATCCGTCACATCAAGTTTGTTCAAATAAATCCCCATCATGTCTTCCCATTCCATGACTGAATATTTGTCCGAACTATCTCCTCTAAAGTGTGGTGGTGCGGACACCTCAGCTTTCAGAATCAAGTTCATCAGAAAAATCAGGCCTCATCATACTTTCTCTAATTGATTGTCCAATCTCGACACCAATTTGTTTTATGAGGTTACTCATTTGACCAGACATTTCTGATTCCTGAGAAGCAAACTCATAGTTACTGGCTGCAGCGAGTGGACTACCACACATTTGATCTCTGTCATCGGGGGAAAGACCAATCATTTTACCCCGGCCTGTACTACAGTACTCAGGATCTTCAAACAGCTTTGCTTTGTCAGGCGTATTCAAGAGACTGCCCCGCCCTCTACCCGCTGTAAACGTATTGTCCCACCCCAACTCACTTCGTTTAGCAGCCATTCCGCTCAGGTGTCAGAATGGTCTCAAAACAAAAACATTAAACAAAATAAAATTAAACAAACATTAAACATTATAAACATTAAACAAAATAAAATCTCAATGGTACTGAACCTGTTTAAACTCAGAAAATGAAAGAAAAAAAAATGTATAAAAAATATTAAATCGTCCTTAACGCTCATATGAGAGAGATCACTTTTGTCCTCCAAAAAAAATAAGTCCTTTGATGATACGAAGTGCCTCCACTAACAGTTCAGTCAAAATAGGTTAGATTGCGATACTCTGATGATCCAGCACGCTGCTCACTCGATCCAGCTCAGTCACAACTCACCAATCCAACAATCTGCACTTCGCCCATGTGCGTCTTCAATGTTGATTTCTGCAACAGATTTTCCTCCCAGGCACAGCTCAATCCATAAGATATCCGAACACCACTGAAGAAACAGCAACAGCAACAGATGACAGAAGTCCCGTCTCGCCTCCAGCTCCCCTCAACGGCAGTCACACTTCACAGAATTTCACCTGCTGTTGCACTTGTGCATATGTAGAGTGACAAATAAAGTGATTTGATTTGATTTGATTTGACATTAACAATCCCAGTGGTCAACAACGATCAACCATTCGATGGGTCACGGCACCAGTTTTGTAGCGGTTGTTCCTCTGCGTTGTGTTTCATTTTTGATGATGGTGGTAATAAAAGGATTTTTCCACACAAATCTGGTTTATCAAAGGCGATTTAATGTTAGCACCTGTGTGATAAAACACACAAACAGACAGGCACTGCTATCAGCAACTTTCTCTTAGCCATGCCTCTCCTCTCCAGTGTCATTGCAGGAAAGAGCGCAAAACACACACATACACACATTATATATATATCATAGTGATAGTATGAGTAATACTCATTCATAATTATAAAAATAATAATACATTTCCAACCCTCTCATTCTTATATACTAATAATACAAAACAGCATTACTGTGTTTCTGGAATTCATATTAACATACCTGTGTGATAAAACAGACAAACAGACAGGCACTGCTATCAGCAACTTTCTCTTAGCCATGCCTGTTAACCACAAAACACATGTTAAGTACACCAGGTAGTTGACCACAAAACACAATGAATACCATGTACAAAATACATTAATAGAATAAAATATATATAACCTTCGACTAAAAAAATTGATTTACGTATACATACATGTCTTTGTTTATACATATAGATCTATTATTTATTATTTTGTATTTCATTATATATATATATATATATATATATATGTGTGTGTGTGTGTGTGTATGTATAAATAATGTATCTACTACTTCATCAGAACTTTAGCCGCTTACACCTCTCTCACACACGCCACACACTTCGCCGCCATTTCACGCAAACTAGTAGCACTCCAATAAACATTTGCTAAGTTGATAACTCGAAGTAAAACTCGATCAAATATAACATCACATGAAATTCTCTCTTCATTTGAACATGACATGAACACTTATAATACAATTTAACATTTGATGAAGGGAGCTCATGAAATCGTACCTCTCCTCTCCAGTGTCATTGCAGGAAAGAGAACGAACTTCCGATTGCGCTGCGATTTGAACCCCGCACTCACACATGACGTCAGCCGACGTACATACTGATATGCAGCACGCAGTTTTCAAAATAAAATTCCCCCAAGACGAATATTAACAAACAAATAATCTCTATAAATTTTTTTTTTTTTAAATGATTTATAATCTGGTGTAACAACATATCTCTGCTACACCTGCATCAGCTCACTCTCAGCTGATTCACTCCTACCTATAGGAATAGGACGGCTATCTATATAGCATATATATAGGGGCCAATTATTATTATCAGCAGCTATCACATTGCTCATGAGCTAATTAAACAACAAATTCTGCGGGTGAACCACATAGGAACTGCAATCAGGAGGCTGTCTTTGGTACAATGCAGTTTTAAGGAGAAAATACTCAGCAAGGGTGTTGACTGATAAATTTGCACATAGTTTGTCTTGAAGTATATTAAAAATACCACACAGACATGTAGCGACTGAGGCAAATCCGACACATAATCGCCTGTTACATTTAACAAATATGTTTGAAATGCTTTGTGCTTAGTAACAGACCTTCCCCCAACACAAAAGAGAAAGGTCCTCAGTTACCCGGGATACTAACTGATAAGACATTTTATGGCCCTTAAAAATGTGGCCACATAGAAAGGCCATAGCTAAAGACGCAAAGCCTGTAAAACACACGCTTTTGCCTCAAGTTATAGAAAAACTGTCTATAAATGAACATGCACCCCTGGACATTGTATGTACACATATAATTGTCTTGTAAAGTGTCCCTTGTAGGCTATGTTATTTTGTTTATGCATGTCTTATGGACAACTTATTAGTTCATGTAACCTCATATATGTTGTGTCTTTTATCAAATTAATGCTCGCTTCACGACTTACACTTTCATGTATGTCACTTGTAGGAGCCAATGTGTGTTTGTTGCATTAATTGGAGTATATATGGGCACAGGCCCATTGAATCTTGCTCGAAACAAAGAGCCATAAATCTCCCACAGAAGAATTTCCTGCTGGGAAAGCCCAAAGCCCATTGGTCAACTCGACCATCGAGGGTGGGATTTCTCTAAGACTCTTAAGAGAGACGCTGCAGATCCACTCCTTCTTCTCTTCTGCCTGGCTGAAACAACACCTCATCTCGGCCAGCAGGCCAGATAAGGCCTACCCACACAGCCTTGTGTGTGTGTAGGACAGGAAACCAGATGCCACTACACGGTCAGTTGGGCCAACTTCCTCAACCTCGATGGAGTCAAAGCAACCATGCAAGTTCACTGTTGTTCCTTCACTCATCAGGGAAGGAAACAATCGCAACTGCAAAACCATCGGACGGAACCATCAAGACTTCTCCTGTGAACGTATATCTGGACGACTTCCCTGGCAAATGCAAGTAATGTACTAAGAAATACAAGTCGCTGTGTAGTTAGTAAAACTGTAAACTCCTTTGCTCAGACAAAGGAACTTATCAGGGGAGATTCTCCTAGGTTCAGACTCTTTGCATATCTTCATCCTTCTACACTGACCTGGTTCTTCTAACCACTTTAACTTTACCTCGTGCCATGTATGTTTTGTGTATGTATATGTAATGTCAGTTTAATCTTGTTCGTGATTTAGTTAAGTTTGTGCACAACATATGTTTGATTCTGACTCCCCGCTACAAACAAGTTGTCCCTTAAATGATCAATCTTGTTATGCCTTCTAGGCACTTGTGTAAATACAAAGGAAGAAATATTTTTCTGTGGCCATGAAAAATATCCTTTTCTTAGAATTTATTATTAATCAATACTGAACGTTTGTAGCGTGGCCACATAAGGGGAAGCATATTTATATTAGATCAACTAATAAGAGTGATTAGTTGGTCATTTGTTTTAAATGCTTTCTCCTGTGTTCTGTATTTCTCCCTAACCTGTCTGTGTTATTGAGCTGTATTTCCCCTCTCGCGAGATTCGTTCGGGCGAGACGGAGTGTCACGTGCTGTCACGTCACCCAAACAGGAACTGAGAGGGTGTTTTTAAATATATAGTACCGGCAAAACAGGTGGACGAGAGGGCGCTCATTCATTCACTGATACGGACCCGATCGTATTGGATTGCCTGGGTTTTTGCTGGCTGAGTTTTGGAGCTTTTACAGCCGATCTTCTGTGGAGTATACCCGTTTCACGGGACTGTGGATTACTCATACCGGAGGACTTTAATCAGCTAGACAACACACAGATACTGCTCACGGATTTGTCATCATTGCCGGTGAGAGCGATCTGACTCTGTACATAGTACAAGCTCTGACATAGAGACATATGCAACTTCTCACACACACACATACACACACATTCACAATGTTGCAAATGTTATGCTGGATATTATATGTTGTCTTGTAAATACACTGGTGATTTTGGCTATACGGCTTGGGTTGTCTTGTGTTTTATATCCCTCCATATTTTTTGATTTATCTAAAAGGAACGAGGGTTCCCAATAATTAGTGTAAACTCCCTATAGCTGTGTAGTGGATTGTTACACGTTCATAGGATGAACTGATTGATTGATTGTAATGTTAATGTAGCTACATCAAGTTGATCTATTTAACTGATTCAAATATTGATAATTAATCATAATGAATAATCATAGTGAGTTATGAATAATTATTAATATTTCCCCTCTGAGCTAATTCAGATTATGACAGATTATGGTGGAGAAACGGGGCATCATTTTAAATAATTGTTTGCAGGCGGACCCAATAATCAATCATGTGGTGTTCCAAAAACTTTCTTAACATCATAAATGCACGTACACGTTTCTGATAAAATCAGCAAAACTATATGTAACAATGTTCTAAAGTGAGGTGAGGAAGAAGATGAGGGGTCGGCTTTCTGGGACTTGTAAGTGCTCTTTATTATTCCTTTAAGTCAGTCAACAAAATGTGTGCACATCGCACCAAACATAAAATACTCAAAACTCGTGTTATATATCGATTGTCGGTGTGCTGGAACAAGTCTGAAAAAGTCAGCTGAAAAAGATTTCATATTTTGTTGAATGTCTCTGATTCTTTAGTGTTGTTCATGGACTTGTTTCTCTTGTTCGGTGTATTTAGGGGTTAGAGCTCCACCTAGTGGCGAGTTTGAATTCTGCGATTTCCTGTATTTCCATGAATCTGTCAGGGTTCTGTCACTTCGGTCTAGTTTATTTTTTTTAATTTTTTTTAATTTTATAAAAAAAAAAATTTCGGTCTAGTTTACTCTTGGTTTGTGACAGAGCCCTGACACTCCTGTATTGTTTGTCTTGTCTTGTGTGAGCGCACAGCTTTGAGCATGCTCGAGCTGCGTGCTCATCTGTCCTTGTGTTTTGTGTGCGGGGCGTGGTGTTCGGATCCCAGCACTTCGGTCTAGTTGGGGTTTCGGTTTTGTGTTGGGATTCGGACATTCATGCTCCGCGTGTTTGTTTTTTGTTACGAGCGCACAGAATGAGCATTGCTTGTTCTCGTGCGCTCTGTCTTGTTGTGTGAGCATGCGCTCTTCTGTCCGAGTGTGTTTGTGTAGCACGCGGTTCGTGTTTACATCGGCCGCGTGCTTTCATGTGATGTTTTGTGTTGTGTAGCACGTGAAGTCAAGTCAAGTCTGTTTTTCCCCCTCGGGGTAGTTTGTTTTTGTCTTGTTTTATTTTATTATCCACATTAAAAGGCCCTTATTTTTGCATCTTTGAGTCCTCGCTTCATCTCTTCAACAAACCCTGACAGAATCAGGAATTAGTGAGTGCTCCATGCGGGCAGCGGTAAAGATGGCTCTCTTTAATCGCCAAATATCACTGTAATCTTTGCAACAGCATCGCTTGTAAGTATTTGTTGATATACATTGATGTTGATAATGTTTTTATATAATTGTGAATTGTTTCAGTTAAAAGGAGTTATTAATCATTTCCATATAGGACATTAGCGTCATACCGTAATCATTATTTACATTACAAAATGTCATGTTTATTTGCAAGTATCACAGAATACTAGATTAATGTGGATGTTGATATGCTGTAATTATTAATTTCTGGATGTTATTATTGAAATATGTTTATTTGTTTATTTGTAGTTTCACTCCATACCCAAGACCATTAAACTTGTGGGCAATCAAACTTGTTGTCTTCAGAGTCGTGTGAGGGAAGGGAGTTTATCTGACTGTTAAAACAGAAACTATGTTGAGGAAAGTACAGTCGGCTACTTTCAGCAGTTCCTCTCTGCGTTCTCCTCACCCGAGTCCCAGAGTGCGTGTGGTTCTCTCTCTCCCAGGTCTCGTCCAATTAACAAACAGTGTATGAATATTATGCTGACAACTTTACAGGTCTGAGGTCAGATTAGATCTAAATATTCTAAACATCGGAGCCATCATGCCGGAGACGGGTTTATTGAGGATGACATGTCGATTAAACAATTATAAAATAGGAATATTCCAAAGATCGGAGTCATCACGCCGGAGACGGGTTTATTGAGGATGTTGTGTCGATTAGTACTAAGTTTTGGACATTGCACAGAGCATCATACATTAGGGCAGGGAAGAAGTAGAGGAGAATAGAAGGAAAATAAGGAAAAGGTTTTAGATAAGGTTAAGTACTCGCGGAAGAGATGAGTTTTCAGCTGTCGTTTGAATGTTGACAGTAATTCTGCAATTCGGATGGAGGTGAGAAGATCGTTCCACCAGCAGGGAACGGTGATTGTAAATGTTCTGGAGAGGGATTTTCTGCCTCCTTGTGATGGTACCACAAGCCGTTGCTCCTTAGCTGAGCGAAGGCTTCTGGTGGGGGTGTAGACTTGTAGGAGCGAGTCAAAGTATGCAGGAGCTGAGCTCGTGGTGGATCTGTAAGCGAGCGTAAGCGACTTGAACTTGATGCGAGCAGCGAATGGTAGCCAGTGCAGAGAGATGAAGAGTGGTGTGACGCTCCAAATGATCCAGAATGCAGCAGCACGTCTTATCTTCAACGAACCCAAAAGAGCCCACCCCTTTTGGGTTCGTTGAAGATAAGACGTGCTGCTGCATTCTGGATCATTTGGAGCGTTTTGATCGCATATGATGGAAGTCCAGCCAGAAGCGCATTGCAGTAGTCCAGCCTAGAAATTACCAGGGCCTGGACGAGAAGCTGGGTTGTTAGAAAAGGTCTGATGTTCCTGATGTTGTGGAGCGCAAACCTGCATGAGCGAGCTGTCTTTGAAATGTGGTCTTTGAAGGACAGCTGGTCGTCAAAGATTATGCCAAGGTTTCTGACCGACCCTGAAGGGGCGATCTGAGATTAATCTAGCTGGATAGTGAAGTCATGTTGTTTTGTTGGATTGGCCGGGAAGACGAGCAGTTCAGTCTTCAGCCAGGTTGAGCTGCAGGTGATGTTTTTTCATCCATGCCAAGATGTCTGCCAGACAGCTGGAGATTCTTGCAGCTACTGTGGGGTCATCTGGTTGGAATGAAAGGTAGAGCTGAGTGTCATCAGCAGTGGTATGAGAAGCCATGTGCCTGTATGATGGGTCCCAATGATGTAGTGTAAATGGAGAAGAGGAGAGGTCCAAGCACTGAGCCCTGAGGAACCCCTGTGGTCAACTGATGTGCTTTGGATACCTCCTCTCTCCAGGCAACCTTGAAAGACCTACCTGTGATATAGGACTCAAACCAGTGGAGTGGAATCCCTGTGATGCCCAGTGATGAAAGGGTGGACAGAAAAATCTGATGATTGACCGTGTCAAAGGCAGCAGCTAGATTGAGGAGGACAAGGACTGATGATTTGGAATCAACTTTTGCAAACCGCAGGGCTTCGGTGACTTTGGAGGGAATGAGGACAGCAGCACATCCAACTCCTCAACAAAGGTGCCTAATTGGCCAAGAGGGCGGTAAATGACTACAATATGGGTTGTAACGGGAGATGTAACTGTAATAGTTCAAATGAGTTGTTGTTGCATAGAGAGGTGTGAGTTAAGTATTTCCAATTGTTAGAAATGAGAAAACCTGTGCCTCCACTCCTCCCAGTGTGGCGAGGGGTGTGAGAGAAAGAGAAGTTGTTAGAGAGAACAGCATGGGTTGCTGACTCTTCTGGATGGATCCAAGTCTCAGTCAAGGCCAAGATATTAAGAGCGGATTGAGTGGCAAAGGCTGGAATGAAGTCAGCTTTGTTGACAGCTGACTGACAGTTCCATAAACCCACAGAAAAAGAGGAAGGAGCATTAGCAGAGGAGGGAATAGGATGCAGATTAGCAGCGTTGCGCTGCCTTCGGCGTGTGGTAGAGGAGCGTGGTCGAGAGACAACGGGAATGTACTGAAAGCACATGGTAAGAGAGAGGAAAGAGAAAGGAAAAACTTAAGTGCCTTACTGGTGGCCTCTTCGGGGGAGTCGCAGGGAGAATCGATGTCTTTACCCAACTCTGTCTTCACACGAAGAGGCTGAATGCTCCCGCTGGCACGGAAATGAGCATATTAAATAGATGCTAATCACTATTTCAGTCAGAACAGGTGAGGACGCTTTTGTAATTCGCCCAAACAATCAAGGGAACAGCCTGTCAATGGCTCAGCTCAAAAACAAAACTATGACTCACTACCAGTGCGAATATCCAGCAATAACAATAACAATTAAGTGCGGGCGGCACAAACAGCTGTGGTTATAATTCAAATACGATTATCTTAACCAGTAAAATTATAAATAGATAAATAAGTACAGAATCAAAATGTATCCTCCTGTTAGCGTGTAATACGCTGAGCAAATCCAGAAAACTGAGTAATCACAAAAAACACTTACATACAGCTTCAACACGCTCCTTCCCTGTCGGTACACTTCTCCTAACGACTAACTGACCGACCTGACCTTATATATGTTCTGTCCACCTTTGCAACTCGCCCAAACAATCAAGGGAACAGCCTGTCAATGGCTCAGCTCAAAAACGAAACTATGACTCACTACCAGTGCGAATATCCAGCAATAATAATAACAATTGTGTGCGGGCGGCACAAACAGCCATGGTTATAATTTAAATATGATTATCATAACCAGTAAAATTATAAATAGATAAATTAGTACAGAATCGAAATGTATCCTCCTGTTAGCGTGTAATACGCTGAGCAAATCCAGCAAACTGAGTAACCACAAAAAACACTTACATATGGCTTCAACGCGCTACTTTTGTTTAGCCTGAATATCCCTATTCAGCTAAGTTGGATTTAATTAAATTTCAAATTTAATTCAATCAATTTTTCCAATTACCTTTCCTTTTAGTTTTTCTAGAACTACAGGGAAATTCTAATTCCACCTTTATTCCTCCTCTATTTTTATTTTATTTAATTTACTTACCTTTGTATAGCCTGAATATCCCTATTCAGCTCAGTTGGATTTGATTACATTTCAAATTTAACACACGGCCCTTTTCAGCCTAAAGCAGCCAGCAACCTGCAATGGCAGAGAAAGGAATGGCGAAACTGCTAAGGGATATTTTTTTTTGATTGCTCAAGATGGCGCCGAGGATGGCTGCTGCGTTGCGAGCTCCGATTAATCATTGTAGTTTTTTGTTTGTTCTGTTTACAGTTTTTGTGTTTTTTGTCTTGGATGTTGTCTGCCTTACTACGTACGACAGACAGACACTTTTGGACATTGGTTTGGCAATCGCACACCGAAAACCGGACTTTAAATTCATCAACGACGACACGCTGTTTACAAACACGACAGCGGAACCTTTTGTGTGCGCAGTCCGACCGCGAAAACGCCGCCGGAGAAGGGGGAAGAGAGCCGGCGTGCTCATCAGAGTAAGACGCCACGCAAACCGACCCCCGCTTCCCAGTATTTTACTGGCTAATGTTCAGTCTCTGGACAATAAACTCTGCGAGCTGAGAGCACGGATCTCTTTCCAACAAGAGACGAGGGACTGCTGTATTATCTGCCTTACAGAAACTTGGATGTCCGCTGAGATTCCAGATTTGGCCATCGAAACCGCGGGGTTCTCCGTGCATCGAATGGACAGAGAAAAAGATCTCTCAGGGAAAAGCAAAGGCGGGGGTGTGTGTTTTATGATCAACAGATCCTGGTGTGATCAGAGGAACATACATTCTATCAAGTCTTTCTGTTCTCCTGATCTGGAACTTCTCATGGTTCTATGTCGACCATTCTGGCTACCGAGGGAATTCACAGCGGTCATCATCACAGCTGTGTATATTCCCCCACAAGCCGACACAGACCGGGCACTAAAGGAACTGTATAGGACAGTGAGTGAGCAGGAAACCGCGCATCCTGAGGCTGCGTTTATTGTGACTGGGGACTTTAACAAAGCCAACTTCAAATGCATTGCACCAAAATACCACCAACATGTCAGCTTCAACATGCGAGGGAACCGTGTCTTAGATCACTGCTACTCTCCCTTCAAGGATGGTTACAAGTCCCTCCCGCGCCCACCATTCGGCAAATCAGATCACGCTTCTATTCTCCTTTTGCACGCTTATAGGCAGAGGCTGAAACAGGAAGCACCCGCCCTCAGAACCATCCAGTGCTGGTCGGACCAATCGGCCTCTATGCTACAGGACTGTTTTGATCACGCGGACTGGGAGATGTTCCGGTCGGCCTCTGATGACGACATCGAGGTCTACGCTGATAGCGTAACGTGTTTCATCAGGAAGTGCGTAGAAGACGTTGTTCCGACCAAAACAATACGGCTGTACCCAAACCAGAAGCCGTGGCTAAATGAGGATGTTCGCGCGGCACTCAATGCGCAGACCTTCACCTTTAACTCCGGTAATGCGGAGGAGCATAAACAAGCAAGTTATGCCCTCCGGAAAACCATCAGAGCAGCAAAACGGCAGTACAGGGACAAGATTGAAGGACAGTTCAACACCACCGACTCCAGAAGCATGTGGTGGGGAATTAACACCATCACGGACTATAAAGGGAACACAAACTCCACCGTGAACAGTGCTGTCTCTCTCCCGGACGAGCTAAACATCTTCTATGCTCGCTTTGAGGGAACTAACACCGCCCTCGCGGAGAGAGAGCTCGCGGCTGAAGATGCAGAGGTTAGTTCACTCTCCGTATCTTTAGCGGATGTAACCCGATCCTTCCGGCGGGTGAACGTCCGTAAAACCGCGGGTCCAGATGGCATTCCGGGCCGCGTCATCAGAGCATGCGCGCACCAACTGGCTGGAGTTTTCACGGACATTTTTAACCTGTCCCTCTCCCTGTCCGTGGTCCCCACATGCTTCAAAACGTCCACCATTGTTCCTGTACCGAAGCAGTCAAAAACCACCTGCTTAAACGACTGGCGTCCTGTTGCTCTGACCCCCATCATCAGCAAATGCTTTGAGAGACTAGTCAGAAACCACATCTGCTCTGTTCTCCCCCCCTCACTGGACCCACTGCAGTTTGCATACCGCACAAACCGCTCCACTGATGATGCCATTTCATCAACAATTCACACTGCTCTCTCCCACCTGGAAAAGAGGAACACATATGTGAGAATGCTGTTTGTAGACTACAGCTCAGCATTCAACACCATTGTGCCCTCCATACTTGACATGAAACTCCGGGCTCTAGGCTTAAACAGCTTGTTATGCAGCTGGATCCTGGACTTCCTGTCAAACAGACGCCAGGTGGTCAGAATGGGCAGTAACATCTCCTCATCACTGACTCTCAACACTGGAGCCCCTCAGGGCTGTGTTCTCAGCCCACTCCTGTACTCCTTGTACACACATGACTGTGTGGCAACCCACAGCTCCAACACCATCATCAAGTTTGCTGACGATACGACGGTGGTAGGTCTCATCACTGACAATGATGAAACGGCCTACAGAGAGGAGGTGCACACTCTGACACGATGGTGTCAGGAGCACAACCTCTCCCTCAACGTCAGCAAGACCAAGGAGCTGGTGGTCGACTTCAGGAGGAATGAGAGAGAACACCGCCCCATCACCATCAATGGAGCACCGGTGGAGAGAGTCAGCAGCTTCAAGTTCCTCGGTGTCCACATCACAGAGAAACTCTCATGGTCCGTCCACTCTGAGGCCTTTGTGAAGAAGGCTCATCAGCGCCTTTTCTTCCTGCGACGGCTGAGGAGGTTTGGAATGAACCGCCACATCCTCATACGCTTCTACAGCAGCACCATAGAGAGCCTGCTGACTGGCTGCATCACCACCTGGTACGGCAACAGTACCGCCCGCAACCGCAAAGCCCTGCAAAGGGTAGTGCGCACTGCCAGCTGCATCATAGGAGGTGAGCTTCCCTCCCTCCAGGACATTTATGCCAGGCGGTGTGTGAAAAGAGCTCAGAGGATCATCAGAGACTCTAGCCACCTGAACCATGGACTGCTCTCACTGCTGCCATCAGGCAGACGGTACCGCAGCATTAGAACACGCACCAGCCGACTCCAGAACAGCTTCTTCCCACAAGCAATTAGACTACTTAACTCTTGATCCATCAGGATCATAACACACACTGGACAGAATATCACTCAGCACAAACCACTGGAGATACACACACATTATATACACATTTATTTATCATATAGCATCTATTGTACATCAGATTTCTATTTGTGAACATATTGTATACTGTACATTGTATATTACTACTATAGCTTAATGTATACTGTTATTGTTAATATATGTTTAGTGTATATTGTTTAAAGTATATGTATATTGTAAGTATGTGTATATTGTTTAAAGCTGTGAGAACTACACTCACATTGTGTAAATTATTTATTGTTTATTGTAGTGTATACTGTGCTGTGAGTAATTGTGTGCGCATCAGATGTGTAATCTGTTGTTGCTTAAATGTTGTACATGTCATGTCATGACTACTATGTTTGCTCGGACTGCACCTAAGAATTTCACCTACTGTTGCACTTGTGCATATGGTAGAGTGACAATAAAGTGATTTGATTTGATTTCATTTGATTTGACAAGTGGACACCAGACACCCAGGCTGAGCTACAAAGACTTGACCAGCATCATCGTCTCCTCGGCCACACTCCCACAAGCCTCAAAATGGAGAAAAACACGGACTGACGCTGTAAGTCACAGAGTTCCACAGAGAACCAACCCCCGCTCAGCATGAGAAGGCACAGCGCACAGTTCTACAGAGAACCAACCCCCGCTCAGCATGAGAAGGCACAGCGCACATGCAAAGATGCTGACAGAAGGGAGCTACCGGAGGAGATCACTGGACTTCAGGAGGCTCTGACAGCGCTGAGCACCAAGAGCAGCTGGATAGGAACTTCACATCAGCAGCGCAAGCTCCTCCAGCCCTGCACACAGATGCAAAGGGGGGAGGAGCCAAAGCCCTGTAGCGATTATGGTCGCAGACATTGAATGAATCTTCCAAATGATTCATTAGATGAACAATCCCTTTCACAAAGCCTAATTCAGCTCCAGACCCCAGGAAATCGATCATTTATCACGAGGCTCCTTTCTGCCTCGGGCTACCACGTCTATATCACAATTACGTGATTTCCTATGGACTTTTGACCAAAACTTCACAAAGAGGACAAAAGACTCGTTGTGATCGCAAGACAAAGAAACATACAGGTCTCTGTCTTTTCAAGGACTGCTAAATGAGCTCCAAGTGACACAGTTTAAAACTCCGAGCAAACTACCAGAAAATGTTACATATTGGAATGCATCAGATTATGATTATTGTACTTTCATTCAAATAGCCTTCGACATAGTTTGTTAGCGTGTTACAATTGATACATGTGACTATTATGCATGCATATCACTCTCAAATTCATGCAATTATGTAACTATTGAATGAGTGGATCAAAAGACACCGTGTTTGATACCTTGGTGCTCGTATCGACATAACTAAGCAGATGAGCTGAATTAAATCTTTATAGAATTAATCATGTCCTTATAGTAAGAAATTAGGTCTAACTTTACTCTCTGCTTAAGAGCAGGAAATTAAATGACTATAGATAATCCAATTTTATGGGAGGGGTGGAGGCACAGTCACCCCTGAACCCTAATTGGCCAGAATCCATCCAGGGGATGGGCAAATTTCTGAGTTTAACCTCTGGATCACAGAGGAAGAGTTCAGAGTGTTGTTCGCGAGACGTTCACCGCTGGGTGTTCACGCGTGTTCACGTTCTGTTCATTGTTCAGTCAAGAGCTGTCCGCAGCTCGGTTCCGGCAAAGCGACGATCGGACGATTGTGGCAAACCATCAAAGAAAATGGGTTAACAGATTTCATTCAGGCCATCTGCTCTTCTCTCACTTCCTTTCTTTTGCTTAAAGTTTATTTTCTTTTCGTTAAGTCGCGGGTTCTGTTAAGTTTCGCCGCAAAGTTACTCAACAAGTTTCCAACAGCGGGTTTCAACTTCGGACAACGCCCACAAGACTTTCATCCAGCCGCCAAACACGCCACGTGATTGGCTTCCCAAGACGTCGATCAAAGACACGACCAGACCTTCAGCGAATCAAAGACCCGAGGGACCCCCCTCTCCAGCCAGGAGGAAAAGGGAAACCCCCTTGTCAGACGGCACACGTGAGACAAATGCAAATAATACCTCTAGATTTCAAGCTGAAATGGTGCATTAGATCAAATGTAATAACCCCGCCTAAGAAACGATAGGAGGATAAATTACTGATCAATGGTTTCTTCAGGTCATGTGTCATAAATGTATATTGCTTGGGATTTCACAATTTCTTTCTCTAAAGACTTATTCTTTCCTCGCTTTCTTCCTTTCTGCAACGTATGAATTTGCGAGTGCGTGTGTTTATGTTAGATATTTGTTTGATGTGTTAGAGTAATCAATAAAGTTTCGTTTGTATTCAAAGATAACTGTTCTCGTGTTATGTGCTTATGAATTTAATGTCTTGAACTGCCGATCTAAGTTACCTGGCTGTTAAATAGTGTTTCACTATTGTACGGATATTAACCCCTTAATATTTCTGTCAATTTTGCCTAAAACGCCTGAAAAAAGGCATACCCAAAATTAATTGCATACTGTTCTTGAACCATTTGGAGTATATGCATGGTTTTGGTATCTTTTGAAAGGTGACACTCTGAGGTTTGTTCCTAAACAGTCAGAATCACTCAAAGTCCTACTGGTGTTGAGTAATAGAATTTTGAACACACTGAAAAATGGAAAAAAAATATTCCGCCTACTTTTTTTTTGTAAACAGATGCCTGCAGATGACTATATTTGGCAGGTATTAGCTGGAAAACACAATGTGATCACAGCATGAAGCCTTACCAAGCTCAATTTCAAATTTGATAACAATACCTTATAAAATGAGTGTTTTACACTTGTTTATCTAAACTTATGTCTAGGCGCTCCCCAAAAAAGGCCACTTGGAGACTCCAAATGGCCCTTTGGAACCATAAACACATTACATGCTTTTATACTTGAATGCTTTGATGTACAGTCATAATTTTGGGTCTCTAATGAAAGGTTACACTTGGAGCTATTATATTCTTTATCTAGATTCACTGTCAATGATTGCTGACACATAACTGAAACATACATTAGTGGTTTTTTTTCAATTCTTGAAACTAAACTGCAAATAAAGAGACAAAACAAGTGCTATGGTATTAAGTTTTTTATTTTAAAACACACTATATATATATATATATATATATATATATATATATATATATATATATATATATATCTCACATCTATACATCTCACATCTATAAATATCACAATATAACTATTTACACATTTTTCAAATATGTTTTTTTACATATTATTGGCAACATGCCACGCATTGTAACAGTCCCGACTTGGCAAAAAGCACAAAGGCATATCACAGGAAGAGCACTTCACTGGTGTTTTGGCATGGCACTGTCTGCACCTCAGACGACCTGCGGTGCTGTCTCCACTAATGTGAACAGGCTTGTGATCTGCTCTGTGTGGAGTGGGCGATGGAGCGGCTCCCGCTCTAAGCTCCAAAATAAGCGTCTCCCTGAACCCTTTCTGGTGCATTGGTACCTCTCCTTTACCTTTTTTGATGTCCTTATACAGCAGGAAGGCATTCACGACGGCAATGTCCAGGAAGTGATAAAAAAATGTCTTGTACCACTTCCGGGTCTTGTGGATTACCTTGTAGTAGCTGATCAGGGCATCGGAGTGGTCCACTCCACCCATGGACCTGTATGGACAGAAAAAAAAAAAAAAACCTTGAGCCACATACTTTATTTCATTTCAAATAGCATAAAATATTGTTGATTATATAATACATACCGGTTGTACTCTTTTACTGCTGGTGGAACAGAGATGTCCTTCACCACCCAGCACCCATCTTCATCTCGGACTCTCCTCGAAACCGTATCCCCTCCATGGGCTGTGTGGAGTGTCGAACACATAAACACATCTCTTGTGTCTCGCCACTGAACAAAGAGGAGGGAGTCCTTTCTCAGCCACCTTATGCTGCCCCGGGGAGATTTGGAGTCCAAACTATTTATTTTTGTTTTTGGAAATCCAATTCTGTTAGTCCGAATTGTTCCACATGCCCAGATCCTCATTTGAAGGAGGTCGCTGAAAAGGGAGGGACTTGTGTAGAAGTTATCTACAAAGAGCTTGTAGCCTGTGCCAAGCAACTGAGAGTCAATCAGCTCCATTACTGACTCATAGCTGAGCCCCTTGCCAGTATTTCCCTGCATTTTCCCTTCATATACAAAAAAGTCCCACGTGTAGCCATTCCTGGAGTCTGCCAGGACAAAAAGTTTATAACCCCAGCGAACAGGCTTGTTCTTCATATACTGTTTAAGGCCGATACGAGCCTTAGAGGCAACCATCCTTTCATCAATTGAAATGTCCTGGCCAGGGTGATAATTAGTCTTGCAGGCATCCCTCATCTCCAAGTATAGTGGCTTTATTTTGCAGAGACGATCAAATCCTGCCGTGCCTTTTCTCTGCTCATTAGCAGCATCATCCACCAAGCTACTGAGGTGAAGGGACCGGCAGATCCTAAGAAATTTCTTCCCAGTGATCAGCCCTTTAGGGAACGGCAAGCTGTAAAGGTCACTTCTTCGCCAGTAATCGGTCTGTGCAGGGAGTTTTACTATACCCATGTAAATCACTATGCCCATAAATGCAAGTAAGTCCGGTAGTGTTATGTCAATCCATGGGTTGGAGGGCTTTGTATGGTGAGAGGAGCCATAGTCATTTGTGTTTTTAATAATTGTCTGTAGCAAAGAGTTTGTAAAAAAAAGTTGGAAGAGCTGTAAAACTGTATATGTGGCTGTACGTATAAGCTGAGGTCCTGGTGGATTGGTGGGTCTGAAGGTGGGCTGTGGTGGTGTCACGTCTGGAACGTCAACATCATTCCATCGCTCTTCAGTGCTGGTTGACGTCTCAGCTGGACTGATGCTGCTGCCAGTTCTCCCTCTCCCTCTCCCTCGTCCTCTTCCACGTCCTCTCCCTCGTCCTCTTCCACGTCCTCTGCCTCTTGGTCTTCTGCTGGCAGAACCTCTCTGAGAAGTTGTGGGGTGTGCTTCCTCTTCTGATGTGCTGTCATGTCCCTCAGTTTGGAGTTTTGCGCTGACTGGCTCCCAGTCTTCATCCGTTTCGATGTCGGATGATTGTCTGTAATACAAGAAAAAAACAAAACAAAGAAATTATTTACAAAACATTTACACATTTTCTGTATTATACTATTGTTTACATGCTCACACACACACACACACACATATATATATATATATATAATATATACACATATACATAATATATACACACACATATATATATATATATATATATATATATATATATATATATATATATATATATACACACATATATACATATATACATATACACATATATACATATACACATATATACATATACACATATATACATATACACATATACACATACACACATATACACATACATACATACATACATACATATATATATATAAAGAAACACACACACACGAATGCACACAAACAAACACACGTGTCCAGGAGCGCCCAAACACACACACGAACGCAAACACAAACACCTTTCCAGGAGGGCACAAACACACACACGAATGCATACAAACACACGTTTCCAGGAGGGCACAAACACACACACGAACGCAAACAAACACACGTTTCCAGGAGCGCACAAACACACACAAGAACGCAAACAAACACACGTTTCCAGGAGCGCACAAACACACACACGAACGCAAACAAACACACGTTTCCAGGAGCGCACAAACACACACACGAACGCAAACAAACTCACCTTTCCAGGAGCGCACAAACACACACACGAACGCAAACAAACTCACCTTTGCAGGCGCGCACATACAAACACATACACTCCATGTACACTAAATACATAGGACACCTCAAAACACTCGGTAACGTTACATACAGTGTATACCACATACAAATGTTATAAAATATGATAAAACACTTACTTGTCGAGAATGACATCTCCGCCATCCAAAAACATCTCCTCCGCTATCGAGTCAACGAAGGAAACCTCGCTCTCATCTTCACTAATGTCATCATTAGACTCATCACTGTCACGCCGAGTGCATTGTTCCACTACTTCATCAAGTGAAAAGTGTGTTTTCGTCGTTCTCTTCGCCATTGTTGACTTATCAAACTTTCTCCAAACTACAACTCACTCCTAACTTTGCACACGTCGTCACTCTGCACCTGGACCAACGCGTCACTGTTTTGCGCACGGGCGCATGGATTGGTGTCACGTTTTGCGCACGGTCTATATGCCGACAGGTTGAATCGGCCTGGTAAAGCTGCATATTAATCTTTTCAGAATTTAATTGGCTATCAGACAAGACCGTCATTTTCAAATTCTGATGTAATTGGATCAAACTACTGCCAATCAAAGTGAGGATGGTACCATCCTACACCTGGGGCGCTCGTTGGCCATTGAAGCCTGTTGACACCGCTTAGATACACCGATTGGTTCATATGAGGTGTCAATCTAAAGGGGAGAAGTTAGCGGTCATTTTGATATCCAACAATCGCGAATGTTTACATGTTTTCATAGAACTATAGACAGAATAATTCAATGTTTTGATTGCTCCATCGGCTAATTTGAAGTGATGCTACTATGATCCATGGATGTTTATTGACATATGCATGTGGTATGGACTAAATATCTCACTGAATTGGATTGACTGGACCCTGCACAGTGTAACCAGACCGTTTTTGGTGGAATGTTATGGATTAGTGGACTTGCAGGAGGCTTATAGGTGAGTTTCTTCAGTTTTTCTTCAGTATCTTCGCTTTTTGGTGGTCTGACACATCCAATGATTGTACCTGCTGTGTTGATTGTATCTTAAAATGGTTTGCATCGTTCGAATCACAAGACTCTCAGCTTTCCGGTGATATGAGGCATGTTCAGCTTATTTTTTGTTGAGTTTTTGTATTTCGCGTCTAAACCATGTCATACCGACTTCAACCACCAACGTGCCGCTGGCGGCCCGTCGGCATGTTAACGGGTTAATATCCGCTGCAGAGTTGATATTTGCGGCCCGTTCAAATGAACGCTCATTTGCTCGGCTGTACATTAGACTCTCGCAAAATTCCCTATGAATTCATTAATTCATACATTTGAGCTACATAGACCTGTTTCCCTTTAACAGACTCCCCTTTAAGTTCTCACATATCGGTGGACGAATAAGTTAGGTGTAAACATTAATTCTGAATTATTTATAAATTATAGCGTAATTCGAGTCTCTTTCATTTTAATTCAAATTCCCCGTTGAGTTATTATTTTATCTCACTCATTGTCGCTACAGCCATCTGCTTAACCTTTCACGAGTCGGTTTCCTGAAAGCCTCTGCAGCCGCAGAAGGAAAAGGATTAATTCAGACAAACCCTGAAATGGCACGTGAAGACCTCAAGCAAATGGACAGACATATCCCTGCATTCACACCAAAGCTTGCAGGAGACCACAACGTCCATGCCTACCTACGAGACATTGACCTTCACCTGCAGTCTTCGATGAGTGTGAACCACCAAGATAGACTCTGTTGTGACGCTTTCTGGCTAGGCAGCCAGGAAACCTCCATTAATGCCTCATTCTGCATGACCATATTGTACATCCCTTAATCATACAATGTAGGCAGGTGTATAATCAATGAGATCCCAGTGTGAGGTTAGGGGGGTTTGGGGGGCATGGCCCCTCGAGAAAATTTTGATTTCTATGATCTACATATGTGCATTTTAAAATTTTCTGAACGGCAAGAAATTAGATAACAATAGCTTGAAAACCATGTCAGTGGGCAGACATGACTGATAATGTTTTTCCATTTTTGTCAGTGAAGAAAGTAAACATATGTTTAACTGATATTTATAGCCTATGTTTTATGAATCATTTTTGTAGACATGTTCATTTACTGAAGGCTAACAGGAAAGCCAGGTAGCCTAACTAAATTTATTAAATTAATTCACAATATGCACACATTCATTACTAATCTTATGCCCAATACAGGCTGAAAAAAAGTTTAGCTTTTTTATTTACTGAGAGCTACAAATGGAATTATTAAATTTACAATATGCACACATTTATTACTAATATTACTTTGTTAATATTTCTTGTTAATTAAATTATACATTACATGGGAATTACATAGAATATTCACTTAAGTCATTTGTTTAATATTTCTGACTTAAAGAAGCAACTGTCAAATATGAAATGTTTAGTTACTTACATATATCTCACTTGACGTCGAGTCCTGCTGCTAAAATTCGCGCTCAGCCTCAGCAGCTTCTGTGTGAGCATAAAGCCCGCCTACTCTGATTTGATTGGTTTTCTCAAATATTTTGACATTGACGAGCGGTGACAGACCAATGAGGCTCAGACCAACGCACACACTTATGGTGCGTTCACACCGCCGCCGGCGAGAGCGTCAAAGTGGCCGGAAGTCATTCATTTTCAATGGGAGCCCGGCGGCGAGCTCCGGCGAGAGCGGCGCGGTGCGTCTTGGACGATTTGGGCGTCGAGGAGAGTTGGAATCAGGTCAACTTTATGGTAATGAGCTATGACGCGGTTCGGCGGCAACCGGCGGCAACCAATGGGAATATAGAAGTGCTCCGCTTGAAAGGATTCCAGAGAACGCAGTGCTGTAAACTTTGGTTCCGACCACAGTAGTTCCCAAGCAAAATAGAGGAGAGGTTGATCACTGCTGGTGCGGCGGGTTTGATAAGAAGACGTGTAACATTATTTATACACCACACAAATGGCTTTTAATTGGTTTATTTCGTTAGCAAACATGTAACTATAATTGTTTAGTTCTTTCCATCGATAAAATTTCACATTTAAATGATCTCATGAGGTTATATTATACAATTATACCCTACCTGTGGTCAGTCAAACGTCGATCAACATGATTGTTTGCTTTGCAGCCCCTTTAAATGCAGTTTTAAAAAAGACTAAGCATTCGATCTACGTCAGAGCGGCAGCGCGTCCACGAATCTTTCTACAGCGTCGATGGCAGGGCGGCCAGAGCGAAGTTTGACGCTCTCGCCGGCGGCGGTGTGAACGCACAGTTATGCTTCTGATGTGCGCTCTATTCGCCGCCACAGCGGATTGAAGAACATGCTGATTTACGCAGAATAAAAGACGGGACGAAGCCGAAGCCGCCAGTTTCATATGTTTGAAAGGTTAATCACACATTTTTTTAGGGGGGCTGGACAGAAGTTTAGGGCTTTAGGGCTGTCTTAAATTGACATCTGACAAGTTCTCCAGGCCACTGGCTATCTCCTTCCTGAGCTGCTAAGTAGAGGAGCTCAGGAACTCAAGTCAAATCAACTTTATTTATATAGCGCTTTTTACAATGCAGATTGTTTCAAAGCAGATTCACAGTGTTAAACAGGAAAACAATGCAAAAGAATTTTATTCGGCCGTACAGCCGTTCTGGAGAAAATGATAATGTCATCTAGCTCATTTCAATTATCATACAGTGACAATGTGGGCATTAGATCAGTAATTAGATCAGTAATTTAGTTAATATGGTTAATTTAGTTTACTAATTAGATTTATTTGGATATTAAGTTGAAAATTGTATTGTCCCCAACTGAGCAAGCCAAGCCAAAGGCGACAGTAGCAAGGAATCCAAAACCCCATCAGGTCACCTAATGGCGAAAAATAAACCTTGGGAGAAACCAGGCTCAGTCGGGGTGCCAGTTCTCCTCTGGCCAATTAACAAACAGCGTATGATTATTATTCTGGCAACTTTACAGGTCAGAGGTCATAATAGATCGGAATATTCGAAAGATCGGAGGCAACACGCCGGAGACAGGGTTATTGAGGATGCCGTATTGATTAAACAATTATTAAAGTGCAATATTCAAAAGATCGGAGCCGTCAGGCCGGAGAAGGATTTATTGAGGATGACATATCGATTTAACAATTATTAAATAGGAATATTTGAACGATCGGAGGTAGGAAGGAGGTAGGAGGTAGCCAGCGGCCTGGAGAAGATTGACAGAGCCATGCTTCCTGGCAAGCTGAAGCTCTGGTGCATGCAGTATGGACTACTTCCATGCCTCCTGTAGCCGCTAACCCTCTATGAGGTCCCACTCTCAAAGGTAGAGAAGCTGGAGAGGTTGGTCAACTCGTACATAAGGAAGTGGGTTGGCCTTCCCAGGTGCCTCAGCAGAATCGGGCTCTATGGCAAAGGGATGTTACACCTGCCCATTTCCAGTCTGACAGAGGAGTATAAGTGCGCCAAAGTCAGACTGGAGATGATGCTACTGGATTCAAGTGATCCATTTGTAGCCCAAACTGCCCCAACTCTGGCCACCGGGAGGAAGTGGACCCCATTGGCTGCAACTGAGCAGGAAGGAGGGGAGAAGTGGTCTTGGCATTGGGGCCAGTACACCAGGGTGCAGTGGAAGAGGCTAATGAACGGAAAAGTCTGAGGTACGCTGAACTTGCAGCCAATGTGCAACAACATGGCTGGAATGCGAATGTGTGCCCAGTGGAAGTAGGCTGCAGAGGGTTCATAGCCACCTCAACATCCAGGCTACTCAAGGAGATGGGAGTGCGCGGGAAGGCCCATCGGCAGGCAGTCAAAGACCTCTCCAGGGCCGCTGAAAAGGGGAGCCAGTGGCTGAGGATGAAAATAAAGGACTCCATCTGGGCCTCCAGGTGAGTTGATGGCACCTAGGGAGTGAACCTGGGACGCTGGGATTCACTGCTGAACCCTCTGGAGGTGTCGTGGGTCCATCAGCGAAACACAGAAGAAGGAGGGCGCCCACTTGATAACCCAAAGGATGCCATCACTCATTTGACCATGCCACGGAGTCTCATCGGTGCCTCAAATACACATTTACTAAAGGATATCAACATCTAGTCCTATACAACAGACCTGTAACAGAAAGAGTCTCAACACATCTTAACATATGTCAAATGGTATCAGCATAAGGCTACTCAGACTTTAGAAAAGAGACTCTAATTTCAGTATTAAAGCGTAAGTCTGTTTCGACAAAATAATCTCAGCTCAGCAACATATAAACTGTACCAGGATTGATTAGTCTGCTATGGTTGGAAGAAAAAAAATGCCACTTGCAGTAGTGCTTAACCTGTTTCTGATTAAGGAATCTCAGTACAGTGTTATATAGATATAGATTTGGGTGATGCTCCCCATTCGACAGTGTAAAGGCCTTAGATATTATAGTCAGATTGATATCATTCCTCTAAACTTTTGCTGCATCTGAAAGCATAGCTACCTGTTGATCAATACTATGTTTCATTCGCTGAAAGAAACATCAGTATTCAGTCATGAAACGGATGTAATTTGGTGTGCTTAAAGAAGTTTTAACTTGTAGCAAAACTGTTTATTTACTCTTGAGACAAGTGCAAGAAGCCTATCGTCCAAAATAGAGAGAAGCACTTGCAGAAAGAGTCTACATGAGTAAAATTCGCAAATACCAAACAATATTTGTGTTTCACTGAATATGACGTCATGTTCTTGAATATCTGAAAATACAGACACCACCTTTTAACTCTATATAGTGTGGTTTCGTCTCCCCATAGAGCCCAAAAGGAACCAGAGACATTTTTTTTTTGTGATTCTCTTTACTCTCAACGAGTGCAAGTTCTGTGACCCTGCTACACAGTAATCTCAAAGACTACTAGAGCATAACTATAGTTCTGAGCACCGGTAATAAACGTAATCTAAATGTGAAAGCTGTTCTTCTTCCTTTTCCACCTCTTAAGAGACCTAGCCTGTGTGATCCATTAGGAGATTCTGAGAAATAATTTGTCCATAAGAACGATCTTAAGTCATTTATTAAATCTCAGCTTACACCTTTCAGAAACACCCTCAGAACCACTCAAATCTTAGCATCTTAGCACCCACAGCTAAGACAGTAATCATAGCAGACACATTTCTATAACAAGCTATAACAGAAACATCAAGCTGTATGCTATATCACTAGTTGCCCCATTGAAACTTTCGCTTTGAACTCTTTAGGGACATGCATTGGTCCCTCACCCTACTCTCAACAACAAGTGTGCCAAAATGTTGCAGATGCTCAGCCCATCCTCCCAGACGGGAGACCTAAAGGACTGACTGGCCATTGCGAGGAACATGGTTCCACCCAGGGTTGCGGAAAGCCTGCAGCACCAGAGCCAACGCAACTGGACAATGAGAGAATAACAATACATGATCCAAGCCAGGGTTGCAGCCATACAAGTGATCAGGGGTATCACCTCCTTAGCTTCCACCTCATGGATTTGAAACAGGAGGTAAAAACAACCTCACACAGCAGATCACAGAGACCAGCAAGGAGCAGACACATGCTCAAAGCCTCACAGACCAGCTAGAGACTGAGGCTCAAACCAGAATCAAAAGACAAGACTTGAAATGGCTCAGACAGCTGCTGAACCATGAGAGCAGCTGGACAGAGCATGCACAGGACCTCCCACAGCCGCCAACGACAACATCCTCCGCCAAACCCTTCACACAGGTGTCAAGCGGAGGCTGCACAATGACAGCTGGACATGAATATATCAAAGTTACAGGAGCTGCTGACACCAGCAAAATAGCTCCCTGACCATCACTCCAGGGGACACAAACAACCAGAGCCCAACACTGCTGGGGTGTGTCTGATCTTTCTGCACCTTCGATATCGCTCGCTGTTGTCCATAGGAGGGTCAACAACTATCGAAAGGGGGGAATTATGTAGCGACTGAGGCAAATCAGACACATAATCGCCTGTTACATTTAACAAATATGTTTGAAATGATTTGTGCTTAGTAACAGACCTTCCCCCAGCACAACAGAGAAAGGTCCTCAGTTACCCTGGATACTAACTGATAAGACATTACATGGCCCTAAAAAATGTGGCCACATGGAAAATAAGTTAAATAGTTAAAGACACAAAGCCTGTAAAACACACGCTTTTGCCTCAAGCTATAGACAAACCGTTTATAAATGAACATGCACCCCCGTCTTGTAAAGTGTCCCTTGTATGTTATTTTGTGTCTTATGAACAACTTTTTAGTTAATGTAACCTCATATATGACATGTCTCCTATCAAATTAATGCTCGCTTCACGACTTACACTTTCATGTATGTCACTTCCTCGTAGGAGGCAATGTGTGTTTGTTGCTTTAATTTGAGTATATACGGGCACAGGCCCATTGAATCTTGCTCGAAACAAATCTCCCACAGAGGAATTTCCTGCTGGGAAAGCCCAACAATCCCATCGGTCAACTCGACCATCGAGGGTGGGATTTCTCTAACCTCTTAACCCTCTGGAGTCTGAGCTGTTTTGGGGCCCTTTAGATGTTTTGACATTTTTTTTGTTGCTCTGCTTTTTTCATTTGCTTATAAACACATTAATGGCAAAAGTGTAATTACACTGTATTCAGCACAAACTAGGCTACTACCATAATATCTGAGAAACATGTATGTACATGCTTGTATTTTTGAGAGAGTAATGTTTATGCATGGTTTTTGAAAAAACTAAAAGAATTGTTTTAAAATCAAGGCCTCAAAACACATAATAGATATGTGTCCACAATACTTTTGACTAATGGGTATTGTTGCCTAGAGCTTTTGCTTCAAACTGATTTGAGAATCATTGTGCCTACACATTCACATAAAACAATATATTAATTTACATTTTGTAAGACACTTTTTCTTTACAAAGGCCATATGCGAGGAGGCTTGAAAGATTGTAAATAATGCTGGGTATCACACCTGAAAGAACAAAAGATCCGCATAATGAGCTGCATAATTACCTGCATAATGAATTAGCTTCAGGTATGTGACTGAGAGAGCAACAGGACAAAGGAAATATATTTTGTTGTAGTTTATTTAGAATGTAGTCAAAAAAGGGACATTACAGAAACATTACATTATATTTTAAATGATCAAAAGATTTGACGTCACTGCAAAAAAATGTTCTTCTTATTTAGTATTTTTTTCTTGTTTCCAGTCCAAATATCTCAAAATTCTTATATCCAGATTAATTTACAACATAAGTAAAACTTTCTTAAATATAAGACTTTCTTTAGTCTTATATTTAGACTAGAAACAAGACAAAAATACTAAGAAGAGCATTTTTTGCAGTGTACTATTTAAAAAAAAAATGAAAGTAGTCTCATGCTAAAAAAAACTGTAATATTGTGACACTGAACCCAATTCATTATTCAGTAAATACAAATAACTAAATAATTGGTAATGATGAGTGTTATAAGTAAAATATTTGGGATTTAAACGCAATTATGATTTCAAAGAGTATAGGGTGAATTCAGGTTGATTGGGACACTTTTTTTCCCAGTCATTTCAATGACAACATTTTCTGAATCATTTGATTTTGTAAACTATCTGATACACACAATACTCAAATATAATTTCGAGTTTCAGTTCATGAGACATGCGTGCAATGCATGATTGCGCTAAGGCTAATAAAAAGCAAATATATTAAAAACATTGATTAAAATTAAGATACAATTTATACAAAACAAAATTCACTTTAAAGAAATGCTTTCTACAAAACAAAACTTGAAGTGGTCAAAATCATTTCTGACAAACTCCATGTCTTCTGATATATTGTGCATCAAATGATGACCTTTATTATTTGTGCTGTTCACTTTTCACAATCAACATATATTAAATAAAAAAATAACATTAATTTATAATATTTAAACATCAATATGAAGCAAAATAAGTTTTACTGGTACTATATTTATAGCATCTGAGCAGACATTTACAAATAAAAGCTTTAGTGATGTGACACTAGGCTATTTTAAAATAAACACTTCATAATCTGTAAAAAACAGATGTCTATGACATTTTATGTTCATATTTAAACAGTCTTTTTGCGTTTAATATGCACAGATGCTAACAGAATAAACTTAGCATACCTTACAATCAGCGGCTGAATCCGTTGCTCTCAGAAATGAACAGCTTTTCATGAGGTAAATTATTCCAGGATTATTCAATGCGTCTCATCTCAATGTAGCTGAAATATAGCACTACTCTAACAGTCATTGACAGTCACAAGACCTATGGTACCTGCAGGCACAGCGCGCAACACTGTTTTTTGAATGAGAAGGAATGGCAGATGACAGTGACAGCGCCAAGAGATTTTTCAGCCTTCTAAAAGGACCAAATCTGAGGTGTGGTCATATTTTGGCTTTTATAAAAGTCCTGAGGGAAACTTAATCGAGTATGGTCACCCTGTCTGCAGAACATGCCAGAAGAAAGTTGCTGTAATAGGGGGAAAACTTGAAAACTACAAACGCAAGGCAAGTGGACTTTGACCTCAATACCAAAACTAAGTCCGGGAAATAATAACGTGAAGCTTGAGCCAAAGACGAACTAACAAGTTCAGACAAGACTAGGGTGACATTTAAGTGATAATAATCAGGGTTTGACATTAACAACCGACATTTGCGGGTGTATTTCGGCTGTGGCGTGTAATGGTGCATTCACACCGGACGCAAATGATTTACATGTTAACCCTCTGGGGGTCTTCAGTCATTTCTGACCCGAATGGGTTTTTTTTTTATGTTAAAAATCGTAGCTTCATCGGAATGGTACGAAACTTGGTGACTTTATTAGTACTTGGTATATGAACACAAAAAAAATTTGAGACAGGATTTGAAAAGTCTAAGTGGTCGTAAAAGAAATAATCACACTCAGGGTCTTCGGGTCAAAAATGACCCCCATAGGAAATGAATGGGAAATTGGCAAAAATATGAAAATACTGAGCTTTTTCTACTAAAATACTACAAATCAGCCACGATGCAGAAAAAAAGGGGTGAATCTCTAAAACATCAAGAGTGCAAAACAAACAAACAAACACACACTTATACACACAAAAACACACGCACACACAAAGGAACGTGTGTCATTGCAAAAGCTGTGAAAAGTGTGAAATAAAAGCAATTATTCATCAATGTAAGAAATAAAGCGCACAGCAATGAAAGCATGTGACTGTAAGCCATCAAGGTTGCGAAATAGACACACTCACACACACACACATAGGGGAAATATGAGACTGATGAAACTGTAACAGAGAAATGTGAGAATATGTGAAATAAAATCAATGAATCAAATAAAGGGGAGACATTGGATCCAAAATGCAAAGTGTTCGAAATCGCCCCCTATACCCACATTCACTATTCCCTACATTAGTCCACTGATATAGTCCACTTCGAAAACGAGTGAGTGATTTCGGACACTAAGTGCGCCGGAAAGGCTGCCATTTTTGAAGTTTGTGCTTGCTGTTTGGCAGCTTCAGTAATAATGAAAAGATTTTTCTTGAACTCTGCCACGGAAACTAGCATGTAACCTTAATCAAACAATATAATAATCATTTTAAAAAGGATAATTTATACCTGTATGCATGATATTGCGCTGGACCAGTGCGGTTCGGAAGATGGATGGATGATTGATTCAGCTGTGGGCACTATTTGAGGGAACAGCCATTCAGTGGTGTCCGAAACCATAGTGGACGTTATTAAGTGCACTCATTCAATCCCACAATGCACCACAATAACGAGTTTACAACCGATGTATGCTCGACGGCTAGAGAATACCCATAATGCACTGTGAGAAAAGCGCCATGCATTTAATGAATTTCTGCGTTTCGCCAGGAGATGACATTGACCCACACACTTTTTAAGACCTATGATATTGGACCCACTCACTTTTATCGTCTCTAATTGAGCACGTCTGTTTACATACCCTGATAAACACTGATTAAACGCGTTAGAAGCTTTATTTTCACTTTTCTAATATTTTCTTCATTTTCATTGAAAATAAATGCCTTTCCGATTTGATATGTGATGGGGAAAAAGGATCAGAGCGAGTTTGGCAAAAGGCAGATTCGAACCTCTGATCAATTTGCTTCAAATCTTGACACCATGTGTCTTACCCCTACACTATTGCTGCTGATTAAGATGCTTCCGTAATCTTGTCTGCCTCAACCAGACGTTTAAACAAGCCGATATATTTAAATATATTTATTGTAAATTGTATCTACTCCAGTAAAATGTTTCTGTTAAAGGACCCACCCACATTCTTTTGCTTCTGACGCCCATACAATATAGTATAAATAGTAGCCTACTATATAGTATGAAATATATACACTGTAAAAAATGTATAATCTTCCCAACTCAAAATTTTCTAGTGACTGGTCACATCTAAAGTTTTCAATTGGCCCAAGTGAAATTCTGTAAATGTAATTTTATCAGTTGTGGCAACAGCCTGTTAACATGGGCTCAATTAGAAATAATATGTTGAGCCAATGGAAAAATGTAATTTACCAACACTGTAAAAAATCAGACCTCTCCAATTAAAAATTTTCTAGTGACCGATCACATCTACATTTTTCAATTTGGCCAACTAAAAAATTTAGATGTGACCAGTCACTAGAAAATTTTGAATTGGAGATATGTTTTACAGTGAAACAACTGTGTGGTTGGTCCAATTAAATATTTTAAATTGTAGTAACAATTGTTTCTCACTGTCCCAAAAGACAAAAATGACTAAAAACAAAAATATATTAAGCAAAATACAGAAACAGACAACAGGGTTGACATTTTATCACATTACTTTATTAACAAGTAAATTCCAACACAGGATATTTGGGTGAAAATACCTTATTTTCAATAAGGAAAAACTCTGAATACATTCAAGAAGTCTTCTGCATAACAGGATGTCTTAAAGTGGTGAAGGGCACTGCAAGCTAAAAACCTGCAAATAAAAATAAAAACTAACATTAATGACAAAGCTCCCCTGCATCACATCTGGCAAGAGACAGAACAGAAGTTTCTTCATTATATAATGAGGATGAGACGAATGAATGGACATCAGAAAATCACGAGCTTGACGTGTTTGATATTAAAAGGCAATAACTTAAGCCCTGAAAGAGGCCGACGCCAAACGCACCGTGTTCAACAGTCGCATGCCGCACATATCACACAAATGACTTAATTTCCTTATTACCTATTGTTTTAGACATATAAGACATGAGGAAAATAAAACTATTGGCTACAGGCTACCATTAGATAATTATGTGGTAAACGAGAACACATTCATGAAACCAATGAATGCATGAACTCGTGATTCTACAAAATGTCTTTTAAACTTCATACCCGGTCATAAAGCAAAACTCTGGAGAATAATTTCAGTGCTAAATACTCACCAACGTCTTTGTGAGATGAATATCTCTATTCTCTTGGGAATGTCTGTTTCGGTCTTCAGCACCTGCTGGTTCGGCTCCGCTCGCACTCGCGCTCCCGCGTCTCCGCATTTGAAATCTCCACAGGAACGTTTTTTTTCAAGCGCATTTTGCGCATGCGTATACCGTTTTTCAGACGTAGGACTTGTTCAGCCAACATGGATTTTTCACTTCGACTTCATAGATTGACTGAGCACAATTAAATATGTTCGGTGAATATACAATTTTAATTTTGAGTGAAGACCTTAAGCTATGATTAGTACAATGCATCTTTTTGCATGGCGATAATTATTTGGAAGTCATTTATTGGGCCAATATGTAATGATCAATTTACACAATTTTTCCCCCCAATTTTTTTTTTACAGTGTATATATATATATATATATATATATATATATATATATATATATATATATATATTTTTTTTTTTTTTTTTTTTATTAAATGCTTATTAGTTAGGCTACTTTATTATTCATTACCCTTTCCAAGTAAGTTCAGTGCCACACAAGTAAAGAGCTATAGCAGCGGTCTTCAACTAAAATTGCTTGAGGTCCAGTAAATGAACCCTCGTCACCGGCCGAGGTCCGGACAATTATATACCTAAAAACAATAATTTATGTTTATTGCCAGACTAAAGAAATTAGTGTAGATAGCATTTGTTCTTAATTGAACAAAATATAATGTGTTCTCATATGGACAAAACATGTCTGTTCATATTGTTATAGCAAACATAGGTAGGCTAATCCTTCACAAAATTGATCTCATTTTGTTGTTGTTCTGTTATGTCCTTTAAGTTGCTTTGGTACAAAATATCTAAACTCAACCAGTAACCATGTCTGACAAAAATATGAAGAACTAAAAATGCCTTCATCTCTAAATCTGCACTGAAAATACATTAATTTCAACATTACTAGCAACTAAAGTGCTTTTTCCTGCTGAACTGAGATAAATAATAACAGTCAATGAACGCAAACCCCCCCTGGATGAGAAAATCTGAAATCTCATAACACATTTTATGTTTATTCACATGTATAGTCTCTACTTAACTAAATGTATCTAATATTGAACTCTGCTCTCCTCTGTGCTTCAAATTGCACTGGTAAAATATCATTAGCAATATCATTCAGAAACACAAACAGTGTTTAAAAAATAAAGGCAAAAATAAAGTGCCACCAGTGTAAACATTTTATTTAATGTTTCCACTTTTGACAACCGCAACAGAATCAGAGCAAATGAGCCACACAGGCCTCGTACAGGATGCAGAAAGAATAAATGAAAATAAAATTCCACCCATTCATCACGGAAAACTCGGTTCCCATTCAGTCGGTCACTCTCGACGCCACGTCGGAGTACCGACGAATAGGAATCTCGCTCGCGAGAGCCAATCTACTTCGAGTGTAACTAAATGAGCCAATGCACATTGGCATGCAATGATTGCACCAGGTGCTCATGCCACGCCGTGCGGGTATAAATGAGACACAGATATAAATCTGTATATATAAATCCGCGGGTATAAATGAGGCCAGATATCACTCACTACTTCGCAGTCCTGACTGAAGACGGAAGCCGCCTTTCGGAAGCGATCTCTTCAGTCGGTGTTGGTGTGACGGCACAGCAGCGGTCGCGTGGTTTTCGGATCATCTCTCTGTGTTGTTTGTTAGAGCAATCACAAAGGCTGTTCTCACAGCTGGTTCGGTGCGCTAGGTGGAGAGCGCTGAAAAGCCGTTCTTACGGCTGGTAAGAGAGCGCCTTCGTGTGAGAGAGCGCGCGCGTCAGGCTGCACCCACCCCCTGACTGTGTCGCCGCGCCCCCGCCCCCTGCGTGCTTCAGCACCAAGGAGAGCGTCCTTCTGAAAGAGCAAACACAGATAGAGCTTGCGTCTTTTTCAAGATGACATTCTATCTGTGTGTTTCTGGATGCAGTGGTTACCTGTCACCAAGGGATGGTCACCAGCGCTGTATCTCGTGTTTGGGCGTTCAGCACGCTGAGGCAGCGTTGGTGGATGACTCATGTTCTCACTGCGGGAACATGACCATCTCGGAGTTGCGGTCTAGACTCCATCTTGCAAGGGGTGGAGCCCCCGTGCCTCTGCCTCGATCTAACCCTCCACAGAGGGTTACTTCAGGCAGTAGCGCGGGTGATTTGAGGGTTACGGTGAGCGCGCTTCCCCCAGGGAACCAACCCCCGGGGAACCCTCATCCCTCACGCACTCCGCAGCCAGTAGAGCTGCCATCGGAACGAGGTGGGCCGTCCTCGAGATGTGCACCATCCGTATCCTTCGGGGCTCCCCCTGATGATCAGATGTCCATCGCTGCATCGGAGGGAGGGTCAGACTTCTCTGGAGATGACGTGTCGGCGCAGGGGGCTACTTCGGGAAGATCCGCTGTGCCCGATACGGATCCGGAGATGATGGCCATGCTTTCCCGGGCCGCCGAGAAGATCGGGCTCATGTGGAACCCTCCACCGTGTCCCGAACCTTCACGGTTGGATGATTGGTTTCTCGGGGTGGCCCGTGCTGGTTCTCAGCGCCCCACCCCGGTTCCTTTCTTCCCGGAGGTGCACGAGGAGCTCACTAGGTCGTGGACGGCACCTTTTACTGCCCGAAACCGGCCCAGTGGATCCTCCTCCCTCACCACCCTCGATGGCGGACCTGCAAAGGGTTACACGCAGGTGCCTCCCGTGGAACGGCCGTTGCTATGCAACTGTGCCCTAACTCCACATCCAGGGGGAACCTGTGTCTCCCCTCCCGAGCCTGTAGGTACTCGTCCGATCTGATCGGAAAGGCCTACCAGGCTTGTGGAGAGGCAGGCTCCGCCTTACACGCTATGGCGTTGTTGCAGGTTCATCAGGCCCAGGCACTGAAGAACCTGCACGAGGGTGGTCACGATCCCGCAGTTCTCCAAGAACTGAGAACCGCAACGGACCTCGCGCTTCGTGCAACGAAGGTTACGGCGCGGGCCGTGGGTCGTGCGATGTCCACTATGGCGGTTCAGGAACGCCATCTCTTGTTGTGTCTGGCAGACATGAGGGAGACCGACAAGATCAGGTTCCTTAACTCCCCCGTCTCCCAGACCGGCCTCTTCGGCGACGCGGTCCAGAACTTCGCCCAGCAGTTCTCAGCCGCACAGAAGCAGACTGAGGCCATCAGTCACATCCTGCCACGGCGGTCAGCTGCTGTCTCCACCCCGCCGCCGGCAGCACCTCAGTCTGCTCGTCGCCGAGGGCGGCCGCCTGCGTCTGCCTCCGCTCCCGCGTCGCAGCAGCAGCCTCCACCCAAGCGACATCGTGGAGCCAGGCGCAAGCAGGCCGCCCAGCCCGTCCAGGCTCCTGCCAAGAGAGGTGGCAAAGGCAGGGGCAAGGGCAAGCGGCCCTGAGACGGGCAACCAGGAGATGGGGAGGACTGCTCTTCTGGAGACGGTGACCGCACCGCTCCATCCCCCGGAGGAGGGCCGGGAGGAGAATTTTGTATTCCGTTTTGTTTCTGTTCCGCCCAATTTTCGGTACCCAATTTTTCAATAAAAGAGCAGTTTCCTCCATCTCTGGGTCCTCAGGGGGCTCGGAGAGTTGTGGCCGGTCAAACGCCGGACCACACTCATCCTCCCCCTTCGCCAGCGGGCAGCAGTGGACGACCTCCTCACGTTCCTCCTGCCCACCTGTGGAATCAGGTAAGTGTTGCACAGCACACTCTCACCTCGCTGCGGGACGCCTCCACGAGACAGCCGCCCCAGCCCGGTACCTGCATTCCACCTCGCTGCCCCACCATGGGTCCCTATGGTCCCGCTTGCACGGTTTCTGCGAGCCTGGCCAGAGCTCCCCAGTCCGTCTCGCTGGCTCATTCGGACCATCAGGCTCGGCTATGCGATTCAGTTCGCCCGGCGCCCCCCCAGGTTCAAGGGCGTCCGCTTCACCTCGGTGAATGCTGCAGATGCCCATGTCCTGCGTGCGGAAATCGCTGTCCTACTGGCGAAGGATGCGATAGAGCCGGTCCCTCCAGCCGATATGAAGACCGGCTTCTACAGCCCGTACTTCATTGTACCCAAGAAAACCGGTGGGTTACGGCCAATCTTGGACCTGCGAGTCCTGAATCGGAGCCTCCACAAGCTACCGTTCAAGATGCTCACGCAGAAACGCATTTTCGAATGCATCCGTCCCCAAGATTGGTTTGCAGCGATCGACCTGAAGGACGCGTACTTTCATGTCTCGATTCTTCCTCGACACAGACCGTTTCTGCGCTTTGCGTTCGAGGGTCGAGCATATCAGTACAGAGTCCTGCCCTTCGGGCTGTCCCTGTCCCCCCGTGTCTTCACGAAAGTCACGGAGGGGGCCCTTGTGCCCATGAGAGAACAGGGCGTTCGCATCCTCAACTATCTCGACGACTGGCTCATTCTAGCACAGTCCAAGGATCAGTTGTGCGAACACAGGGTTACCTGGTGCTCAGACACCTCAGCCAGTTGGGTCTTCGGGTCAACTGGGAAAAGAGCAAACTCGCCCCCGTGCAGAGGATCTCTTTTCTCGGTATGGAGTTGGATTCGGTCGAACAGACAGCGCGCCTCACGGAGGAGCGTGTCCAGTCGATGCTGAGCTGCCTGAACACGTTTCAAGGCAGGATGGCGGTTCCACTGAAACAGTTTCAGAGGCTCCTGGGGCATATGGCGGCCGCTGCGGCAGTAACACCGCTCAGCCTGCTTCATATGAGACCGCTTCAGCATTGGCTACACGGCCGGGTCCCGAGATGGGCCAGTCCCGCCAGTCCTTCAGTCCATGGTCAGACCCCTCGTTCCTTCGGGCCGGAGTGCCCCTGGAACAGGTGTCCAGGCACGCTGTGGTTTTCACGGATGCCTCTGCCATGGGCTGGGGAGCCACGTACAACAGGCATGCAGTGTCAGGGGTTTGGACGGGCCCGCACCTGCATTGGCATATCAATTGCCTCGAGTTGCTAGCAGTGCATCTTGCTCTGAGCCGCCTCAAAGCGCGGTTACGGGGCAAAGATGTACTGGTCCGCACGGACAACACTGCGACCGTTGCGTATATCAACCGACAAGGTGGTCTGCGCTCCCGTCGCATGTCGCAGCTCGCCCGCCATCTCCTCCTCTGGAGTCAGAAGTGTCTGAGGTCGCTTCGGGCCATTCATGTCCCTGGTGTGCACAACCATGTGGCCGACAAGCTTTCACGAGCTGCGCTCCCAGGCGAGTGGCGACTCCACCCCCAGGTGGTTCAGCTGATTTGGAGACAGTTCGGGGTGGCACAGGTCGACCTGTTGGCCTCCCCAGAAACGTCCCACTGCCAGTGGTTCTATTCGCTGACCGAGGGTACACTCGGCACGGATGCCCTGGCGCACAGCTGGCCCCAGGGACTGCGCAAATATGCGTTTCCCCCAGTGAGCCTACTTGCACAGACTCTGTGCAAGGTCAGGGAGGACGAGGAGCAGGTCCTGCTGGTGGCGCCGTACTGGCCCAACCGGACCTGGTTTCCAGAACTTATGCTCCTCGCGACAGCCCCTCCTTGGCCGATTCCTCTGAGGAAGGACCTTCTGACTCAGAGACGGGGCACCCTTTGGCACCCGCGTCCAGACCTGTGGAAGCTTCATGTCTGGCCCCTGGACGGGACACGGAGGTTCTAGGTGACTTACCCCAAGAGGTAGTTAACACCATCACTTCGGCACGAGCACCGTCTACAAGACAGGCTTACGCCTTGAAGTGGAACCTGTTCGTCGAGTGGTGTTCTTCTCGCCGAGAAGACCCCCGAAGATGTTCGATCGCGTCTGTGCTTTCCTTCCTGCAACAGGGGTTGGAGCGTAGGCTGTCGCCCTCCACCCTCAAGGTTTATGTTGCTGCAATATCCGCCTATCACGACCATGTAGAAGGTAAGACGGTTGGGAAGCACGACCTGGTCGTCAGGTTCCTTAGGGGGGCGAGACGGTTAAATCCTCCTCGCCCCCCCTCCATACCCTTTTGGGATCTTGCTCTGGTGCTCCGAGCACTTCAGAATGCCCCATTTGAGCCTTTGCAGTCAGCAGAGCTAAAGATTCTGTCAATGAAGACTTTGCTGTTGGCTGCATTGGCCTCCATCAAGAGGGTAGGGGACCTGCAGGCATTTTCGGTCGACGAATCGTGCCTAGAGTTCGGGCCGGGTGAAACCCACGTGGTGTTGAGACCCCGGCCTAGCTATGTGCCCAAGGTTCCTACCACTCCCTTCAGGGACCAGGTGGTGAACCTGCAAGCGCTGCCCCCGGAGGAGGCAGACCCAGCCCTAGCTTTGCTCTGTCCCGTCCGCGCTCTACGGGTTTACGTGGATAGAACTCAAAGCTTCAGAACCTCAGATCAGCTCTTTGTCTGTCACGGAGGCCAGCAGAAGGGAAAGGCTGTCTCCAAGCAGAGGATGGCCCACTGGATAGTGGATGCCATCACCTTGGCTTACCAAGCACAAGGTGGGCCCTGTCCGCTCAGGGTGCGAGCACACTCTACTAGAAGTGTTGCATCCTCCTGGGCGCTGGCACGTGGCGCCTCGCTGTCAGACATCTGTAGAGCTGTGGGCTGGGCGACACCCAACACGTTCGCTAGATTCTATAGCCTACGTGTAGAGCCGGTCTCCTCCTGTGTTCTCACCTCAAACGGGTAGAAGCACTGAGAGGCCCCGGCTCTTGTCGGCTTGTTGCGCTACGGCGCTTATATTCTCCAGAAGCAAACTCTGTGAGTCCTCCACCGCCCTCGGTGCCGGACGTGGCGGAACGTCTGGCATCAGGCCCCTTGCCGCTGAATCCTTGAGAACCGGTATTGGGCTTGGGCCATATGAGTGACCCTGCGGGGATCCCATATTTTCTTCCACGGTCGCTCCAACGGGAAGCCCGTGTCTTTCCCTTGGGAGAGCCTTCCCTGCAGTGGGACTGAGCCCCCTTCTCCTGGCGGGCTACGGCTCAGCATTGTACTCCACATAACTCCTTCGGGGTACGATGTGGGCTCCGCAGCGTTCCCTTCTCTAGGGCACGCTTTCCCAGTGTTATCCAATAATCACTGAGCGGGTCATGCGGAACAGCGGTGATGGACTTCCCGGTGTGAGCCCCGTCTCATCAGGTAAGAGAGCTCAGGTGGCTCACACAGGGCACTGGATGGGGGCAGAAGCCATGGCGCTTTGGTAGGGATTCCTATTCGTCGGTACTCCGACGTGGCGTCGAGAGTGACCGACTGAATGGGAACGTCTCGGTTACGTATGTAACCCTCGTTCCCTGAAGGAGGGAACGGAGATGCCACGTCCCGTCGCCATGTCCTCTGTACCCTGCTGGGGTGCCTGTCTACCTACCCGGCTCCTCAGCAAAAGGCTGATTTGATGCAATCACCTGTGTCTCATTTATACCTGCACGGCGTGGCATGAGCACCTGGTGCAATCATTGCATGCCAATGTGCATTGGCTCGTTTAGTTACACTCGAAGTAGATTGGCTCTCGCGAGCGAGATTCCTATTCGTCGGTACTCCGACGTGGCGTCTCCGTTCCCTCCTTCAGGGAACGAGGGTTACATACGTAACCGAGACGTTTTCAGCGTCAACTTTCCTAATTTCCGAAAATGGCATTGTTTTTGCGCGCTGCTTTGTGCTCTGATGGTGCGTTCACACCGGACGCGAAAGCGTTTCATGCGGGTGATTTAAGTCAATGCAAAGACGCGAATAGACATTCTGCGGCGCGATTCGCACGAATTAAGCGGCGTGCATGACGCGTCATTCGCGTCCGGTGTGAACGCACCATCAGTCTCTTCTTCACTTCATGCGTGACCGCGCGTACGAAACAGTGAGCATAGTAACGTTAACTGTCGTCGCAAACCGTGGCTACATAGGACCCAAACGGTTCTACTGAGCTGCCTGATATAAATGTGATTTTTTTTAATGGCATGTGGCATACTTATTTCATTACGTCAAAAGGCTTCGCGGTCCGGATGGACGCATCTCGCAGTCCGGATTCGGACCGGAGTCCGCTACTTGGCGACCCCTGAGCTATAGGGTTAACTTTAAGCTTGTTGGCTCATTTTTGGAGTAACGTTAGTGGAGTAATGGAGAATGAGGGTACATAGGGCGAATCGGACAGCGGTAAGGTAATTAATTCAGGGCGTGACTCTAACAGTGCATTGAGAGTACACCGTCTGGTTGAGAGTGAGAGCGATTCAAAAGCATAAGGAGTCGTTTCTCGTTTGCTCTCGAAACACTCTCGCGGGACTTTGCTGTCATACGCCGATCGGGCATCGAACAAGCATATTCTCCAGCGCGTACATCTACTGTACACTCGCTATTGCGGTGCATTGTGGGATTGAATGAGTGCACTCAAAAACGTCCACTATTGTTTCGGACGTTTCTACTACTGGATGTTCACTCAAATAGTGCCCTATTTAAGGTTATAGGGGGCAATTTCGAACACAGTCCTTGTCTCTCTCTTGAACACACACACACACACACACACACACACACACACACACACACACACACACACACACACACACACACACACACACACACACACACACACACACACACACACACACACACACACACACACACACACACACAGAGACAGACAGACACACACACAGACAGACAGACAGAGTAAGATTTCCATTTACTGTTTGATAATTATTATACTTTTGCTGTTTTTTTTGCTGTATTTTAGTTTTTTGTTCATAATTGCTGTTCATTGAATTGTACAAAAAATTATTTTAATGAAAATGTTTATTATAAAAGGTTAATAAAAAAATGTATGACTGAAAGAATTTGCATTAGTTACAATTAAAACAATGGGTAAAAAAATGCTTTCCATTTGTTCTCTTTCTAATTCAATGTTCAGGTTTGACTGTATTATAAAGTAAAACTGGCACTTCAAATTACCATTTAAACCAACCAAACAAACAAAAATTTGCCTTTGAGAATCTCTTATTATATATTAAAATCCACAACCTGAAAAAAATAGGCAAATATGTCCAAAAACAACTAGAATTCACAAGCCTTTCTAAAAAGAGCTGTAAATCCATCTATATATATATTAGTGGTGGGCATAGATTAATTTTTTTAATCTAGATTAATTCCAAAATTAATCTAGATTAATCTAGATTAAAATGGCTCATTTGAATTCTGCAGAAGGCATTCAGAATATGTGTGCTCGTAAGTGATCGTTTGTCTTTTTGTAGTTTGAATAATAAATAACTTCTGTCCCTTTAAGACCTGACGCACGCATATCCAAACACCGTTCCTGTGAGCTGGTTACGACTGTGTTTATGTTAAAACTCACCAAGATGGGCATTGATACATTTTTGAGTGTATTTGACCATTAATAAGCTGGAAAAAGGAGCTCATTTTTGCACTAGTGTGTCAGCGGCGGCTTTATTATGGTATGTGTGTGTGCGCTTCAGATGCAAGCGTGAAATCTGCGGGAATTAGTAGAATTAACGTTATGTGCAACCCCGCGCGAAATTCAGACCGGTCACACCAATACTAACAAAAGACTGAATGAGAGGAGGCGGGTGCGTGTCACTCCCTGTCGGTCGGAGAGGAGAGCGCAGCTGATATCGATACTGTAAAAAATAAGTATTGTATTTTTTCAGATATTTCAGTATCGATACATAGTGAAATATCGATATTTTTGACAACACTAGTAGGCATACACACAGGTTCAAAAACTTGTTCTCTCGCCCCCTACAGTGCAATTCGGCTAAAATATCAAGGTGAAAGTCATCATAGCTTGTGTAGTATAGACCCAGCTCCCAACCCAACTTTGAGAATAGATTAACGGCAATATTTTTTTAAATCGCCCGATAAGAGTCTTGCGTTAACGCAGCACGTTAAAGCTAATAACGACCCACCACTAATATAAATATATATATATATATATATATATATATATATATATATATATATATATATATATATATATATATATATATATATATATATATATATATATATATATATATATATCTGTATACCTTACCTGTTACCACTACTTATCAAGAAGAAACATTTTCATTCTTGACTCATCCTGTTACAGACACATTGCTGTCACTTTTTATTGCCTTACCTATGCCACAAGAAACAACAGAAACCAGGCAGTGTATTCAACAGCTGATCACAAATGCTGATACGTCTTCCCTATTCCAGGCACAACTTCATAATCTACTTCAAGAGTGGCCTACTGTCTGCACAACTGAAATCGGACACACCAGTGTGGTTAAGCATTGCATTATCAAGTGTAGAATAGTGCCTGTTCGTAAGAAAGCTTACCATGTGTCACAAAAAAACAAGCCTTCATTGAACAGGAGATCAAGATGATGCTGGATAAGAAGATCATACAACCTTCATTTTCTCCTTGGGCTGCACCTGTAGTCATAGTGCCAAAGAAGGGAGGTGGACAAAGGTTTTGTATTGATTTCAGAGGGCTAAATGCAAAGACAAATCTGGATGGATATCCCATGCCTCAAGTCCATGATATCCTCGAGTCTGTGCATGGAGCTGCAGTTTTCAGTACCCTTGATCTTAAAAATGGGTATTGGCAGGTCGAGATGGATCCTGAAAGCATTCACAAAACTGCTTTTGTGATACAATCAGGGCTGTATGAATTTTTACGATTACCTTTTGGCCTTAAAAACTCAGCAGCCTCATTCCAACGTCTTATGGAGTTTGTATTGAAAGATCAGAAAGGAAAAAACTGTTTTGTGTACATTGATGATATTGTGGTGTACTTAAGGTCTGAGCAAGAGCATCTTAACCATCTGAGAGAAGTGTTGCAATGCTTATACAAAGCAGGCTTAACTTTGAATCTGCTAAAGTGAACGAGTAAACCGAACACATGATTTCATCATATGTGCACAACCATCATCGACAGTGGGACAGGTAGCTAGCAGAATTCCGATTTGCTATCAACACGGCATGACAAGAAAGTACGGGGTTCACCCCAGCCGAAGTCATGCTCGGTCGCAAATTGAAAGGACCTCTAGAAAGGGCTGTCCTGAGACCACCTGATCCAAAGTCCAGCCTACCCTGTCCGGGAAAAGGCACAGGAATTAATTCAAACTGTGCAAAGGAATGTCGAATGGGCCTAGAGCAAACAACGCAAATACTATAATCTTCAAAGGCGACAAGTTCATTTTCAAATTGGAGATTTAGTATGGGTTCGTACACATCCTCTGTCACGTGCTGAGGAAGGTTTCATGGCTAAACTGGCTGCCAAATGGAAAGGTCCTGCCAAAGTGGTGAAATGTCTTGGTCCTGTTAATTACTTGGTGTCATTCATTGAACGGCCAGAACATGCAGATTCTTTTCATGTACAGAATTTGAAACGTCTCGGTTACGTATGTAACCCTCGTTCCCTGAGGAGGGAACGGAGACGTACGTTAGTGACTAACGAATGGGGGTTTCGCTTAGAAGCCAATTATCTTCGAGAATTCAACAGCGCCCAATGGCAGTGCCAATGCCATGGGCATGCGGAATTTGCATGCGTAACTCCGCCCCACCTCGTGGGTATATAAGGAAGTACGCTGGCAACATCGCATTATGTTACTGCTGCAGGAGCCAAGACTGAACTCCGCGTTCCAGCAGCATGGCTGACGTGGCAGAGGAAACGTACGTCTCCGTTCCCTCCTCAGGGAACGAGGGTTACATACGTAACCGAGACGTTCCCTTTCGTTCAGTCACTACGACGTACGTTAGTGACTAACGAATGGGGGTTCCAATACAACAACGCCACTCAGCCGTCATCCAGTGCCCTGCGTAAGTGAGAGTACCCTGTCGTAAGACTAGTACGGACGAAGGACTCCCACTTATCACAGGAATACCAAGGTACACTGGGAAGCATATCCCAGTGAGGGAATGCCAAGATGCCTACCCGTGGGGAGGACTTAGAGAATACACATATGACCCGCTAAGGGCTGCATATGGAAGATCTCTAGGGTACCAGCCGAAGGTGGATTTTTAACCCTAGGGGTGGCAGGGACTTGCCGAGGGAAAGACACCTGCTCGCTGAGGAGGCTTACGGTGGGAATACTCGTGTGGGGGTCGCCGGAGGGGAACCATGCACACGGAGCACCTGGTCGGACATGAGGGTCTGGGCTCGAAAGGGCAGACTGAACTGATGTCGGCGTAAGCAGTGCTGGAGGAGCTGAGGGCTCTCGGGGAGCTCACCTGAGGAAAATATCGCACGTATCCAGTCCGTGGAGTGGAATGGCGAGCAAGCAAAGACACCTGAGCCTGGCCCATTACCGGCCACCCGTAGGGGCGAGTACATAGTCGGACACTGGCTCCACTCGGAGATTGTAGAATCTGGCGAATGTGTTGGGTGTCGCCCAGCCTGCAGCTCTGCAGATGTCTGTTAGCGAGGCGCCATGCGCTAAAGCCCAAGAGGAGGCCACACTCCGAGTGGAGTGTGCCCTAACCCCAAGGGGACATGGTCGACCTTGCTGCTGGTAAGCCAAAACAATGGTGTCCACTATCCAGTGAGACAACCTCTGTTTCGAGAGAGCACTTCCCTTCCGCTCTCCACCATAACAGACAAAGAGCTGGTCTGAGGTCCTGAAACATCGCGTACTGTCTACATAGGCGCGGAGAGCGCGTACTGGACAGAGCAATGCCAAGGCTGGGTCTGCCTCCTCCAAAGGCAGCGCTTGCAGGTTCACCACCTGGTCTCGGAACGGAGTGGTGGGAACCTTGGGCACATATCCGGGCCGGGGTCTCAGGATCACGTGAGAGTTAGCCGGCCCGAACTCTAGGCACGCTTCGTCAACCGAAAATGCTTGCAGGTCCCCGACCCTCTTAAGCGAGGCCAATGCGGTCAGCAGAGCAGTCTTCATAGACAAGAATTTAATCTCAGCTGACCGCAAAGGCTCAAATGGAGGCCTCTGCAGAGCACTTAAAACTACTGAGAGGTCCCAAGAGGGTACGAGAGGAGAGCGAGGAGGATTCAGTCTCCTCGCCCCCCTCAGGAACCTGATGATCAGGTCGTGCTGACTTACCTTTTTGTCCCCCAGGAGATCGTGGTAGGCAGATATTGCGGCCACATACACTTTAAGGGTGGAAGGAGACAGCCTTCGTTCCACCCCCTCCTGGAGAAACGATAGCACAGACCCGATCGGGCATTTCCAGGGGTCTTCTTGGCGGGAAGAGCACCATGTGACGAAGAGGTTCCACTTCAAAGCATAGAGACGTCGTGTAGACTCAGCTCTAGCCGAAGTGATGGTAGCGACCACCGCAGGTGGAAGACTACTCAAACCTGCCGCGTCCCGTCCAGAAGCCACACGTGGAGCTTCCAGAACGCCGGACGCGGGTGCCAAAGAGTGCCCCGTCTCTGAGAGAGAAGGTCTGGTCTCAGAGGGATAGGCCAGGGAGGGGCTGTCGCAAGGAGTAGAAGTTCTGGGAACCAGGTCTGGCCGTGCCAATACGGGGCGACCAACATGACCTGCTCCTTGTCCTCCCTGATCTTGCACAGTACCCGTGCAAGAAGGCTCACTGGGGGAAACGCATATTTGCGTAGCCCTGACGGCCAGCTGTGCGCCAGTGCATCCGTGCCGAGGGTGCCCTCTGTCAGAGAATAATACAGGGAGCAATGGGAAGAGTCCTGGGAGGCAAACAGGTCTACCTGTGCGTCGCCGAACCGTTCCCAAATCAGCTGAACCGTCTGGGGATGGAGTCTCCACTCTCCGGGGAGGGGCTGAATCCGTGACAGCTCGTCGGCTGCACAGTTCAACTCTCCCGGGATGTGGACAGCACGAAGGGACCTCAGGTGCTTCTGACTCCATAGAATGAGATGGCGGGCGAGTTGAGACATACGGCGGGAGCGTAGACCGCCCTGGTGGTTGATGTACGCTACTACGGCCGTGTTGTCTGTCCTGACTAGTACATGTTGACCCCTCAGCAACGCTCGGAAGCGGTGCAGGGCGAACCGTACTGCCAGTAACTCGAGGCAATTGACATGCAGAAGGCGCTGGGGTCCTGTCCAGGAGCCCGCTGCTGCTTGTCCATTGCACATGGCACCCCACCCGGTGGATGACGCATCTGTTGATACAACAGTATGCAGGGAAACTCGTTCTAAGGACACTCCGGTCCGTAGAAACTCGAGGTTCGACCACGGGGTGAGAGTCTGTAAGCAGGCCCGAGTCACTTGTACCCGGAGCGTGCCAGACCGCCATGCCCATCTCGGGACTCGATCGCGTAGCCAGTGCTGAAGCGGTCTCATATGAAGCAATCCGAGCAGCGTCACCGCGGCTGCAGATGCCATATGCCCCAGGAGCCTCTGAAATAGTTTCAGTGGAACCGCATTCTTGCCCTCGAGTTGACGAAGGGAAGTCAGCAGAGACTGCGCGCGCTCGCTCGAAAGCTGCGCGCACATGGCGACCGAGTCGATATCCATACCGAGAAAAGAGATCCTCTGCGCGGGGCAAAGTTTGCTCTTCTCCCAGTTGACCCGAAGGCCCAGACGGGCTAGGTGATGGAGCACCTGATCTCTGTGTCCGCAAACCTGCTCCCGAGAGTGACCCAGTATGAGCCAGTCGTCGAGGTAATTCAGGATGCGAACCCCGTGCTGCCGAAGGGGCGCAAGGGCTGCCTCGGCAATCTTCGTAAAGACGCGAGGGGACAGAGATAGCCCGAATGGTAGAACTGCGTACTGATATGCCCGCCCCTCGAAAGCAAACCGTAGGAACGGTCTGTGTCGAGGTAGAATGGAGACATGGAAGTAGGCGTCCTTCAGGTCGATCGCTGCAAACCAATCGTCTGGACGAACGCATTCGAAAAGGCGTTTCGCTGTCAACATCTTGAACGGAAACCGGTGAAGGTAACGGTTCAAGACGCGCAGGTCCAGGATTGGCCGTAGCCCACCGGTCTTTTTGGGTACGATGAAGTACGGGCTGTAAAACCCGGAGTTCATCTCGGCTGGAGGGACAGGTTCGATCGCACCCTTCGCCAGTAGGGTGGCAATCTCCGCTCGCATGACGAGGGCATTGGCCCCGATCATAGTGGAGCGGACTCCCCGGAAGCAGGGAGGAACCTGCGCAAACTGAATCGCGTAGCCGCGCCTGATGGTCCGCGCGACCCAGCGGGACAGCCCTGGAAGCTGAAGCCAGACTTCCAAAAACTGCGCCAGCGGGGTCATTCGGAGCACAGACGTACCCGGTGTGGGCTTGCAGCGATGCAGCGTCACCGGCCCGGACATGGGAGGCTGAGGGGCGTCCCGGTGCGGGGGCACGGTTGACTGCTGCGTCCTGACAGAGGAGACCAGGGAAGGACGCACGTTCCACTGGGGTCTGCTCTGCCAGGAGGCTGGCGACAGAGTGGGATGCGAGTGGCGGGACCCGTGGGTGGCGCGCACTGTCATCGCCGGACTCTGTGGGCTCAGGGATGGGAGTGTTAATTCTTTCTTTGACCAAAATAGGGTGCTGCTGACCCGTGGGCCAGCAGCTGAACAAAGGATTCTCCCCCGGCCCTCCACCGGGGGAAGGAGTGGTCCTGCTACCATCTCCTCGAAAGAATTTCCCATCCCTGAGCCGTCCGTCTCAGGAGCGCCGCTTGGCCTGGCGTTTAGCGGGGCGCGGGGCGGCCTGATGGGACTTGGACGCCTTCCTACGGCTTCCTCCGCGACCCGGCCCGGGTGAAGGCTGCTGCTTGGACCGGGTGGGAGGGGCGGGAGCCTTAGGAGGGCGTCCTCGGCGTGGAGCAGACTGAGGCGACTGTGCCGGCGGCTGGGTAGAGGCAGCAGCTGGCCGCCGGGGCAGTACGTGTTTTATAGCCTCAGTCTGCTTCTGGGCGATTGAGAACTGTTGGGCAAAGTCCTCAACCGCCCCGCCGAAGAGGCCGGCCTGGGATATGGGGGCATCGAGGAACCGGGTTCGCTCGGTGTCCCGCATATCTGCCAGGTTCAGCCAAAGGTGACGCTCCTGGACCACGTTTGTGGACATCACTTGACCCAGGGAGCGTGCGGTCACCTTCGTCGCCCGGAGAGCGAGGTCGGTGGCGGCACGCAGCTCATTTAAGAGCCCCGGATCAACTCCACCCTCGTGCATGTCCTTGAGGATCCTGGCCTGGTAGACCTGAAGGATCGCCATGGCATGCAAAGAAGCGGCGGCCTGCCCCGCGGCTCTGTGCGATTTCGCCACCAAGGTTGATGTGAATCGACAGGCTTTGGAGGGGTGCTTTGGATCGCCGCGCCAAGTTGAAGCGCTCTGAGGACACAGTTGCATCGCAACAGAACGTTCAACTGGGGGGACCCCAGTGTACCCTTTAGCCGCCGCCCCATCGAGGGCGGAGGAAGTCGCTGACCGGTCACGGGAAGACAACGGGGACTTCCAGGACCGCGCGAGTTCCTCATGCAGCTCGGGAAAGAAAGGTATTGGGGGCGGGGACTGACGGTTGTCAGCGCGGGCTCCCAAAAACCAATCATCGAGCCTTGAGCGTTCGGGACAGGGCGGAGGGTTCCACTCTATCCCTAAGCTCGCGGCTGCCTGAGACAGCATGGCTGTCAGCTCTGGGTCCGACTCGGGCAATGCTGGAACGCCCGAAGGCGGCAACACAGCCGAGTCATCATCCTCAGAGGACTCGAGCCCACCTTGTGATGCGGTGACCGACATCGCATCCTCCTCTGGAGCGCCAAACGAGATGCGCGGGGGGGCCGAAGCAGGCCCCGCGATCTGCGTCTGGACACTCGCGGGTTGCAGTGTGCAAGACGGGGGTGTGGCCCGAGGCATGAGCGTCGGGGCTTTGTTCCACACCATAACCGTCAGGTCACCCTGACCACCAGCCGAAGTACTGGGCCTCGGGGACTCAGTAGATCGGGGTGTGGTAGAGGGGACTCTCACTTCTTTACGAAGGTCATGGAGTCTTGACCGCAACACCGCGATGGTCATATTCCCGCAGTGGGAACATGACTCATCCACAAACGCTGCCTGGGCATGCTGAAAGCCCAAACATACCAGACAGTGTTTGTGCCCATCAGAAGAAGAAAGCAACCGGCCACACCCAGAAGTACACGGACGAGACATCCTGAAAAGGACGCGTCACGTGCAAGCTCTTTTAGGAGAGGAAAGCCTCGCAGAGAACGCCGAAGCGCCCAGCGACCACACACCAGCTGTCAGACGGACCACTGCGCAGATCAGCAGGCAGGCAGTATGATGATCACTGGAACGCGCAGTAACACCAACGCCTCTGGAAAGCTGCTCGTCTCAAAACTCTTGGCTCCAAAGCAGAAACATAATGCGATGTTGCCAGCGTACTTCCTTATATACCCACGAGGTGGGGCGGAGTTACGCATGCAAATTCCGCATGCCCATGGCATTGGCACTGCCATTGGGCGCTGTTGAATTCTCGAAGATAATTGGCTTCTAAGCGAAACCCCCATTCGTTAGTCACTAACGTACGTCGTAGTGACTGAACGAAAGGGAACCTTATTTTGGCAGTGTAGACACCACTCTTGTTTGTTCAAGAACTTATTTGTTTATAGACCTATTTGCACAAAAGACGAATCCCCCTTTTTAATTATTGTAGCTTGTCCAGCGCAAAGCAACTGGGACAGTTATTCTGCACTTGATGTGTTTATTTGAGTTGATGTGGGCGTTGACGCATGGATTGTTAGTATTTGAATCTCTAAAGAACGCGCGCTCCATGGGCGTGGTCGCATTAGCGGATAATGAGACACTCGCAAACGACTGACATCTCTCTGTTTTCAAACAAATTACATAAACACCGAATATTTGTTTTCGATTTGATTTACATTATTTAAAACCTGACATTTAAACGTTTCTTTAGACATATGTCTCATGTTTGTGAGACAAGTATTCACCAAGCTAGAGTTCTTTTCTGAAGACTATCTGAATTAATGTCTTTGACAGAGAGGCTGCAGATCACGCATCATGTTTGTTTTCTTTATTTTGCAAAAAGCACAAAAACATTTTTTGTGACTGTACAAATTTAACAGATTATAATGATGTATAACACTTGCCTGAATGATAAAAACTGATTGGCACTGATAAGAAAAAAAGCGAGTCAAATCACGCTGGCAAAGTTATTTTATGATTATTTAAATCGCGAAATGGCCTTAAACATTTATTGCAATAAATTGCAAAAAGTTTTCTAATATATGCACAGATTGATTCTGACAGCACTGCACGAGCTCGCGGTGCCATCGGCTGGACATTATTCGCTTGTTAGTCAGGGTTCAAAGTGTGGAAAAATCTGCGCTACAACGTACTCGTCAGTTGCCCGGTAACCTTTTTATGAATGGATGAATTTGAGAATGCGCTATATGGTTTAGTGCGAATATATATTTTCTGACGTGCTGCATGTTTTGGAAAGAGTAGACAGCATAGCTTCCAGTTTGTACCTTGAAATTATAAGTTGTGTAGCCTACATTTTGGAAGTTTTTATTTAGAAAATAAAAAGGTTCTTTCTACACAGTTGAATGTAATACAAAAATGTGTATTTTATTTTCGCCAAAATAAAAGCTCTGTTTAATGTTTGAAAGAAATCAACATTTCTCTTCTGCTCACCAAGGCTGCATTTATTTGATTAAAAATACAGTAAAAACAGAAATATTATTAAATAATATTATAATGTAAAACAGCTGTTTTCTATGTGAATATTAAGTAAAGTGTTATTTATTCCTGTGATCAAAGCTGAATTAATCTATGTGGCGAGCAGCGAGGCAGAGGGACCGTGAGGGCGGGACGAGGCGGCGCTCATCAGTGGGGATGAGCGCCAGCTGCGAGTCGCAGCGATCTCGGCCCTCGCGGAGGAGTGAGGGAGTATAAAGGAGGAGCGACGACAGTGAGGGACGAGAGAGGACCAGGCCTGGATTTGATGTTGTTTTATTTGCGTTTTATGTGTTGCTACAGCCGACCGTGAGGGGCTGCAGCTTTTTATTTTCATTTTGTGTTTGTTTGTGTATAGGCGGCAGTCGTCCGCGAGGGGCTGTCGCCGACATTTTATTTTGTGTTTGTTTAATTAAAACTTTGTTTGAACGTCCGCCGGTTCCCGCCTCCTTCTTCCCACACGAAGCTTTACTACAATCATCATTACTCCAGTCTTCAGTGTCATATGACCCTTCACAAAATCATTCTAATATGATGATTTGATGCTCAACAAACATCTATGATTATCAGTGTTGAACAATGTTTTTAGGATTTTTTTGAAAGCTTTCTATTTCAGAGAAATGCTGTTCTTTTGAACCTTCTATTCATTAGATTAGATTAGATTCAACTTTATTGTCATTACACAAGTAGAAGTACAAGGCAACGAAATGCAGTTTAGGTCTAACCAGAAGTGCAATAGCAGCAAGTGCAGGATATATACAATGGTTGCGTAAGTGCAGGGCATAAAAATGTACTGAATATATATAAATATGTATAAGTAGAGAGATGGTTATAACTATAAACAGAACTGAATTTACAGATGAATATATACAGTGAATAAATATAAATATACAGATGGCTATTACTATAAACAGAATGTAAACAGAATGTACAGGTGAATATGTACTATGAATATAATATACAGATGGCTATTACTATAAACAGAATTTTACAGATAGAGGTATACAATAATATGTTAGGCTAATATGAGGAATATAGCAGTGGATTAAGGTAGTGCAATAAATTATGGACAGAGCTATCCGAAAGAAAGTGTAAAAGTGCAGTGGAAAGTGGTTGCATATTGCAGTTAGAAGTACGGTGACTGAGAATGTAAACATGGTTACTGTAAATACAGTCGGCAGTGCAAATGAGCATAATCCAGTTAAGATATGGTGGTGCAAAATGCATAAGTAAACAGTTGTTATTGTAATAAACAGTCGGTAGTGCAAATAACAAAGTGAAGGCAGATGTGATGTAGGAGAGTTTGCAGTATATGAGGGAAGTGGATCAACGGTGGTTTGAGTTCAGTAAAGAGACAGCTCTGGGGAAAAAACTGTTCTTTAGTCTGCTGGTCCTGGTCCAGAGGATCCTGAAACGCCTGCCGGAGGGCAGGAGAGAAAACAGTCTGTGGGCTGGGTGAGAGGAGTCCTTGAGGATGCTGCGAGCTCGATGCAGACAGCGTTTCCTCTGGATGTGCTCGATGGCAGGTAGTGGAGTCCCTGTGATGCGCTGGGCAGTTTTCACCACCCGCTGCAGTGCCTTGCGCTCCACAACAGAGCAGCTCCCATACCATACTGCAACACAGTTGGTCAGGATGCTTTCTATTGCGCAGCGGTAGAAGTTCACCAGGATAGCCGAGGAGAGCTGATTCTTCCTCAGTGTCCTCAGGAAGAAGAGGCGCTGGTGAGCCTTCTTGACCAGGCTGGAGGTGTTGGTCGTCCACGACATGTCCGCCGAGATGTGGATCCCCAGGAACTTGAAACTGGAGACACGCTCAACAGCCATTCCATTGATGTGGATGGTGTCGTGTGTGCTTCTTGACTCCTTCCTGAAGTCCACGATGAGCTCCTTCGTTTTGGTGGTGTTGAGGAGCAGGTTATTATCAGTGCACCATGTGGCCAGGTGCTGGATCTCCTCCCTGTAGGCAGTCTCATCGTTGTTGCTGATGAGACCAATCACCATAGTGTCGTCCGCAAACTTGACGATGGAATTAGATCCATACACAGGCTTGCAGTCGGAGGTGAAGAGGGAGTAGAGAAACGGACTTAGCACACAGCCCTGTGGTACACCAGTGTTGAGTGTGATGGACGTGGAGCAGGTGGATCCTGATCGAACATTCTGTGGTCTGTCAGTTAGGAAGTCCAAAATCCAGTTACACATTGAAGTGCTGATGCCCAGGTCTCCAAGTTTGGCAATTAACTTGGATGGGATGACAGTGTTGAATGCTGAGCTGAAGTCAACAAACAGCATGCGTGCATAGGTGTTTTTACTGTCCAGATGGGTGAGCACAGAGTGCAGTGCCATGGAAACTGCATCCTCTGTGCTCCTATTGCTGCGATAGGCAAACTGGTGTGAGTCCAATGTGGATGGTATAGAGTCTTTTAGGTGTTCCAGGACCAGCCGCTCAAAGCACTTCATAATGATGGGTGTGAGTGCTACAGGGCGGTAGTCATTAGGGCACCTCGGGCTGGAGTGTTTCGGCACTGGCACAATGGAAGTGCGTTTAAAGCATGATGGTACAGCTGCTTGGGCGAGAGACAGGTTGAAAATGTCTGTAAAAACCCCAGCGAGCTGCTCCGCACATGCCCTGAGAACACGTCCAGGGATGTTGTCTGGTCCAGCAGCCTTGTGTGCGCTGATCCGGCTCAGTGCCTTGCAGACATCTGTGGAGGAGAGTGTGATTGGTGGGTGGTCAGCTGAGGGTTTGAGCTTGGTGGCAGTTTCTCTGTTGTCTCTTTCAAAACGAGCATAAAAGTAATTTAGCTCGTTCAGGAAGTTGACATCAGTGGCTGCGGGGGTGGAGTGGGTGGGTTTATAATCACTGATGGCCTGAATGCCATGCCACATGCGTCGAGGGTCAGAGTTGGAAAAGTGTCCCTCTATCTTTAGCTTGTAGCAGTGCTTGGCCTTTTTGATGCCCCTCTTCAGGTTTGCTCTGGATGCGCTGTAGGCTTGTGCATCTCCTGATCTGAAGGCAGTATTGCGTGACTTCAGCAGGAGTCGTACTTCCCTGTTCATCCAAGGCTTCTGATTTGGGTATGTGGTGATCTGTTTCTGGGTTGTAACACTGTCAATGGTGGTATTGATATGATCCAATACTGAGGAGGTGTAGGAGTCAATGTCCGTGTGAGCGCCACTGGTGGCTTGAGAAGCAAACATACTCCAGTCTGTGTTTAGAAACCTTTCCTGGAGTGTGGAGTCTGCCCCCGCAGGCCACACCTTGATGGTCTTCACTGATGGCTTCACACGGTTGATGAGGGGTGCATATTTGGGGCTGAGGAACAAAGAGATGTGGTCTGACTTTCCCAGGTGGGGGAGGGGTGTTGCAACTTAAGCTCCGGCCATGTTTGTGTAAACATGGTCTAAGGTTTTGTTTCCTCTGGTGTGGCAGGAAACATGCTGGTGAAACTTGGGTAGCACTGACTTTAAGTTTGAGTGATTAAAGTCACCTGCAACAATAAACGCAGCTTCAGGGTGATCAGTCTGTTGTTTACTGATGGCTGCGTGAAGTTCTTTCATAGCAAGCTTGGCATCAGCATCGGGTGGAATATAAGCAGCAGTTATAATGGTTGAAGTGAACTCCCGCGGTAGATAAAATGGTCTACATTTAACCATGAGAAACTCAAGGTTAGCTGAACAATGACTCCCAACAATAGCAGAGTTTGTGCACCAAGCTTTGTTAATATAAATGCACAATCCACCGCCTCTGGTCTTACCGGAGCCATCTAATGTTCTATCTGCCCGGAGTGTGTGGCGTCCCGCTAGCTCAATAGCGGTGTCCGGTATTCCGCTGTTTAACCAGGTTTCAGTGAAGATTAGGACGTTACAGTTCAAAAGTTTCTTACTGTGTGTGATGCTGAGTCGAATCTCCTCCATTTTGTTCACTAGCGATCGTACATTAGCAAGGAAAATGCTGGGTAAAGAGAGCCGATGAGGAGAACGCGTTAGCTTAGCCCGCAATCCTCCACGCTTCCCCCGCCTTTGTTTACGATCACGCCGCCTCCTGTGTGCACTTCCGCCCGGCCGGGTTGAGCGCATCGCCTCGGGCGTCCTAGCGATCTCATCAAAGAATCCTGGGGAAAAGTGAGCATATTCAGCATAAGAGACTACTTTAAAAAAAGTACATATCCCAGTGTGAACTGTAGTACTGTAAGACTTACTGTAAGACTTTGAATATTAACACCTGATCACTCTTGTGGGTTTGCTACTGTTACAATTAAAAACCGTATAAGGGTAAAAACATGACAGGCAGACATGATGTAAGCAACACAGCTACAACTAATTAAATTTATACTGGGTGTGCGAATTATCAAGAATTAACAATAGTCAATCGTATTGGTGGCACAAAGGGGCCCCCAAATAAAATTCTGCTTAGGGCTCCATAAGGGCTTGGGCCGGCCCTGGTGGTATGGGTCGGTTATAGAAAATATAATTAACCTGGCATAAAAACAGTGGAGACTATGAGATGTCCTTATTAATATAGTCAAACAAAAGTGTGTGTGTGTGTGTGTGTGTGTGTGTGTGTGTGTGTGTGTGTGTGTGTGTGTGTGTGTGTGTGTGTGTGTGTGTGTGTGTGTGTGTGTGTGTGTGTGTGTGTGTGTGTGTGTGTGTGTGTGTGTGTGTGTGTGTGTGTGTGTGTGTGTGTGTGTGTGTGTGTGATTGACCTTAAATAGGCCTTTTGTTCAGATGAGTGAGATAACATTTACGGGAAAACATGCAGCCAGCTAACGCCGATATTATCAGTGCCTGAAGTAAAAAAGGAAAGAGGTCTGAATGCTCTCAGGTAGGCAGAACGCTATCACTATCTGTAGAGATAAAACTGTGAAGGAGATGACTGCCCTTAAGCACAAACACAGAGAAACTAATTTAAGCTGCATGTGAACAAAAGTACCAAAGAAACCTTTGACCTCATTCACATGCAAGTATAAATATGGTCCTGAGTGAAAACAGGATGGGGACAGAGATTCAAAGGAACTGGTATGGAGAGAGACGGAGAAAGACAAAAGATGATGCTGGAAAATTTAAAGACGGTGGCTTCTATGAGGGCATGTTACCAGGGCTTTGATCCTGTAGCTTATCTGCACTATAACTATACTCCACCCCGAGCAGACTTTGAACGGAGAAGCATTGTGCCATGGAAACTCAACTGTCTACACCGAGCCTTTACTGAAGGTGAGCATAAATGTGTGTAAGCAGGGCTGTATGCACCATTGAGATCCCTGAGGTTCAGACCTCTGTATTTTTCAAAGGTGCATATAATAAAGATAAAAATAAATATGAAATAATTGCCTAATATTAACTCTACTTTGGTGCTGCAAGGATATTACACAATGCCAAGATAAACATCTAATCTGAGTTGTCTCAGGGGTCTAGCACCGCTCATCAATGTCAAAATGTGTGTTCAACTTTCAGACTGATAGGTGTATAACATCAAAGTACTACAAGAGCGATTCAAAAGCATACAGAGCCGTCTGCTCTTTAATTGCTCTTGTGGTACTTTGATGTCATACACTGATTTGTCAGTGCAACACTGCTTCAAGTCAAACAAATCTAAAATGTTTGAGATGACGAAACAAATCAAAGTAGGTGGGCTTTATGTGCACAGCAGCTGCAGAGCGCAAATTTCGGTCATAAAGTGCTAGATATGATGTAAGTAGCTAAACTAAACATTTACAGATAACTGGCAGAGATAATCAGGGATGCAATTGCAAACAAATAAGCTTTTGTCTAATTTCACTATTTGGAATTAAAAATATATAATTTATGTTATTCATATAATGTAATTCATAATTGTCAATGTGACGAGACAAGAAACATTAACAAAGCCATTTTCATCAAATGGCAAAATATTAATAGTGAATGTGCACATATTGCGAATTAAGTTGTGAATGAATAGACTTAGTTATGTAGCTTCCCTGGTAGCCTTCAGTAACTTCATTTGTTTAGTGAATTATTCATAAAACATAAATATCAGTTGACATGATGTTGTCCGAATAAAAAATTATTATTATTATATCCTTTTTGACCACTGCCGAGCACCGTACGGTTGTGCTTCGCTGTAATTTGAATGCATTTTTAAGATATAGCCTACACTTTTATTAAAATGCTATAAGTATTTACAAGAACAATATGCCATCACTGCTCAAAAGAGAAAGAGAAGAAAAGCACGTAAACATTTGAAATGGTCCGGCAGCAATAATATATGTTAAAATGACCAAGCAGCACTATATTTATCTCATGTAAATAAGAGGCTGTATTAACTTATTTCCGCTCATTTACACATTTTTTAAATGACATTCATCATTTTGAGATAAAATACAAGACAAAAATGCATTTATATCTTCCTATCTTTTAAACATCTTTTAAATCTTTTAAACAAAAATAATTAAATAATAATTAGGATATTTTCCTGTTATTAAATTAAATATGAATTTATTCTTATTATTCCAAGCATACACTTGCAGAATTATTAGACATGTTGATTTTCTGATCATATTTTTTTTCCATGCACATTTTACCAATTCCAAGTCACATTAATCTTAATAACTACTATTAATTTTATATTTAATAATTTATAAGTGATATATAATTGTTCATGAAGGCTGGAAATTAAAAAAATTGCCTTATATTTAGGTGTGCATAATTATTAGGCACGTTTACTTCAGATAAAATTTGCCAAAAAAAGATATTTATCTCTCAATGCCCATGAGAAGGATACAATTCTAATGCAACACTAGAAATTACAGTTAAGGCATGACCATTGGACAGTGAAATGCTCATTGGGTCAGCAGGGTCAGACAAAAACAGGTGGCGAAAAAAAGACACGTTAACTGCAAAAGAATTATGAATTAAGGTGAAGAATTAAGTGTGAAACTATCAGGAAACCTTTAGTCTCCAGTTCCAGAGGACTCGAATGAAAGCTTTTTTCTATATTGGAAAATTTTAGATCATTATAGCGTTATTTCAAAGCATCATCAGCTGCCCTCCTGTTGTTGAAGTTTGGGTATTTAACAAATTCATAAATAAAATATAGTTGCAAGCAGCAATACCGGGGCCAAGCGCAAATAAGAAGACAAGACATGCCAAAATGGCTGGGAGTGTCAGAAAAAACGGCAGCAATGAGCAATTAAAGGCATTTTAGGCAAAAAGGCTGAAAAATGCATCGTATTCAATGGGAATTTAATGTTTTGTTCTATTATAGCGCCACCAAGAGGCACAATCCTACCATTTTTTGATGTGTCATCGGAGTGAGCCCATATACAGGTCCTTCTCAATAAATTAGCATATTGTGATAAAGTTCATTATTTTCCATAATGTAATGATAAAAATTAAACTTTCATATATTTTAGATTCATTGCACACCAACTGAAATATTTCAGGTCTTTTATTGTTTTAATACTGATGATTTTGGCATACAGCTCATGAAAACCCAAAATTCCTATCTCAATAAATTAGCATATTTTATCCGACCAATAAAAGAAAAGTGTTTTTAATACAAAAAAAGTCAACCTTCAAATAATTATGTTCAGTTATGCACTCAATACTTGGTCGGGAATCATTTTGCAGAAATGACTGCTTCAATGCGGTGTGGCATGGAGGAAATCAGCCTGTGGCACTGCTGAGGTGTTATGGAGGCCCAGGATGCTTCGATAGCGGCCTTAAGCTCATCCAGAGTGTTGGGTCTTGCGTCTCTCAACTTTCTCTTCACAATATCCCACAGATTCTCTATGGGGTTTAGGTCAGGAGAGTTGGCAGGCCAATTGAGCACAGTAATACCATGGTCAGTAAACCATTTACCAGTGGTTTTGGCACTGTGAGCAGGTGCCAGGTCGTGCTGAAAAATGAAATCTTCATCTCCATAAAGCTTTTCAGCAGATGGAAGCTCCAAAATCTCCTGATAGCTAGCTGCATTGACCCTGCCCTTGATAAAACACAGTGGACCAACACCAGCAGCTGACATGGCACCCCAGACCATCACTGACTGTGGGTACTTGACACTGGACTTCAGGCATTTTGGCATTTCCTTCTCCCCAGTCTTCTTCCAGACTCTGACACCTTGATTTCCGAATGACATGCAAAATTTGCTTTCATCCGAAAAAAGTACTTTGGACCACTGAGCAACAGTCCAATGCTGCTTCTCTGTTGTCCAGGTCAGGCGCTTCTGCCGCTGTTTCTGGGTCAAAAGTGGCTTGACCTGGGGAATGCGGCACCTGTAGCCCATTTCCTTGCACGGTGGCTCTGGATGTTTCTACTCCAGACTCAGTCCACTGCTTCCGCAGGTCCCCCAAGGTCTGGAATTGGTCCTTCTCCAAAATCTTCCTCAGGGTCCGGTCACCTCTTCTCGTTGTGCAGCGTTTTTTGCCACACTTTTTCCTTCCCACAGACTTCCCACTGAGGTGCCTTGATACAGCAGTCTGGGAACAGCCTATTCGTTCAGAAATTTTTTTCTGTGTCTTACCCTCTTGCTTGAGGGTGTCAATGATGGCCTTCTGGACAGCAGTCAGGTCGGCAGTCTTACCCATGATTGTGGTTTTGAGTAATGAACCAGGCTGGGAGTTTTTAAAAGCCTCAGGAATCTTTTGCAGGTGTAATTTTGATTCAGATGATTAGGTTAATAGCTCGTTTAGAGAACCTTTTCATGATATGCTAATTTATTGAGATAGGAATTTTGGGTTTTCATGAGCTGTATGCCAAAATCATCAGTATTAAAACAATAAAAGACCTGAAATATTTCAGTTGGGGTGCAATGAATCTAAAATATATGAAAGTTTAATTTTTATCATTACATTATGGAAAATAATGAACTTTATCACAATATGCTAATTTATTGAGAAGGACCTGTATGTGTGTACATTTTGGTGAAAATATCTAATTTGATATTATTGGAGTTTTGGAGTTATAGACATTTATATGAAAAAACATGTAAAAAATGACTGACAGCGCAGTCCATATCGTTGGACTCGAAAACGATTCATGAGTCTAAGGAGATTACTCTCGTGAAAATAAGTAGACCACACCCAAAGTTATAAGCATTTTTTTTAATTCTCCAATAGGTGGCGCTGTTTCAAAACTTCTCAGGCTCCTTCAGGGTATCGTGGTAATCACCATACCGAGTTTCGTAACAATCCGTTTATGCGTTCATAAAATACAGCATTTTAGCATATAATTCAAGATGGCCGAAAACCAAGATGGCCGATATGGTACAATTGGGACTATCAATGGCATGATGTCCCGAATCTAACGAGATCACTTTTATATTTTTTGAACAAACGGTTCAGAAGTTATAAGCAAAAATAGCCATTTTTCGTATCTCCGGACCAGTAGGTGGTGCTGCGCCGAAACGCTGCATGTTGCCTCAGGACATGCCTGTGCTGACATGTACCAAGCTTGGTCTGAATACAATAAAGCATTGCGAAGATACAGCCTTACACCTGTTTTTGCAAGTGCTTTGTAAAATTTGTTCACGCGTTTATCAAAAACAATTTGACGAATCAACTTGAATTCCATAACTTTTTGTCAGCACTGGATGAAGATGATCTGGTTCAATTTTCGTGCAAATTGTGACGTCATAGTGTTGGGGCTATCCTCTATCAGAATGTCAAATCGTTACAACTTTCCCGCAAACGGTTCTATGGGCTGCCATAGACTTCAATGGCGGAAGAAGAAGAATACGGGAACGGATACAATAGGTGCCTAAGCACCTTCGGTGCTTGGCCCCTAATAATAATAATTTAGCAACATCCCTATTGAAATGTGTTTGATATATGGTTTATTTAAACTGCAACGTAAAGCATAAATTAACATAATTTTTGTGTCGGGTTTCTTGACAAGAAAGACTTCCGCATAAGATACACTTGCATCCTCGCTCATAGCTCCTCAGAAAGCCTCCTCACTCAATTAGAGAATTTAGATGTCCTTCAAGATGGCTAACTTTGGTCAGTTTCCGGTTCACAGGATGGAGGAGTGAGGAAAGATCAATTTGAAGCACTGATAAGCAGCTGTTTTCTCTTCTTTGTCGTCTTGTAAATGAGGATGTAATTCCCCACCCACCCTCTGCTGGCATTGGGCCTCATTCATGAAACACGAGCAGATTGAGGGCAGATTCAGTGGTGGTCACAAAAGTATTTTTGTCCAAAAAAACCTTCAATTGTGTGTTGTCATTACAATTATTTTACTGCTCCCGATCGTGTCTGAGCCCATGCGATCCAAAATCGTAAATATCGTCTTGGTTACGTATGTAACCCTCGTTCCCTGAAGGAGGAAACGGAGACGTACATCGGAACTGACCGACGAATAGGGATCTGTTTCAGAGACCAATCTACTTTGAGTGTATAGAAATGAGCCAATGAACATTGGCATGCGGTTCACGCATTCCACGCGCTGCCCCGCGTTGCGGGTATAAATACGGAAGTGGAAGTACCGCATATCGTTTTCAACTGAGGAGCCGAGATAAGTGGCTCGGGCCTTCAGCTGAAGCACAGCACCTGGCGACGGGACGTACGTCTCCGTTCCCTCTTTCAGGGAACGAGGGTTACATACGTAACCGAGACGTTCCCTTTCAGTCGGTCATGTTAGACGTACGTCGGAACTGACCGACGAATTGGGATCCCTACTAACACGCCAGGAATGCTGGCCCTTCCAGCGCCCTGCCTGAGCTCGCTGGACCACTCCTATGTTGGAGTGGGAGTTAGGGCTCCAGGCAGGGAAGGACAGTCACTTGCTGTTCCTGCAAGACCCACTCAGCGTGACTATTGAATAACGCTGGGAAAGTGTGCCCGTCTCGGGAGATGGTACGCTGCGGAGCCACATCCTTCAATGGAAGGAGAGGTGGAATACGCATAAGGACTAACCTATCAGGGTAGTGCAACATATGGAAGTCTCTGGGGTGGACCCAACCTGGTCCCGGGGGGGAAGAACACACCCAGAAATGACAGAGCGGGCTCTGTCCAAGGAAAGACACAGGGCTAGCCGAGTAGGGTAGCTGGTACCGTGGAAAATACACATATGGGGTAGCCGTTAGGGGACCGCAACATATGGAACCCAGCCTACACACACGTTCCACAAGCATACGGGTGCAGGCCTAGCATCAGACGGTCCACAACGTCTGACACCGCAGGGGTGATGGAGAACTCACAGGGTTAGCCATTTCCAGTGAACTCAACTGGAGCAAATAGACGCACGTATCCGGTACAGAGGGCTGGAGTGGCGTTGCAAGCCGACACTAGAATGGGCACTTAGCGCTACTGGCCCCCTGGGGGCGAGGATGCGGGAAGATACCGGCTCTACACGGAGGCTATAAAATCTAGAGAATGTGTTAGGTGTCGCCCAGCCCACAGCTCTACATATGTCTGTCAGCGAGGCGCCTTGAGCCAGCGCCCACGATGAAGCTACGCTCCTAGTGGAGTGTGCTCGCACCCCGAACGGGCAAGGTATGTCTTGGGACTGGTAAGCCAAGACGATGGCGTCCACTATCCAGTGGGCCATCCTCTGCTTGGAGACAGCCTTTCCCTTCTGCTGACCTCCGTAACAGACAAAGAGCTGCTGTGAGGATCTGAAGCTCTGAGTCTGGTCAACGTAAGCGTGAAGAGTGCAGACAGGACATAAAGCTAGGGCTGGGTCTGCCTCCTCCGAAGGCAGCGCTTGCAGGTTCACCACCTGGTCCCGAAAGGGAGTGGTAGGAACCTTGGGCACATATCCAGGCCGGGGTCTCAGGACAACGTGAGAGTTGGCCGGACCGAATTCTAGGCATGATTCGTCGACCGAAAGTGCATGCAGGTCCCCTACCCTCTTGATTGAGGCCAATGCGGTCAGGAGGACTGTCTTCATGGACAGGGTTTTTAGCTCAACTGACTGCAAAGGCTCAAATGGTGGACCCTGGAGTGCTCTAAGCACCAGGAGGGTAAGTCCCAAGAGGGTACCGAGGTTGAACGAGGAGGATTCAGTCTCCTCGCACCTCTGAGGAACCTGACGATTAAGTCGTGCTTACCTAAGGATTTACCGTCTACTGCATCGTGATACGCCGCTATTGCTGAGACGTACACTTTGAGGGTGGAGGGAGACAGCCTTCGCTCCAACCCATCCTGCAGGAAGGAAAGCACAACGTTAATCGAACACTTCCGGGGGTCTTCCCGGCGGGAAGAGCACCACTCGACAAACAGGTTCCACTTCAGGGAATAGAGGCGCCTCGTAGAGGGGACCGGCGACCGGCGACCGGCGACCGGCGCCCTGCTTCCCCGATTGTGGAGGCTGCTGCTTGGGTTTAGCAGGGGCGGAGGCGGCCGCAGGAGCACGGCGACTGGGTGGAGGCAGCAGCGGGTCGCCGGGGCAGGATGTTCTTGATGGCCTCCGTCTGCTTCTGGGCCAGCGAGAACTGCTGGGCGAAGTTCTCGATGGCGTCGCCGAAGAGGCCGGCCTGGCAGACAGGGGCGTTGAGGAACTTTGTCGGCCTCACGCATATCCGCCAGGTTCAGCCATAGGTGGCGTTCCTGGACCACAAGTGTGGACATCGCCTGACCCAGGGTGCGTGCGGTGACTTTCGTCACCCGGAGGGTGAGGTCTGTCCCGGTACACAGTTCCTGCATAACCCCTGGGTCGGAAACTACCCTTGTGCAGTTCCTTGAGCGCTTTGGCCTGGTACACCTGCAGGAGCGCCATGGCATGCAAAGATGACACAGCTTCCCCGCAGGCTGTGTAGGCTCTGCCCGTTAGACCGGACGAGAACCTACACGCCCGGGAGGGGAGACGTGGGTGACCCCGCCAGTCAGTAGCGGTCTTTGGATACAGTTGCATCGCTACCGACCGCTCCACTGGGGGGACCTCCACGTAACCCTTAGCTGCACCACCATCGAGGGTAGTGAGGATGGAGGAGTCATTTGATCGTGCACACGACTTCGTGAGCTCCTGATGCACTTCCGGAAAGAATGGCACTGGGGCGGGGCGCTGAGAACCAGCACGGTCCGTCCCGAGATACCAATCGTCCAGCCGCAAGGGTTCAGGACACGGTGGAGGGTTCCATTCGAGCCCAACACTCGCGGCGGCCCGCGAAAGCATAGCTGTGAGCTCTGGATCAGACTCGGACAACGCTACCACACCCGAAGGGGGTAACGCAGCCGGAATCCTCATCTCCAGAGTCCATTAGCTTGTCCCCGATGCAGCTATCGATATCATGTCCTCAGTCGGAGCCCCAAAAGAAACGGCTGGCCCCCCCGTGGGAAGGACCAGCGCGCTCTGCCGGAAGCTCTACCGGTGCAGCGGATGGGGGAGGGGTCCGAGGAGCCTGTTGACCCGGCAGGAGTGCCCTCACTGTAACCCTCAGGTCTCCACCAAAGGCATCAGCCAAAGTAGTAGCCCTCTGCTTTGCAGCGGGAGGACCACTAGATCGGGGGATGCGCAATGGGACTCCACCCCTTTTGAGGTATTGGAGCCTAGACCGTAATACTGCGATGGTCATCCACGAAAGCCGCCTCAGCGTGCTGAACGCCCAAACACGTGAGACAGGGATCGTGCCCGTCAACTGAAGACAGATACCGACGGCATCCAGAAACATACGGTTTGAATGACATCTTGAAAAAGACGCAGGGTCAAACCGTGTTGCTCTTTTAGAAGAAGAAAAACCGCTCCACACATAATTTTTATGTGCTCGAGGCACACATAATTTTTTTTATATTCCCAACTTAGTAAGTAGTTTGAATACTCCCAACTTGTATCACAATATATCGCAATATGACAGAATAAGTAATAAAAGAGCCAGATGCCAGATTTCCAGTTGTAACTGGTTAGATTTTTTAGGAAAATTGAAAGGATTTCTTCATAAATACTCATAAACACTAAAAAATATATAGCTACAAATAAAAATGCAGCAGGATATTCTATATCTATGGTTGGTTGCGTAATGTTGACTTTAGTGAATGGCCATAATACCTACAGGTTGCATGCAATGGACATGCTTCTCTAGCAGTGTGTCCTCACAGAACTGATCTTCAGCGAAATTAACTGGGATGAACCAAGATTTTGTCTGAAAATCTGAAGTGTTACTTTAACAGATGTGATAACAGAAAATTTTATATGGATAAAGCGGTGTTTATGTGTCTGAAATTATCCAGGACAATAAGGACTGCCTGATGGCCTGAGGCCAGTGTGAAAAACACTCAAGACAGTTGATGGAACCATCACTGTCCAGATTGGGCCAGTGCTGCATTGTCACAAAAGTTTTTTAAGCCTTGCCAATTTATATATTCAAGCGGAGGAAGATGCGAAAGAGAACTCACTTTAGCATTTGTGCTGTGTATAAGCAGTTTTCTGTGTGCACACGTCTAAAGCATGTGTGCAAAATGCCAATGCTGCATCCCAATTCGCATACTACCCATACTAAATAGTATTCTAAAAAAGAATTAGTATGTCCCAAATCGTAGTATGTTGAAAAGAGTATTCCAAAGATTCCCGGATGGTCTACTATTTCCGGTCAGAATTCGAAGTGCAAATCGATCGGCTGATATTGCCAGATATTGCCCACAACCCATTGCGAGATAGACAAGGATTCAATTAGAACTACAAACATGGATAAAAAGTATTAAAAAAACTACAAACATGATGTTTATGCGAGTCCGACGGTTAAGTTGAGAGGGTTAGATAAAGGGGTTTGAGTAAGCAATTATCAGTATTTAACCTGACAAAAAGATATTTATTCAATATTATCCACTTTATATTTCACCTGCAGCAGCATTGTGAACTTTTGTAATGATACGTTTGGCCATTAACTTTAAAATGCAACATTATATTTAACCTGCAAACATATGAGAGGAGTCTCTGCATTAAAGTCCCATGAATGGCAGATCAACGTGCGTCTACTCTTCTCTCCGATACGGTAGGAAATTAAATTGAATGTGAAGGATTTGAACTGTGACGATGAATGACAGCGCAGTTTAAATGGTGACGGGATGCACGTAACTAAGCAACAGAGTCCGTTATAGATGACGAAGTAGTGTGTTCCAAAGCTTGCATACTCTTCTGCTACACACTCAAAAGTATGTACTTTTTCCTTCACAAAAAGAGTACATACTTTTAGGTTGTAGTATGAGTAGGCGAATTGGGATGCAGCACAGGTCTCAGACCACATGTAAATACTAAAGCGTGTTCTCTTTCACATCATCTTGCACTTGATTGGACAAATTCACACCAAATTATTATTGAGTGAAAACAACATTATAACCTCAAGTGAGATCAAAATTGCTTTGCTAAAATTTCCTAGCTTTTTAGGCATCAGTACTGGTTACTGTTTGACAAACTCTATATTTTTTATACATTGGAGCGATTTTACCATGGCAATTTTTTAACAATTACTAACAACTTTAACTTCATCAATGGAAGTTTACATTTTATTAGACACTTGACCATACCTAATTTAAAGTAAAATAACTAGCCATATAAATTAACCAGTCAATCATTTAATGCTCATTTCTGCTAATTATTATTGCTGAGAAATTCAAGAATAAACAGATAGTTGAATATTGCAACTAACCTTGAATATTCACTCTCTTTTACAGATGATATAAGAGGGGACATTTTAGTTGATGTGGGATCTGGCCCCACTCTTTACCAGGTCATGAGTGGCTGTGAGAGATTTGATCGGGTCATCCTGTCTGACTTTTTGGAGGTGAATCGAAGAGAGCTGCAAAGCTGGCTACAGGAGGGAAAGAGTAGTATAGATTGGACAGCTTACTTCAAGTATGTGTGTGAACTGGAGGGCCGCAGGTGAGATTCCTATTTCTTGTCCAACAGAAAGAATTAGTATTAAATAGTTGAAGAATGCTTATTTACTCTAAAGTAATGCAAAAATCCTTAAGCCACTGACTTAACTCTGCTGCATAGAGCATTTACGATTTAATCATTGATTTAGTCAAGTCAAGTCAACTTTATTTATATAGCGCTTTTTGCAATGCAGATTGTTTCAAGGCAGCTTCACAGTGTTAAACAGGAAAATAATGCAACAGAATTTTTTTCGGCCGTACATACGCTCCAAAGAAAATGGTGATGTCATCTAGCTCATTTCAATTATCATGCAATAACAATGTGGGCATTAGATTAGTAATTAGATCAGTAATTTAGTTTATATGGTTAATTTAGTTTACTAATTAGATTTATTTGGATATTTGGATATTTATTTTAGTTTTAGCCCAATTTTTTTTTTAATAGTTATGGTGTAATAAAAGTTAAGGCAATAAGGTAAATTAACCATATCCAACCCCAAATCAGAAAACGTTGGGACAGTATGGAAAACGCAAATAAAAAACAAAATAAGTGATTTCTAAATTTACTTTGACATGTATTTCATTGCAGACAATATGAACACAAAATATTTCATGTTTTGTCTGGTCAACTTCATGTCATTTGTAAATATGCATCCTTTCCTGTCATTCAGACCTGCAACACATTTAAAAAAAAGTTGGGACAGTAAAGCATTTACCACTTTGTAATGTTGCCATTCCTTTTCACAACACTTAAAAGACGTTTAGGGACTGAAGACACCAAGTGATGAAGTGTTTCAGGTGTAATTTTGTCCCATTCTTCCTGCAAACAAGTCTTAAGGTGGGCAACAGTGCGCGGTCTTCGTTGTCGCATTTTGCGCTTCAAAATACGCTTGGAGACAGGTCGGGACTGCAGGCAGGCCAGTCAAGTACCCGTACCCTCTTCCTCCGCAGCCAGGACTTTGTAATGTGTGCAGAATGTGGTTTTGCATTGTCTTGTTGAAATATGCATGGACGTCCCTGGAAAAGATGTCTTCTTGAAGGCAGCATATTATGCTCCAAAATCTTTTCAGCATTAATGGTGCCTTAACAGAAGTGCAAGTTACCTTTGCCAAGGGCACTGACACAACCCCATACCATGACAGACCCTGGCTTTTGGACTTGTTGCTGGAAACAGTCTGGATGATCCTTTTCTTCTTTGGTCCGGAGCACACGGCGTCCATTCCTCCCAAAAAATACCTGAAATACTGATTCATCTGACCACAGTACACATTTGCACCGTGTGATGGTCCATCCCAGATGCCTCCGAGCCCAGAAAAGTCGACGGCGCTTCTGGACACTGTTAACATAGGGCTTCCTTTTGGCACAGTACAGTTTTAACTGGCATTTGTGGATGTAACTATGTATTGTGGTACTTGACAAAGGTTTGCCAAAGTAGTCCTGAGCCCATGTGGCGATATCGCTTATAGATGAATGGCGATTCTTGATGCAGTGCCGCCTGAGGGATCGGAGATCACGGTTGTTCAGCTTAGGCTTGCACCCTTGTCCTTTACGCACTGAAATTCCTCCAGATTCCTTGAATCTTTTAATTATGTTATGCACTGTTGAATGTGAAATATTCAAATCTCTTCCTATCTTTCTTTGAGGAACATTATTTTTTAAACATTTCAAATAATTTTATCACGTATTTGTTGGCAAACTGGCGATCCTCGGCCCATCTTTGCTCCTAAAGGATTAGACCTTTCTTGGATGCTGCTTTTGAACCAAATCATAATTACAATCACCTGTTGACATCACCTGTTTCAAATCACATCATTATTTAACCATTTTACCTCATTACTAGCCCTAAATTGCTCCTGTCCCAACTTTTTTTAAAATGTGTTGCAGGTCTGAATGACAGGAAAGGATGCATATTTACAAATGACATGAAGTTGACCAGACAAAACATGAAATATTGTGTGTTCATATTGTCTGCAATGAAATACAAGTCAAAGTAAATTTAGAAATCCCTTCTTTTTTTTTTTTTTGCATTTTCCATACTGTCCCAACTTTTTCTGATTTGGGGTTGTATTTGAAAGAGAAGTGAAGTGACGTGTGGCCAAGTATGGTGACCCAAGTATGGTGACCCATACTTGGAATTTGTGCTCTGCATTTAACCCATCCAAGTGCACACACACAGTAGTGAACACACACACACACACACACACACACACACACACACACACACACACACACACACACAGTGAACACACACCCAGAGCAATGGTATTGAGGGTGGAGGAGAGCGCTGGTTATTCCCTCCCCCCACTGAAAATTCCTGCCGAACCATTACCATCCTGATATGCTCTAATGTGCTCTAATTGTGCACATGAAATCTAGACACCTTTATTTCTATAGGCTTTATACAATACGGATTGTGCTGACTAAATATTGGACAGAACCATGGGCGTCGGAACCATTGTATGTGGGTGGAACAAGACCCACCCACTTTTTACAATCAATGATATTGGACCCACTCACTTTTATCATCTCTAACATTCAGCACGTCTGTTTACCTACCCCTAATCGATAAACACTTACTACTAAACACATGTTAGACGCTTTATTTCCACTTTTCAATTTTCTTCATTTTATTGAAAATAAATGCCTTTTCGATCTGATATGTGATGGGAAAAGGGAGAAGATTGAGTTCGGCGAAAGGCAGACTCGAACTGCGGGTCGATTTGTGTCAAAATGTTATGCCATGCGTCTTACCCCTACACTACTGCCACTCTAAATGATATGGCGATTTCCGTAATTTTGTTTTTCCGAACTATACGTTTAGCAAGCAAAGCTGTATATTTGTACTTAATGTAATTGGCATCTACTCCAGTAAAAGATTTCTGAGGACCCACACACTTTTTTTTTTGCTTCCGACGCCCATGGACAGAACATATGCTAACCCAACAGGTTGAGTTATACATTTTAACCCAGCAGTCTGGGTTGCAGACTTTAACCCAATGTCAGCTCAGTTTGACTAAATGCTGCGCTAATTTTACCTCATAAATGGTTATTATATAAATTTCTCTTGTATCAAATGTTATTTATATATTAATTTAAATTATATATTTTGTATATTGAAAAAAATAATTTCGATTTAGGAAATGTATGGACATTAAACAACAGTCTTAATAAAGATAAATGTATTTGATGGCAAGTTAAAAACATAAAACGTTTAGGAAGTGGCAGGAGCAGCAGACTCAGTGAACTTCTGGCCTCTGTGGGAAGAAGAATTCTGGTATCAGTACAGTATGAACGGTCTATTCCGTTTCAACAAATGACAATATATAGCGTTAGTGATGTTAAAGAAATAAATTGCTTTCTGTCTCCTCTGTCGGACATTACAGTCTCACCTTCCGTCAAATGCGTAGCACCAGCAACAATGTAAGTATGGCTGTAACATACTGCTCTGAGACAGAAGGTTGAGGATCCAAATGCAGCTTTATTTTAAAGGGTAATCCACACTTGTAGTCAACAAACAGGCAAGAGGTCATAACAGGTAATCAGTCCAATCAGGCAAACAAGACAGGAGAGCAACGCTCCCACCATGCGCATCCACCAAAAACTGGCCACGCCCCCGGGGACGGACGCTGAGAAGCTTGCGAACTCTATAGATAGAGGCCCCCTAGTCGATAGGAGGAGGAGGAAGGGAGGGACAGTTGGGCGCGTGAATGACAGGCTTAATGCAAGACACATGAAAAACCGGATGAACACGACGCATCTGACAGGACAGCTTGAGTTTAACAGTGACTGGACTGATAACCTTTACAACGGGAAAGGGCCCGATAAACCGAGGCATGAGCTTACGAGACGCCTCTTGAATGGGCAAATTGCGGGTGGAAAGCCACACTTTCTGACCTCAGACATATCTTGGAGATCTAACACGGTGCCGATTGGCAGTTCGAGGAGTACGTGCCCTGGAATGACATAATGCAGATCTCACTCTCCTCCAGGTTCGCTTACATCTCTGCATAAAAGCTTCGACGGACGGAACCGAGGCCAGAGACTCTTGTGCCGAAAAAACAGGGGGTTGGTAACCGAGACAACTCTCAAACGGAGACAAACCAGTAGCGGACGACGGAAGGGAATTGTGAGCATATTCAGCCCACGGCAGCTGGTCGCACCAAGAAGCAGGATTCTGTGATGTAAGACTACGCAACATGCGACCAAGAATCTGATTGGTCCTCTCGGCCTGCCCATTAGTCTGCGGATGGAATCCTGACGACAGACTGGGGGAAGCCCCTATCTGACGACAGAATTCCCTCCAGAACTGGGAGGTAAATTGGGGTCCCCTGTCAGACACTACGTCCGAAGGAAGACCATGGATCTTGAACATGTGATTAACCATAATCTGGGCAGTTTCTAGAGCAGATGGTAATTTAGGGAGCGGTATAAAATGCGCAGCCTTAGAAAAACGATCCACCACAGTGAGAATGACCGTATTACCAGCCGAAGAAGGCAACCCGGTAACAAAATCCAACGCGATGTGAGACCAGGGACGCGGAATGGGAAGAGGTCTAAGAAGACCCGCCGGAGGACTATTGCTAGACTTAGTCTGGGCGCAGATAGAACAAGCTGCAACAAAATGCCGGATATCTCGCTCACGAGTGGGCCACCAAAATCTCTGACGAATGGCCGCTAGCGTTCCTCTAACCCCGGGATGCACAACCAATTTAGACGAATGCCCCCAGCGAAGAACCATAGGACGAGCGACTTCGGGCACGAATAATGTTCCTTCCGTAGCGCGGGGTGGACTAGGAACGTGCGAGAGAGAACGCTTCACCATCAGTTCCACTCCCCAGACGGCTACCCTGACCACACATCGCTGAGGCAAAATCCCCTCAATGGTCGAGGCAACCTCTGACGAGCCGAACTGCAGAGAAAGAGCATCAGGCTTGAGGTTCTTAGAACCAGGTCTAAATGAAATAGAAAAATCAAAGTGGTCGAAAAACAATGCCCAGCGGGCTTGACGGGCATTAAGGCGTTTAGAAGAGCGGATATACTCTAGATTGCGGTGATCCGTCCAGACTATGAATGGTACCCTAGCCCCTTCAAGCCAGTGTCACCACTCACCCAGTGCCAGACGGATCGCCAAGAGTTCTCGGTTGCCAACGTTGTAGTTCCGCTCCGTGGGTGAGAGACGATGAGAGTAGAACACGCACGGATGTACCTTGTCATCCTGGGAAGAGCGTTGCGACAAGTTAGCTCCCACCCCAATGTCGGAGGCATCGACCTCGACGATGAACTGACGCCTAGGGTCAGGAGTGATCAAAACGGGCGCGGAGGTAAATAGATTCTTAAGTCGGTTAAACGCACCCTCAGCAGCCTCCGACCAAGCGAACCTGGCCTTGGAGGAGGTAAGGGCGGTAAGAGGAGCGGCAACCTGGCTAAAGCCTCGAATAAAGCGCCTATAAAAATTGCAAATCCCAGAACCCGTTGAAGGGCGACACGAGAATCTGGGACAGGCCAATCAAGCACCGCACGGACCTTGTTAGGGTCCATGCTGATCCCCTCCGTAGAAATCACCGAACCGAGGAACGTAACCGATTGGGCGTGAAAGACGCATTTCTCTGCCTTAACGAAAAGATGGTTCTCTAATAAATGCTGCAGGACACGACGAACGTGTTGAACGTGAACCTGGAGGGACGGCGAGAAAATCAGAATGTCATCCAAGTAAACGAATACAAAAACGTTTAACATGTCTCGCAAGACATCATTAACCAAGGCCTGAAAAACCGCGGGAGCGTTGACCAGCCCGAAAGGAAGGACGCGATATTCAAAGTGCCCAACAGGAGTGTTAAACGTGGTCTTCCACTCACGGTACCGGGGAGAAGCTCAATCCCACAGTCATAAGGGCGGTGAGGCGGCAAGGAAACCGCCTGGGAACGACTGAAAACCGCCCGCAGATCATGGTACTCCTCCGGGACTCCAGACAAATCATCAGGCTCCTCCTGGAAGACAGAAACAGAAGACACGGCAGAAACAGCAGAGACCAGACAATTCACATGACAGGACAAATTCCAACTATGAATAGACCCCTTAACCCAGTCAATCTGAGGATTATGCTGTATAAGCTAGGGATGCCCTAAAACAATGGGTGTATAGGGAGACAAAAGAAATAGTCTCTTGGTGGTTACCGGAGACGATGAGACTCACCGGAACGGTGACGCGGCGAACTGAAGAGAGCTCTCTGCCGTCCAGGGAAAATACAGTAGTGGAGTCAGTTAAGTTGACCAAGGGAATCTTGTGCTCACAAGCCCATCCCTCGTCGATAAAGTTGCCCTCCGCCCCCGAGTCGATGAGAGCAGGACCAGTAGCTGAAGAACAGCAGAGATCAGCAGAGATCGTAGTGCGAGATCTGGGTGAGGAGGAAATGGCAGAAGCGCTCACCAGTACTCCTTGGTCTACTGGTGAGCTCTGGCTTTTAACGTGCATGATGCCACGGCGTGACCAGCCGTTCCACAGTAAAAACAGAGACGATTGAGTATCCGCCGTTGTCGTTCCTCTGAGGAGATGTGCATGCCCCAGACCTGCATAGGCTCAGCCTCAGACTGGTTACGAATGGGAACAGCAGCGGGGAAAGAAACATTGCATGGCTTTGAATAAGAAGAACGAACCCGTCGCCTCTGCTCGAAACATCTATCCAAGCGCATGGCCAGATCGATAAGCTGATCCAGCTGAGTCGGCGACCCCCGCGCATAAATCTCCTCCTTAAGGTCCATGTTTAACCCCTCCAGAAAACGAGCGATTAGTGCAGGCTCGTTCCACTCACTAGTAGTCGCCAGTGTCCTGAACTCTATAGCGAAATCGGCCACAGACCTTCTGCCCTGACGTAGAACAGCAAGAAGACGTGAAGCCTCACAACCGAAGACAGATCTAACAAAAACCTTTATCATCTCGTCCTTAAAGAGCCCGTACCGACTGCAGCACGCCAATTTAACCTCCCAAACAGACGTTCCCCACTCGCGTGCACGTCCCGTGAGAAGCGAGAGAACAAATGCAATGCGAGCCTGATCCTCCGCATACGTCTGGGGCTGCAGAGAAAAGACAAGCTCACATTGTATGAGAAAGGCTCTGCACTCAGTGGGCTCACCGGCATAACAGGAGGGGTTGTTGACTCGCGGTTCTGAGGGCAGCTGTTCCAAATCAAATCAAATCACTTTATTGTCACTCAACCATATACACAAGTGCAACAGTAGGTGAAATTCTTAGGTGCAGTTCCGAGCAACATAGTAGTCATGACATGACATGTACAACATTTAAAGCAACATCAGATTACATCATCTGATGCGCCCACAATTACTCACAGCACAGTAAACTCTACAATAAAAAAATAAATAATTTACACAATGTGAGTGTAGTTCTCACAGCTTTAAACAATATACACATACTTACAATATACATATACTTTAAACAATATACACTAAACATACATTAAACAATATACATTACGCTATAATAATAATAATAATATACAATGTACAGTATACAATATTATTCACAATAGAAATCCAATGTACAATAGATGCTATATGATAAATAATGTGTATATAATGTGTGTGTATCTACAGTGGGTTGTGCTGAGTGATATTCTGTCCAGTGTGTGTTATGATCCTGATGGATCAAGAGTTAAGGAGTCTAATTGCTTGTGGGAAGAAGCTGTTCTGGAGTCGGCTGGTGCGTGTTCTGATGCTGCGGTACCGTCTGCCTGATGGCAGCAGTGAGAGCAGCCCATGGCTCGGGTGGCTAGAGTCTCTGATGATCCTCTGAGCTCTCTTCACACACCGCCTGGCATAAATGTCCTGGAGGGAGCCAGTCAGTCAGCAGGCTCTCTATGGTGCTGGTGTAGAAGCATGTGAGGATGTGGCGGTTCATTCCAAACCTCCTCAGTCGTCGTAGGAAGAAAAGGCGCTGATGAGCCTTCTTCACAATGGCCTCGGTGTGGACGGACCATGAGAGTTCCTCTGTGATGTGGACACAGAGGAACTTGAAGCTGCTGACTCTCTCCACCGGTGCTCCATTGATGGTGATGGGGCGGTGTTCTCTCTCATTCCTCCTGAAGTCGACCACCAGCTCCTTGGTCTTGCTGACGTTGAGGGAGAGGTTGTGCTCCATCGTGTCAGAGTGTGCACCTCCTCTCTGTAGGCCGTTTCATCATTGTCAGTGATGAGACCTACCACCGTCGTATCGTCAGCAAACTTGAAGATGGAATTGTAGCTGTGGGTTGCCACACAGTCATTTGTGTACAAAGAGTACAGGAGTGGGCTGAGAACACAGCCCTGAGGGGCTCCAGTGTTGAGAGTCAGTGATGAGGAGATGTTACTGCCCATTCTGACCACCTGGCATCTGTTTGACAGGAAGTCCAGGATCCAGCTACATAGCAAGCTGTTTAAGCCTAGAGCCCGGAGTTTCCCGTCAAGTATGGAGGGCACAATGGTGTTGAATGCTGAGCTGTAGTCTACAAACAGCATTCTCACATATGTGTTCCTCTTTTCCAAGTGGGAGAGAGCAGTGTGTATTGTGGATGAAATGGCATCATCAGTGGAGCGGTTTTTGCGGTATGCAAACTGCAGTGGGTCCAGTGAGGGAGGGAGAACAGAGCAGATGTAGTTTCTGATTATTCTCTCAAAGCATTTGCTGATGATGGGGGTCAGAGCAACAGGACGCCAGTTGTTTAAGCAGATGATTTTTGACTGCTTCGGTACAGGCACAATGGTGGACATTTTGAAGCATGTGGGGACCACAGACAGGGAGAGGGACAGGTTAAAAATGTCCGTGAAAACTCCAGCCAGTTGGTTTGTGCACGCTCTGATGACGCGGCCCGGAATGCCGTCTGGACCCGTGGCTTTACTGATGTTCACCCGCCGAAAGGATCGGGTAACATCCGCTACAGATACAGAGAGTGAACTAACCTCTGCATCTTCAGCCACGAGCTCTCTCTCCGCGAGGGCGGTGTTAGTTCCCTCAAAGCGAGCATAAAAGGTGTTTAGCTCGTCCGGGAGAGAGGCAGCGGTATTCACGGTGGAGTTTGTGTTCCCTTTATAGTCCGTGATGGTGTTAATTCTCCGCCACATGCTTCTTGAGTCGGTGGTGTTGAACTGTCCTTCAATCTTGTCCCTGTACTGCCGTTTTGCTGCTCTGATGGTTTTCCGGAGGGCATAACTTGCTTGTTTATGCTCCTCCGCATTACCGGAGTTAAAAGTGAAGGTCCGAGCATTGAGTGCCGCGCGAACACCCCCATTTAGCCACGGCTTCTGATTTGGGTACAGCCAAATTGTTTTGGTCGGAACAACGTCTTCTACGCACTTCCTGATGAAACACGTTACGCTATCAGCGTAGACCTCGATGTCGTCATCAGAGGCCGACCGGAACATCTCCCAGTCCACGTGATCAAAACAGTCTTGTAGCATAGAGTCTGATTGGTCCGACCAGCACTGGATGGTTCTGAGGGCGGGTGCTTCCTGTTTCAGTCTGTAAGCGGGCAGAAGGAGAACAGAAGAGTGGTCTGATTTGCCAAATGGTGGGCGCGGGAGGGATTTGTAGCCATCCCGGAAGGGAGAGTAACAGTGATCCAAAACACGGTTCGCTCTCGTGTTGAATCTAACATGTTGGTGGTATTTAGGTGCAATGCGTTTGAAGTTGGCTTTGTTAAAGTCCCCGGTCACAATAAACACAGCCTCAGGATGCGCGGTTTCCTGCTCACTCACTGTCCTATACAGTTCCTTTAGTGCCCGGTCTGTGTCGGCTTGTGGGGGAATATACACAGCTGTGATGATGACCGCTGTGAATTCCCTCGGTAGCCAGAATGGTCGACACAGAACCATGAGAAGTTCCAGATCAGGAGAACAGAAAGACTTGATAGAATGTACGTTCCTCTGATCACACTAGGATCTGTTGATCATAAAACATACACCCCCGCTTTTGCTTTTCCCTGAGAGATCTTTTTCTCTGTCCATTCGATGCACGGAGAACCCCGTGGTTTTGATGGCCGAATCTGGAATCTCAGCAGACATCCAAGTTTCTGTAAGGCAGATAATGCAGCAGTCCCTCGTCTCTCGTTGGAAAGAGATCCGTGCTCTCAGCTCGCAGAGTTTGTTGTCCAGAGACTGAACTTTAGCCAGTAAAATACTGGGAAGCGGGGGTCGGTTTGCGCGGCGTCTTACTCTGATGAGCACGCGGCTCTGCTTCCCCTTCTCCGGCTGCGTTTTTGCGGTCGGACTGCCCAGACAAAGGGCTCCGCTGCCGTGTTTGTAAACAGCGGGTCGTCACTGAAGAATTTAAAGTCCGGTTTTCGGTGTGAGATTGCCGAACCAATGTCCAAAAGTGTCTGTCTGTCGTACGCAGTAAGGCAGACAACATCCAAGACAAAAAATACAAAAACTAAAAACAGAACAAACAAAAAGCTACAATGTTGTAACGGAGCTCGCAACGCAGCAGCCATCCTCTGCGCCATCTTGAGTCTAGCCCTTGGTTGGGTGTCACCGCTGGTTCTTGGTGATAGTGGAGAAAACGAGCTGACAGATCTGAAACTTGAGCAGAAAGACTCCTAACTGCTTGATGGGCGGCAGCCAACTCCTCTTCGTGTCTGCCGAGCATCGCTCCTTGGAACTCGACAGCCGACCGGACAGTCTCCTCCTCTGCTGGATCCATGGTTGGTTGGATCATTCTGTCAGAGTCAATAAAGAATGGATCCAAAAGCAGAGGTTGACAGGATAACAACAGTCTTTAATGAGAATATAAACAAGGCAGTCTGTCGTTAAGGCACACAGAACTGGTAAAACAAACTGAGAAGGCAGCTGAGATGATCCTGTCTCGAAGAGGTGAGAGATCGGGACACCAGTAGAGGTGGAGGCAGTTCTTGAGAATAAATCACAGTCAGGAACAGAGGACCGCGAAGGTACTCTTGCAGCAAATGCAGAACTCAGACTAAACTTAGGCGCAAGGCTGTATCAGACAAACAAGACCAGGTGAGCACTTCCAAAGCAAATCAGACATGAAGAAAGCAGCAGTCATAACGCATGACATGAAACAATGATCCAACAAGAGGCAGTAAGAACAAACACTAGATAAAGGGTAAGCACTCAAACAAAAGTGGGAACAGGTGTCATCGCAAGGTAGCGAGGCGCTGATTGCGATGACTAACAGGTGCAGGTAGACAGAGAGAAGATGAGCCTAACGAGCGAGTGAGAAAGTGTGTGTGTGTGTGTGTGTGTGTGTGTGTCTGAAACAATCAGGAAGGAGAGTGAGTGAAGAAAAGGATAGTGAGAAGCAAAGAGAAAGAAACTGACACATGACAACGTGTTGTAAATCTAACAACTCTGATTCTGAATTGCAGCGGCGCCCATCGCCCGTTATAGATAAACTAACATCATTAGACTATAAACTGGTGTTTAAATGACAAAATATATTTACTTGCACGTAGGCCAATTTGAGAATGGAAATATCAGATCTTTCATGATATAGTTAAAGGGCATATTGCAGGTTAGAGACTCCAGTGAGTCAATGTATAGAAAAATAATGTAGGAACTAGATTTTCTTTAAAATATACTTTAAAATACACTATTAAGGCTTTTGGAGTCGTTTTTGTGAGAAAATTTTACTTCCGCATCTAAAAATGCCAAAACCGGACGTGACATAACGAGAGGGAGTGCGGTGAATTTCAACGATAGGAAAACAATGGATCGCAATGACAGCTCGGACGCTGAGGACATTATAAATGTTTATTAATACTCATATGGCAGACCACAGCCATACAATTATGACACACAATTAGGGACAGACCAGGATTAGACAGAACAACGATTACAGGAGACAGATTGAGTATTTATGTGAGGAGAAACAGTGGAGAACAGCGGCAGGTGTCTCGGAGAGAGACCAGTGTTAGCTAGATAAAGCTAGCTAACGATATGATCACTGTGCTCAGATCACAACACTGTACTGATTATTATCATGTATCAGGCAATAGCAAAGCTGGTAATGTTATTGTCATCTAGTAAGTTATTGATTTACTTACCAATAACAGAAACTTATAGGCTTTGACCATCAGGAAAAGTCACACTCGTTAATATCCGTCCACACTAAACGTTATGTGATATAACGTTAGCGGTTTCTCATCACGACTGATTTGGTAACTTACAAGACTCACGCCACGGAGCACAGTTCACGTTTTCTCCGAGCTGCATCTCTGCCGGATCCGGGACCGTCACATCTCCCGCCAGCCACCGAGCCACAGACAGTAACGTTGTTATTGTGTTTATCCTTTATTCATTAATTCTGTATTATGGGTTTATTTCGTGCCGATTCACCGCTAGTGTGAGGATGTATGACGTTATGAGAATGTATTTGAGTGAACTTGAATGTGCATACATGGCATGAATAAAATATCACATAATTCAGAACTTTTTTTCGAAAAAGTGTGAGACTGTATTCATTTGTGTTAATGTACATACTTTGTATTCATTAATGTAAACACGACGGCAAAGAAGCATCGCGTGTGGATGTTTATTCATCCTTTAGGCAAGGTACACACTGGCTGCGTGACACGTGCGGCTCGAGCCATTCCGAAAGCGCGTGCTAGAAATAGAACCGATGCGAAACGCAAGTGTGTTGGAAGCGTTTCCAGGCAAAATAGAATAGGAAAAGCTGTTTGTCATTTTGACACGAATACATATTAATAAATGACATTTTTATGTGTGAAAGTCTCTAGGTTTTGACATAAATAAAGATATAATTGTAATTAAAAAAATGTATATAATATCGATTTTCAAATATTGCACAGGCAGAACAAAATATTTTGTAGCCTATTCGGCCGTCAATACTGCCGAGTGCTGACGTTGTCTTTGCTGTATCAGTAGGCTATATATTTATATAAATATTTATTTATATATTTTATGTTAAACATGAAGTTAACATTAACATGTTTGCAGTGTGTAGCAGGTCTACAGATAGAAACGCCACGCTCACGTCACGCAGCCAGTGTGTAGCCGGCCTTACATGAGTATAACAATGTTTGACTCCATCATATCGCTGGGATGATAATCCTCCGGTCTAAAGCACTATACACACCACCGTGTGTTTTGAAGCAGATGCGCGAAGGGAAGTCCCGTTTCTTCACCTGCACAAAACGCCACCATGCAGAATTCCTAACTTTTTTTTTTTTAGGAAACCTGTGGACTCGATGCCCTGACAGGCTGGATAATAATTTACCATGACAATGATAAATTGGAATAGAAAAACTACCGAAAATACACAGACTCTACTGAATACCAACCTATTCTGCACTGAGCCAACGCAGAGCTCGGCGAACCACTCCCTCTCGTGACGTAATATGACGTGATGTTGAAAAAAAAGCGCTTTTTCCAAGCGGCCAACAAAATGGCCACTTTATCTACTAAATTTGTGCTCTTATGTCTTTTAAAAACATTTTAAATCCTGCACTACCTTTTCATATGGTATTTTCATACAAGGTTATATATTAATCTTGAAAAATTTTTTACCTGCAATATGCCCTTTAAAGGGATAGTTCACCCAAAAATGAAAATTCTGTCATCATTTACTCACCCTCAAGTTGTTCCAAACCTGTATGAGTTTCTTTGTTCTGCTGAACACAAAAGAAGATATTTAGAAGAATGTTTGTGACCAAGCAGATAATAAATATCTTCTTTTGTGTTCAGCAGAACAAAGAAACTCATACAGGTTTGGAACAACTTGAGGGTGAGTAAATGATGACAAGAATTTTAATTTTTGGGTGAACTATCCCTTTAACAAGTTTGGAAATGTTTCAAATAAAAAAAGGAAATTTAAATAAAACCAATAGCTGTGTCGCCAGGGAAATAATAAGACACAAAAATGCGAGGCGATCACTGCCAACCCACATCGTATCCTGATGTATGAAATACTTCATATTATAAAATTAAAATTGGGCAAGTATGAACATAAAACATAAAAGCAAGTATGAACCGTACAGATTTTAAAAAATGCATTGAGGAGATTTTAAGCATGAAATCATGAAAGAGGTTAAAAAAATAAATGTAATTTTAATCAATTGGGAAAAAAATTATCTGAAAAAAGGCAAATATCTAATTGTGTCTTGAACCTTTTGATTTTCTCTAGTTCATCGGCTTGGGCAGAGAAAGCTGCACGTCTTCGTTCAGTTGTGTCTAATGTGCTGCCACTTGATGTACACCAATCCTGCCCATTATCACCAGGGTTCTTGCCTCCTTCTGGAGCTGACTGTCTGGTTTCATCTTTCTGCCTTGAGAGTGTAAGCCATGACTTTCTTTCCTTCACCAATGCCTTAGGCCACATCTCAAGCCTGCTTAAAAAAGGTGGATACCTCCTACTTATTGGTGCCCTGGGAGAGAGCTTCTACATGGGTGCGCCAGGGCTGTACATCCCTGTGGTCCCTCTGGATGAGTCTCAGGTCTGTACCAGCCTGAAAGCCAGTGGATATGAGTTGTTGCAGCTTTCTATTTACCACCTGCCACCAGACATGAAGGTGGGGGTAGATGATGTCACTGGTGTGTTCTTTGCAAAAGCTAAGAAAGCATAACATTTTTAGTTGAAGAATACATTAATTGGAAAAGTAGGGAATTAATGTATGTTCTTTATAATGCTTCACTTACTGTTTATAATGATTATAACTTCTTTATCCGCTTGTTAAGTTGTGACGTACGGAACGTCGTTTCTGGGTCCAAGTCTCAACTCATTTCACTTGGGAATGCCATCGATGGCCGTTTATGAGCTATAGTTATTCATATTAAACATTTTAAAAAGTTGTGCTCACAGCGTCGCAGACATTAATATTTTATTGATTAATAAAAGATTAATCACTGTCTGGCCATCTGTAATTTTGGTATGGAGATAAAGGTTATGATTATATATTTTTTGTAGTATTACACCACATTGTGTGTGTGTATATTAGCACCGTTTGTTGTTTTTCTTGTGGTATGAGATGGAACGCTTGGACCCGTAAAGCGTTGCCGCGTGACGTCAGTCTTAACAACCGGATACCGCTTCACTTACTGTGATTCAAATATATTAAAAACGTGCTGTTTGGTTTCCCTCGTTGAAGATTCAGCAGCTAAATTCACCTCATTCATTGCAGCTAAACTCTGCAAAAGTCCCTTTCAGAATTCTGCATTTTAAAGATAATTTTGTAAAATCCAAATAAGCTTTACAGATCTTTATTGAAAATAATTTAAACAATGTTTTTCATGCTTTTTCAGTGAGCCATAAACATTTATTGCACATGCACCTATGGAACACTCCTTCTTAAGACACTACAGTTTTTACAACAGGCAGAAGACAATTAAGGTCACAATTACAGTAACTTAGGACACTAAAGATGATGCTTAGGATAGTGTTACAGAGACAGGACAGCTGATCGTACCATGTATAACCATATGTCTCCCCCAGCTGTGTTTGAGAACTTGCAAATGCCCTGGTAGAAGAATGGGGTAACATTTTACAGCAAGAACTGGCAAATCTGGTGCAGTCCATGAGGATTGTATGTACTGTAGTACTTAAAGCAGCTAGTGGCCACACCAGACACTGACTTTTATTTTTGACCCTCCCTTCATTCAGGGACTCATTACATTTCTGTTTGTCAAATGTCTTTGAAACTTTAATTCAATGTATGTCTCAGTTGTTAAATATTTTGGTTATACAAATATTTACATGTGAAGACATTTGCTGGAAATAAAAGAAGTTGAAAGTGAGGATGCTTCTGAGTTTTTGTATTGTCAGTCTCTTGAATATCATTCATGACAGTTCATTAACCATTTAATGAATGAATTATGACAAGCTGGGCCAGGATTTTGGGGTTGGGGGGCTCGATTTTGTGTGTGATTATAATATACAAATTACACATTTCTGAGCATGAAGAGAATGACACATTTAATATTTAAAAAATTATTTTATTTACAACACGCCTGGAACTCAAGGAAGTGTTGTGACGCTTGACACAAAAAATAAAAGACTGACAATATGAGTGTAACGGTACACAAAACTGACGGTTCGGTACGTACCTCAGTTTTGAAATCACGGTTCGGTACGAGTTCGGTACAACAGTTTTACAAAATTGCTTTTTCTCTGTTTCATATATTTATTGGTATGCACACAAAAAACAATGACGGCACTTGGATAGCAATCACAAACATATTTGCATACAACTTTTTTTCTTTTTTTAAAAATGATAAAATAAATAAATATAATAAAATAAATAATTAATAATAAAACAATTTTTTTTTTATGATAGTCAGGTTTTAGAATAGTGACATCTGAACATTACATTAAATTGCATTAAGGTCAAGCGGGCACAGATTGAGGCTTTGTGAATACCGTTTAAAACCAGACCAGACCAAACTCTTTCTCCCATGCCTCCTTCGTCCTAGTAGTTAGATGATCATCATAGGACTGGATAGTACCATAAACTTTTGAAATGAAAGATCTTTGTGAAAAATTAAATCGTAAAAGACTCTCCCAAAAAATTAAGATTTTACACAGTTCCTAACTTGAAAATACCTAAAAAGATGTGAAGGTGGGAGGCCGAACTCGCTAATCAAATCTGTAACAGAACAAAAAACCCCGTCTTTATAAAAATCCTTAAAACATTTCAGACCCTTATCATGCCATAAAGTGAAAATAGAGTCATTAAATGCAGGATTGAACGCATAATTCCTCAACAGTGGACTTGATATGGTGGGAGTAAGAAATTTAAAATGCTTCCTAAATTAAAACCATATCTTTAAAGTGGAAATGACCACTGGGTTGCTAGTAAAGCCAGAGGGGTTGACTGAAGCCACGCCAGCCATTATCGCCAGTAAAGAGGACGAGGGACATGATACCCCAAGGTATGTTGACCAATTCTAGCCAAAATACAGTTTTACTTATATTTGTAGCCCAATAATAAACTTTGAAATTTGGTAGAGAGAGGCCCCCATTAAATTTGCAATTCTGAAGTACTTTTAGCCTAATTCTAAATGTCTTACCATTCCACAGAAATTGAGATATAGTTGAGTCAATGCTTTTGAAAAAACCTTTAGATAAAAATATAGGTAGGCACTGGAACAGAAACAGGAGTTTTGGGAGGACATTAATTTTAACCACGTTAATTCTACCAATTAGGGAAAGGGGGAGGGACCCCCATATTTAGAAATCAGCCTTAATCTCAGTCAATAAGGGAGAAAAGTTCACATCATAAAGAGACTTGTAGGACCTGGCCACATGAACCTCCAGATACTTAAATCCCGAAGGACTCAGTTTGAAGGGAATATCAGATTGAGAGAGCTGCATTGCTAGGGCATTGACCAGGTAACATTCGCTCTTCGAGACATTGATCTTGTATCCCGAAAACGAACCGAATCTATGAAAAAAAGAAAGGATAACAGGGCACGACCCTACAGGATTTGTGACATACAGTAGCAGATCGTCTGCATATAAAGAAAGTTTGAATTCGACACAGGAATGCGTAATGCCGTTAAAAATGGGGAAAGATCTCAAATAAATAGATAAAGGTTCTATTGCAAGGGCAAAGAGAAGGGGAGAAAGAGGAAAACCTTGTCTACAGCCACGATTTAAGGAAAAAAATCTAGATTGAAAATTATTAGTTGTGATACTGACGGAAGGTGATGTATAGAGGAGGCGTATCCATGATATAAAAACATTACCAAAACCAAATTTCTTCAAAACTGCAAACAAGTAACTCCATTCAACTCTGTCAAACGCCTTTTCAGCATCAGCAGAGATTATAACTTCTGGAATGGCAGAGGTTCCTTTCTAGTAGATAACATTTAATAAAGTACGGACATTATAAAAAAACTGACGTCCTTTTATGAAGCCTGTCTGCTCCTGAGATATAATTGTTGGAAGCACCTTCTCTAGACGATGTGCCAAAGTTCAGGATCCTTGAGCTTTTTAAGAAGAACACTAATAGAACCTTTCTTAAAGTGAAAGGAAGAGAGCCATTTGACAGATATTCTACATAAACAGCATGTAACAGCAGAATGAGTTGATTGTGGAATGCCTTGAAAAATTCAACCGGGAAACCATCTGGCCCAGGTGCCTTATTATTTGGCATATTTTGTAGAGCCAATGTAAGTTCTTGCGTGGTCAGTGGAGAGTCCAACTGATCAATTGCATCTGTGCTCATATCCGGAAAGTCTAGGTCTTGCAAAAACACATCCATATCAGTCAAGTCCGATGGAGATTCAGAACTATACAAAGATTTATAAAAGGATGAAAATACTGAATTAATAAGGTCAGGTTCCTCCACCAACATCCCCGACTCATCTCTAACATGGGGTATTAAACGTGAGGCTGCTTGTCGACGCAATTGGTGAGCTAGTAATCTTCCAGATTTGTCTCCATATTCGTAGTATTTGGCCCGAGAATGTAGAAGAAACCGCTCTGCTTCATAAGTTTTTCAATACTACATGCCGCCTTAATAAATCAGGAGATGTGGAAGTGGCAAGCTGTTGATCCACAGATTCCAGATCGGCTGATCATTTCTGAATAGCTGACATTCTTAATTTCTTCAAATAAGCAGAATAAGAAATAATCTGACCCCATAAGTAGGCCTTTAAAGATTCCCACAGGAGTGTCTTAGAAATGGGTTCCGATTCAGATTGGTTGAGAGATATAAAATCCTCAATTGTACTTATAATAAATTTATGGAATTTGTCATCAGACAAAAGACATATGTTAAATCTCCAGTGGGTGTAGTAACGAGATTCAGACGAGAACTGAATGTCCAAGGTTAAAGGCGAATGGTCTGAAATAATAATAGGATGATACCGAATATCTGTCACTTTGGGCATCAGTCTGGCATTAATAAAAAAAAAAATCGATACGGGAAAATGTCTGGTGTACATGTGAATAAAAGGAGTATTGGTTGTCAGTTGGATTACGAACCCTCCAGGGGTCAATGTAGCCACTGCTGGACATAAAACTACAAAGAGTTCTAGTCATTTGTGACTGATTCAAGCTGACTTTAGAACAGTCTAGCTGAGAATTCACAACACAATTCATGTCCCCGCCAAATATAAAAAATACATCATTTAATGATGGTAGTTCCTTAAACAGATTATTTAAAAAACTAGGATTGTCAAAATTTGGTGCATATACATTGATAAGTAGAACTGGAACCTGGTATATAGTCCCTAAAATGATCAAGAACCTGCCGTCCTTGTCAGAAATGATTTTGGTCTGTGTAAATGGAACTGATTTGCTAATCAGAATGGCAACCTCTCTGGCTCTAGAATTGAAGCTGGAGTTGAATACCTCCACAACCCAGGGACATCTCAGCCGTGCCTGGTCATTATTTCGCATGTGTGTTTCCTGCAGAAAAACAATATCAGGCTTTAAACGCTTTAAATGAGAAAAGACCTTTGAGCATTTGACAGCACTCCCCAAACCCTTGATATTCCAACTGACAAATCTTGCATTTCCGAAACTGCAACCACAATTCGACCTCCAACACACACACACAAAAAAAAAAAAAACACAAGGCAAAAATAGTAGATAAACCCAAACCCCCCTCCCCCGCACCTACTATTACCCCTTCCCCAAACGATCAGATACTGGTGCAGACTCCACTAGGAGTCAATAGCAGAACAACTAAACTTTGTGTATTAGACCTAACAGTCATCTTCATACTTCTCCAAACTCCACAGGAGCTCCTGCACAACAATACATTATTTTTTAACTTAAATTACAGGGTGTACATTCAACTAGAACAGTGAACAGATCCTGAGAAAGATATTTGCTTATCAAGATAATAAAATATTTGTGCCACCGTTACTTATGTCTCAAAGTCAGATTCACTTTGATGTTACATGAATGTTCAAAGTAATTTTGTAGGCAGGTGGCACTCAGAATCAGCTTTACCTATTTAAGTGTTTTGATAAAATCAGCAGCCTCTCCAGGGGATGTGAAATCCTTTGTAATCCCTCCACTCGTGATCCGGAGGAGAGCAGGATATATCAGACCCAGGGGCGTAAATTTAATCTAAAAGTTGGGGGGGACAATAAACATGAAATTTCTCAAGAGCAATTTTTGAAGGGGACTCAAATAATACAGCCAAAATCGTACTCGTACTTGCTATATGTGTACCACAAAAAAACAAAAAAAACCCCAAAAAAAACTTTTCGTACTTATTTGGCGTTTTGGTGTACTGAAAAATGATCTAATGTCCGTTTTTCTTTTCTCTGTCATTTTATCTGACCAACAACACAAAGCGATAGTAGTTTAAATACGATTAAGGTTCACCACGCAGTCATATTATAATTATTACATTATCTTGCGTCCTCCACATAGTATTTTATACTATGATATTCAGATATTTAGATATTCAACTGCAGCAAGCCCTCTGATCTGCCACTTATTATCATATTGAGCTAAACCCTACACAGATCTGACTGAACTTTCGGTTTAGAATTAGCCAATTTTTAGAATTTGGGGGCGGGTTGCTTGAATTTTGGGTTCATTAGCCGATTATTCATAAAGAAAAACACAACAACAAAACAGTACACACTCCCTTAAATAGGCGCTTTTACGCTTTGAAACCAAATCTTCGATAATCTTGTTTTGTCAGTTGTCTAACTGAACTAAATGATGTTATTACTGTACAGCGGAGCGGGGCGGCGGTGGGCAAGTGATGTTAACAGTGTTTTGCCAAATCTGTATTAAAGAGAAAAGAATCACATGACGTTTAAAGTGAATAAAATAGCCTTGACAGCTACTTACTGTTGTTTCACAACTGCTGTCTGAAGAGCCTTGTTCTCTCCCCAAACTTGTGTGGTAGTTTTCTACGTTAGTTGAGGTGCACGGTGGATCAAACCAATGTGAAGCAAGGAGGGACTCAAAATGTTTCTAAACTTAAAACGCATTTTTTTTTTGCCCCGTTTGCGTTTGTATTGTTTTACTACTTACACTTTTATTTTAAGTATATATTGTTATATTATTTACAATGCTCAGCATGGTTTTTAGGGGGGGACAGCCCTCAGATTGGGGGGGTCCTGTCCCCCCTGTCCCCCCCGCGATTTACGCCCCTGATCAGACCATACCGTGTACCTGGAATGTCCCTGAGTTGCCTCCTAACGTCATTGAAGGCAGCGCGTGCTCTCGCCGTCCGGGCTGTGTGATCCAGGAAGATGGAGATTGTAGAGTCTCCAATCTTGATCCGCTGCTGTGCCCTGACACGTTGAAGGATGTCGACACAATCTGCGTAATAATGTAAACGTGCTATTATGGGACGTGGCCGCTCTCCGGGTTTGGGGTTTAAGGATCGATGAGCACGATCAATAAGAGGTGCTTTATCCAGGTTAAGCGCTTCCTTAAAGGTTCCCTAGAATGATTTGAAACAACATTTTAAATTGTTCTCTGGTATCTACATAGAGGGTATATGGCTTATTTAAGGTCAATAATTGTCCAGATATGGTTTTACAGGTCCATTTACAACTCTAGAAATCTTCCCCAGGATGAAATGGTCTGTTTTTGCTTTATTTGGAAGGGTCATGAATATTAATGCAGAGTTCTGCTCTGATTGGCTGTTTCACTGCGCGGCTCAATGATAGTTGACCATCATGACAATGGAGAGATTAGGCATTCAACCTTATATGTTTGAGCCTGTTTCTGACGAAGATGCAGATTTTGAGGAACAACATGTTTTGAGATAGGAAATGAAAGCTTCTGAATGGTAAGTTAAGTCTTTATTTTAATTAGGAACCTGCAAAATCATTACGTCCATACCAGAACTTCAGCCTAAATGATAACTAGCATATAGCATTAAATATACACATCAGCAGTCACAACTTTTTTTAGCATTGTAAAAATATTTTAATTATCGTAATGTGTCCCTGTATGATTTTACAATGATAGCTTCTTCACTTTGAATCACAAACTGAACTGGGTAGCGCTTAAATATGTTGTTTGTAACTGTTGAGAACTTTTATCTTCTAAAGTGTAGGAAACTCAGAAGTGAAGACCAGGAGACTTTGGGATTAAAACAGAAGTTATTCTTTTAATGAGAACTCTTCTGTGCTGCAGGTCGTCCGAAAACAGTCTGACTCAAACAGTCTAACTGATAGGTTATCTATAGTAATTTAGTTTCCTGCTCTTAAGCAGAGAGTACATTTAGACCTAATTTCTGACTATAAGGACATGATCAATTCTATAAAGATTTCATTCAGCTCATCTGTTGGGTTATATCCATACGAACACAAAGGTATCAAACACGGTGCCTTTTCATCCACTCATTCAATAGTTACATAATTGCATGACTTGAGAGTGATATACATGCATAATAGTCACATGTATAAATTGTAACACACTAACAAGCTATGTCGAAGGCTATTTGAGTGAAAGTCCAATAATCAGTGAGCTTATGCACTCCAATATGTAACATTTTCTGGGAGTTTGCTTGGAGTTTTAGCTGTGTCACTTGGAGTTCATTTACCGGTCATTGAAAAGACAGAGATCTGGTTTGTTTCTTTGTCTTGCGATCACAACAAGTCTTTTGTCCTCTTTGTCTAAGTTTTGGTCAAAAGTCCATAGGCAATCAAGTAATTATAATATAGAGGTAGTGGCTCCAGGCAGAATGGGGCCTCGTGATAGATGGTCGATTTCCTGGGGTCTGGAGCTGACTTGGGGCTTTGTGGAAGGGATGTTCATTTGATCGAATCATTTGGAAGATTCATCTATAATGTCTGCGACCATAATCGCTACAATATGTATAAGTAGATGCCTCACTAGCGACTGTTTCTATGGGCCGCTATACGTATTTAAACTGTCAAAGCCGGTCATGAACGCGCTTTGTGAACATTCAAATGTTGCCTGTGCGTCTGCAACCGTAGACGCATGCATGTATGATTATCTATATCTGCAATAGCAGAGGATTTTATAGGATTTAGTTTATCATTAATGGTAGATAATTCTGCATATGCTTTTTCTGCAAAAAAAATTGGTTAAAGATCTTAACATTATTTTAACATCATTAATATTATCATCAGAGAATCCTACAGACGCATTGCTCAGCTTTTAATGAACAGTAAACAATAAACAGTGAACTCATTATAGACAAGTTAATTGGAAATAAATCATAAACCATAAACCAATCAGCCATCAAAATAAATAAATTATAAAATAAGTAATAAATTAGCTTATGTGTTTAATAAACATTATTTTTATTTATTCAAACCAAGTTTTAAGTATGCCTAATCATTATAGATATTATTTGAAAGCTTAAATTCTCAAAAATCACCCTGCTTTGCAATCGTTTTATAAAAAACATCACATAACTGAATTTAAACCATTTTTAAGAACAGGGAAAATGTTAAATTAGGAGTCAAAGTGATAAATTGTACATTTATTTAAAATATGGTTATATAATATTCTAGATACATTATTATTCTACAGTAATCGGTGTGTAAGTGCATATAATGTGAACAACACAAACGTATAGCGAATCGAGAGTTATTCAGGGATGCTGTGTGTGTGTGTGTTTTGTTGGCAATCGGTGTGTAAGTGCATATAATGTGAACAACACCAACGTATAGAGAATCGAGAGTTATCCAGGGATGCCATGTGTGTGTGTGTGTGTGTGTGTGTGTGTGCGTGTGTGCGCGCGTGTGTGTTTTGTTGGCAATCGGTGTGTAAGTGCATATAATGTGAACAACAAAAACGTATAGAGAATCGAGAGTTATTCAGGGATGCTGTGTGTGTGTGTGTGTGTTTTGTTGGCAATCGGTGTGTAAGTACATATAATTTGAACAACACCAACGTATATAGAATCGAGTTATCCAGGGATGCCATGTGTGTGTGTGTGCGTGTGTGTTTTGTTGGCAATCGGGTGTGTAAGTGCATATAATGTGAACAACACCAACGTATAGAGAATCAAGAGTTATCCAGGGTAATGCCATGATGTGTGTGTGTGTGTGTGTGTGTGTGTGTGTGTGTGTGTGTGTGTGTGCCTCCACGGACTCGGCTGTTTTCTGATAGAATCGGTTCAGCTTATCTGTCTTTTATAAATATGTTGCAGTTAACAACCATTTACAACACTGTAAGCCGTGTAAAAATAGAGTTTTTTCTTTTGCATTCGTCTGAATTCGGCAGCAGACTCCCTGAATGAAAAAGCAGAAATATGTTGGTTTCTCTTCTTTAACTACTCTTAAACTTTGGTTAATTTAAGCAATTTCTAAGACCAATGTTTGTTTTCACATAATTGCCAGTCCTTGAATACTGTGTCTGAAATTCAAGAACCGTGAACCATGTGTTTTTGTGTAGATCCAAACATTATAATGGCTAAACTAGCACAATACTTTAAGAACGTGTTAGCTAATACCATTCTAATCAAAATATCAACAACCTTAAACACTGGTCTATTAATAAGTAATTTAGGCACAACAATAGTTTTCTGGTTGAAATCTAGAAGGCTCTGCAATGATGCCAAACATGAATCAGAATAAGTTCAGGTATTGCACATCTTTAGCAGACCACCCCAAAATCCAATAGAATGCAGGAAATCACATCTACTTAATCAAAAATGTCCTGGGGGTGGACCTTCAGCTATGTTTGCTTCACAGAATGTAACCAGTATTGTCCATAGAATCTCCAGTAGGCTGTCCATATCAACGGCTTTGGGCCTCCCCACAAACCACCAGAATGCAGGGTATACATGGGTACAACATCAAATTAATTCCAATTCTTTGATATCTGAGCCACCAGCATAATTTTGATCTCCCCTGACAAAATCTCAATCCAAGGTTTTTTGAAAAGTTGGCAGGTATGCAGTTGGTTATAGTGCCATCTGTGGACAACTCCTCATTAAGATTGAACCAGAACAACATCATATGTGGACAGTCTAATCTTAAGCCTTAGTGATGTTAAATTTCAAAGATCTTGAGTTTTGTTGAATGGCGTGTCCGTGGCATCCTGGCAAAGCCTGATGTTTTGCCAAAATTTTAGTTAGTCATAGTGCTACCAGCTGGTAGCAGGAAGTGTGGCAAATACAAATGATTGATGTAGTCCTCCTATTTTTATATACTTAAATGCATTTTGCCCACTGTGCTCTGTGTTCCTAAAGCCCACAAGGTGGTGGTGGCCAGAGTATGTGAGCGGAGTGGAGGGGGAGCGGAGCGAGGAGTGGAGCGGTGTGATTTTGAATGGAAGTGAGGAGCGGATTTTTTAAAAGTCTCCACTACCGCTCCATCACGAGTGCAATTCATGTCAACGGCCCATAATATAACTGCATTTTTATCCACAACACACACACGTTAAACACGTTTAACTAGCTTCAGTGCTGCTGCTCCCACCACGCAGATGTATCATTCAAATCAGAAAGAATGTAAAGCTTATGATGACGGCGACGGACATGAGCAGGATGTTATAGTTCAAGGAATTTTTTGTAGCTTCTACATACTGAATATGATCGGGTGAAAGCACATTTTAAATAGGTAGCACTTATTCACACACACAAGCGATCTCTCTAATGCATTCAAACAAATGTAGTCTTACAGTGCTTATCTGCATCTGATTTTGAATGAGCAGAAATCTGTAATGTATAGTGACCCGTAGATAAAATAACAGATGAAAACATAGTATTATTTTCATCTTTCTCAACTAAATTTGCACTGCAAAAAGCAGCAATGATATTTAACTTTTAATGCTGATAAAGCCTAATTAGCTTGGCATGTCGTAGGAAAAAATGTTTGCACACTATGTTCCAATAAACCACGTTGAAACTATCGCCTATTATTTATTTATTTTTTCATTTAACATATTTTATAAAGCTAACTTTTGTGACATTTCAGAGCTTACTTAAATAGACTAGTGTTTAGCCGCAAATTTTCTCGGAGCGAAGATGCGAAATTGCTGCTGCTCCACTCCGCTCACATACTCTGGTGGTGGCACGGGTGCGAGGACCCTTTCATTGCTCTTGCAGCTTTAAAGGTCCCATGGCATGAAATTTTCATTTTATGAGGTATTTCAACATTAATATGAGTTCCCCTAGCCTGAATATTGTCCCCAAGTGGATAGAAATGTTGATCGGTGTAAACCCGAGTTCTGGCTGTCTCTCTCTGCCTTTGAGAAAATGACAGGCCAGACGAGCCAATCCTGAAGTCTCCTGTTTTGACGTCCAAGCAGGAACGGTTACCTCCCTTTCCTCTGCCCAGAGAATCTGGCACGCCCATGCAAACGCTCGAGAGATCATTAACGTTACTTGTGAACGAGTGAATGCTGGCAGTTTCTCAGTGTTTGGATGTACAAATGAAAACAGAAGTCTTTCTTCAGTTCCTTCTGATCTGTGATCATTGATTTTTTTATGTGTAGCTAATTATTTATTATTCGTGCACACAATGCGGCTTCTCTCTCTCCCGACAGAACGGTGTTTTCGATCTTGTGAGTCAGTGTTTTTGTACGTCCTCGTCGCGTCTATCTGTTCTAAAATGTGCATACAGTCTTTTCTGTTTAACATCAGCAGTCACATCTTTAGAGATAAACTTCACACACGCCGAAGCTCGGCCTCCAACATCCCCGACCCCCAGTACTGCATCTGGCCCACAGCGGAGGCACCAAACGCGGCGTGAGATTAAGCAGAAGGAGGGTAAGCGTGAGAATATCTGGGCTAGGCTAGCCAGCTTTCCCCACAATAAACTGGATTACATTCGATTACAGCTGTTGTGTCTTTGTTTGTGCTGTGTAACGTTACTCAATGCGCGTCACTGATGCTATTCATATGATTGGAACATATCTAGAAATAATGCTATACTCAACACTTACTAACTCGTTCATCTCGCTGTAATGGTACATTGCATGTGTTACAAAGTTGGTAATAATGATGAAGAGTCTTCATTGAAGACGGACTCGGTGTGACTGGGACTCGTGTTTATTCAGAACTCTCAGATACAAACACAATAAACTCGCGCTGACTGACAGCGCTCTCATAACTCAGAAGTTACTATAAATAACTTTGTTAGCAATCGCTTCGTCTCCATGATGTCCGGTTCGCGAAAGAATCATTATTTTGAATCGGTTCTTTTTAGTGAACCGAACCAGTTCACCAAATCGGACTGAATCGTTCTAAACGGTTCGCGTCTCGAGTCAGCGCTGATCCATAATTTACTAAAGTTACTAACTTTCTGACATGAGTGACAGTCCCTCCGACTAGAAATAAACTAATAACCTGAAGTATATTCTAGTAACTACAACAGTTCACCCTGAACTGAGACATGCTGAGAACTGATGTGAAGTGAACTCAGGTCCATCCGTCTCTCTGGCAGACTCGTGCCTGCTCGTGTCTCGTTAAACGACGCCCCCTCCGCTCATTTAAAATGCAAAGATGTCAGCCAATCACAACAGTGGGCGTTTTTACTGAAGTCTCACAGCAGACACGCCTCTTGAAGCAGGGCATTCAGCCACAGGGCAAACATTAGTATTGAAAAAATGCCTTTTATTTCTAAATTATGACATTTTATGATGTAAAAATCATACTAACAATATAAGTACACCTCAGAAAACACTATAAAATAATAGAAAAATGCCATGCCATGGGACCTTTAATGTAGTTTTTACTTTTTGGGACCTCAGGAAGAGTATTTACTGCCTAGCCTTTTGGCTAATGGGGATCCAAAGAAACAAATAAACTTAGATCATAGATGGGAAAGAGCATTCACGGTAATACAGGCAATTTAACTAAGGAAAAATATGTTGCTGTTGTTTTGACAGTTATAACACATCTTTGCTTTTTTTTAGGTGTCCTCAATGTGCCCAGTTATAACACATCTTTGCTTTTTTTTTAGGTGTCCTCCATGTGTGCCCAGTTATAACACATCTCTGCTTTTTTTTTAGGTGTCCTCAATGTGTGCCCATAAAAATGTGTCAAATTTGTTGTAAATATCTCATTTTGTTTTGAAGTTATAGCCACTTATATTTATGAGAGCATGGGCTGCATTGATTGGATTTTTTTGCCACTTCCTTCCAAAATGTTGGCTTTTGGTCGTTATTGTTTAGCTATTGACCTATGTTTCTGAATTTGCTGATGCGGTTTTGTTTTGATTGGACTAACAGTTTTGAAGACTGTCGCAAAGGTTTTTTAGGTGCTAAAGTACACCTTTTCACAAATCGTAAGGTGAAACCTGGCATGTTTGGTATCATTGGACTCAACAAGGATTCAGAAGTCTAAGGAGGTGAATGCTGTGAAAAACGCTGGCTTGAAATTTCTCAGGCTCCTTCAGGGCATTGTGGAAATGATGTATACAGAGTTTTTTGAGTTACACCAATGTCCTCATAGACTATCATTGTAACGTACTGCTCCGAGACAGAGGTTGAGAATCCAAATGCAGCTTTTAATAAAAGGGTAATCCACAATCGTAGTCAAAAGTACAGGCAAAAAGGTCATACACGGGAAAGCAGTCCAAACAGGCAAACAAGGCAGGAGTGACAGGCAAAAGGGTAATCCGGGAGACAGGCAAGAAATCCAAAAACCGACAGACATGAAACCAGGGAAACGCTCAGAAATGCAGTGAATAACAAAACAAGACTTGGCCATGACTGACAGAATGAACAGGCTTATATAGGGTGAGCTAACTAGGAAATGAGGTGCAGGTGGATGTAATCAATGGGTGTTGAAGAGTCCGGGCAAAGGATTATGGGTGATGTAGTCCTAGATGGAGTGACAGTCTGGAGTGGAGTGCCCTCAGGTGGTTCACATGGGCACTCACACAGGACGAATTGTGACATAGCCCCCCTCCTATAATAATAATACCGGAGGGAGGTGGAGCGGAGGCGGACCAGGGGGTGGGATGGAGGGCCAGGCCCATGGAGCGGAAGAGGGCCTGGAGACCGAGCAGAAGACCAGGAAGGAGCAGGCTGAACAGATGACCAGGGTGGTGCAGGCCAGACAGATGACCAGGGTGGCGCAGGCAGCCAGGGTGGAGCAGACGACCACCACAGCGCAGACGAGGTTGAAGACCCCCACGGCTTGGCAGACGACCACCACAGCAGTGCAGACGAGGTTGAAGACCCCCACGGCGGAGCAGACGACCACCACAGCAGCACAAGCGGTCTTGGAGACCCCCACGGCGGAGCAGACGACCACCACAGCAGTGCAGACGGTCTTGAAGACCTCCACGGCGGAGCAGACGACCACCACAGCAGTGCAGGTGAGGTTGAAGACCCCCACGGCGGAGCAGACGAACACCACAGCAGTGCAGACGGTCTTGGAGACCCCCACGGCGGAGCAGACGACCACCACAGCAGTGCAGGTGAGGTTGAAGACCCCCACGACGGTGCAGGCGGCCCGGTAAGAGCCCTCTCTGGACTCGTGACTGGAGGCGGAGCCCTCTCTGGACTCGTGACTGGAGGCGGAGCCCTCTCTGGACTCGTGACTGGAGGCGGAGCCCTCTCTGGACTCGGGACACGGGCCGGAGCCCTCTCTGGACTCGGGACACGGGCCGGAGCCCTCTCTGGACTCGGGACACGGGCCGGAGCCCTCACTGGACTCGGGACACGGGCCGGAGCCCTCTCTGGACTCGGGACACGGGCCGGAGCCCTCTCTGGACTCGGGACACGGGCCGGACACGGGCCGGAGCCCTCTCTGGACTCGGGACACGGGCCGGAGCCCTCTCTGGACTCGGGACACGGGCCGGAGCCCTCACTGGACTCGGGACACGGGCCGGAGCCCTCTCTGGACTCGGGACACGGGCCGGAGCCCTCTCTGGACTCGGGACACGGGCCGGAGCCCTCTCTGGACTCGGGACACGGGCCGGAGCCCTCTCTGGACTCGGGACACGGGCCGGAGCCCTCTCTGGACTCGGGACACGGGCCGGAGCCCTCTCTGGACTCGGGACACGGGCCGGAGCCCTCTCTGGACTCGGGACACGGGCCGGAGCCCTCTCTGGACTCGGGACACGGGCCGGAGCCCTCTCTGGACTCGGGACACGGGCCGGAGCCCTCACTGGACTCGGGACACGGGCCGGAGCCCTCACTGGACTCGGGACACGGGCCGGAGCCCTCACTGGACTCGGGACACGGGCCGGAGCCCTCACTGGACTCGGGACACGGGACACCTGCGTCCACTGTCTCTGGATCGGCAGAAGTGACGTGAAGCTCTGTCTCTGGATCGGCAGAAGTGACGTGAAGCTCGGTCTCTGGATCGGCAGACGTGACGTGAAGCTCGGTCTCTGGATCGGCAGACGTGACGTGAAGCTCGGTCTCTGGATCGGCAGACGTGACGTGAAGCTCTGTCTCTGGATCGGCAGAAGTGACGTGAAGCTCTGTCTCTGGATCGGCAGAAGTGACGTGAAGCTCTGTCTCTGGATCGGCAGAAGTGACGTGAAGCTCAGTCTCTGGATCGGCAGAAGTGACGTGAAGCTCTGTCTCTGGATCGGCAGAAGTGACGTGAATTGCAGGCCCGACTGGACTGGTGGCCATGTCGTCCGAAGACACATGCATAGCAGATGCAGTGGGTATGTCACTATCCTTCTCCATTATACCCACTGTAAAAGCAGAACCGCTCAGTTGCAATGCAATATCAATGTAGTTTTTTAGAGAGCAATTAGGATCGTGCAAAGGCATGTTAGAACTGAGTGGCTCAGATAGTCCTCCTCTGAAAAATATCATGAGGCACACCTCGTCCATTGAAGTCAAATGGGCCAGCTCAATGAAGTCCTCTACATAGTCTTCGATGGGGCGATCTCCCTGACGGAGACGCATTAACTGTGCTGCTGGATTCATAGTGGCCAAGTCTTCTGTAACGTACTGCTCCGAGACAGAGGTTGAGAATCCAAATGCAGCTTTTAATAAAAGGGTAATCCACAATCGTAGTCAAAAGTACAGGCAAAAAGGTCATACACGGGAAAGCAGTCCAAACAGGCAAACAAGGCAGGAGTGACAGGCAAAAGGGTAATCCGGGAGACAGGCAAGAAATCCAAAAACCGACAGACATGAAACCAGGGAAACGCTCAGAAATGCAGTGAATAACAAAACAAGACTTGGCCATGACTGACAGAATGAACAGGCTTATATAGGGTGAGCTAACTAGGAAATGAGGTGCAGGTGGATGTAATCAATGGGTGTTGAAGAGTCCGGGCAAAGGATTATGGGTGATGTAGTCCTAGATGGAGTGACAGTCTGGAGTGGAGTGCCCTCAGGTGGTTCACATGGGCACTCACACAGGACGAATTGTGACAATCATGGCACCCTGGACAAAGACAATGAACGCCCATTTTCATCTGACTAATGTTTGGGTGCGTATATTGCCATTTTCATGTGTTTTTCCCCTGTTATAGCACCACCAAGTGGTCAATAGTTTTTTCATGTGATCTCAGACTGAGCTCATACACGTGTGACCTGAATTTGGTGAAAATATCTCATTCCGTTCACAAGTTATAGCCATTTTAATAAAAGAGGTCCCGGTCACATCGTACACTTTGACTCCTCTTACCGACCATGAATCAAAATGTAATTTTTTTTGATAATTATTGATATTCACTCTCCAGAGAACATTTCTTCAGTGGTTTGGTTCTATTCAGGCAAAGAACCTGGGAGTAATTTTCAAAAGTAGGTTTTACAAAAAAACCTAAAATATCTCGAAATTGATGCCTGAAGGGCGAGCAAAACAGAGGCATTTGTCTGTATTGAGCCAAGGATTCCAGTGATATAAGACACTCGAGGCTACGCCTTACAGTTGAGGAGTTATGAGCCGTTACGTACTTCTGATCGCTGTAGCGCTTTTTTAAAGCGCTAAATTACAAAGCTGCACAAACCATACACCGAAACCTGGCACGTTTGGAATCATTGGCCTCGGCAAGGATTCAGGAAACAAAAAAAGTTACTCTCATGAAAAAGTCAATCTCACCCAAAATTATAAGCGTTTTTTTTTATTTATCTTCACTAGGTGGTGCTGTTTCGAAACTTCTCAGGCTCTTTCACATGAACACATGAACGGATTGTTATGAAACTCAGAAACGCAAAAATAGCCATTTTTCATATCTCCGGACCAGTAGGTGGCGCTGCGCCGAAACGCTGCAAGTTGCCTCAGGTCATGCTTGTGATGACGTGTACCAAGTTTGGTCTGAATACAATAAAGCGTTACGAAGATACAGCCTTACGCCTGTTTTTGCAAGTGCTTTGTAAAATTTGTTCACGTGTTTATCAAAAACAATTTGACGAATCAACTTGAATTCCATAACTTTTTGTCAGCACTGGCTGAAGATGATCTGGTTAAATTTTCGTGCAAATTGGACGAACCGTCTAGGACGAGTTCGCAAAAGTAGGTTTTTGGGAAATTTATAATGACGGGAAATTACGTCATATGGTGCGATTGAATCGGCATGAGCTCAGGAATCTAGCCCTTAAGGTTCAAAAGTTATTAGCTAAACATGACTAAAAATTTGGACAGGTGGTGGCGCTAGAGGGATTTAGTTAGAGACACCAAAATTGCTATGGTGACAGATCAGACTGTCCTCTATAAGTGTGCCAAATTTCGCAACTTTTTACCATACGGTTCTATGGGCTGCCATAGACTCCCATGGCGGAAGAAGAAGAAGACGGGAACGGTTTCAATAGGTGCCTCCGCACCTTCAGTGCTTGGCCCCTAATAAAAAGGGCATAAAAAGGCCTATAAAAAAACTATTGGGTCTGAGCACTTGATTTTTGAGCTGCTGGTTGCAAAAACTTTATCAAGCCTGGTGACATGTGCATCGGAGAGGTCAAAGGTCGCTTTTTGCATTTTCAGCTCATTTATCATGGAAATGTGGTGGGGTTTTTTTTACCTTTTAAACTGTTATGCCTCTACTGATGGCCTGATCTCCGTAAAAGTTTGCACGCGTCTTTACAATAATGTGGCGCACATGCTCAGCCGATTTGGTGAAGTTCTGCGCAGAGCAGGCAATTTTTAGTAATTTCAATGTCATTTTGCATAGGTTAATATAGCGCATTTTTTTCACCTTTATAACGGTTAAAGCGCCACGACGGCCATAAAAGTCTGCAAGCCTCTTTAGGGTCACGTGACGCATGCGCACGCGTGATTTCGTGAAGCTGTATGCAAATCAGGCAGGAAGAGGGCCGCTTTCAGGCATTTAATGGGATTTTCCATAGAAATACATAATTTTGACCCCTTTTTAACCGTTACAGCGCCACCAAGTGACAAGTTGCCGCGTCCTTTTTCATGCGGCCACAGAATGAGCTCGTACATATGCGTGCTGCGGTTGGTGAAAATACCTTGTTCCGTTCACAAGTTATAGCCAATTTAGTAAAAGTGGTTCCTCCCCCTTCCAACGTTTTGGCGGCCCTTAGGGACCGTGAACCCAAATTTCCACTTTTATTTTATAACTTTTTACAATCAAACTCCAGAGAATCTCGCTGCGCTGGTTTGGTTCCGGTTGGGCCAATAACCTAGGACTAGTTCGCAAAAATAGGTTTTGCAAAAAAAAACAAATACCCCAAATTTTCCCCACTCTGATGAGGCTTGACAAGGAATATAACATTTGAAGCCCATGTCCAGGATCAGTCTGTGTGTGTTGGCTCTTGATGCAGTAACTCCAGCCTCAGTCCACTCCTTGTGAAGCTCCCCCACACATTTGAATGGACTTTTCCTGACAATCCTCTCCAGGCTTCAGTCATCCCTGCTGCTTGTGCACTTTTTTCTTCCACACTTTTCCCTTCCACTTAACTTTCTATTAATGTGCTTTGATACAGCACTTTGAGAACATCCAACTTCTTTTGCAATTACCTTTTGAGGCTTTCCCACCTTGTTGAGGGTGTCAATGATGGTTTTCTGCACAACTGTCAGGTCAGTCTTTCTTGTGATTGTGAATTCTTCTAAACCAGACTGAGAGACCATTTAAAGGCTCAGGAACCCTTTGCAGATGTTTTGGATTAATTAGCTGACTAGAGTGAGACACTTTGAGCCTACAATAGTGAACCTTTTCACAATATTCACATTTGTTTTACATTTTTGAGCCATAATCATCAAAATTATAACAAATAAAGGCTTGAAATATCTCACTTTGCATTTAATGAGTCTATATAATATATTAGTTTCACCTTTTAATTTTAATTACTGAAATGAATGAAAAAATAGGCCAAAGTTTTAACCAAACTTAGTTTTTTGACCTGCCAAGGTGATGGCGTGATCGGATATAGTCCGATGGAGACCAGGGGGCTGTTCCATAAACCAAGATTAGAGTATAAGCCAGGCTTATTTCGGTTAGTCAGGCTTATTTTTGGTAGATTCGGTTTCATAAATCAAACTTAAAAAAGTTCAAACTCAGTTACCCCGGCAACTTGCTGGCAAAATTAACCTGGTCCGGGGCAGGCTAACTGTCAGGCTAAGTCTGAGTTCAGGCTTAACGAGCATACCATTTATACTTACCTGCTGGTATTTCGATGTCATTTTATTTTACTTAACCACTATTAATACATTTTTTTTAAATAAATAAATAAGGAAATGTACTTTACTAATAAATTTAAGAAATTATAAGGTATAAATACACTAAGAAATGTTCAAAATTTGTGTGTTTAATTGGTGAGTTTGGTTAATGAGTTTGGTAATTAATTAATTAAAAGTATATAAATAGGGAGCTGAACTCGTTTTCAAACTTAACCATGGCGTGTCCTTTCATAGATGAGGTGGTGGATGAGGGAGCTATAGTCTTGCGGAGGGCATTTCAAAGAGAGAGAACTTTCAGAGACAGGTCAGACCCATTGGCTTTTAATGACAGCTACCTGCATGAGCGATATAGGTTCTCAAGAGATGGGATTGCATATATTTGTAGATTACTAAACCCATACATTGCAAATAATACACGCCGCAACAGAGCGCTCACAGTCCCACAGACAGTGTGCATTGCACTTCGCTTTTTTGCCAGTGGAACATTTTTGTACACAGTTGGAGATGCAGAGAATATCAGCAAAGCATCAGTTTGCCGCTCTGTACGAACTGTGTACCTTTCTTTAAAAAGACTACTCAATGTGTTCATCACATTCCCTGGCCACAAAGCTATTCGTACCATTAAACATGCCTTTTATGGAATAGCTGGTAAGTTCAAATAACTATAAAACATGGAAATATTTCTTGACTGTTGATTTTACATGGGACATATTTAAAACAAACAAATCATTTTCCTAGGTTTCCCAAATGTTATCGGTGCATTGGACTGCACCCATGTGCGTATTAAGTGTCCGTCTGGTCCACATGAAGCGGACTTTGTGAATAGGAAATCAGTACACAGCATCAATGTACAGGTACGGTCCCACTGAAATGATATTGAAGGCTATGCTCTAGCACTGAGTGTTCTGTACTAAGCTGGGCACCAGTGTTTAGTTCATTGCAATTAAAATGTAGTGACCTACAGGTTTCATTTATTTTAGATGATTAGTGATGCAGATTGCATCATCACAAATGTAGAGGCCAAATGGCCAGGCTCTGTGCATGACTCCAGAATCTTTAGAGCCTCATCTCTCAACCAGCAACTAGCAAGAGGTATGCTAGTAATCAATTAAATCGCAAAAAGTCTTAAACCCCCCCCCGACATTATATATCTATATATATTCATTCTGTCTATGCAGGAGAATTCTCAGGAGTTTTGCTGGGAGACAAGGGATACCCATGCCTGCCTCACCTCTTGACTCCCTATCAGGAGCCCCAGGCAGAGGCACAGCACCGCTACAACATTGCCCATGCACGCACAAGAGGTCGTATAGAGATGGCATTTGGGCTGATAAAGTCAAGGTTTCAGTGCCTGAAGCACCTCAGAGTGACTCCACCTAGGGCATGTGACATTGTAGTTGCTTGTGTAGTGCTCCATAACATTGCTTGTCTGAGGAGAGAGAGGCAACCAAGGATTGTTGAAGAGGAAGACTGGGGCAATGAAGCAGTATTGGAAGAAAACGAAACAGGCAGACTTATACGAGACACATATGCAAATAATTATTTTGCTTAATATAGTCTAAACCATGTGTAGCCTTTAAAATGTTCCACTGGCCCCTCAACTTTCTCCTTAGTTGAACAAACACACAGAAGTCAAAGTATTTAATGTGATTTGTCTTTATTCAGAGTGAGTCTGCCTGTTAGGGGTGAAAACATACAAATAAATGTTGTGGAAAGTGATCAAAAAGGTAATGTTTTTTTTTCTTTTCCTTTTTTAAAAATGGTAGTTCTACTTGCATTTTTCTGTAGCTGTTGAATTTCCAGCTCCAACTTCCTCATCTTCAGTTTTTTATACTGGATGTCGATATCAATCGCTTCCATTTGTTTAAGGAGGTAGCGTTTATACACTCCTTTTATGTTTTCTGGGTTCTGTAGCAACATAGATTTAAGTTATTTCATTGAATACTCTTGTCACATTGTTTTCATTTCTTAATACTCACTTTGTCACATGTGGTCCCAGACTGAGAGGGTTCTAGAACAGTGTCAGCATCCTGAAAACACATTATGATAATTTTATCACACAAGTACACTTTTTAATATTCAATACAGTATCGCATGGAACCTGTGACTACCTCAGGCCTCCTTGAACATACAGACACAGTCTCCTCATCCTCCTCAACTGATGGGCCTTCTCCCTGTGACCACTGATTAAACTCAGTTAAACTCATTAGCTTACATGACTGATTTAAAAGGTCTCATACTCACAGGCAACATGATGTCTGGTGGATCCATAAAGCATCCAGAATCTTGATAGAATTTTTTTTTTTTTTTACCAAAATGCACCATTACAGTAGCACAAGTACCTCTACGTGACATTACTGCTATGATGTACTTAGGCTGACAATGCCTAAGGAAGGAGGAAATCAGTTAGTCAGGAAGGAATAATGATAATAAAACACACACACACACCTTTTATATACTCACTCCTTATACTACGGGATATCATTTTAGATGATGTCCCCCCCTCTATTCCCTCAAGGACGGGCCTCCCTTTATTAATTTCCAAAGCCAGCTCCTCTGCAGGAGTGAAGCTGGCTGGTGGTGGCCCTCCCCCAGTGCCAGCAACCTCAGTCTTCTTTTTGGTCGCTGCAATAAAAAAAATAAAAAAAAATAAAAAACCTGAATAGTTGTAACTTCAAGCTGGCATTGATTACATATGTACATACCATTAGATTTACTTACCATTCTGAACTATATTTTTATATTTTATTTTCACCTGCTGCCAGGTTCTTTTTCCTTCACTTAAGTTGCTGCTGCATGAAAGCAATTAACGTTACTGTTATTCACACACAAACTTTGCAATGTATTGTGACACACATTCAATGTTGATAAAGTATTTTAAATAGTTTACACCGCTACTTACGCATTGAGACGATCAGCAATTTCCTGCCAACCTTTCTCTCTTGCTTTATTTATTGCCGCTGTATTGCCTTTTTTGGTGATGACATCTTTAAATTCTTCATATGTTTCCAATAGCAAACGCTGTTCCGTTGCCGTGAACATCGCTGCTCTATCTTTTCCTTTTGTTGCCATGGTAGCCCACAGTAAATCGATTGACCCATGCTCGACTTTTCAGGACTTTTAAACAATGGCGTGCACGCGCAATTATCTAGACTATTTAAACCTGACTCAAATTAGTAAGATCACATGATCCTCAACTTACTGTTATGGAACCAATTTAAGCGCGGATGTTTAGCTCAGCTCATTCAAGTCAGGTTTTGGACTTGAATCCCCGCTTTTCTAAGCGGCTTTTATGGAACAGCCCCCTGGGCTGCATTCAACCACTAAAAACGTTTTTAAACGGAAACGGTGGTGAGTTGAACACCCTGTTCTGATGATGCAAGTGTTGCAACTATGGCAGGTGAGAAGGCCATTTTTTGCGTTCTTTTTGAAGCATTTTCGGAGCCTGATGAAATTGGTACAAATACGTGTTTAATACTGCAAAATACGCTCAATGATACAGTCACTACCCTTACCGTGCAGAATAAAAGAGAACATCCCAATCGAGTGAAGGGGTTTGTGGAAACTGTGGTCCCTGTGATCCAACATTTGCCTCACATTTCAGGATGAAAAGACAAACACTTTAGGTGAAGGATAATCCACTTCTTACCTCCGAGACTGTGTTATGATCTATATGACCACATTTGTTTTGTGAGTAGGCATCATTATTGCTGATCACTGTTGTTCTATGATATTGTAATATTTACTATTATATAATCAGAGTATAGAAAAGTTTATGAAAGTGTCACTCCACAATACAATAGCAAAATATATAAATATGTATAGTATTTTTATGAGTGATTTCAAGCCTATCTGAAGTGGTACCACGAGCCGTCAATCCTTTGCTGAGCGAAGGCTTCTGGTGGGGATGTAGACTCATAGGAACAAGTCAAAGTATGCGGGTGATGAGCTTGTGGTGGATCTGTAAGCAAGCATCAACGCCTTGAACTTGATGCGAGTGGTAGCCAGTGCAGAGAGATGAAGAGAGGTTTGCCATTTGAAGCATTTTGATCGCACACGATGGAAGCCCAGCCAGATGCGCATTGCAGTAGTTAAGCCTAGAAATTACCAGGGCCTGGACAAGAAGCGGTGTTGCATGCTCTGTTAGGTATGGTCTGATAGCCAAGGCATTTTCTTTAGCTTTAGCTATTTGAACGTCATTACCTCTGACACAAAATAGCACATTATTGGATTGGGGTGAATTCTTAATTTAAAAGCGGTGTTTAAAATTTCACAACCAAAATTGTCTGTTTAGAGCATGACCAAAACATATGGGTTAGATCTGAATTTGATGCATCGCAATGATCACATTTCATCTATATTTCGGTACAGTTTAGCCAAGAAATGGGTATGTTTAATAGGGATAAAATCTTACAATTACATTCACTGTAGTTTTAATTTGTTAACAAAAAAATTATGCTCTTTGCACAACTGATTAAGCATGCAAATTGCCATCATATTAAAACTGGATATATTTGCATATAATATAAAAAATTATACAGACTACAAAGAAAATTCCTCAACAGTTTTAATGGAATCAACAACAGAGTTGTTTATTTAACAATGCATTCAATAAATACTTACACTTACAATTTAATATTTTTAATTTATTTAAATACGACCTGAAACTCACTTTAATATGGATATATTAGCCGCAAAAGGGATTGTGTTTATGCATATATGCCAAATTTGAACATGATTGCAGTGGCTTCTATGCATATTTTTCATGCTGTCCACTACAGATACGAATAAACAATTTTATTCAACCTTTGAAAGAAGTAGAACTGCAAGATTCAGCCAAATCATCAAACCAGGTTTAAACATCTTAAATGCCTTTAAATATTTTCTTACAATATGACAGATGGCAACTAAATTAGAAATAATATAGTCGCTATATACTAATAAGAGTGTTGCATTCACAACTCAAGGCTTACTTTCTAGGGTGGTCTCATCAAAGAGGCTGAGCAAGTTCTTTGGCTCAAAGTTGCTTTTATCAGACAAGTCGGTGGCGATCCAGCTTCTCTTTCGGCTGCTGGGCAATTCTGTGAGACTGCGCTGGGAGCTGTGATGAATCAGACTCAAGCTGCTGCTGGAATGGATTCTGGAGGCAGTGTGTGTGCACTGGCTGTGCATTGATGTGTGTGTGGGGTCGATGTGTGTGTTTGGCAGTGGCGTAGAGGTACTGCGAACAGATAAGCTCGCCTGGACTCTGTACAAATGAAGAAAGAAAAAAAAACAATGTAGTCGATTTTTACATTTTATGCAGAAAAAGTGAGTGAGAATGGTCTAAAATTCCCCATCATGAGTATAATGTCCTAACCCATATTTTTGCACACTCAATGTATCTGTGTTTTTACAATCATTTCATGTAGACTTGCAAAGAAGAGCAGCTTACATTATTACGCTCATAGTTCTGAAATGTATTCAGTTATGTGCTGAATCATACATATTTATATTGTTAGGAAGATATAGAAATTTGAAAGCATACAACTTTGCTATTTGTCATTTTCATTGCACAATAGCATATCATCCCTTATTCCAAGTATAACCAGTAAGTGATGTAGGCGGTTATAAATATCAGTTCAGTTCTTTCATTTTATTTATAAAGCACATTTAAAACAGCCATAGGACTGACCAAAGTGCTGTACAAGCTAAAAGAAGAAACATTAACACATTTTAAAATAAAAAAAAAAATAGATCAAATAAATTAAATAAAAAATAAAACAAACAAAGTAACAACATTACCAATTTTTAAAAGCTAAGGAAAACAAATAGGTTTTCAGAAGAGGTCTAAAAACTGATATCGAAGGAGCTACTCTATGTTGTACTGGCAAGCTATTCCAAAATCTAGATCTCCTCTAAATTTTTACCTTGTGCAAGGAATAGTAAGTAGATTTAGGTTACCAGTTATTAAGTCTCTGGACAGGCTATATGGATGCAATAGTTCAGACAGATAACTAGGAGCAAAATTATGTAAATATTTAAATTTTATAAATCAATCCTAAATTGGACTGGAAGCCAATGAAGAGCTTGCAAAATTAGAGTGGCATGATCAAATTTACAGCTTTTCTTGAGAAATTTGGCCACAGCATTTTAAACCAACTGAAGACGAACGACCTGGGACTTGGAAATGCTGCAGTACAGAGAATTGCAATAATCAAAGGGGGAGGAAATAAAAGCATGGATAGCTGTCATAAGAGATTTTTCTGGCAAGAAATGTTTAATTTTTAGAAAGGTGGAGCTAAAAGAAGCTAGGAGCGACAACAGAGGACACCTGTTTATCTAAGTTAATCAACTATCTAGATTCTAGAAAAACTTCCAAGCTCCGTACACATTTGGTATTAAAAACATACAAATTATCTTGAGTGGCGTTATCAAATTAAATTTTTGTCAGATGAGCCAAAAACTATAACCTCAGTCTTAGAATTGTTCAAAGTTAAAAAAAAAAAAAAAATACTTGCAAGCCAAAGCTTTACCACATTGAGGGAAAAACCTAAGGGAAGCATGTACTGGGAGAAAAGTGAGGGACCTAAAATTGAGCCCTGGGGAAGCTCAGTTTCAAGGTGAACAGCAGAGGATGTAAAACTGCCAATCCTGAGAGAAAAATATCTGTCAGACAAATAAGATAAAAAAAAAATTGAAACTTGTACCCCACACAGGAGTCCAATATTTATAACAGCAACATTTGATCAACGGTATCAAAAGCTGCAGTCAAGTCTAAGAAAACACCAGCATTGGTAGCAACAAAGATGTCATTTAGCACTCTCAGAAGAACAGATTCTGTGCTGTGAAAAGACTTAAAACCAGACTGAAAATACCTTAGTACCTTAGAAAAAAAGGAACCACAGAAATTATTTAAAACCGATGTCTCTAAAGGAAGACTTCTTGTGTAATGGAGTGATGGTGGCCATTTTCAGGCGTGCAGGTTGTTCAGAAATAATAGCAAGCCTGCGTCAGTAGACTCTATAAACCTCAAAAAAAAATTTTTTAAACACGGGTGCATTACATCATGATGACAGAAAAAGCTGCTTTCCTACAAGCTTGTCTTAATAAGCGAGTCCCAGAGATTTGCCATCGATCAGGTCTAGATTTTGGTTTTAAAATTGTCAAAGGAGCAGATTAATTTAAAACATCCAGCCATGTGTCATTTAGCAGCTCCAGATGTTGAATCGCTGAGTCCAGCGACAATTGTGAACTAAAAAGCTAATTAAAATTAGCAATGAAATTGAGAAGAATAGTATTAAAGCACATGTTTGAGCATTGACAGATGAAGAGAACACATTTGGGAGGGACAACAAAAAATAAAATAGGCTTGTGGTTATGTAAATGAATAGTTACTTCAGATGTTATCTGTAATGTGTAAGAATGTAAGATGCCGGGACGCCTGGGCTAAGGAACGACTACTCCCGGGAAAACAAATGATGTTTCAGGAAATTAATATTTGAACTCTCTCTTTTGAAAGTGGCATCCCCACCCGAGGCTCAAACAGAATTATCGAATGTGCAGTTAAACTATTATACAAATGACCAAATAACCAATCGCCATTCTAACCTAAATTCGAGGTCATGATAAAATGGAGTCAGATAAAAGTAAATTGGAATTAAATTACTTTACCCCACTGAAAAGACTGAACGCGCAGAAACCTTCACCAGCTTATCGTTGGGGTGATCGGGCGGGCCTTACAAATGGTTTATGGTATTTTCGGAGAGGATAAGACATATACTGAAATCGATGATGAGGGTGTGTCTACTTGCACACTGCAGACACCGGTAACTGACCAAACACAAAAATATATATTTCTTTATGTATCGAATTATGGAGGAAATATTAAACATTAACATATCTGTGTTTAGCTGCAGAAATGTATTTGAATAGCCTATCCCAACCACGTTCCTAAAGGCCCCCCAACAGTGTACATTTTGCATGTCTCCTTTGTTTGACACTCCCACATCAGGTCTTGGAGTCGCTACTAATGAGCTGATCACCTGAAATGCAAAATGTGCAGTGCTATGGGGCCTCCAGGAATATGGTTGGGTACCACTGGCCTATACAATAAATGTTAATAAAAGCCTGTGTTACTATATTGTACTATATTGTAATAAAATTCAAGGTTAACCATTCATCATCTTGCAAATAAAGCAGTCAGCGTTATTTGTCTAAATAAATGACTACAGTGGCTCTGTATTAAGTCTATCATGCGACGAAAATACTTTTTGAGCGGAAAAACAACAAAAAATAACGACTTTATCCCACTATTATTGTTCAATTTGAGCCTCTGACGAGAGTTCACGGGAGTGCCACGACGCATGCGCGAGTTCTCGCGCATGCGTCGTGGCACTCCCGTGAACTCTCGTCAGAGAGTATATAGTGGGATAAATAGTGGGATAAAGTCGTTATTTTTGTTGTTTTTCCGCTCAAAAAGTATTTTCGTCGCATGATAGACTTAATACAGAGCCACTGTAGTCATTTGGACTCCTTAAATGACGTTTTTACTTACTATTCTGGGCCATCAAGTTTCAGTCCCTCTGAAAGCCTATGGAGGAGTGAGACAGCTCTCAGATTTCATCAAAAATATACTAAATTATGTTCCGAAGATGAACGAAGGTCTTACATGGTTGGAACAACATGAGGGTGAGTAATTACTGACTTTATTTTCAATTTTGGGTGAACTAACCCTTTAAAAACTGCTTTGAAAGCGTATTAGACGAGCAGCAAACATGAAAATTAAAATCACCAACTAACAGAAAGCGATCATAATTAGATGTTATATCCACCAATAATAACACCATAAATTCAAGAATAATTGGATGTGGAAGACGATACAGCACTACTAGCAGAACAGGTCTATTTCACTCAAACCTTAATAACTGGACTTCAAAACTAGAAGAAACCTTTACAGAAAACATTTTACAGCGATCGAGGAAAGTCTGTTTTAAGACAGTCACTAAACCAACCCCCATGACCGTTTAGATGGGGAGACAAAAAACAAAAGAGCAATCATTGGGAACCAGTTCAGTAAAAGGATTTAAATATCCCACCTGGAACCAAGATTCCCTGATGAACATAAAATCCAGTTTGTGCAAGGAGGAAAAAATTGTTCAGCATGAAAGACTTCACAAGGGAATGAGCGTTTATCAAAGCAATTTTTGGTGGAGTGTTGATGCTTATAGTGACAGGAGCTCTGCTCAGCGAATGAAGATTTGCATAATTCACCATATCTTGTCGTGCATAAAAGACGATGCAGGCAGAATTGAACCTAGGGTCATAAGACAAGCAGACAGGGAGTGGGGCGAAGCCAGCAGAAGGAGAGTTCCAGTGAACGCCAGACAGCAGAAACATTACAGACCGACTTTCATGCCAAAGACTAAAGGCTAAATTCAAAGCTAGCCCACAGGTGTGCTTTCCATTGGATGGAGATCCCAACCCGTTTCCTCCTGCGCTTTCTCCAAGGAAGATCGAGAGGCCAATGGCATACAGTCCGGTATATCTGATAGCAAAGACCTGTAAGGTTCGTAACTCTGTAAGGACTGTAAGGTTTGGAAATGTTCCACTTCGGACTCCGTTCTACTTAGCAGCAACAATATCCTGCTTCAAGTATCCCTCTTGTCATGATTACATCGGGCTCTCCCTCTCCAAGAACGCTCCATCTCCCCAGAATACTAATCACCTGCCCCAATCACATACCAATCAACATCCTGCACAAATACTCACTTGGACATTCAACCAGCACCTGGTATTGTCCAGTTCCCTTTCGAGGGTACTCTCATATTGCGTTTTGCTAAACTCTATGGGGGAATTTCCTTTCCTCGAGATTTTGAAGCTATTTTTATCCTAAAAATATCATGTAAAACGCAGTGCAGCTGCACAGCTCTCAGCAGGAAGTGCGTGCTGATTGGCTGTGCTACTGCAACTGCAGGAACCTATGGCGAGACCGCTGGGCGGGAAGGACCAATCAGGTCCCTCTAATATTCCCGCCACAGGGGGCAGCAGAATTTGCATAGCCAAGGGTATAAAAGACCCTGTCTTGCCAGGTTCGTCAAATTATTTCTTCTTCAGCGACTCACCTCGCTGAGCTCTGGATTGAAGCACGCCGTCGAAATGCTACCAGCGGAACTCTCTGCAGTCCTGAGGACGCCGGATTACCGCCTGGTCTCCGCCATCAGCCGCCTGCTGTTCCAGCTGCGCCATCCGGCGTTAAAATATCCTTTATATTGTGTCTGTGTGTGTGTTGCCTATGCAACGCCACTTCTAAGAGCTTACTAAGCTCTCCCCACTCTTCTCTCGCGTTGTGAAGCGTCGCGGACAGAGAACACTGTGCTTCCGCCGCGCTAAATAGCGCTGATAAGTGCCACGGACAGAGAATGCTATACTCAAACTACGCTAATGGCGCCGCGGACATACGGAGCTCTCCTCTTCTCTCGCTTCCGCCGCGCTGATAAGCGTCACGGACAGAGAATGCTATACTCCCGCCGCGGACATACGGAGCTCTCCTCACTCTTCCTACTTTTTTGCTCCCGCCGCTCTTAAAATGGCCGCGGACAGAGAATGCTATACTCCCGTCGTGGACAGAAGACGAGTGAACTCAAACTTAAGCTCTCCTCACTCTTCCTCCTTTCTACTCTTCTTCTCTCGCTCCCGCTGCTCTGATAATGGACAGAGAATGCTAGAGTACCACAGCGACCCAAATGAAGCGCGCGCCACCATTCAGTGCACGCCGCCTCTCACAGAGCCACTAGCACAATGCAACCGGGCTAACAGGTCCCTGTTACTCAGTGACAGACCCCACAAATTAATTCAACTCCTGGCTTTGCAGGCTGAGGCCTGGCAGGCTGTTCCTGGCATTTCGACATGGGTGTTGGAACATAATAAAACAAGGTTACCCGCTACAGTTCGCTCGCAGACCACGGTGCCAATGGTGAGAAGCGACATGAGTCATGTGCTTCGAACCAAAATATCAAAACTGTTAATAAAGGGAGCGGTGGAGACCATGCACCCCTCACAGAGCGAGTCAGGCTTTTACAGTTGCTACTTCCTTGTACCACAAAAAAACTAAAAGGACGGTGGTCTCAGGCCCATCCTAGATCTCAGACATCTGAACAAGGGCCTTATGAAGCGCCCGTTCAAAATGTTGAAAATGAAACAAATCCTCGCGCACATTTGCCCAGGAGATTGGTTCTTCACTGTAGATCTGCCCAGGAGATTGGTTCTTCACTGTAGATCTAAAAGATGCCTATTTCCACATCCAAATAGCCCCTCATCACAGGCCATTCTTGAGATTCGCCTTCGAGGGGAAAGTTTACCAATACAGGGTGCTACCCTTTGGTCTATCTCTGGCTCCCCGCACGCTTACGAAGTGCATGGAAGTGGTGTTAACCCCGCTGAGGCTTTGGGGAATGAGAATTCTCAACTATCTCGACAACTGGCTCATAATAGCTTAGTCAGAGATACAGTTATTAAACCACAGATCCTGGCTTCTCAACCATTTGAAATGCTTGGGCCTCAGAATCAATGTTGCAAAGAGCTCATTGTCTCCCACACAGAATGTTTCGTCTCTGGGAACAGTGTTAGACTCACTACTGATGAACACATGACTGATGTCACAGCGCGAGCTCTGTTCGGAACTGAACGATTTCCCTCGTATACACTCCTCTCAAACACTTTCAGAGGATGATGGGTCTCATGGCCTCGGCGGCGCCAGTCCTCAGACTAGGTCTGTTACACATGTGCCCTCTCCAGCGCTGGCTGAATTGCCGCATTCCAGCTCAAGCATGGCTCTCAGGTCGATTACAAATCAAGGTAAACCACAGCTGCGTATTGGCTCTGGTTCCTTGGAAAAATCAGACGGCTGTGAGTTTGGGCATTGTTACGAAGTGGAAAGTTATCTCGACAGATGCATCCAACCTAGGTTTGGTAGCCCAAGGGCAGGCCAGTCTCCGGTCTCTGGTCAGACTCGGAAAAGAGCCTTCACATAAACTGTCTAGAGATGAAAGCGGTCATGTTATCGCTAAGAGCTTTCCTTCCGTACATAAGTAGGTCAGTGGTAGCCTATATAAATCGCCAGGGCGGCCTAAGATCGATTGGTCTGCACACGATGGCAAAAAAAGTCCTAATATGGGCGGAGCACAACCTGAGTTCACTGAGAGCAACTTGTGTGCCAGGCATTCTGAATCTGTGTCCGGACATGCTGTCCAGGGGCAAAGTGTCCCCAGCAGAGTGGTCTCTTCACTAGGGATGGCGAAAACTAAACATTTTCTTGACCGACCACCGAGCCTCATTAGCCGGTTGAAACCGGTTAACCGATTAGTTAAAAAAATATGCTGCGCTATTTGAAATAACAGCCGCAACTCGCGAGCCGCGCCTGCAATTTCGCAACTCTGTCGCCCTGCCTCCCGCTCTCTCACACACACACACGCACACACACACACACACACACACTGTCCAGGCGCCGCCGCCTGCCTTCCACTCACGTCAATTTTTTAAAAATCCCCTACAGCGCGAAACATGAGTCCCGCAAACGCGGCGCTGAGGAGCTTGTTTGTAATCGGAGGACAAATGGCTCCTTAGTTTCGAAATGGTTTGGGCACAAGGTGATCGCGTTGAAAATAAAGGCTATTGTCTAGCGTTAGAAGCTCATTTGAAACATTGCCGCGACTCATTTAAGATAATGACAGCTCCGAAGAGACGCCGCTTTAGTTCGAGGTAGTGCTAACAATAATAAAGAAAGATGATGATCAACACCTTATGTGTTACCACTGAAATGTAGATGTAATATATTTAGATGATGTGCTACTACTGTATTTAAGCACTGTATCACACAAGTTGCAACTTACATCTGAAGCTGAACAATGAAGCATTTGCTGACGCGTTTCATGCATTATTTATGGTGTGAGCACATTCAAGCGGTTCAGAAAATATTCATCTGTAATATCGGTTATAAATAATAAATACAAATTATAAAGACACATTTTGGCTAAGTTGTTTATTTCCGAGTGTTATGCTGCCTTCACGTGCTCTCTGAATTATTGTAAATAGGAGTTTCCTAGGTAAAAATTGCACGTGAACGCGCTCCACCCCTCGAAATATGAACGAGATGAGTTCATACTTCATAATCACGACTTTAGAAGTGGGAATTGTCAAATTTCCGATAGCACGTGAAGGCAGCATTACTTTCACTTACTTTTGTTATTTCCAAGCTGGTAAACTGAAATATTGCGCATGATTTGAGATATGTTTTCCACGCAGGTTGTAAGAGAGGCTATGACAGTTCATAACACAGCAAGCGTTCATCATTCTCATGTGTTTTTAACTGTATAATACAAGTTTTAAAGTCTACCTCCACTATTACTCATTCTCTAATGTAGTGTCTGTGTCCTAAAGTCCGCGAATGCATTGCGTTGGTGACGTCACGTTCCCATTCTCTATAAATAGCCTAATTTAGAGATCACTTTTTTTTTTTTTAACCGACAACCGACAACTTTGATCGGTTAACGTTGATACGGTCAACCATCGGTCAAACGGTCATCGGTTAACATCCCTACTCTTCACCCACAAACAATTCAGACAATTTGGGGCATGTTTGGCGAGGCAAAAGTGCCCACGAATGGCCCAGCCTTCCTCTTTATGTTTTTTCCCCATCTCAATGTTACCTCAGGTCATAGAGAGGATCAGGGAGAGCAAATGCGCTGTGCTTTTAATAGCCCTGCTCTGGAGAAATCAACCATGGTTCTCACAGCTAAGTCGGATGTCAGATACAGCCCCGTGGCCAATTCCGCTGAGGAGCGACCTCCTCATGCTGGCGAAACGGCAGATCTGGCATCCCCGTCCCGATCTGTGGGCGCTTCATGTCTGGCCCATCAATGGGTACACGAGAACCTCTCTGAAAGTGTATTAACCCTTGTGTTATGTTGTGGGTCAATTTGACCCGTTTTGCTCTTTTTCTTATCAGTATAAGAGACTCAAGTAACTCTGTCATTTTTTTTTATCATTCAGGCAAGTGTTATACATCATTATAATCTGTTAAGTTTCTATTTTTTGTGTAATCACAATAAAAATGTATTTTTTGCAAAATAAAGAAATCAAACATGATGCGCGATCTACAGCCTCTCTGTCAAAGACGTTCATTTAGATAGTCTTCAGAAAATTACCTCTAGCTTAGTGAATACTTGTCTCACAAACATGAGACATATGTCTAAAGAAACGCTAAAATGTCAGGTTTTAAACACTGTAAACCAAATCAAAAACAAATATTCTGTGTTTATGTAATCTGGTTGAAAGCAGAGAGATGTTAGTCGTTCCTGAGCGGCTCATTATACACTAATGCGACCACGCCCACAAAGCATGCGCTCTATTGAGATTCAAATACTGAGGCTCCGGATGCGACGCCCACACACACACACATCAACTCAAGGTGGACGAGGACGCTAGTATAGTTTGGCACTGCATCAACAAATGACGAATCTATCGCTATTTATCTACTGCTCTGTCATCTCTTTTGAAAATTAGTCACCAAATATGAAAATTAGAGTCTGAAAGCTTTAAAATGCTACATAGTTGGTCAAGATTACTTTAGGTTTAGACTAAGATATTATTGTTTTAAATGTATAAAGGCATACATATTTATTCTTTGTAATGTGTGAAAAATATTGATATTAAAAGTGAATTGTTTGTACCTGATTGTATGTGTTTTTTCATCGTGTGATTTTTGGGGAATTGTATTGAATCCAATTAGGGTCAATTTGACCCGGACCATAACGAGTTTAACCAAAAATCGAACAGTGCACAAGGGTTAAACACTATTTCTGAAGCTAGAGCCCCTGCGACCAGGCGGCTCTATTCAGGCAATTGTCAGTCTTTTCGGACTGGTGTAAAGCACAAAGTCTGATCCCACATAATTGTGAAGTGTCAGAAGTGCTCACTTTTTTACAAGAGCTACTGGACGCGGGTCGTTCCCCCTCCACGCTCAAAGTTTATGTGGCTGCTATAGCAGCGTACCACACTCAAGTGAAAGGCGCTTCCTCAAAGGGGCTAGAAGGCTTCACCCAACTCGCCCCCCTTCAGTCCCTGTATGGGACCTGTCCACGGTCCTGGATGCTATGACAGGCTCAACATTTGAACCTCTGCATTTGGTGAGCTTAAAGCTCTTATCACTCAAGACCGCTTTTCTGCTAGCAATCTCATCAGTTAAGCGAGTGGGTGATCTGCACGTGCTATCCAGTGAGCGCCTCTTGTCTGGAATTTGGGCCAAACGACTCTAAAGTAGTCCTTAAACCAAGACATGGATATGCACCTAAGGTGCTCTCGACTCCGTTCAGAGCACAGGTCATGTCACTTTCAGCACTCTCATCATCGCTAGATGAGAAGATGCTAATTTGCCCTGTCCTGTCAGAGCGCTGAGAATATACATAGAGCTTTCTGCTGCTTTCAGGCAAACTGAACAGCTCTTTGTGTGCTTTGGCGGCCACACCCGTGGGTGCGCAGTTACAAAGCAGACCTTGTCACGATGGATAGTAGATGCTATCTCACTGGCTTATGAGTCCAAAGATCTCAGCTGCCCTATAGGCATCAAAGCCCATTCTACTAGAGGCATGGCCTCGTCATGGGTTTGGTCTACTGGCATTTCACTGGATGATATCTGTGTGGCGGCAGGCTGGGCCTCCCCGTCCATTTTTATAAGATTTTATAATTTGGATGTCCCTGCCTTACAGGCTGGGCTTCTCACTGTATAATACATATTAACCCCTTATGGCCCGATATTCCGGTCTGGGTTAAGTATTTGTATAAGTCATATGCACATTCCTTATATGACTCGACTTGTCTGGTTGTTCAATATTCCTATTGGCCGGGACTTGATTAAAAAAATTTATCTAATTAATTAGAGGCTTTGTAATTAATTAATCGAAATTAAATCGCATATAAATATTTGACCTGAGAACAGTGAGTAATTTTTTTCACATGGATTTTTAGTATACCATTGAATAATGACTGAATACATAAGCTTAATCAACAAAATATTGTTTATTTATTTCAGTCCAGCAGACTAGTGACTTAGTTACCCTGGCCTTGAAACCAGTCATCTGGTGGAGTGTGGGTCCTTTTAACTTTACTCAGAGTCGGACAAACGTCCACGCTAACTCCTATGTGTTTTACGTTGAGGTGATATTTGAGGCTCAATGTGCTGCGGTGATACGCAAATTCCTTGTTGTATAGCTTGCACACAATCATGCTCTTGTTGACGCTTCCATCCTTTCATTTTTTAAAACAATTTTCCACGGTTTTTGTTGTTGTCGGAAGTCAAGAACGCTAGTTGGTGCTCCAGTATAATCGGTCCTTCAAAACTCATTAATTGAAAAACGTTCCGCGGTGCAAAAATAAGTGTTAAATTAACGCGTTAAAGTCCCGTAATTAATTAACGCGTTAAAGTCCCGGCCCTAATATATATATATATATATATATATATATATATATATATATATATATATATATATATATATATATATATATATATATATATATATATATATATATCTTTGTGCGTTATTCTCATTGAAATAGCCCGACTCAGGTCTGGCTCATATTGGGGACTTCTATGAATATCATATTATGGGCCCACTTAGGTCGGCCTGGGTATGGTTTCTCCAGGCTATCAGAGCCGTTAAGCGAGCACAGCGTTTTGCATTGGCCCCCCTGTGCGTTTAGCAAAACCAAATACAAGAGTACTCTCGAAAGGAAACGCTTCGGTTACTTACGTAACCTCGGTTCCCTGAGAAGAGGGAATGAGTATTGCGTTTGCTTGCCATGCTTCGCTTGCTCAGGGAGTCGCTTCAGTCAATTAACCTGACGAACCTGGAGAGACAGGGACTTTTATACCCTTGGCTATGCAAATTCTGCTGCCCCCTGTGGCGGGAATATTAGAGGGACCTGATTGGTCCTTCCCGCCCAGCGGTCTCGCCATAGGTTCCTGCAGTTGCAGCAGCACAGCCAATCAGCACGCAGCTGCTTCCTGCTGAGAGCTGTGCAGCTGCACTGCATTTTACATGGTATTTTTAGGATAAAAATTGCTTCAAAATCTCGAGGAAAGGAAATTCCCCCATAGCGTTTAGCAAAACTCTGGTATCCTGATGAAAACTGATTAACTTGATCTGTTTTTATCTAATTGAGTAATCCTTTATTTTCCTCCTTGTGATGCTCTATTTTTGTGTGTTCTACAGATGCTGGTCTCACAATCAACAAGAACATCATTAACCCCTAGGAGTGAGCTCTTTTGGGGCCCTTTAGAAGTTGACATGCTCTTACATTTGTGCTTTTTTCAGTTGCTTATAAACATATTAATGGCAAAAGTGTAATTACACTGTATTCAGCACAAACTGGGCTACCATAATATGTGAGCAACATGTATGTACATGCTTGTATTTTTGAGAGAAAAAAGATGTTTATAATATTTAAACATCAATATGAAGCAAAATGCGTTTGACTGGTACTATATTTATAGCATCTGAGCAGACATTTTCGGATAAAAGCTTTATTGATGTGACACTAGGCTCTTTTACAATAAACACGTTATAATCTGTCCAAAACAAGCCAAATAAATCTTGTTTAAACAGTCTTGCGTGTACGACATTTAATATTGCAACAGGATTCATATTTAAACTGTCTTTTTGCATTTAATATTCACAGATGCTAACAGAATAAAGTCAAGTCAAGTCAAGTCAACTTTATTTATATAGCGCTTTTAACAATGCAGATTGTTCCAAAGCAGCTTTACAGTGTTAAACAGGAAAATAATGCAGCATAATTTTATGAAGCTGTATAGTCATTTGATGTCATCAGTTTAAATTTCCATACCGTGACAGTGTGGGCTTTAGATCAATAATTAGATCAGTAATATATGGTTCATTATTATATGGTTCATTTAGTTTATTAATTAGATTTATTTCGATGTTTAGTTGAAAAATTTTAGTGTCCCCAACTGAGCACGCCAAGCCAGAGGCAACAAAAACTGACCTTACAATCAGTGGCGGAATCCCTTGCTCTTAGAAATGAACAGCTTTTCATGAGCAGAATAAATCCAGGATTATTCCTCAACGCCTGAAGTAATATTACAGTGCTTCACTTGATGTTTGTATGAGTTGGTGTATCGGCGTCGACTCTGGATCGTCAGTATTTGAATCTCAATAGAACGCGCGTTCCGTGGGTGTGGTCGCATTAGCGGATAATGAAGTGGCTCGAGGGTGACTGACATCTATCGCTTTTCAAACAGATTACATAAACACAGAATATTTGTTTTCGATTTGGTTTACATTCTTTAAAACCTGACATTTCAGCGTTTCATTAGACATATGCCTCATGTTTGTGAGACAAGTATTCACTAAGCTAGAATTCCTTTTCTGAAGACTATCTGAACGTCTTTGACAGAGAGGCTGCAGATCACGCATCATGTTTGTTTTCTTTATTTTGCAAAAAGCAAAACATTTTTATTGTGACTGAACACAATGATGTATAACACCTGCCTGAATGATAAAAAAGTTTCTTGGGCACTGATAAGAAAAAAAGAGAGCAGATCGCACCGGCGCGATCGCCTACTCGAGAAGGTTAATATCAAAGTAAAGTCTCAATCTCTGTTTGAACTGTCACTAACTTGTTTGGTTGTCTGCAATAAACGTCTGTATCTGGGTTCATACATCTGTTTCTGTGTGATCCGTGACAGAATACCAGACTGCACAAGAAGGACCCAGCAGGAATGCCTTCACCATCATCCATAGACCCTTTCGCTAAGTTGGAACATCTTTGTTTTGCTCTTGCTCTGAGGTACATTCGGTCGATCCACAAGTAGGACACACACTGCTATTGCACACCTCTGCACAGAACACCTTCTCTGTCATTTCTTTCCCATCTGTCAGTTCAGCCAGTCCCATAGTCAACCCAGTGTTTCACTCTGGCATGACCAAGTAGTGAAGAAAAAACCACTGCACTCTTTTGCTGAGTTAGATATAGCCGCAACACCTCCCCACGGATCAAGCCAAAATCATCCTGATATCATCCTGGGATGTCCATGGTTAATACTTAATTCATCCAAACTCTCTTGGTCCACCGGTGAGGTCCTGGCATGGAGAGACGGCCACACCTGAAGACTACAGCTACAGTCCACCAGCACCTCGCTGGCTCAGTCTGTTATTACCATCAAATACAGGCACCCTCTTCCTCTTCCTCTGATCCCCGCCTCCCAGGAACTCCTCTGGGTTTCAACTGTACTCACCCAGCTGGACATCTGCAGTGCCTACAACCTTGTTCATCTACAGAAGGGACATGAGTGGAAGACTGACTTTGTGACCTTCACAGGCCACTACGAATATTATGCCATGCAGTATGGCCTGGCCTCCATATTCCAAGGATTCATGAACAAGGTGTTTCAGGAGAAGATGAGGAATTCCTCATCTTTTTCCGAAACCTGGTTGACCAATGGCAGCAAGTGTTGCTGGTGTTGGAAAAGCTACACAAGCACAGTCTATTCCTGAAAACAGAAAATTGTGAATTCCATTAACCTACCATTCAGTTCCTGGGCTAAAACATCAGCCCCAAGGACGTGTAGATGAACCCAGGGAAAGTCCCAGTACTCAGCTGGCAACTTCCCACCACTATAAAGAGTATTTTCCTGGGATTGGTCAGTTTCTACCATCGATTCATCTGGTATTACAAAGTGGACTCCCACATCGGAGGGGGTCATCCCTCGTAGATTGAGAGCGTTATGGACCAGAGGAGAGGTCCTGGTTCGCTCGAGATCCGGCCCTACTTAACAGTTTCCAGGTATCCTGTTGTGAGGAAAATAAGTATTTGAACACCCTGCTATTTTGCAAGTTCTCCCACTTAGAAATCATGGAGGGGTCTGAAATTGTCATCGTAGGTGCATGTCCACTGTGAGAGACATCTAAAAAAAAAAAATCCAGAAATCACAATGTATGATTTTGTAACTATTTATTTGTATGATACAGCTGCAAATAAATATTTGAACCAGGGATGGAAATTAGCACCCTTCACCAGCCAAATGCGGGTGATTTTGTGTTGTGGCGGGTAGATTCGCTTCACCTACCGGCCACCGTGGCGGGTAAATAAAAATAGCATAGCCGACTGTTTCAGCTGGACGGCGGACACTTTTAGAGGAGTCACACCTTCAAAAAGAAATGTGCCGTTACAAATCAAATTCCCAATATGCAGTAGAGAAGTTAATTTGCGCGTGGTTGCGTTAAGCGGCTTTATTGCCATAGCGGCGGAGTCTCGAGAACATGCGCTGGAAACGTGCGCGGTTTTTTAAAGACATATCGAGCTTGCGTCGCATCCACCGTTTGAACGCAAGAGGATCTCCAGATATAGAGCTGAATAGAAAAAAAGGTATCAATGGGTCTGTCCAGTAACTCGTGATGAACCTCAGGCGAACTGCACACTTTATGAGAAGCATTTCAGTGTCTCAGACTGACTGACTTAAAGCAGCAGCAGTGACACAGAGAGAGACCGGATAGCTGGACCGAATGGCTTCAGCCAAGTGCAAGCAAAACTCACGTAGGCAGGCTATCTGACGTTTCACATGGGGTTTATTATCAGCGCCATTCCCATGCACTAATGGGGTAACGTTAGTTTGCAACACTTCACTGACAACAGCGTTATTGAATGGAAAAATAAACGATAAAGAGCAACAGAAATATATAAAGCATACATGCAGCTCACAGCTCGTGCTCCATCTAAGGACTGCCCACTCAGCGAGTGAGTAAAATAAGTGCCTTCCCCCTTAAAGGAGCAGCACCGAATTGTACTTGTTACAAGGTATAGGTCTATGGTTTTTTTAAATGGATAATATATTTATATAATATTCCATACATTATCAGAGCTTGGCAGACAGAATTATTATATATTTTTAGACAGGTTAATTAATAGATTATAGCCTAATTAATGTTATTATTAATGTATAATTTTAATCATACATAATAAATAATCCTGCTATATAAAGTTTGCCCTTAATTAAAATAATATTTAGATAAAAATTGGACAAATAATTACATAATAACAGTCAAAATTTAAGTAAATTAATACAAAATTTAACAATTTTGAATTTCAGAATTGTCAAAAAAGTGATTAGTGGTTCAGAATGACTGCTTAAAGGGACAGTTCACCCAAAAATGAAAATTCTGTCATCATTTACTCACCCTCAAGTTGTTCCAAACATGTACACATTTCTTTGTTATGTTGAACACATTGGAAGATTCATTCCTACTATGGAAGTCATTGGTGCCCCCAAAGCAGCCTGGGTACAAACTTTCAGCAAAATATATTATTTTTTTGTTCAGCAGAACAAAGAAACTCATACAGGTTTGGAACATCATGAGGGAGAGTAAATGATGACAGAATGTTTTAGTTTTGGGTGAACTATCCCTTTAAAGTGCACCAAATAGGCTTTAGAAATAAATTAAATAATCAAATGTAAAATAATATAAAAATGTTACATTGTCGTGAATGGGTGTCCCTTATTTTGCCACACTGAAGGTGGCAACCCTAGTATGTCGTCAACACGCTTCAGAAGATGCCAAAACTAATAGTTTCATTGTTGGGACTAAAAACCTAAAACTGGAAGCCATAAAAGACCACGAATCATCCAAATGCCACATCCATTAATCTGCCCTACTCATTTAATGAAATTAATATCAGTTCATGGATTGTGTGTGTATAAGAGAGAAAGAGAAAATGCCAGTATTTCATTGAGACTTGAGATTAAATAAACTGCTGAAGTATTGTAGAGCTTGTAGTATTAATTTTCACATGCAGTTACACATTGTCGGTTAAAAACAAGAAATGGCTGGTAAAAACATTGAGTGGCTGGTAGATTTTGAAATCCACCAGCCACAGTGGCCGGTGGACAAAAAATTTAATTTCCATCCCTGATTTGAACACCTGAGAAAATCAATGTTAATATTTGGTACAGTAGCCTTTGTTTGCAATTACAGTGGTCAAACGTTTCCTGTAGTTTTTCACCAGGTTTGCACACACTGCAGGAGGGATTTTGGCCCACTCCTCCACACAGATCAGTCAGGTTTCTGGCCTGTCGCTGAGAAACACAGAGCTCCCTCCAAAGATTCTCTATTGGGTTTAGGTCTGGAGACTGGCTAGGCCACGCCAGAACCTTGATATGCTTCTTACAGAGCCACTCCTTGGTTATCCTGGCTGTGTGCTTTGGGTCATTGTCATGTTGGAAGACCCAGCCTCGACCCATCTTCAATGCTCTAACTGAGGGAAGGAGGTTGTTCTCCAAAATCTCGCAATAAATGGCCCTGGTCATCCTCTCCTTAATACAGTGCAGTCGCCCTGTCCCATGTGCAGAAAAACACCCCCAAAGCATGATGCTACCACGCATGCTTCACAGTAGGGATGGTGTTCTTGGGATGGTATTCATCATTCTTCTTCCTCCAAACACGTTTAGTGGAATTATGACCAAAAAGTTCTATTTTGGTCTCATCTGACCACATGACTTTCTCCCACGACTCCTCTGGATCATCCAAATGGTCATTGGCAAACTTAAAACGGGCCTTGACATGTGCTGGTTTAAGCAGGGGAACCTTCCGTGCCATGCATGATTTCAAACCATGACGTCTTAGTGTATTACCAACAGTAACCTTGGAAACGGTGGTCCCAGCTCTTTTCAGGTCATTGACCAGCTCCTCCTGTGTAGTTCTGGGCTGATTTCTCACCTTTCTTAGGATCATTGAGACCCCACGAGGTGAGAGCTTGCATGGAGCCCCAGTCCGAGGGAGATTGACAGTCATGTTTAGCTTCTTCCTTTTTCTAATGATTACTCCAACAGTGGACCTTTTTTCACCAAGCTGATTGGCAATTTCCCCGTAGCCCTTTCCAGCCTTGTGGAGGTGTACAATTTTGTCTCTAGTGTCTTTGGACAGCTCTTCGGTCTTGGCCATGTTAGTAGTTGGATTCTTACTGATTGTATGGGGTGGACAGGTGTCTTTATGCAGCTAAAACCTTAAACAGGTGCATCTAATTTAGGATAATAAATGGAGTGGAGGTGGACATTTTAAAGGCAGAATAACAGGTCTTTGAGGGTCAGAATTCTAGCTGATAGACAGGTGTTCAAATACTTATTTACAGCTGTATCATACAAATAAATAGTTAAAAAATCATATATTGTGATTTGTGGATTTTATTTTTCCATTATGTCTCTCACAGTGGACATGCACCTACGATGACAATTTCAGACCCCTCCATGATTTCCAAGTGGGAGAACTTGCAAAATAGCAGAGTGTTCAAATACTTATTTTCCTCACTGTATGTATATTACAAATATAACAAATATATATATATATATATATATATATATATATATATATATATATATATATATATATATATAATATAAGCTATATAAAATAAATATATAGGTGTGCGTGCATGTGTAGCCACCACCCCCAACCACCTCGCCACTGCACAGTTGCACTGCAGTGTTATATTTCGTTCTCCCTTCTCTTTCTTTAATATGAAATGCTGTTTGAATTTCCAAGATAGAAACGCTTTCTTGCCCTGGCTCTGTTGTTCTAGCTCCATCTCTTCCTCTAGCTCCCGCTGCTCCTCTTCCGACTCCGTTGTGACTGATCACGCAAACCGTGCATTTTTTCGTTTTCATATTGGGGCTTCTGAGAAATACATTGAGTTGCCTTAATTTATTGAGTAAATAAACTCATGAAACAGAAGTATCGTAAATGTAATCCATTGATTTCAACAATGTAACTGTATTCTAAATATCAACTATTTAAATTGTAACTAACGGAATACAGTTACTCATAATATGTATTCTGAATACGTAATGCCATGTATTCCGTTATTGCCCAACACTGAACACGACCTATTAAAGCACTAAGACATGGCAACAGCTAACATTCACATTTGAATATTTATCACAAGTCATATCATCATCGCAATATTAAACAATGTTATCGCACATTGCAGCTTTTCCTCATATCGTGCAGCCCTATAAGCTACAGTAAACACTGCATCTATACTGTAATGTTAGTTAGCAGTAGGGGTGGGAATCACCAGAGGCCCCGCGATATGTTTTTATCACAATACTTATACTCACAATATTATTGCGATTAAAAACCGATATGCTGAGTATTGCAATAACATTAATACGGCCATTTACTTTCACTTTAGAATTAGCACTAATTTGGGGCGGCAATTGTTTAAATGGTGGGCTTGTTGTTATTCTTTTACATTTCGCATTGAAACCAAATCTTCCACCATCATCTTTTCATTCAGCTCCTCACTCGTGATGAATGAGATCTGACTCCTGCTGCTGGTCTGTGATGTGACTCAGACGATTTTATTTGTATCGTCTGTTCTCGAACGAACCCAAATATTTTTTTCTACCATAAAAAAAAATCAAAACAACAGTGGGGGCGGTGCTGCGGTAGGCAAGTGATGTTACCAATGTTGCGGCTGAACACCGGCAACACAGACTATCACAGGAAGCCTATTGTGTTGTATAAAGCGCAAAGACAGTGTAGATATGGCATAATATAGACAGCTTCTTTGATTGTAATTGTGAGCGAAGTTCTGTTGCATTGCAGTGCGCAGCTGGCTTGCATGCGTGTCAAATAAGCACGCAACTAACACATAAACATGGACAGAGCTGTCCACGTTCAGAAATATGCGAGAATGCGCTTCCTGCACACACAGCTCACTGCGCATCTGTGCGTGAGAGAGTGATGCGCTGTTTGTGAGATTACAGTCTGAAAGAAACATTTTAAATTATTATTATTTCCTGCGTTATAAGTGCGGAGCTTACAGTAAAATTTTGCACAATACGAGTTGCCATTACAATATGATGGATAAAACCATTGGTATACAAGGATACTTGCTGTCCTTGTATCGATACAATATCCCCCCACAAAATATTGCGATACTATGCTGTATTGATTTTTCCCCCACCCTTAGTTGGCAGGCTAGAGAAGGAAAAGCTTTGGCCTTCTTCCAACAAAATTGGAATTGTTAATAGAAAACAACAATAATAAAACATGTTCATAAGTTGTGATCCACAAACATTGTCCTGAAAAAATGGGAACAACTACGTCTTTTAGAAGCTTTTGTGCGTAATTTCATGTATTTTTTTTTCTTTTTTTAAGTGTTTGTTCGCCACGAAGTGTTAGTTTTCCTACACCTTTAAACTTTTAGTTTCATAAATCATTACATTAGAAGTAACATTATAATTGGAAAATATTGAGAGCTTTAAAGTGCTGGAAAAAGTGTAAAACACTTGAAAGCCCTTGAAAAGAGCTTGAATTTCACTCTCAAAAGTTTGTACGAACCCTGAGATGAATAATGTAAAAACATTCGACTATTTTGGATTGCACCTTATGGAATGTGTTCATGGATTTATCTGCTGATATCTATGAGCTTAATGATGTAGTCAGTTCTTGGGTAACTTATTGTGTTAATTCTGTCATTCCTGACAAAGTTGTTAAGCTATATCCAAATAGTAATCCATGGGTGAGCATCTTAAATGTTTGTCATCTAAAGCCCTATTCGGAGAGGATTAGGTTTACAAGGGTAGATGGAGTAATGTAATTTTACCACAGGACGTCTGTAATATTATTGGCCAATTCGCACGGGATAAGAAAAATTGGAGTAAAACTAGCAGAATTTGTAGGGGACACGCGATTTACACACCGCCATCACCTCCCTGTCGTCATGTGGTATTAAGTTGCTTCCTGATATCACATGCACAAACACATAAATCTATACAGTGGCGAGAACAAGTATTCGATATATTGCCGATTTTGCAGGTTTGCCAACTTAAAAAGTATGTAGAAGTCTGTAATTTTTTGTGTGTGACGGAATCTAAAACAAAAATCCAGAAAATCACATTGTATGGTTTTTAAGTAATTCATTTTCATTTTATTGCATGGCATAAGTATTTGATACATCAGAAAAACAGAACTTAATATTTGGTACAGAAACCTTTGTTTGCAATTACAGAGATCATACGTTTCCTGTAGTTCTTGACACAGGTTTGCACACACTGCAGCATGGATTTTGGCCCACTCCTCCATACAGACCTTCTCCAGATCCTTCAGGTTTCGGGGCTATCGCTGGGCAATACGGACTTTCAGCTCCCTCCAAAGATTTTCTATTGGATTCAGGTCTGGAGACTTGCTAGACCACTCCAGGACCTTGAGATGCTTCTTACGGAGCCACTCCTTAGTTGCCCTGGCTATGCGTTTCGGGTCGTTGTCATGTTGAAAGACCCAGCCACGACCCATCTTCAGTGCTCTTACTGAGGGAAGGAGGTTGTTGGCCAAGATCTCGCTATACATGGCCCCATCCATCCTGCACTCAATTCGGTACAGTCGTCCTGTCCCCTATGCAGAAAAGCATCCCCAAAGAATGATGTTTCCACCTCCAAGGTTCATGGTTGGGATCGTGTTCTTGGGGTTGTACTCATCCTTCTTCTTCCTCCAAACACAACAAGTGGAGTTTAGACCAAAAAGCTCTATTTTTGTCTCATCAGACCACATGACCTTATCCCATTCCTCCTCTGGATCATCCAGATGGTCATTGGCAAACTTCAGACGGGTCTGGACATGGGCTGGCTTGAGCAGGGGGACCTTGCGTGCACTGCAGGATTTTAATCCATGACGGCGTAGTGCAGTGGTCTTCGCTATTTTTTTCAGGAGAGCCACACTGATAGGACAAAATCAATAGGAGAGCCACTTTTACCGCAAAGTTTCAAAAGTTACATCCAGTCATAAATAGCATGTCTACTTATCAGTCTGTCATCCCTAAACATACGATATGCTGTGCAATAAATACAAAAGGTAGATCGATAGTGGGTATAATATATTTTTTAACGTAAACTTTCTTTTAGTGCTGTTTTAAACTAGATTATTCACATATTTTCTGTTTAAAACACGTTTTTAATATATTTTATAATGTAATAATTTCACAGTAAATCACCAAATTAATGTAGAAATTTTTTTTATATTTAAAATATTTGTTCAATGGCATCTTTTTATAAATGAAGGCCAGTATCACTGATACTAATACTGATACCGATGTCTATGAAATAGACCCTCCCCCATTTTAAACATAAATAATAGCCATTAAACAATAGTGTAATTGAAGGCTTTTTAACATTTATTAGGCCTCAAACTTCATTAGTAGTTAGTGCTGCTGTGACTTTAAGATCTGCCGCTGCCAAGCATGACGCGGATCTGACACGCTGTCACACGCATCCCATAAGTTCATTTAAGACGTTATTTAACAAATTTAAAACTGTTCTTCTGAGGATACTCGACAAAACGGACATTTAGGCATAATTCTGTGTTATAGTTTGTTCAAGAGCGAAAGAAAACTGGATTTTGGCGCGCTGTCTGTGCTCATGATGCTAGCACGTAACCCACACCACTCAAACTAGTTGACAATGTGTATCACATGCACGTAAAAAGTCATTTTGGCGTATAAATTGAACGATAAATACAAATTGTGTTATAGATAAGCATTTCATGAGAACGTGTTGATCTATAAGAGCACATTTGCCGTTAAAAGCTGGAAAAACAGCCAAAACTGACAACTCCGCAGTGAGTCATCATGTATTTGCGTCTTGTAATGCTGCCGTTTTGGGATATTTTTTTTATATAAATTATTTGTAATAGAGCAGACACTGAGTTTTTAATGGGTTATGTTATAGCCCTGCTTGTTTTTATGAAATATATGTATTGACTGCATGATCATTTCACCGTATTATGTACTGCCATGCGAGCCGCAGATTAAGCTGGTGCGAGCCACATGAGGCTCGCGAGCAGAGCAATGAGTAACACTGGCGTAATGTGTTACTAATGGTTTTCTTAAGGTCCCAGCTCTCTTAAGGTCATTGACCAGATCATGCCGTGTAGTTCTGGGCTGATCCCTCACCTTCCTAATGATCATTGATGCCCCACGAGGGGAGATCCTGCATGGTGCCCCAGACGAGGGAGATTGAACGTCATCTTGAACTTCTTCCATTTTCTAATAATTGCACCAACAGTTGTTGCCTTCTCACCAAGCTGCTTGCCTATTGCTGCAGGTCTACAATTTTATCCCTGATGTCCTTACACAGCTCTCTGGTCTTGGCCATTGTGGAGAGGTTGGAGTCTGTTTGATGTGAACGTGTATTTGATGAAGTGTGTGGACAGGTCTCTTTTATACAGGTAATGAGTTAAAAAAGGTGCAGTTAATACAGGTAATGAGTGCAGAACAGACAAACCAGAAAGAATTCCGGCTCTCACAGACCTGTTAGTTTTTCTTTAAAGCCCTCTTTAAAGAAAAACTAACAGGTCTGTGAGAGCCGGAATTCTTTCTGGTTTGTAGGTGATCAAATACTTATGTCATGCAATAAAATATAAATGAATTACTTAAAAATCATACAATATGATTTTATGGATTTTTGTTTTAGATTCCATCTCTCACAGTTGAAGTGTACCTATGATAAAAATTACAGACCTCTACATGCTTTGTAAGTAGGAAAACCTGAAAAATCGGCAGTGTATCAAATACTTGTTCTCCCCACTGTATATAACCTATATATAACAGGTCCGGTCAAATGATTTATTAATTCAATTAATTATATTCTGATTGGATTCTGATGGTAATAGGCACTTCACCCTAAAGCTAAAAGAAGTTTTGTGCCTTTTACCTTTTTTTTAATCTGAATGGTTAGGAGAAAACTTGGTTTGCCACAGACTTGTACCAACATATAGAACGCAATCGAATGCTTTTTCAAGCACCTCCATATTTGAAAAACTGGGAAAAACTATTTTTAAACAGGAAATGACAGAATATTTACATATAGTATTTACAGCAGGTCTATTCGCACTGGATTAGTATTACCTGAGGTCATTTTTCTTAACCTTTTAACAGAAGGTTAAAGTTGCCGTAATCTTTACTGACATTGTCCGTAATGATTACTGAGATGGCACATTCGGACAGGACTAAAAATCACGGAGAGGTGGGGTAAAGTAATTATTACCAGAGCTTCTCAATGTTAAACTAATCCTGTTCGAATAGGGCTTAAGGACAAAAAGAAGCTATAAGAATAAAAAGGAGTATAAACTAAGAACAAATTGTATGAGTTCAGTATGGGACAGCCTAAAGTTAATGACAAGTCTAAATAATAGGCGTAGAAAAAGAGTGGAAGTGAGTGGTTATAAGCCAGATAGTGTTCTTGTGGAGGAAGTTTATTACTAGATTTGAAGAGCAGGATTGTGGCATAAGGAACGCAGACATATATCATTCACTTCAGGATGGGAGCCTACCAGCTTTCTTTAATCAGGAATGTGTAGTTTTTATGTTTGTACTTTTTAAACAGTGTAAAACCAAAATGAGTTCAGGCCCAGATGGAATTAGTGGTATTAATTTTTCTTCTGCATTTAATATGATTCAGCCTAGTTTGTTGGTCCACAAGCTAAGATCGGGTGTAAATGCAAGTATGGCCACTTGGTTACTTGATTTTTTCACTTACAGGTCACAGAGAGTAAGGGTGAATAGTAGCCTGTCAGGTCCAATAACATCATCTATTGGCTCTCCTCAGGGATGTGTACTTTCTCCTCTCCTGTACATACGTTGTACAAATGAGTGTCATAGTCAATTATAGAAGCGGTACATTCTGAAGTTTGCTAACGACACTGTGGTTGATTATTTTACAAATTGGTGTCGGCAGGCTGGTCTACTTCTGAATGCTGAAAAAACCTAGGATATGAGTATCGATTTAATCAGGCAGCAGTGTCATTCACTACTATTGATAATCCAGTTAAATTGGTTGAAAATTACAAGTATTTAGGTACTATAATTGAGAAATTAAAATTAGCAGAGAATACTGATAGACTGTGTAAGATGAGTCAGCAAAACTCCTTTGTCTTAGGAAGTTAGACAAATTTTATATTAAAAGGACATAGATGACTGTGTTTTACAAGACATATATTAATATATATTTTAATGAATGCTGTCAAAATTAGCATGTGTTAAATTTTTTCGGTTTAAAGCCCAGGACACCCCAAGCTGACGACCGCTGGCTGTCGGACAACGTCTGGCTGTTTTTGAGCGTTGACTGACTTTTTTTCGGTGTGTTCTTCATCGTTAGCTCTAGTTGGACGCAGTCTTTTTTTTTTTTTTTTCAACATTTAGAACCGCCGTCGGTGAGAAAGAGAGAACTCTGATTGGCTGTTCAGCTTAGCTAACGAGTCAGTCCACTAGAATCGTACAGAAGGAGAAGTGTAACGACAGAGCGCATTTAAGCCGTATGCAAGTGTTTTTTGTGATTACTCGGTTTGCTGGATTTGCTCAGCGTATTACACACTAACAAGTGGATACATTTCGATTCTGTACTTATTTATAATTTTACTGGTTAAGATAATTGTATTTGAATTATAATCACGGCTGTTTTTGCTGCCTGCACTCAATTGTTATTTGTTATTGCTGGATATTCGCACTGCTAGTGAGTCGTAGTTTTGTTTTTGAGCTGAGCCATTGACAGGCTGTTCCCTTGATTGTTTGGGCTAATTACAAAAGTGTCCTCACCTGTTCTGACTGAAATAGTGATTAGCATCTATTTAACACGCTCGTTAACACAGGTGCGGAAGCCTCAGCGGGAGCGTTCAGCCTCCTCGTGTGAAGACCGAGTCGGGTAAAGACATTGACTCTCCCTGCGACTCCCCCGGTGAGGCACTTAAGTTTTTCCTTTCTCTTTCCTCTCTCTTACCATGTGCTTTTAGTACATTCCCGTTGTCTCTTGACCATGCTCCTCTACCACACGCCGAAGGCAGCGCAACGCTGCTAATCTGCATCCTATTCCCTCCTCTGCTAATACTGCCAGCACGTACTACTCCCTCTAGACCTTGGTTATCTGATGTTCTTCGTGAACACCGGACCAAACTCAGGGCAGCAGAGAGGAAATGGCTTAAATCAACCGACCCATCTGACCTGAGTAAGTATCAGTCTCTGCTCTCATCCTTTTCAGGTGAAGTCCATTGGGCTAAATCTTCATACTTCCACAACAAAATCAACAACACCTCAAACTCACGCACACTCTTCAGAACAGTCAACTCTCTCCTCTGTCCTCCTCCCACCACCTCCTTATCTGCCGATGATTTTGCCCATTTCTTCACAAACAAAACAACAACCATCAGCAGTCAGTTCTCACCCCCCCACACACAGGATTTTACATCAGCCAAATCCACAGCCAAACATAATCTCTCCTCATTCGCTACACTTACTGAGGCAGAAGTATCTATACTTGTCCTCTCCAGCCATCCTACCACCTGTCCTCTAGATCCCATCCCCTCTCCTTCAAACCATCCCTCGTACTCTTCTACCAGCACTGAAACACATCAACACATCTCTCAGCACCGGCATCTTCCCTACCACATTCAAGCAGGCTCAGATAACTCCACTGCTTAAGAAACCCACATTAAACTCTTCACTCATAGATAATTACAGACCTGTCGCTCTTCTACCATTCATAGCAAAAATACTTGAACAAGTGGTTTTCAATCAGGTTTCATCTTTCCTCTCACAGAATAATCAGCTGGACATCAACCAATCAGGTTTCAAAAGGGGACACTCCACAGAGACTGCATTACTGTCGGTCACCGAAGCCCTGCGGATTGCAAAAGTTGATTCCAAATCATCAGTCCTTGTCCTCCTCAATCTATTTGCTGCCATTGACACAGTCAATCATCAGATTCTTCTGAAAATACATCACCTGCAGCTCAACCTGGCAAAGACTGAACTGCTCGTCTTCCCGGCCAATCCGACAATACAACATGACTTCGCCATCCAGTTCACCATCACCCCTACAGGGTCGGTCAGAAAACTTGGCGTAATCTTTGACGACCAGCTGTCCTTCAAAGACCACATTTCAAAGACAGCTCGCTCATGCAGGTTTGCGCTCCACAACATCAGGAAGATCAGACCTTTTCTATCAGAACATGCAACCCAGCTTCTTGTCCAGGCCCTGGTTATTTCTAGGCTTGACTACTGCAATGCGCTTCTGGCTGGACTTCCATCATGTGCGATCAAAACACTCCAAATGATCAAGAATGCACCAGCACGTCTTATCTTCAACGAACCCAAAAGGGAGGACAAGTTTAGGGCCCACGGGGTGAGGACAAGTTTAGGGCCCACGTCACACAACTCTTTCTCTCTCTGCACTGGCTACCACTCACTGCTCGCATCAAGTTCAAGGCTCTTACGTTCACTTACAGATCCACCACGAGCTCAGCTCCCGCATACTCTGACTTGCTGCTACAAGTCTACACCCCCACTAGAAGCCTTCGCAGAGAGGCAGAAAATCCCTCTCCAGAACATTCACATTCACTGCTGGTGGAACGATCTTCCCACCTCCATCCGAATTGCAGAATCACTGACAGCATTCAAACGACTGAAAACTCACCTCTTCCGCAAGCACTTAACCTTATCTTATGAAATTTTTTTTTTTTAACTTTCCTTTTCCTTATTTTCCTTCTATTTTCCTCTACTTCTTCCCTGCCCTAGTGTGTGATGCTCTGTGCGATGTCCAAAACTTAGTACTTCAGGCACTTTCTGTGTTTCGCTACCTCCTCATGACGGATCGCTTCCTGTACTCCTCAGTTGTAAGTAAATGTAAATGTAGAATAATAGCAAATATGTTCCTGGGTGAATATTTTAATATTAATTTGAGCTGAGTGGAATAAAGAAAGTGATCAGCAGGATTGATATTCAAAATGGTAAGCATTTGTCGCTTTGTTTACGGTTTGTGTATATGCAGCCTGCAGTGTTGGTTTCCCTTTTTGAAATGACGAACATAGACGAATATATCTGCAGAAATAGACAGTTGTCTCATTTACACACATGCGCAGAGAGCGCATGCTAGTTGACAGTCGGCTGTGTTCAAGTGCAGCTTTTTTCCCCCGATGCAGGCGATAACAGTCAGCTTTTATCAGCGCTAGTTCTGTGGTATTGGTTTGGTGTGTCCCTACCTTAACGTATTAAAAATATTTAACACAAATAACGCAGCATCCATTTTTCTGTCATCCTTTGGCTAGCGTTACATTATATGATCATGCTCTTATTCACGCAAATGCTTTTAAACCATTCAAGTGCGACAAGAAAACGCTGTCTGTGAGTGCCCAGTCTATGTGACACACAACGCTCAGAAAATTGTAGCTTTAATAAGGATTAATCTATATTTAAATGTATTATTTATGCAGTGCAGACTGTTTGATAACTTCAATTTCTTTATATGTCCTACCTGTCTAACAGGTTTGAATAAAAGCCACAGGTAAATATGAAATTTATTATAATGGGTTTATGTGAAAATAGTCACGTTTACAAAAAATATTTGAACACCTAATAAATGTTGAAATTGATATAGCTTTCAATTATACTGAAATGTTGAATGTCTATCATTAATGTTTCATAGAGATATCAGTACCAGTATTAGTATCAATGAGACTGGCCTTCATTCATAAAAAAAGCCATTACAATAAATTAGTGCTGGGAATCGGTTAAAAAAAAATTAAGAAATTAAATCGCATTTTCTGCAATTAATCACAAGTTTTTAATATTTTTGGAGTTTTTAATATTTAATAGTAATAATTTCAGTTACTCTCCAAATTAATGTAGAAACAATTTAAAGACAGCATATTTTAAATGTGTTGTAATGTCATCTTTTTATGAATGAAGGCCAGTATCACTGATAATAATGGCTCTATGAAACATTACATTACAGTATAAATGAAAGCTACCAATTTCAACATTTATTAGGCTTAAAAAAAATGTTTAATTTAAGTTAACTTAAAACAATCTTTAAATAAACCCATTATAATAAATGTTATATTTACCTGTGGCCTTCCCTGTTAGACATACAGAAATTTAATAGTTATCAAACACCTTTCTTAACTGCATAAATAATAAATTAAATATAGAATAATCATCTTTTCTCTGTTCCCGTGGTTCTTTGATGAACATTAATGACAGACATCATCAGTGCTGCTGTCACATTAAGATCGGCCGCTGCCGAACATGACGCGGATCTGACGCGCTGTCACACGCATCTCATTTTCTCACATTCATTTAAGACATTATTTAACTAATTTAAGACATATTATGAGAATACTCGACAAAACTGGCATTTTAGCAACATTCTCTGTTGTTATTGTTTGTTCAAGAGCAAAAGAGAATTGAGCTGCAGCCACACAGTCAGGACATTCACAGACAGCGTGTTCTCTTCTGTCTTGTCGCTCTTAGATGGTTTAAATGCATTTACATGAATAAGAGCGTGATCATATAATGTAATGCTAGGCAAAAATGTATATAAAAACAAACGCTGCGTTAAATATTTTTAATGTGTTAAAATGAAAAAATGAATCGCCCGCGTTAACTTGCCCAGCACTACAACAAATATTTTAAAAATATTGTCTTTAAGTTGTTTCTACATTAATTTGGAGAGTAAAAAAAAAGAAAGCTGCCGTCAACACACAAGAGACAACACTCACAGCTCACGACGGCACCAGATGTCGGCGGGACGGGAGGATGAAGGCCGGCGTGGGAGATAGTCGGTTCGGTCCCATTCTGCAGCGGATTATCAGTAAATCCCAGTTGTCTCCGATGAAAGTTTGTAAAACTATCCGGTGTAAACTCATTGCAGAGGCAGAGGCAGGTGTTGGTGGTGATCCTCAGCTCTCCATCAAGGTAGCCTTTCACAAGATTAATCCACCTCTTCTTGATATCATCGTTTTTGTTTTGTAAGTTGTTTTGTAATTTGTAGGCTGTAGTAACTAACGGTAGTGAAAATAACTTGTGATCAAATTGATGCAATGTGCTCTAGCCTCTAGTTATGATCGTGTTAGGGGAGGTGCCAGGCTCAGTGGCTCCAGTGCGTCGTTGAGCCACCGTTTTAGCCCTGCCTTAAAAAATCCTGAACACAGCAATGATGAAAAACTGTTTAACGGTCTAACTCCACAATTCAGTAATACACAGTTCACAGTCTTTGTAACGTGTTTCAGCAATACATTTCTAACATTTATACACTGTGTGCAGAATTATTAGGCACGTTGATTTTCTGATCATATTTTTTTTATTCCAGGCACATTTTACCAATTCCAGACCACAGTAATCCTAATAACTACTATTAATTTAGTATTTAATAATGTATAAGTGACATATAATTGTTCATGAAGGCTGGAAATGAAAAACACCTTATATTCAGGTGTGCAGAATTATTAGGCACATTTCCTTTTACAGATAAAATGAGCCAAAAAAAGAGATTTAACTCAAGTCAAAAATTATTAAATGCCCATGAGAAGGATGCAATACTAATGCAATACTAGACATTGCAGTTAAGGCATGACCATTGCACAGTGAAATGCTCATTGGGTCAGCAGGGTCAGACAAAAACATGTGGCAGAGAAAAGACACCTGTTAACTGCAAAAGAATTAAGAAGAAGAATTAAGTGTGAAACCATCAGGAACCCTTTAGTCTCCAGCGCCACCATTTTACAGAACTGTAACCTTAACCTGGAGTCTCCAGAAGTGCAAGGTGTCAGGATCTCAGAGACTTAAATTAGGTAAAGAATCCTAAAAAATGACCCCCACTAAATAAATAAATAAAAATCACAGCTGAAGTGTAAAATACATGAAGACTGCTTTTTTATAGCCTTTATAGACAGATAGGTTAAGAGTGACTCTTGAAGGACCAGCACCACATCCTCTAGAACCACTATTTGAAGAATTCATCTTCCAGAATCTGGCAGTACGTTTTGGGAGTTTATCTCAGCAGAACGGACTCCAGGATGGACTAAAATGATCTCCCAAAACTTACTGCCAGATTCTGGAAGATGAATTTTGGTACTAGAGGATGTGGTGCTGGTCCTTCAAGAGTCACTCTCAACCTATCTGTCTGTAAAGAAACAAAAAACAAACAAACAAAACAAAAAAACAGTCTTCTGTATTCACAACACTTCTTCATGTATTTTACACTTCAGCTTGTGATTTTTATTTAGTGGGGGTCATTTTTTTAGGATTCTTTACCTAACTTAAGTCTCTGAGATCCTGACACCTTATACTTCTGGAGACTCCAGGTAGGTTGCAGCTCTGGAAAATGGTGGTGCTGGAGACTAAAGGGTTTCTGATGGTTTCACACTTAATTCTTCACATTAATTCTTAAGCGGTTAACATGTGTCTTTTCCTCACCACCTGTTTTTGTCTGATCCTGCTGACCCAATGAGCATTTCACTGTCCAATGGTCATGCCTTAACTGCAATGTCTAGTATTGCATTAGTATTGTATCCTCATGGGCATTTAAGAGTTTTTGACTGTTCAGCCTGAGTTAAATCTCTTTTTTTGGCTCATTTCATCTGTAAAGAAAACATGCCTAATAATTCTGCAGACCTGAATATAAGGTGTTTTTCATTTACAGCCTTCGTGAACAATTATATATCACTTATAAATGATTAAATACAAAATAATTGGACTTTAAACATATATGTTGTGTAATCTCTCAATCAGTGTTTCAACGGAAGAAAGACATCAATAAAACAGCTTGTAAACAATGTCACAGCATTTACCTCAGAAGTCTTCACAAGAGAAATTAACTCTTTCACTAAATATATGCACTATATTTGCCTATATATTCATTATATTATACTTAACCTGTTAGTGATAACTTGATTATTTAATGTATGTTTAAATGAATCTGTCATGAAAATAACAGTAACTGTGTATAAATGATTAGCCTATATTTCTAAATTTTATAATTAGATTTAGAAATAAATGCAAAAACTGCCTAATGTGAAGTTTACATGTTCGCATACAATGTTATTTGAGTGTTGATTATTATGTCTAAAAACAAATAGCTACTTAAGGTAATTTGGGCTCTGTTGTTATATTATAGTAATGCACAAGTAAGGGCTCTCTATATAGTTTATGTGGTAACAATTTAGAATAATGGTCATTAGTTAACATTAGTTAACTACATTAGTTAACATGAACTAATAATGAACTGCACTTATAAAGCATTTATTTATCTTTGTTAATGTTAATTTCAACATTTACTAATACATTATTAAAATCTTGTTAACATTAGTTAATGCACTGTGAACTAACATGAACAAACCATGAACAGCTGGATTTTTATTAACTAACGTTAACAAAGATGAACAAATACAGTAACAAATGTACTGCTAATGGTTAGTTCATGTTAGTTAATACATTACTAATGTTAACTAAATGACCATTATTCTAAAGTGTTACCATTTATACTTTACAGCATTAGCAGAGATTTTTTAAATCTTTAAAGTCCCTGTAAAGTCAAAACTAAATATGTTTTCTGAGTTTGAAACACCAGAGAACAATGTGTTATTAACCACCCAGCCAAATTTGAATGATAAAAAAATGTGCCAAGTAAATAAAATTCTTATCAAAATCTTGATAAAATAAGCAGCATTCTCTGCTCTCAAGCACTGGGGGGCGTGTCCACTGTCTGCGCTGTAACCACGCCCACTCGCGGGAAAACGTCTCGGTTACGTATGGTAACCCTTGTTTCCTGAAGGAGGGAACGGAGACGTACGTCGGACATCACCAATGAATTGGGATCACTTCAGGGAGCCCCTATCAGCTTCGAGATATAGAGAACAGGCCAATGGGCCATTGGTGTGCGAGATTTGCATCTTGCGCTCCGCCCTGCACTGCGGGTATAAACAGGAAGAGAGAGCAGCGCACTATTGTTTTTCACTAGCCGCGTTTTCATTACCCTTCAAATTGCGCAAATTGAAATTAGGAATTGAAAATATGCCCAATGGAAACTCCCATATATCGCAAAAAGGTTTTTACGCTCGCATGAGGTGGATTTTCAGGCAATTCGAAAAAGGAAATTTACGCAAAACTGCAATGGAAACAGTTTTTTCACATTTACAGGTCACCTGGTACGGTCATGCATTGCTCTCACATAGGGCCTACATATTTTTTTTCCACTCAAGTATGTCTAATAACGAGATCTTATGTCGTTAAAACAACATATATTTTCTCCTAATAAGGAATGTGGCGTAACTTTATAATGACGGACCCCGGTGCAACCACAAATATCATAACTATCTATAGGCCTACTGTAATTAAGACATATATTCAAGAAATGAATTAAAACAGAAAGACGCTATAGTTTTAGCCTTGCTCAAAGACTGAGGAAACAGGCCAGCACGTCAATCCATTCCCGACGATCTTGGTTTGCTTCTTATTTATTAAATATACAGCCAAATAGTTGATGAAACATTGATCAAAATTAAAATACAATTTATACAAAACGAAATTACTTTTAAAGAAAGACTTTCTAGAAAACACAATTCAATGAAATGCTCAATCCATGTCCCCAGACATTATGCGCATCTGATTATGTGCCTTACTCATGCTGCTCACTTTTCATAATCAACATATGAAATTAAAAGATTATAATATTTAGACATAGCCTAACTATATGAAACTAAATAGGCTACGTTTTCTTTAACCCTCTGTCCGACGAAGTCGTCGTCGCCTTCTGATGGATTTTTTCCTTATTCCAGCGCAAACAACTCACAATACTCCGTCATTTTTAGCCATACAGATAGGCTAAGTGCAAGACATAATTATAAACAGTAAACTGTCTACTTTTATTTGTGTACACTCAATAACAGCAAAGGCTGTGGACTCAGGGAACGGATTATTTTGCACTCCACTCCAAACACTGTCTTCATTTCAAAAATATATTTTGTTTATTAAACGCAAAGTTCTTCATTTCAAAAGCATTTCCAAATTCAGTTTATATATACAACAAACGAAATTCCAAGCCAAAATAACGAAGTGGTAAAAAAAACCCTTTGAGTTACCACCATGCAAATTCAAACTTTTCCCTCATCTCTGTATGTGGCAATGCGTCACAATAATCTGGCGTATGTAAAAGTCGATCATTCTTTATAGATGATGGTATGTTTGGACAGAAGACGAGTTCTTTATTAAACTCATAAAAAACAATAGAATAAAAAATGCCACAATTTATCATAACACCTCATGTGTTCTGCTCAAGTATAAGATGCATTCCTTGCCATCAATGCTTGGATAACACACGTCTCATTAAAAAAAATTGCGTGCTGTGGCTGGGATATACATAAACCTAACAACATACGTAGCATGATTTTTGGAATGATTTATCACGAGAGGAAAAAAATGGTTTTAAATCGCATAACATCAGTTAATGGAAATGCCGTCATTTCGCAATATTTTTTTAATCGACAAAATATTGCAAAAGTTTTGCGCAAATCTGTAATGGAAATGCGGCTACTGAGGAGCCGAACTAGTGACTCGGCCATGCAGTGATGGTACAGCAACTGTGGCGACGGGACGTACGTCTCCGTTCCCTCCTTCAGGGAATGAGGGTTACCATATGTAACCGAGACGTTCCCTTTCAGTCGGTCACGTTCGACGTACGTCGGATGTCACCGACGAATTGGGATCCCTTTGGAAAAGCCACAGTTACTACCACTTCCAGCGAAGAGCCCCTCAGACCCCATCTGTTCCGGGCAGGAAAACTCATGCAGGGAGAGTCACACGGCTGTTCCGCAAGATCCACTCAGCAGATTATTGGATAACGCTGGGAAGCGTGCCGGGAGGGTCGCTGCGGAAGCCACATCATGCCCAGAGGGAGTTACCATGTGGAGAATACACGTATGGACTGGCCCTGGGCAGTGCAACATACGGAAGTCCCAGGGGTGGCCCCGGCCAATTACGGCGGGAGAACAACACCGTACTGGGACGGCAGAGGAACTCTGCTGAGGGAAAGACACGAGCTCGCCGTAGGGAGTTGTACCGTGGAAGAATACACATATGGGACCGCCGTGGGGGTCACAACATATGGAACCCAGCCTAACACAAGTTCCACCAATGCATACGAGTGTTAAACCTGGCGTTGGATGCTCCGCCACATCCGACTGCCACGGGTTGCGGAGGACTCGACAGGGTTCGCCTATCCTTAAGGGAACTCGACTGGAGCAGATAAGCGCACGCATCCGTTCCATGGGGAAGGGAATGGCACAGCAAGCCGACACTAGAACGGGCACTCCGGTGTTACTGACTAGGGGAAGCGAGCACACGGGAAGCTACCGGCTCTACACGCAGGCTATAGAATCTAGCGAACGTGTTAGGTGTCGCCCAGCCCGCAGCTCTACAAATATCGGTCCGGATTGAGCAGGTCCGGAATGTGAATGGCATGAAGCGACCTCAGATGCTTCTGACTCCAGAGGAGGAGGAGATGGAGGGCTAGTTGTGACATGCGACGTGAGTGTAGACCACCCTGTTTTCTTTGACGTATGCAACGGCCGCCGCGCTGTCCGTACGGACCAGAACGTGCTTGCCTCTGAGCGGCTCCTTGAAGCGGCTGAGTGCAAGACGAATTGCTAACAACTCCAGGCAATTGATATGCCATTGCAGTTGAGGCCCCGTCCACAGACCCGAAACTGCAAGCCCGTTGTACGTGGCGCCCCAGCCGGTGGAAGAGGCATCCGTGGAGATAACAGCATGCCTAGACACTTGTTCTAGAGGCACTCTTGGCCGTAAAAACGAAGGGTCCGACCACTGGCTGAAGGTTTGGCGGCATCTCTGCATCACTTGGACATGGAGGGTTCTGCTGTGCCACGCCCATCTCGGAACTTGGTCATGTAGCCAGCGTTGAATCGGTCTCATATGAAGCAATCCCAGCGGCGTTACTGCGGCTGCTGATGCCATATGCCCCAGGAGCCTCTGAAAATGTTTCAGTGGTACCGCTGTCCTGCGTTTGAACGAGTTCAAGCAGTTCAACACAGACTGGATGTGCTCCTCGGTGAGGCGCGCTGTTAGACCAACGGGTCCAGCTCCGTACAGAAAAAAGAGATCCTCTGGCATGGGGCAGAGTTTGCTCTTTTCTCCCTTGACCTGAAACCCCAACCGGCTACGGTGCCCCATGCTCTCTCATGGGAGCAACGGTTGCCTCCGCGACTTTCGTGAAAACAAGGTGCAACAGGGACAGCCCGAAGGGTAAGAATCTGTACCGATGTGCCCGTCCCTCGAACGCAACGCGTAGGATCGATCGCTGCTAACCAATCTTGGGGACGGATACACCTGAAGATGCGTTTCTGCGTTTAGCATTCTGAACGACATTTCTTTAAGGGACCGATTCAAGAATTGCAGATCCAAGATTGGCCATAACCCGCCGCTTTCTTGGGTACAATGAAGTACGGGCTGTAGAACCCGGACTTCATATAAGTTGGAGGGACCGGCTCTATCGCATCCTTCGCCAGTAGGACTGCGATCTCCGCCTGGAGCACAGGGGCACCAGAGGGTGACAACGCATGGGAGCGTCGTACACCGGCAAGCGCACTCTCCGATTGAAGGAGGGGCTGAGCATGGCAAGGCTTAGTGGCGCGCACACGGCCTGCCTCACCTCCTTCCTCAGCGGGGAACAAGAACGGCGAGGCATAGTGTCGCACACTGTCGTCCTCGCACCACTGAGAAGAGAGGAATGGGAGTGGCGAGGCTTTGTAGCATCACACACTGCCATTCTCGCCCTCTTGTGGGGAGGGGAATGAGAGCGGCGAGGCTTTGTAGCGTCACACACACACACACACACACACACACACACACACACACACACACACACACACACACACACACACACACAGCCATTCTCATCCCCTTGTGGGGAGGGAAATGAGAACGGCGAGGCTTTGTAGCGCCACACGCTGACATTCCTGAACTCCTGAGACCCAGGGGTATTGGAACTGCTCTTAAGAATTTGAGTATCACTGGCTGTTTTTAACACCAGTGGCAGAACAGAATTACCAATGGTTTTCCCCCAGCCCTCCTCCGGGGGAAGAGCAGCTCCTGACCAAATCCGGGTCAATGGGGTTTCTGGACCAGGGTGGACATCGTCTGGCCAAGGGCCAGTGCTGTGCGCAGCTCAACCTCGGTTCAGAACTACCCTCGTGCACAAAGAGCGCAGGGCGGAGGTGGCCTGCCCGTGGCACTGCCATCCCACCGATGAGGGTAGTGAGAGAGAGGAAAACATTATGCAGCTTATGGCCCTTTTGGTGTTCCATATTTTGGCACCAAATAGTCCTACAATGCCAAAGCCTTCCAATGCACATCCGGGAAAAGGCAAGGGGCGGCAAGGCGATTTACGCGCTGCACTACGCCTCAGCCACCCGGGAAAGCATGGCTGTCAAGTATGAATCTGATTCAGCATGAGCACCCACTATTATAGTGGGAATCTCAGCATCACCATTTCCAACACATAACACCCCTCTCTCTGATGCAGCAAATTGACATCTGTCCTCTGCTAGAGCCCCAAATGAAACGCTAGATCTCTTTTTCTTTTTTTAAGGACCAGCAATCCCATCTGTAAGCTACCAGCAGGCATGTGAGATAGTGGGCATGGCCATGAGACAGCACACGGCATGCTGAACACCAGTGGTGTAAAGTAACGAAATAAAAATACTCCCATTACTGTAATTGAGTAGTTTTTCTCAGGAATTGTACTTTATTAAGTAGTTTAAAAACAGTGTACTTTTACTTTTACTTGAGTACATTTTAAGTGCTGTATCAGTACTTTTACTGCGCTATTTTCCCTAAACCTGCAGTCGCTACATTATGTTTATTTTTGTCCTGTCAACGTGATTGGCCAAGACGAATAATATTCCTGTCTCCATGAGTCACGCGTGTGACTTCCGTCATATCAACCATAGCGTTAAGGAGTCGCGACCAGCCTAGAGTGAGAGGCACGCAAGCTTTATGTAAGGGGGCTGTTGCTGGTTACTGTTTAATGACTTAAATCGTGAAATTGCTCCGTGAGCCACAATACATCCTCATATTAGCATAGTTTATCAACTGAGCGAGGAGAGAACGCATACAAAGTTAAGTGTTTCTTAAAGGGGCGGTACACTTCATTACAAATCATATATAAAACTCCAAAAATATACAAACCAGCATAATTAAATCAAAAGACAATCCAATGAAAATAAAACTATATATTCAAAATAAGAGAATCAGAGTTTTTAATAATAAAGAAAAGATTGAGTGAAAATAATAATGTTGAATTTACACTCATTACAAGTGCATATTTTAATGTAATGTGTTCTCACATGGCGATTTAAAATTGTAGTCCATGTATATAGCAAATAACTTTCATAAAACATCAGATTTATATTTAAATTAGGTTGATTTTTTTAATTACAAGCAAAAATAATCAGTGGTGAAAATTGAGTTACTCGATTCTGATTTCTGAAGTGTATTCCTTTTACAGAGAAAAAAAAAATCTATTTATATTAAAGCAGTACAATGAATACGTCTTGAAAAGAAAGAACTTTGCTTTTTTGTACGTAAAAATTGTTAATGTACAACGCTTTGCAAACTTATTTAATTAACCGCAAGAAAACCTCTACAGAATGGTTGTCATAAATGTTACCAGATTATTGGTTGCTTTCTCAAATATTACATGGCTGTATTTTTAGTGCTAGCAGTCAAAAATAAAACTTGGAGAAATATTGAAATACTGTTGATCTCATGTTTTTTTTTGGTTCCTACTGAGAATCATCCATAAAAGAGTACGCTACATTTTTAATTTGCAGGGTATAAGGTGGAATAACATTCATAGCATAATACTCACTACTCTTGAGTACCTTTAAAAGGGCTACTTTTTACTCCTACTTTGAGTAGTATTTAGGACAGGTACTTTTAATCTACTTGCACTACATTTTTTGTAACAAGTAACAGTACTTTTACTTGAGTATGCTTTTTCAGTACTCTTTCCACCACTGCTGAACACTCAAGCCCTTATGAAAAAGGCAAGACGAACAACGCACTGACGTGGTTATGCTCTCATGAGAGAGCACAGACCACCCACGAACACAGTCTCAACATGCTTGCGATGCGATAGAAGAGTGGGGGCCCACGGAGATGTACTCAGCAGGGAAGCCTCACTGTAAACCTCAGGTCACCCAGGTTTATCAGCCAAAGTAGTCCCTTTTCTGGTGCACCAGAAAAGAAACTAGATCGGGGTATAAGCGAAGGGACTCAACCCCGTTTGAGGTTTCATAGTCTCGACCACGCATCTGAGGCGCCGAGCGACGCACGCTGTCACCCGGCAGCTAGACGGCACACGGTGCACGTCGACGTGATCCCGTTCCCCTAAGAGAACACGGATCACCCACGGACAATCTCAACATGTTTATGCGAGAGGGATCGTGGCCGTCAGGAAAAGAAAACCACATCCAGAAACGCACGGGTGGTATGACGTCTTGAAAAAGACGCAGTGCCACACCCGTGATGCTCTTTTGTGAGTAAGCGCTCTTTCAACAGTGCTGAAGCACCCAGGGGAAGACCGCAGCAGCACACAGGATATAAGTGCAGTCCTGTGTCTGCACTCACTGAGACAAACGCCCTCACCAAACCGACAGTTGCTGTGAGAACAGCAGTTTGTTATGCTGATGCAGCAGTGAGCACGCGGTCGCGCTGATTGTGCCTTTTCGCCAACACAACCCTTTCGTTCTCTGGAGTATCTCTCTTGTAGATAGGCTTTCTTTTAGAAAAGCAGTCTTGCTTCATCAACGCCGTTCGGCTCCGAAGTGATTGCCAATAGTGCGCTGCTCTCGCTTCCTGTTTATACCCGCAGTGCGGGGCGGAGCGCGAGATTCAAATCTTGCACGCCAATGGCCCATTAGCCTGTTCTCTATATCTCGAAGCTAATAGGGGCTCCCTGAAGTGATCACAATTTGGTGACGTCCAACATACGTCGAATGTGACCAACTGAAAGGGAACTGCCGTAAGCTAAGCACATAGACAAAACTCACGTACAGCGTACGACGGCACCAGATGTGGGCAGGATGCGAGGATGAAGTCCTGCGCGGGAGATAGTCGGTGCGGCCCCATTCTGCAGCGACTTATCAGTGAAACCTGTCTTCAATGAAAGTTTGTTAAGTCCAGTGTAAAGTCACTGCAGAGGCAGGTGTTGGTGGTGATCCCCAGCTCTCCATCAAGGTAGCTGTTCACAAAATTAATCCACCTCTTCTTGATATCCTCGTTTTGTAGTAACTAACGGTAACGTTACTGACAGTAACACGCGATCGAGCGGGCGAACTGATGCGAATGTTATGAAACTTATGATAAGCCGCGTTTCCACCGCAGGAACTTTACCCCGGAACCAGGAACTTTGGGGGGGAACTCGGTGTGTTTCGACCGCAGGAACCAGGGTCTAAATGAAGTTCCGGGTAAATATTTCCCCCTCCAAACGGCCCTGCTTGCGAGGTGGTACTTTTGAAAAGTTCCCGAACTTTCAGGGTGGGACTTGGGCGCTGAACATGCTGATTGGTTGAGCTCTTGCAGCATTTTATTTCGACCGCCATTTTTAAAAGTCTTTTGCGAGGTGGGTTTTGCATTCAGTAAACATTTTGTTTGCAATGGAGTTCAACAAAAAATACGACCGATGGACCGACGACGAGGTTCAGGCTTTATTGAGTATATACGCGGAGGAGGACATCCAGCGGGAACTGGAAACGGCGACCCGCAATGAAAAGGTATACCTGAAGATTTCGAGTCGGTTATGCGAGCTGGGCATTCTTCACACTGGAAAACAATGCAGAGAGAAGTTAAAGAAATTAAAACAAGATTACAAGAAATTAAAGGATCATAACAACCGGAGCGGTTCCGACCGGCGTACAAACAAGTGGTATGACCGCCTGGACGCGTTGTTGGGACACAGACCATCCTTTTCTGGTGCAGCGGTGACTAAAGACTCGGCTAGTGCGTTGTTGGAAACCATCCAGGAATCCGAGTGGGTTGAAGGTAAATATCTCATCTTGGTATCATCTATTAAACTCGTTGCAGTGTTTGAACACGTTGCAGTAACTTTTTTTTTCAACGTGCTTTTCCAGACGTAACGAGTGGTCCCAATGAATTGCAGGCAACGGAGACCAGCGTGTTTTCCCCCGCGGTCACCAGTAGCCCGCGTCCCGTGTCTCCTGCCGAAACACACACACGCCGAGGTATGAAGCTGACAAAAATGTGTATATTTTTACACTGGGCATTGTTCAAACTGGGCAAACAATTGGTCATTATTTGTGGTGAAAACACTTTAAAATAATTAATTGATGGTTTCTATTGTTTCATGGTTGCCTTGTGTATTAATTTCCATGTGTTTCTGTGCAATTTTTCTACTTAGGGAAAAGGAAAAGGGACTGTGACTTTCTTGATGCACTGAGGGACATGGAGGATGCTAACCGGGCCGTCCTGCAGCATGGACAAGAACAGCGTGACCAATATATGCAGCTGTTACTGGAGAGCCAGGCCGAGGAGAGAGAGATGAGGAGGCAAGAGCTGGCATTCCACCAGGCAGAAGCGGAAGAAAGCAGACGGCAGCAGAGGGACTTTCAGACAGGGTTTCTGTCTGTTCTTGGACAGTTTGTCCAGTCGTTGAAGAAGTAGCCACAACGACCAGCCGCTTGAATGAAGCATTTGCACTACCACATTTGTTGTTTATATATTGCACAGCTCTTGGACAGATTACTGGAAAATACACTTTTTTTTATATATATATATTGTTTTCACATTTTATATTTTCATTTTATTGTTCTAGTAATTTATTTGTCTTTGTGCACTTTTATTTAATTTATTTTAATTTTGTAAGAGCTAATCTGTTTAAAATAAAGTCAAATGTGTAAAATGTCACTGTGTCTTTTCATTTCCATGGTAATTTTAGCACTGACGGTAAAGTTTGAAGTACCGCTTAGAAGTTAACCTTCAACACAAGCTTGTAAAGATGTAAACAACATGTAGAGACAAAAAGCAGTGTTGGTAATGTGTTTAACAACCTGATAAGTCACTTATGACGTTTTATACTTATGGCAAAGCCATGTAAAAATAACAATGCTAAAAAATACAACTTGGCTTTAGGTTCCTTATATACAAATGTGTAATATTTATGTATTTGAACATTTCTATCATATAAACAGTCAGTCTACAATTCTGAGTCTGATACCTTGGTTATGTGTGTTGTCACAAGGACACATTAGCAGCAATCATTTTTAAAAGCATGTAATTCATGCTCTCTCTGCCCAAATGGGGGGTGACTGTTAACAGAATAATGTAAAACCAAAGCGTGATGCAGCAGTAAACTTTTTTTTATTAAAATCAAAAAGGTACACTTTAAACAATGTACAACAGGTGTATACAGCATAGAAAAATGTCCATTGCAGCCTCTAAAGGTTATTTTTCCAATAAAAAACAAAAACAAACAAAAAACACCTCTATACTTGTGCCACTGAAGTTTACTACATTGTAGTCAAAAACTTCATTAGACCTGTACGTGCGTCGAGACCCTCAGCTTCTACAGTGGATGACAGAGCTCCGTCAGGCTGGTTTAAAGTACTCGTAACCCATTCTTCTCTGAACTCGTCACCATTCATTTCGCAGAGGTTATGCAGAACACAACATGCTATCACCAGGGACTTGACCTTGGGTGTACTGCAGTCATTTCGTTTTAGCAATGCCCTCCATCTGCCCTTCAGTCTGCCAAAAGCATTCTCAACCACCACCCTGGCTCTGCTTGTTTTCTGATTGTACACAAGTTGTTGGGGTGTCAGTCGTCCGTTGTCAGTGAAAGGTTTCATCAGCCAGCTCTTCAAAGGATAGGCTGCGTCACCAAGGACATAGTACCCCACATCATGTCCACAAATGTTCTGTGTTACATCTGGTAGTAACAAACCCCTGTCCACAAGGTCCCACAAGCCTGACAAACGCAGCACTCTGGCATCATGCAGGCTCCCTGGCGCTCCAACAAAAATATTCCAAAAGAGACCCCTTCCATCCACAACAGCCTGCAGGATGATCGAATGCCAGCCCTTTCGGTTGAAGTACTCTGTGTGGTACTCCTCTGGTCCAAGAATAGGGATGTGTGACCCATCAATTGCACCTACACACTGTGGCAACCCCCATCTGCGCTCAAAATATGTCGCCATTTCCTTCAGCTTTTCAGTGTTTGGTAACTGAATAACTTCTTGCATGAGTACCTTCTCAACAGATGAGCAGAAATCGTGTACACAGTGACACACAGTAGCAATTCCAACTCCAAATAAATGAGAGATGCTTCTGTACTCTGAGTTGGTTGCAAGTTTCCACAGTGCAATGGCAATTCTTTTTTTTGAACGGGTACACAATGTCGGTAGTTTGTATCATGTCTCTCCAGTTGAGGTTGCAAGCGACGACAGAGATACAGAAAAGTATCCTTAGACATCCGGAAATTCTTTATCCACTGTGCTTCGGTGAAAGTTGGAACCACGCTGTCCCACCATTCCGTTGTTCTATTGTGTACCCAAACCGATGGCGAAACACGACGCATTCGATAGTAGTCACATATCTAAAACACACAAAGGTGGCAAAAAATAAGTTGATGCTATCTAAAATAACATTATTCACAACTCTGGTTTACTTTGATGTATTAGTTTCTTACCAGTCGTGCTCTTTCTGTCCGATGGCGGGCGTTCGTCTCAGCCATCTCACGGTCAATGTCCGTAATAGCTGATAATAACATACGTTGTCTAATTTTAAATCTAGCTTTACGAGCTTTCAGAATACGCTTTAGTGTCAGTGCTCGTCTCTTTTCCGCCGTTTTGTTAATTACCTCTGTAGTAAACCAATATATAACCAGCAAAAACAGCACTGCTTGCATCTCCTCCATACTTGTTATTGTGGCAGACAGTGTCGCGCAAAAGTGATTACTGTCCGTCTGTGACTGGGAGGAGCAGTCGCGCGCATTACCACGTCACCGGACTAATTTGCCTAATCTTCCCGGTACTTTAGACCGCGGTGGAAACGCAGACAGTAGCAGGTCTGGGGGAGAAAAAGTTCCTGGGAAAAAAGTTCCTGGTACAAATAGTTCCGGGTAATTTCGGTGGAAACGCGGCTATAGTGTTAAAGCTACACTGTGTAACTTTTTTTGTTTATTCTTAGCTAAAAACACTTAGTTCTTTCAAAAATATAAGTGCTCATTAATGTATATTTACTTATTTCAAGTTATAAAGTATTCTCGTAAGTTTATAATATGCCATTGAAAATACATACGGGTAAGGGGTTCGAATGGGGGTCGCCATGTTGCCCCTCCATCTTGAAAGTACATTATCCAAAGAGGGACATACCCGTAAATTCAAGCTTCGCCTTTCGCGTTTTAACACTCGATGGCACCGTGTCTGGATTGAACTGGAAGCCATGTTAATCTTGGACTAAAACGGCCACCGTAGGAGTTAAAACGAAATCGGAATTGGGAGGAACACAACCTAATATTTACTGGATGGTCATATACCTTTTCACCGCTAGATGGGGGAAAATATCACACAGTGTAGCTTTAAGGTAGGGGCCATATGCACAGTGGCTACAGTGCGTCATCGAGCCACAGTTTTAGCCCCGCCTAAAAAATCCTGAACACAGAAATGGTGAAAAACTGTTTTAACAGTCGAACTCCACAATTCAGTAATACACAGTTCACAGTCTTTGTAACGTGTTTCAGCAATACATTTCTAACATTTATAATGTGTTTAGAAACAAATCTCAAAATTGCCTTTACAGGGACTTTAAGAAACTTTTAGTAATAATTGAATTCATTGAAGGACACAATTTGTTCAGTAAACCACTGTTTAATAAAAAAAGTTAATTAAATTTTATATTTAGTTTTCTCTCCCCTGCTGTACCGAACCGTGACTTCAAACCCGAGGTACGTATCAAACCGTCAGTTTTGTGTACTGTTACACCCCTAATATATGTATATATACACAAAAATAAATAAATAAATAAATAAATAAATACACACAAACCTGTTTCCCCTAACTCACTAGTTTAATTTGCTCCAGATTAGGGCTGTAATCAACCAAAGAAAATCTTGGTCGACTGAAGTCCTGAAATTTTCGACTAAAAAAAAATCGACTAAAAATAACGTTAGGAAAAAAAACGTTAAATTAATTAGCTGCACACTGTGCGCAGTACTTGGTAGCCTTGTTGTCTGCCTAAATTAATTATAAATAAACATACAAAACTAGTAGGCTATTTGCAGTATAATAAATCGTTTTTGACCTGATTATTTTGCACTGAAATGAGTCTGACAGTCTTTCGGCTCTGACAGCGTTGCATCACATGCACCATCATAGCCTACAATTTACGAAAATATAGTACTATGTTGTCAACTAGTGATATCATCACAAGAACTTTTGAGGAATATGCAACATAACTTAGACAATTGTTTTTATCATATGTATTATACTAACTGACAGACACTATCATTTCAGCCGCTCTGTGCAGCTCGAACACAGGATCAGCTCAGCTTTGCGGCTGAGACGCGAATAGACTATTAACTTAAAGCTTTTACTCTTAAACACAAAAGGCACGTCCACTTTAATAAAAAAAGGAATATTTATTAAACAAGCCAGATCAAGAGCAGAAAAAACGCTCACAATTAAATAAATAATATACAGCAGCAAACTAGCCTTCTTCAATCTGTCTCTCTTCTCCAGTGGGTTGGGCTAATCCAAAATAAGTGGAAACAAGGGGGTGTTCTGAAGACAGACTGTTACCTGTGAAACAGGGGTGCTCTGAAAACACCCCCATTACCAATTAGTGCTTTCCACCTGATGAAATGAACGCAGCAAAACCGACAGTACAGATCCACTTTTGCGGCACGACTGAAGCATGGTGTTGTGACGCTTCCCCGCATGTGTATGTTGATGGGCGTTCCTCAAGTTTACCGCTATGGGCGTGCGTTTGAGCCAGCGAGGAATGAAAAACAAAGGACCAGTGAGAGACTTCTCTTCACCAGTGGGTTGGGCTAATCCAAAAAAAGTGGAAACAAGGGGGTGTTCTGAAGACAGACTGTTACCTGTGAAACAGGGGTGCTCTGAAAACACCCCCATTAGCAATTAGTGCTCTCCACCTGATTAAATGAACGCGGTGCGGCAAAACTGATGAAATGAACGCGGCAAAAAAATCGACCAATCAGAATTTTGGTCAAGCCAGAACTTATCGACTAATAATCGACTGGGAGATTACAGCCCTACTCCAGATGAATATTGTTGGCGTTACAGGCCTTTAATTTCAGCGTGGGATTGTGTATTGCACATCATTTTACTCATTCTTGTTCTTGCACTTAAACTGTCAAATACTCACAAAATAATGTCAAAATGCCAGTCTTGGCGAGTATTCATGTGAGGTCTTAAAGTGACAGCATCCTAACATACTGCCAAATTATGAGATACTATTAAAAATATATATGAGAAAATGCTGAGTGGCTAGTAACTTTGGAAAACCACTAGCCACAGTGGCTGGTGGGCAAAAAAATTAATGTCAAGCCCTGCTAACGCCGGTTTCACACCGCACGCGTAAGCAGGGCGTAAGCAGCGCAGGAGCAGAGCGTATGTAGAGCAGGAGCCGCGCGTGCACTTTGTGCTTTCACACTGGGAGCGTTCGTCGCACGCGGCTTGTGTACAGAGAACTCTGTAATGAGTAAGTTTGCATTGCTGATGAACAAATTGTAAATAAATACTTCAATTAAATAACTTTGTCATTTCTTGAAAAAATATAATAATGCAAAAATAGTATAAATTGTTTTTTATGTCGCTGAGACAGACACAAACTGTTGTTGCACATTTATCAGAGGACAGTCAACGGCTTTTGAGGTTGCGGTCAAACCAGAACTGTAAGCACTTTGACAGCTTTTGTTTATTCTTTAGAATAAATAAATTGTGAATATTTTCATACCTGAATTATATTTATTATATAGCCTACTATTTATATTTATTACATATTAGCTCTCACGTCAATAGAAAGCGCTCTGTGAAAAAGTAAAATAATAAAATTAATTTAGAACATACATTACCCATCATAAACATCTTAAAGATAATTACAAATGACTAATAACTAACAGCAAACTTCTTAATGGTACATTGTAGGCTAAATTAGAAAATTCTCGCAAAATAAATTGACAAAATAACACTCATTGTATTTGTGCTATATTAATCTGTGTATATACTATTAACCTATCTATATTTAGTTGGTCGCTCGTGGGCCAACGAAAGGTTGTCAAAAACACTTTAATATAAGCCTACTTACCATCTGCACCAAGAGCCGCTGCAACTTCCTCCCATGATTTTTCCTTAACTTGCAAGTCTTTATAAAGCAAATTATGTGGATCATAAAGAACTGTGTGCTTCTCAACCTCCACGATGAGACGAGTGTCGTCCATTATTGTCTTTCCAGGTGCACTCTGAAGAACACTGTCTGTGACACCACGTGATTTAATTTATGATCGTCAGCATGACATCTTTTATGCCAGCATAAATAGTTATATGTATATACATAATTAAATTAATATTTAACTTGGTAACTTAACTAAACTGGCAGTATAAATAGTTTAAATTATTTTTTTTCCCTCTGTGTCACATATAACATGTTGTATATAAGTAGTTCTCATGATAAATGTAACATTAAAGTGAATATATGCTTCTAGTTTTAATCATTTAAACAGGCTTTTGAAGTTTGGGCAAAAACTTCAGGCAGTGTTGTTTTCGTGTATTTTATTAAATTTTTTCACAGTGCTGAATGTCATATGGTGATCATGAAACACACTGGACACTTCACTACATGATTTCATGGTGAAATTTGTTATTTTCCACGTTAATCAGGTCAGTTTTGATCAAGAACAATCCACTGTTGCTTTAATTCAGCGTGAGCAGTGCGGCAAAAATAGACTCGGCGCCGAAATGATCGCGGCACTGCTGCTTCTGCTCTGCTCCTGCTACGCGCTGCCGCGCTACTCCTGCTCCCGGTGTGAATGCACTCATTGATTAACATGGGCGCCGGAAAAAACACGCGCTGCTTACGCCCTGCTTACGCGTGCGGTGTGAAACCGGCGTAATAGGTAGTTTCCGATCAGTAAGTGTGGGCATAGACATTTCCGGTTTCGCTTTATGCCGGTGCAGAGTGCTGGAAAAAGCCGAAAATTAACTCTTATAGTGGTTTATAGAATCTTTTATATCACTTAAAATACTACTAAGGTATATTACTATCACATGAGCCAATGGCATTTAAACGCATGCATCAATCTTTTTAGATAAAAACAAGGGCAGTAAAAAAATTGTTAACTACCGTTAAAATTGTAAATTAAACGCACAGTTTAAGGTTACTTGTTGATCTTCGATTATAATTAAATTCCACCGGGAATGTTTGCAAATCACTTCACGGAGGGGTTTTATTTTTTTAAATCTAAAATTACTTACAAGAACCCAACAGATATGTTGTAATAATTTCTCCATGTTTTCCCTAATTTTTCTCAATATTTACACTATGTAACGCTGGGCAAACGGGACATAGAGAGGCGTCTCAACTAGTCTAGCATGTTTAGACCAACAATATTGGGAACAATTGGGATATTTCTCTTAAGTTAGAAATAAGGGTAATGTCTCCATTTCAAAGTTTCAAGGGATTAGATGTTGTGAAGCAGTATGGCATAGTAACACTTGCAATGTGTGTGATCAGATGATAACAGACAAGAATTATTTATTTTTTTCTGATGGGACCTGGTAAAGGGAATTTTATTGGCTTTCCTGACATTTCAGAAGTACAACGTACAATTATTTTAAAGCTGCACTATGGAACTTTAATCTCTATAACACCACCTGTGGTTGAAACAACACTGAATGTCACTAGAGTAGTTATTTTACATCATGATTATGCTGCACAAAGACCCACTAACAGTAACAACTTACAACAAAGTGTATTTCAGCAAAAATGTAATCTGACCAAATTTTAAATTTGAGAGGTTTTCCGTAGGTCTAAACCACAGCACAAGTCAAGCCTACATTTATTGTTGTATTGGCATGGCTCCTTCGTGTTCCCGTTCTAATCGCTGACTCTCATCAGTTTGAAGTTTCTTTGTTCTGCAATGGGTCAATGAGGGCTGCCATTTAGAACGGTCCATTTTTAAATTTAAGAATACAGATTCTCTTTCTTTTGAAAATTTAAAGTACATACAACAACTTATCCCTATATAAATTAGGTTAATGAAACTTTTACAGATGTTAATGTCGGTGCAATATAATTATTTATGTCACTATTTTTGTCCTTTTATTTGTCATTTGTGTGCATTGTACCTGTGGGTAAAGGTGGGAGAGTGTTCATGGCCGTCTGGAGGGAACACACAGTTATAGATGGGGCTTTCTGAGTCTAAGGAAATGTTGCACACATCCGCATCTCTCTCACACCGCTCTCTTGGAGGAGTACAGGCTGATGAGGACTCATAGACAGAGGTAAACAGCAGATTGAGAGAAGATATAAAATTCCAACCGGCTGTAAGGAGGGACTGTTGGAGGGAAAAAAAATTCTGTTCAACAAAACATACTTTAATAAGCTTTTAAGGTCTGTTCACACTAATAATAATAATAATAATAATAATAATGTAATAAATTAATAATAATTAATATAGCTGCAAGCAGTGATTAAGGGCCAAGCACACCAACTGCAAAAATGACTACTTAAAAACATCTGTAGATGATTTTAGGCAAAATGGTTGAAAGAAAATAAATAAATACAACCACTTGTAATATTATTTCATTGCTTATTATTTTTGACCAATCACCAAATTGATGTAGTCCGGTCAGCGTGGGGTGAAAATGTTGTGTCAACATATGAAAGCCTTGCAAAGGTAAGGCCTACAGATTCAGATTGACATCATGCCATCATATACATTACATTATAATTAGTGCTGACAAAATCAGCGCGTTAAAGCATGCAATAATTTCTTTTTCATTTTAATGCATTGGAAATATTTAACGCAAATAATGCAGCATCATCAGTTTTTTCTGTAATCCTTTGGCTTGAGTTACATTACATGTTGCATTCATGTAAATGCTTTTAAACAATTTAAGCGTGACAAGTCAAAATAGAATGTGCTGTTTGTGAATGTCCTGTCCATAGACATAATAAATTGTCTACGGTCCTGTCTATGTGACACACATACAACGCACTGAAAGAACTCGATTCTGGCGTGCATCTTTCTCTCTTGAACAAACAATAACACGATTATGCCAAAATGCCCGTTTTCTTGAGCATTTTCAAAATAGCAGTCTTAAATTAGTTAAATAACGTCTTAAAAAAATTTAGAGTTGTGAGAAAATTAGATGCTTGTGACAGCATCCCAGAGGTCCATTTTTAAATTTAAAGGGGTCATAGAATGACATTTTTGTACAAGTTAATATGATTCTTTAGTGTCTAAATGAAAAGTTTGTAATATACTTTAATTAAAAATTCTCATTAGTATTGTAAGAAAACACTCATTTTACCTGGTCAAAACCAGCTCAGTTTTCAGCAAGTCATTTCAGTGCATGTGACTTTAAATGATAATGAGCTTTGCTCACCCCGCCCCCTCTGCTCTGTGGGGCTTTCGGTTCGACCCGACACAACACCACAACACACGTGGAGTGTTGCCTTGACAACATTTGAGGGTATATTTTCGAGAAATAATGGCAACGGGAGTCTCTGAGGAAACATCTGAGCAACCTTATCATTTTGAACCGGAGTCGGACTAGGAACAAGATGACGAACCCATCGAAGTTCGAACAGGACGTTTCTGAATGGTTGGTTAACGTCATGTCACTTTGATCTATCTTTGTACTGGCAGAGTAGTGTAGTTGCTATGTGTTTACTGATGTGTTAGTTCATTGACAGATTGATGTTATGTTATAAGATTTTTTTTTTTACATTACTTCTTAATCATTAACAGACACCGTTATAAACCATGTACAAAAGTAAGCTTAGTGTAGTGTTACCACGTTAACTTTATCACCCGAGTACACAGTTTGTAATAACAAACATAACGCGTTGTTCATTATAAACGTGGGATTATGAATTATATTGAGAACATCATACACAGAAAGCATGCCGTAATGGAACTTACCCTGTAAACTTTAGCCTCATTCATCGTGAAGCGATTTGCAAAGATTAATATAAAGGTTAATAAAACGTTACACTCACATCTTCCTGAGGTGCAGCAGGAACACGATCCTTTTTTCAAGAGCAGCTTATTAGCAAAACCTGCTTTATACTGACGCTCGTTTATAAAGCAGTCTGCTGAGAAATGATTCGCGCAAACATTGACGTTGATCGGGGGGAATATTCCCTTCTAAAACAAAACTCAGCAGCCACTGGGTCTTCATCAGTTCGGATTTAGGAACATCAAAATGACTGCTGTGTTCGTTATTACACACAACAACAACACAACACCACAATCGCTTAGACGCCATTCTGTTCCAGAGTATCAACAATGGCGGACTGATGACAGCTCGCTCAGGGTGGGTCTGTGTTGAAACGCTGCTGTCAATCAACAATCTTAGGAGGGGCGTACACCGTGTAACGTCACACGGTCAGACGGCTCGATTTGAGACAGGGGAAAATATATAAGGAGATTAAAAAAAAAACACTGGATGTATTTTTATCATTATAGGATGGTTGTGTACAGGCACTGCCAACACACATTTCCGTATAATCAACTTGTAAAAGTGCATGTACCATTCTATGACCCCTTTAAGAATACAGGTTTAAGAATACATGTTCGGCAGCGGCAGATCTTAAAGTGACAGCAGCCATTAATGCTGTCTGTCATTAATGTTAATCAAAGAACAAAGGTAACAGAACATTTTAGCTTTAACCCTCTGGAGTCTGAGCTGTTTTGGGGCCCTTTAGAAGTTTTGACATGCTTTGACATTTGTGCTTTTTTCAGTTGCTTATAAACACATTAATGGCAAAAGTGTAATTACAATGTATTCAGCACAAACTGGGCTACCATAATATGTGAGCAACATGTATGTACCTGCTTGTATTTTTGAGAGAATAATAATGTTTATGCATGGTTTTTGAAAAAAATAAAATAAAATTTAAAATTAAGGCCTCAAAACACACAATAGATATGTGTCCACAAGACTTTTGACTAATGGGTGTTGTTGCCTTGAGTTTTTGCTTCAAACTGATGTGAGAATCATTGAGCCTACTCATTCACATAAAACAATATATTGATTTACATTTTGTAAGACACTTTCTTTACAAAGGCCATATGCGAGGAGGCGTGAATGATCATGAAATTCTGTGTCACACCTGAGAGAACAAAGACCCGCGTAATGGACCGCATAATGACCTGCATAATGAACGAGCTTCAGGTATGTGACAGAGAGCTACAGGACAAAGGATATATTTTGTTGTAGTTTATTTAGAATGTAGTCAACAAAGGCCTATTATATTTTAAATGATCAAAAGATTAGACTACACTGCAAAAAAAATGCTCTTCTTAGTATTTTTTCTTGTTTCCAATCCAAATATCTAAAAATTCTTAAATCAAGATTAATTTACTAGATAAGTAAAATTTTCTGGGGGAAAAAAAATCTAAATGAAGTGAGTTTTTGTTTAAAAATAGCTAAATTATCTGCCAATGGGGTAAGAAAAATAATCTTATTTCTGTTTGGGACAGAAACAAGAAACAAGATTTCAATCAGAAACAATATTATTTTTCTTACCCCATTGGCATATAATTTTGCTTGTTTTAAGCAAAAACACTTTTATTTATTTTCAACAAAACAAGAAAAATCTTATGTAATTTTACTTATCTAGTAATGCATCTTGATTTAAAGGGGTGGTAAACCACGATTTCACTTTTCTAACTTTAGCTAGTGTGTAATGTTGCTGTTTGAGCATAAACAACATCTTCAAAGTTACAACGTTCAAAGTTTAAAGCAAAGGGAGATATTTGCTTTTAAAGAAATCAATTTCTAAGGACTACAGCAAACGGCCGGTAGGGACTACTACACATTCCTCCAGGGTGTGCTGACATCACCAGTCCCAATATTTACATAAACCCCTCCTCCGAGAATATGAAATAAGGGGGGCGAGGACATTTTGTATCGCTGCGGGGAAGCGTTGTTGTGGTTAGTAGGCTGGAGTGCTGTTGACAATGCCGACGAAACGCTGTTATTTTCATCCGGAGTGCAGGTCCACTTTCTTCAGCCTTCCTAGGGACGGGGCAGCGTTGCAGTGCGTTTAACATACAACGTCATATTCATGTGTGTAAGAGACATGAGGGGAACACGATCGCATTTGCATCGGATATATGCTGCCCATCATAAATCAAAGCACGAGACAGACAGGGGTCGGAGGAGAAGATCGGAAAATGTGACAGAATGGACAATATTCATCTGTATTTGCAATACATGAGCCTTCAGCTGCACGAGACAGGCGGGCACGCGCAGCTACCGCGGCACATCTCGCGGAGGAAAGCTTCCACAATCTTCGCGAGTACGGGCTACAACCTGTAAGTGTGATTTATTTTTCGTCGATGTGTTTTCCTGTAATAGTTCGTGTTGTTAATTGTAGCCTACGTTGTAGCAAGGAAGTAAACATGACAGCGCTGTTTGGCTCTGCAAACCAGTTTGTTAAATGCTCATTCATACTTAACGTTATCCGACAAACACCTAACGTTACAAACTGTTTAAAATCTCAACAGCGAACTTGGCATTAGTGTAAATTATTCTTTGATTAGAGCTTTTATGTATTGTTTATCTACAGGCATGCTAAACATGGTTCTGTGTTTGATTTGGCTACTAGCAATGTTTAGTGTCCGTTCTTGCGACAGATATTTGGCAAATCGTTCTAAAAATACAAAAGTAACAGTGCCATTCAGTAGCAATCACTATAGATCCGCAGTCTTTACTCTTGAGGACTGAACAGGTTCTGCTCGATCATCTTCACTAAAATTGTCTGGGTCTGATTCGGGCTCTTGGTATGGTTTTATTGACGCTAGCGTACACAAAGCCTGAGGCTACCTGTAGAGGTAAGGGGCGTGACGCTTTCGAGAAACGTGCACTAGGCGGTTAGCGAATCACAGCACACTGGGCCAGCTAACCAATCAGAGCCCATTGCGTATTTTTGAGGGACTGGCTTCACAGAATCCGGAAACCATCAGACCGTTTTTACAAGGAGGGACAGAGCAGTGTAGAATAAAGGTAAAACATATGAAAAATACTGCATTTTTTTAAAAACGAAGCATGAACACATGTTACAGTGCACCCCACAAACACAATCAAGCCTTTGAAAGAGTGTGCTTTACCACCCCTTTAAGAATTTTTTTATATTTAGACTAGAAACAAGACAAAAATATTAAGAGCATTTTTTGCAGTGTACTATTTTTTAATGTTTTTTAAATAAGTCTCATGCTAAAAAAACAGTAATATTGTGACACTGAAAACAATTCAGTATTCAGTAAATACAAATAACTGAATAATTGGTAATGATGAATGTTAAAACAACATAATGCAATGCAATTACGATTTCAAAGAGTATAGGGTGAATTCAGGTTGATTGGGACACTTTCCCAGTCATTTCAATGGCAAAATTGTTCTAATCATTTGATTTTGTAAACGATCTGATACACACAATACTCAAATATCATTTCGAGCTTCAGTTAATTTATGAGACGCGCCGTGCAATGCATGATCTCCAGCGCTAAGGCTATTGTCTGCAATATTTGATTCTTATTAAATAAGAAGCAAATATATTAAAAAACATTGATCAAAATTAAGATACAATTTATACAAAACTAAATTCACTTTAAAGAAATAATTTCTACAAAACAAAACTCCAGAATAATTTCTGACAAACTCCATGTCTTCTGATATATTGCACATCGGAGCATCCTTTATAATTTGTGCTGTTCACTTTTCACAATCAACATATATTAAATTAAAACAATAACATTAGGCTACAATATTTAAACATCAAAATGAAGCAAAATACGTTTGACTGGTACTATATTTATAGCATCTGAGCAGACATTTGCTAATAAAAGCTTTATTGATGTGACACTAGGCTATTTTACAATAATCTGTCCAAATCAGGCTAAATATCTTGTCTAAACAGTTTTGCGTCTATGCCATTTTTAGGGCTGCCACTACTTTTTATATCGATTAATCTATCGACTCATTTATCGATTAATTTATCGATTAATCTATCGACTCATTTATCACAATCATTTTCAACAATTTTACTTAAAAACATTTAATTTAACTTGCAACGTTGGCCTTCAGTAGTGTACTATAAAAAGGATAAATGTAAACACGCCCTTGACAAAATGTAAAACTAAAAGAGAAAAATGTAAAAAGGTACAAAATCTGTAAACCAACATAACAAAAAAAGAGAATATCAGCAAATACTTTTTATATAGAATAGTGCTGTCATGATACCAAAATTATGACTTTGAAATGTTTGCAACAATCCCATTATTATCAATCATGTTAACACTAACCACTATTCTGAACAGGTTGGGATGACTGAAATCTTATTTCATGATACAAGTAATTTAATATTTTTTAAATGTAATTTTATAATTACAATATAGATATTTAATTTGATCAGTTTTTTTTTAAAATAAGCCAAAATGTAAATTACAAACAATATGACAAACGGTCCTTTATATTCAGCTACAGTAGGTCTATTTAACAGTAGCATTCAATAAAGAAATTAAATAATCAAACAAAAATGCATAGTATGCATAGTTACTCTGTAAATTAACTATACACTGATTCTTAATAAATATATTAAAGTCAAGCATGGGGTGATTTTCTATTCTCTTTATTGTTTGATTAACATTAATCACACAGTATATTAGGTCCGGCCCTTTAAGAGCTGAACGGACCAATTTCATTGTAACACCGATTTATCATTCAACTCTGTATACGTTCACTAAAGACATATCCGACTGTGTTTACATGAATACTCGCCAGGACGTGCATTTGTACATATATTTGACCATTCAAACCCAATAATCCGTGAAACTGACGTCGCGATCTGTCTGAGTGAAAGGTGAGTGCACGCGCTTCAGGTCAGAGTCCGGCAGGCGAGCACGTCCCGACTGCGCTCCACTTTTTCCTGAGCTGCGTGTATATATTTGACTGTTCTGCTTCCATTGTTTAGTGAACGGTGGAAGCAGAGCTCACACAGTCCTCACTCCTGCTGTCACACATCGACGCACATTAAGAAATACTGCTCCTATTGTGTGCTATCATTTTTAAAGTACAAATACAATTTCATATCGTACCCAACTTACCCAGTCGACTAAAAATATTGACCTTGACTAATTTTCAGCTTCGACGCAGTCGATTGTATCGACCAATCGCGACAAGCCTAGACATTTTATGTTGCAGCAGGATTCATATTTAAACAGTCTTTTTGCGTTTAATATTCACAGATGCCAACAGAATAAATTTACCTTACACTCTTTTCATGAGGTAAATTATTCCAGGATTACTCCTCAACGCGTCTCAAAACAATGTAGCTAAAGTATAGCACTACACTTGATGTGTTTATTTGAGTTGATGTGGGCATCGACACTGGATCGCCTCAGTAGGCTATTTGAATCTCAATAGAATGCGCGTTCCGTGGGCGTTGTCGTATTAGCCGATAATGAGACACTCGCGAACAACAGACATCTCTCTCTTTTCAAACAGATTACATAAACATTTCGATTTGATTTACATTATTTAAAACCTGACATTTCAACGTTTCTTTAGACATACGTCTCATGGTTGTGAGACAAGTATTCACTGAGCTAGAGTTCATTTTCTGAAGACTATCTGAATGAACGTCTTTGACAGAGAGGCTGCAGATCACGCATCATGTTTGTTTTCTTTATTTTGCAAAAAGCACAACAATTAGATTTTTTTGTGACTGTACACACACAAAAAAATAGAAACTTAACAGATTATAATAATGAATAACACTTGCCTAAATGATAAAAAAAACTAGTTATTTGAGTCTCTTTGGCACTGATAAGTAAAAAAGCGAGTCAATCGTGCCGGCCGACTCGAGGGGGTTAATAAGGATTAATCTACTTCATTTACAATTTATGCAGTTAAGACGATGTTTGATAATTGTATTCAATTTCTGTATACTGATTATATATGAAGGCCACAGGTAAATATGACATTTATTATAATGGGTCGAACCCATGCCTATAGAAAAGAAAGCCCAGTGAGGTTTGTGTCAAAGCATTCCTTAGTCCGGCTGATGAGAGAGAGATTATTTGTAATAAACACTAAGAATTCATCCAACTATAGCAGCGGAGGACTATTATCTGTTGCACGGAACTAAGGCTGTGCGATATGGACAAAAAAAAAAATCTAAATCACATTATTTTTTATCAATATTGCGATTTTGATTTTAATCACGATTTTGAAACAATATTTCCTTACACGCATACTTGTGTGCATAATTTTTTGGGAAGCTGGCATTATTGCCAAAATCTACAGGCACAATATCTTTGCATAAATTATATTTTGACGTTATTTCTTTACGCCTTTTTTAACTCGTCGTATTTGTGCAGTTCGCAAATGCCTGTATTATCAATTTTTGTATACATGGTTTGGAAGAATCTGTTTCGTGTCTATTGCAACATCTCGCACATGACACAACGTTCTACATGGTGCTCATAGTAAAATAAGTTTTAAAAAAATGCATCTCTAGACCAGCGTCTCGTGTTTTTAACTGCTAAAATGCATTCTGTGTGAATGGCCCTTGATACTTTTGGTCGCAGTGAAAGACAGGTCTCGCAAATTACCTGGACCGGATACATCAGCTCTCCTTTTTTGGTCCTTAGCCTGCCCTGAATTCACCTTCCCTGTTTCTGTGTTTTCTTCCATGGTGTAATGGTAAACAGACTCTGTTCTGCTTTTGCACTAGATTAAAAGACAACTCAGGTGAAAAATGAACCTAGGGGTAATTAACACATGGTTACCGAGTAGATCGTTCTCTGGGATGCGTTTTCATGAAAATTGAATGTAAAGAGTTTTATCTCTAAAAACAGATTAGCTTATAACGCTAGTATATGGGGTATAGAATAAGTAAAATTAAATCGCTAGTTAATACCACTAACAAGGCTCAAAGTAGCCTCGCACTAACACGGTAGCATAATGAGGGTCCCTACATGCAAACCGAAGCATTGAGAACTTTGTAAGTGTACAAACAGTTTAATAAGAAGATACTTTTTAAAGACAGTACATTACACGTACAGACAGGAGCCATCTTGGAAAACAGTCTCGACAAGTCGAGCCACGAACGCTGTGCTAAGTGATGAACTGTGACTTGGAATCTCATATGGTCCGTTGTTTCCGGAAGAAAGCACTGAACGCAACAGAGAAAATAAATAAATAAAAATAATTTGAAAAAAAACTGAACGCAACAGAGAATAGTGCTTCCAAAGGATACACACTAAAGAGATGGCAGATTATTCAACCGTGGCTCGACTTGTTGAGACTGTTTTCCAAGATGGCTCCTGTCTGTATACGCGTAATGTACTGTCTTTATAAAGTATCTTCTTATTAAACTGTTTGTACACTTACAAAGTTCTCAATGTTTCGGTTTGCATATAGGGACCCTCATTATGCTACCGTGTTAGTGTGAGGCTATTTTGAACCTTGTTAGTGGTATTAACTAGCGATTTAAATTGACTTATTCTATGCCCCATATACTAGCATTATAAGATAATCTGTTTTTAGAGATAAAACTCTTTACATTCAATTTTCTTGAAAACGCATCCCAGAGAACGATCTACTCGGTAACCATGTGTTAATTACCCATAGGTTCATTTTTCACCGGAGTTGTCCTTTAAGGCGCGCTGCATTCAGATTGCACATAACAGTTCACGTTGCGTCTTTTGCATACTCAAGTTTGTTATTTTAAATGTAGACGCGCACACGTTTTTTTTTCTTTTCTTTTTTTCCGCACAGCAGCGAGATGAAACAAATCTCAACTTTTCAGAATGCCGCAAGCGCACCGCAGGCCATGTGACAAGAACCAGCTTCACCCTTTCCGTAACAACATTGAAAGCTCAGCCAAAATGGACGAACAGCTGATGCACTATTCAATGTAATTGTAATTTTTCAGTGTATAATTGAATATCACAAATATGCAGATTAAAAAAGGCTATGATAGAACACTGGTAAGAATATTGCTTCAGAGTAAATTATATTTATAACACAAAAATACTATTTCCCTTTCAGTCAGTCCACTACAAGTTACGTCAGTGACTGACAGAATGGGGGTTTCGCTTAGAAGCCAATCACCTACAAAAGGAGCCAATGGCATGAAAATATCATGGGTCTGCGGAATTGGCATAGCGCGACTCCACCCCACCTCGTGGGTATAAAAGGAGCTAAAGTATAGAAGGATGCATACTTTCATGTCTCCATTCTTCCTCGACACAGACCGATTCTATGGTTTGCATTCGAGGGGCAGGCATACCAGTACACGATTCTCTCATTCGGGTTAGCCTCCTCACGTCTTCACGAAAGTCGTTGAGGCAGCCCTTGTGCTACTCAGTTCGGGATGTGAACCCTGTGCTGCCCATCTCGACGACTGGCTGATTCTAGCTCACTCTCAAGAACAGGTTTGCGAACACAGGGACCTGGTGCTCCGGCACCTAGCCCGTCTGGGCCTTCGGGTCGCCTGGGAAAAGAGCAAACTCTCCCCCTTGCAGAGGATCTCTTTTCTCGGTATGGAAATTATCTCGGTCGTCATCTACTCGCAGCCACTGCTGACTTGTCTTCAACAATGCGAGGGCAAGAATGTGGTTCCTCTGAAGTTATTTCAGAGGCTCCTGGGGCATATGGCATCCGCAGCGGCAGTCACGCTGTTCGGATTGCTTCATATTAGACCACTTCAGCACTGGCTTCGCGATCAGGTCCCAAAATGGGCATTGCAACCAGGCACACTCCAGGTCCCAGTCACTCGGGCCTGCCTTCAGACCTTCACCTCGTGGTCGAACCTCACTTTTCTACGGGCCGAAGTGCCCTTAGACAGAGTTTCCAGGCATGTTGTTGTATCAACAGATGCCTCTGCCACAGACTGGGGTGCCTTGTGCAAGGGTCATGCAGCCGCGGGCTCCTGGAAAGGACCCCAGAGCCTATGGCACGTCAATTGTCTCAAGTTGCTGGCCGTACGTCTAGTCCTGCACCGCTTTCGAGCCCTGCTGAAGGACAAACACGTACTGGTCTCTTCAGACAAACAGGGCGACAGTAGCGTACATCAACCGACAAGGTGGTCTACACTCCTCGCCCGCCATCTCCTCTTATGGAGTCAGAAGCATCTGAGGTCGCGTCGGGCCGTTCACATCACGGGAGAACTGAATAGTGCAGCCGACGAGCTCTCACGTTTCAGCCACTTCCGGGGGAATGGAGACTCCATCCCCAGTCAGTTCAGCTGATTGGGAACTGTTTGGCGACGCACAAGTAGATCTGCTTGCCTCCCGTGACACTTCCCATTACCGCTGGTTTTACTCCCTGACCGATCCTCGGCACGGAATGCACTAGCGCACAGCTGGCAGCTGGGCCTATGAAAATATGCATTTTCCCCAGTGAGCCTTCTCACACAGGTCCTGTGCAAGATCAGGGAGGACGAGGAGCAGGTCCTTTTGGTCGCCCCATATTGGCCCGGCCGGACCTGGTTTCCTGAACTCATACTCCTCGCGACAGCCCCTCCCTGATCGATCCCTCTGAGGAAGGACCTCCTTTCTCAGAGATGGGGCATGCTATGGCACCCGCCATGTCCCAACCTGTGGAAACTACAAGTGTGGGCCCTGGACGGCACGCGGAAGGTTTGAGTACCCTAACACCTCAGGTGGTGGCTACCATTACTTCCGCTAGGGTCTTGTCTACGAGACAGGTCTATGTGTTGAAGTGGAACCTCTTCGTCACCTGGTGCTCTTCTCGCAAGAAGACTCCAGGAAATGCCCTATCGGGTCCGTGCTCTCATTCCTCCAAAAGGGTTGGATCGAAGGCTGTCTACTTCCACTCTTAAGGTCTAGGTGGTTGCAATATCGGCGCACCATGACTTTGTGGACTCAAAAACGGTGGGTAAGCAAGTTCCTTAGAGGAGCAAGGAGGAAAAACCCTTCACGTCCTGATGCCCTCTTGGGATCTCGCAGTGGTTCTTTCTGCCCTGCAGAAAGCTCCTTTTGAGCCTTTGCAGTCCATTGAGCTTAAGTTCTTGTGTATGAAGACAGTGCTCTTGTTTGCTTTGGCCTCCATCAAGAGGGTAGGGCACCAGCAGGCATTCTCGGTTGACGAAGCGTGCTTGGAATACGGCCGGCTAACTCTTACATGATCCTGAGACCCCGGCCTGGATACGTGCCCAAGGTTCCCGCCACACCTTTTAGGGACCAGGTGGTGAACCTGCAAGCGCTGCCCCTGGAGGAGGCAGACCCAGTCTTGGCACTGCTCTGTCCAGTACGCTACCTTCACGCTTACGTAGACGAGACGAAGTGTTTCAGGACCTCAGTCCAGCTCTTTGTCTGTTACGGAGGGCAGCAGAAAGGCAAGGCTCTCTCCAAGCAGAGGTTGTCTCATGGACCATGGATCATGGACACTGTTGTCCTGGCATACCAGGTTCAGGGACTGCAATGCCCCCTTAGGGGTAAGAGCACACTTTATTTATGTCTTCTTAGGCTTAAGCGCATGGCGCCTCGTCTGTCAAGACATATGCAGAGCTGCAGGCTGGTCGACACCCAACACTTTTATGAGATTCTATAATCTCTGTGTAGAGCCAGTGTCCTCTCGTGTACTCGCTCCAAATGGCCACTAATGGATAGGCACAGGTGTCATCGCTGGCTACACCATTCCACTCCACGGACTGGATGCGTGCGCTACTTTCACTCAGGTGAGTTTCCCGGTAAGCCCTCAGTTCCTCCAGCACTGTTGATGCCGACACCAGAGTGCATGCCCACTTGGTCAGGCCTCATGTTTGGTTAGGTACCTCCATGTGCATGGTTCCCCTATTGGGCAACCCCCTCATGTGTGAGCACGTATCTTCCCTTGGCAAGACACCTTGCTACCCCTGGGGTTGAAATATTCCACCCTGCTGGCTGGATACCTGTGTTTTTCCATTTGCAGTCCGCCTTTGGGTCATGTGTACTCCTCCCTGCGGGCAGGCATTGCTTAGCATATTTTCCAAGTGGAATATCCAAGTATACCTTGGTATTGGCGTTGAGCCTAGCCCCTCGTTCGTGCTAGGATGCGCAGGATGCTGGAAGACAGCCGTTGTGGCCTGATTAGATTGGAACCCCCATTCCATCCCCAATATCATATATACAGGGAGTGCAGAATTATTAGGCAAATGAGTATTTTGACCACATCATCCTCGTTATGCATGTTGTCTTACTCCAAGCTGTATAAGCTGGAAAGCCTACTACCAATTAAGCATATTAGGTGATGTGCATCTCTGTAATGAGAAGGGGTTTGGTCTAATGACATCAACACCCTATATCAGGTGTGCATAATTATTAGGCAACTTCCTTTCCTTTGGCAAAATGGGTCAAAAGAAGGACTTGACAGGCTCAGAAAAGTCAAAAATAGTGAGATATATTGCAGAGGGTTATTTTATATATCGCAAAATAACTGCCCGTGAACTGAGAAAAGTCAAGCGTGCAGCTGCCAAGATGCCACCTTGCCACTTGCCACCAGTTTGGCCATATTTCAGAGCTGCAACATCACTGGAGTGCCCAAAAGCACAAGGTGTGCAATACTCAGAGACATGGCCAAGGTAAGAAAGGCAGAAAGTCGACCACCACTGAACAAGACACACAAGCTGAAACGTCAAGACTGGGCCAAGAAATATCTCAAGACTGATTTTTCTAAGGTTTTATGGACTGATGAAATGAGAGTGAGTCTTGATGGGCCAGATGGATGGGCCCGTGGCTGGATTGGTAAAGGGCAGAGAGCTCCAGTACGACTCAGACGCCAGCAAGGTGGAGGTGGAGTACTGGTTTGGGCTGGTATCATCAAAGATGAGCTTGTGGGGCCTTTTCGGGTTGAGGATGGAGTCAAGCTCAACTCCCAGTCCTACTGCCAGTTTCTGGAAGACACCTTCTTCAAGCAGTGGTACAGGAAGAAGTCTGCATCCTTCAAGAAAAACATGATTTTCATGCAGGACAATGCTCCATCACACGCGTCCAAGTACTCCACAGCGTGGCTGGCAAGAAAGGGTATAAAAGAAGAAAATCTAATGATATGGCCTCCTTGTTCACCTGACCTGAACCCCATTGAGAACCTGTGGTCCATCATCAAATGTGCGATTTACAAGGAGGGAAAACAGTACACCTCTCTGAACAGTGTCTGGGAGGCTGTGGTTGCTGCTGCACGCAATGTTGATGGTGAACAGATCAAAACACTGACAGAATCCATGGATGGCAGGCTTTTGAGTGTCCTTGCAAAGAAAGGTGGCTATATTGGTCACTGATTTGTTTTTGTTTGGTTTTTGAATGTCAGAAATGTATATTTGTGAATGTTGAGATGTTATATTGGTTTCACTGGTAAAAATAAATAATTGAAATGGGTAAAAAATTTGTTTTTTGTTAAGTTGCCTAATAATTATGCACAGTAATAGTCACCTGCACACACAGATATCCCCCTAAAATAGCTCTAAAACTAAAAACTACTTCCAAAAATATTCAGCTTTGATATTAATGAGTTTGTGTTCATTGACAACATGGTTGTTGTTTAATTATTAATGTTGTAAAATTAATCCTCAAAAATACAACTTGCCTAATAATTCTGCACTCCCTGTAGAGTCACTAATAATATAATTTAATGGTTTATCACTTTTGACCAATAGGTGGCACAGTTACGAAATTCATGTGGTGTGGTCAGAATAAGGGAACAATGACACATGCAAAGATTGATGTCAATATGTCAAAGCATTGCAGAGATACAGCCTCAAGAGTCATTTTGGCATCATGCCTCAACTTTGTCACTGCGGTAAACAAAAACGGTTTCATCTATTGATGCAAAATCCCTAACTTTTAGTCGGCACAGTCTGAAGATGATACAATTTCATTTTGGTGGAAATCGGACAAACGGTCTAGAACGAGTTAAAAAAATACTACATTGTAGTCAATGGGAATTTCATGTTGTGTTCTATTATAGCGCCACCAAGAGGCACAAGCCACTTTTTTTATGTGTCCTCGGAGTGAGTCCATACATATGTGTGTCAATTTTGGTGAAAATATCTCATTTCGTTTTTTTATAATGTCTAAATTTGAATTACAGATCAATATTAGGGAGTAGTATGAGCACAAATTGATGACAATAACTTGGTAGAAGCTGTATTGTTAGATTTTAGCTCAGCATTTTATGTAATGGATCATAAATTATTGCTGGATAAATTGAAATGTCACAAATGTACTTCTTACTGTGTGCATTGGTTTAAAAGTTATCTGTTTAATATGTGACAACGTGTATGTTATTATGAAAGTTATTCAGATTTTAAAGAGTAATTTGGTGTTCCTCGAGGAAGTTGTTTAGGACTATTATTATCATCATTATTTTACCAATGATCTTCCTCCTGTTTTAAAGTGTGCACGGACAGTCATGTATTTTGTTTTGAAAACCACTGCACAACAATGGACTATAATATATAGAGGAATGGAAATATGGAATGATTTACTACCAGATATTACATATTTTAAGAAGTAAAATTAGTTTTAAAAGGAAGGAACATTTAATGGGATTTGTATGTTTCATTTTATTGTTGTTGATTTAATTAGGGCCCGAGCACCGATGGTGGGCTACATGCCAATATTCAGTTGGTTATAGTGTCACCTGTGGGCAACTCCTCATTAAGATTGAACCAGAACAACATCATATTTGGTCAGTCTAATCTTCAGCCTTAGTGATGTTACATTTCAAAGATCTTGAGTTTTGTTGAACGGCGTGTCCGTAGTATCCTGACAAAGTCTGATGTTTTGCCAAAATTTGAGTTAGTCATAGTGCTACCAGCTGGTAGCAGGAAGTGTGGCAAATACAAATGATTGATGTAGTCCTCCTATTTTTATATACTTAAATGCATTTTGCTCTGTGTTCCTAAAGCCCACAAGGTGGTGGTGGCCAGAGTATGTGAGTGGAGTGGAGTGGGAGCGGAGCGGCGTGATTTTGAATGGAGTGAGGAGCGGATTTTTTAAAAGTCTCTACTACCGCTCCATCACAAGTGCAATTCATGTCAACGGCCCATAATATAACTGCATTTTTATCCACAACACACACGTTAAACACGTTTAACTAGCTTCAGTGCCGTCGCTCCCACCACGCACATCACGGGCTGTGTAGGGCACCAAGGGCTCAGGGGGCACCACAAGAAAATGCTCTCTCCACCGCGAGCATCATAAAGAAATTGCACTAGCTTGATACAGATGGATCATTCAAATCAGAAAGAATGTAAAGGTTATGATGATGGCGACGGACATGAGCAGGATGTAATGGTTCAAGGAATTTTTTGTACCTTCTACATACTGATAATGATCGGGTGAAAGCACATTTTAAACAGGTACCACTTATTTACACACACAAGCGTTCTCTCTAATGCATTCAAACAAATGTAGTCTTACAGTGCTTATCTGCATCTGATTTTGAATGAGTAGAAATCTGTAATGTATAGTGACCCGTAGATAAAATAACGGATGAAAACATAGTACTATTTTCATCTTTCTCAACTAAATTTGCCCTGCAAAAAGCAGCAATCATATTTAACTTTTAATGCTGATAAAGCCTAATGAGCTAGGCATGTTGTAGGAAAAATAATTTGCACACTATGTTCCAATAAACCACGTTGAAACTATCGCTTATTATTTAGTTATAAAAAATTTAGACCTTATGTTTGATCCTGTTTCTGACGAATATGCTTTTTTTGAGGAACAGCTAATTGTTTTGAGATTGGAAATGGACGCTTCTAAGTGGTAAGTTTAGCCTTATATTTTATATTTACATTGCAAAACGTAACGTCAGTACCAATAGCCTGACATGTGAACTAGCATATAACATTAACTTTTTAACATGTTATCTCATAACTTCAGTAGTCACAACTTTGTTTTTAGCATTGTGAAAATATTTTAATCATTGCAAAATCATACGGTGACGCATTACAATGTTAACTACTTCCCTTTGACGAACTCTAAACAGCGAACAATAGATTAGACAGTCAATAAGTGGATAAAATCACTACTTACTGCTTGCGTGAATATAGTTTGAATTGCCGCTTCTCCAGTATCAGACGCTGAGTGAAGCATGTTTGATATTGTCCCAGCCAGGTTAGAAAAGCTGTCCATGGTGAAATAGGCCGAGCAAACGAACAACTTTGAATTATATTGTCGTGGTATCCGGTTATAGATAAACATCAACCATGCATGTTGACAGTTTTGTTCTGTGGGAAGGGTATGAAAAGTTCTCATGTCCCCTGCACAGCCTGGAACATAACATTTATTTCCATGATCTGTCATTTTCGCTATCCTCGCGTGACGCTTGTTTCTTCACAATACCTGCATACCTCTAGATGATTCGGCTGTGCAGTTCCGCTTGGCCTTACATGTGCTGGCATATACAAATGTTGTGGGCGTACATATAAATGATCCCGACGGTTGTGTCACTTTTGGTGTTATGTTGAGATTCCGTGGTGTTTTTCACAAACAAGATTTACATATGAAGGAGGAAGCAATGGTGTTTGAGACTCACTGTATGTGATGTCCATGTTCTGAACTCTTGTTATTCAACTATGCCAAGGTTAATTAATTTTTTTATTCTAGGGCACATTTAATTTCACTGGATGTTTCTCTATAAAAAGAATACACTTCAGAAATCAGAATCGAGTAACTCAAAATTTTCACCACTGATTATTTTGCCTACAATTAAAAAATAAACCTGATTTAAATATAAATCTGATGTTTTATGTTATTTGCTATATACATGGTCTAAAATTTTAAATCGCCATGTGAGAACACATTACATTAAAATACAGAAAATGCATTTACATGTTGAGCGAAATCGATGTAAGGCACAAAAATCTAGCAGTAACGATAGGTTTGCACTTTGAAGCCTGACAAACAATCAAGCTAAATTAAGTGTTTCCAGCAGATGGCACCGCGAGCTTGTGCAGCGCAAACAGAACTCTAGGCTCACTCTAGGCTGGTCGCGACCATAGACTGTAAAAAAAAATTGTTGCGACTCGCTATCATGGTTGATTTGACGGGAGTGCATGCGTGGCGCATGGAGTCACAGGACTGATTATTCGTCTTAGCCAATCACATTGACAGGAAAAAAAATTACGTAACGTAGGCAGGTTTAGGGAAGATAGCGCCGTAAAAGTACAGATACAGCACTTAAAATGTACTCAAGTAAAAGTACACTGTTTTTTAACTACTTAATAAAGTACAATTCCTGAGAAAAACTACTAAATTACAGTAACGAGTGTATTTGTAATTCGTTACTTTACACCGATGCTGATCAGTGCCCTTAATACTGAACTAGGGAGCTGATTGAGATGCACCCTTACTCGCAAAATTGATATTCTCCACTAGACCTGACGAAGCTTGATGCTTTGTTTATCGAGGTGATGGGGCATTTACAGGTTTGCGTGCCACACATGGACAATTTCAAAGTTTTGTTATTGTGTGTACACAAATAAAAGTTTACAGTTACTAATTATGTCTTACACTTATCTGTATTACCCAAAATAATTATTTTAAAGTTGTTTCCGCTGTAATGAGGGGAAAAAAATCCAGGAGAATGCAGTGCACCGGTCTTTCGACCTCAAAGGGTTAATACAGAGCAAATATTCTAGATAAATACTTAAGCAGATGAATGAGCAGGGTGCTTTTTAACTTCACCTTTTCTGCAAACAGGATATATGCACACACTGAAATGTAATGCTTACCTGACACCAGTGGAATAAGGACAGAAAGCTCTCAATGATGCAGAGGGAAACCTGCCGTTTCCACTTGCGTTTGCACACAGAGGGCAGAGAGAGCAGCTGCTGTGCTGTGGCTCTTTTGTAGGGCTCTGGGGTTAGCATAAGCTGTAGCATATACTGCATGTCTTCTGATAACACTGAAACACACAAATGGTAGCATGTAGGGCAACTATTTGGGTCTAAAAAAAGCATGCGTGTCTATATACTAGATCTGAGTATTAAGTCCTAAAGTGACAACACTTTACAACAATATATCTGCTGCTGTCTGTGTGCTTAATGTTAATCACGCACATTTGAATCTTAGTGCAATATTTTTGCTAGAATATATTGCATCCAAAAGTGGAAGCACTTCAAATATCCCCCACCCCCTCAAAAGCATATATAAACAGTCAAAGCAAGGAATGCAAGAAGTGCTGCACAGGGTGTAAAATCTCGGTGCTCTTTGGTTATGTGGGATAATTAAGTTCAGAAACAAAGGTAGTCCAAGGCACTCGATGGGTGTATTGAAAAAGTTAAAAAGCCTTTATTTTTTCATGGCTTAAACATTTAAAATTGGTGATAGGTACACCTACGCGTTGCGGCTTTACATGCCTTCGTCAGGGTGTGTATAACAAACAACATCTCAAGCTCGTTTTTAATCAGCCATTAATTAATCAAATTACAGACACCTGGTCACTCAGTGTAAGGAAACCGAGAGAGAGGGAGAGAGGAAGAGAGAGGAGGAAAAAAATATATATAAAAAATAAATAAATAAATAAATAAAAAAACAATATCAAAAACAAAACAACAACCAACAAACACAAATATCAAAGATGTATACAAGTCAAAAAAGTACGAATCGATATTATATATATTCAACAATGAAATTAAGTAAGGCATAGAAATACATAAATCAAGTAATTCTTATGATAAATTCAACATAATTCGTAAACATCAAATAATTCATAATATAACATATTACTAGAAAGAACTAAATTATATTACAAAAATGGTACAAAATCTAACTCTCCGTTTAAGCCTGGAAATGTAGTTGCTTTCAGTGTATAGATCTCCTTAAAAGCCTGTTAACCCTATCTCCTCCTCTTATTGATTTAGGAATATGCTCAATGCCGATTATTTTCAGTGTACTTGGGCTACCATAATTTGTATCTCTATAGTGTATAGCCATAGGGTATAGAGGGTTACAGACTCGAATGCCATTTTTATGTTCTGATAATCTTGTCTTTAATTTTCTTGTAGTCATCCCTATGTAAAAGCAGCCACATGGACACTCCAACCTATACATCACGAATGAAGTATTGTAATTAATAAAAGATCTAATTTTGAATTCTAAGTCTGAAGTCACATCTCTAAATGTATTCGTCTTAAAGGTCCCATGGCATGGCATTTTTCTATTATTTTATAATGTTTCCTGAGGTGTACTTATATTGTTAGTATGACTTTTACATCATAAAATGTCATAATTTAGAAATAAAAGGCATTTTTTCAATACTGCTGTTTGCCCTGTGGCTGAATGCTCTGCTTCAAGAGGCGTGTCTGCTGTGAGACTTCAGTAAAAACGCCCACTGTTGTGATTGGCTGACATCTAGAACGATTCAGTCCGATTTCGTGAACTGATTCGGTTCACTAAAAAGAACCGGTTCAAAAGAAAGATCGTTCGCGAACCGGACATCACTAAAGTACCAGAGACGGAGCTCAGCGATCGCTAACAAAGTTATTTATAGTACCTACTGAGTTATGAGAGCGCTGTCAGTCAGCGCTGTGAGTTTATTGTGTTTGTATCTGAGAGTTCTGAATAAACACGAGTCCCAGTCTCACCGACCCTGTCTTCATCATTATTACCAACTTTGTAACACATGCAAAGTACCATTACAGCTGTCGAGATGAACGAGTTAAAAGTAAGTGTTGATAACAGCATTATTTTTAAAATAAAATAAAAGCGTCAGTGACGCGCGTTGAGTACACAGCGCAAACAAAGACACAACAGCAGTAATCGAATGTAATCCAGTTTATTGTGGGGCTAGGCTGGCTAGCCCGAATATGCTCACGCTTAACTTACCCCCCTTCTGCTTAATCTCACGCCGCGTTTGGTGCCTCCGCTGTGGGCCAGATGCAGTACTGGGGGTCGGGGATTTTGAAGGCCAACGGCCAGTGCAGCCCGAGCTTCGGCGTGTGTGAGGCCGATGTTGAGCAGAAACTCACGACTGTATGCACATTTTAGAACCGGTAGACGCGACGAGGACGTACAAAAACACTGACTCACAAGATAGAAAACACCGTTCTGTCTGGAGAGAGAGAAGCCGCATTGTGTGCACGAATAATAAATAATTAGCTACACATCAGAAATTACTGATCACAGATCAGAAGGAACTGAAAAAAGACTTCTGTTTTCATTTGTACATCCAAACACTGAGAAACTGCCAGCATTCACACTTTCACAAGGAATGATCTCTCGAGCGTTTGCATGGGCGTGCCAGATTCTCTGGGCGGAGGAAAGGGAGGTAACCGTTCCTGCTTGGACGTCAAAACAGGAGACTTCAGGATTGGCTCGTCTGGCCTGTCATTTTCTCAAAGGCAGAGAGAGACAGCCAGAACTCGGGTTTACACCGATCAACATTTCTATCCACTTGGGGACAATATTCAGGCTAGGGGAACTCATATTAATGTTGAAAAACCTCATAAAATGAAAATTTCATGCCATGGGACCTTTAATCATATTATTACAGTGATTACAGTTGCCACACCTGTAATTTCCTGTACTCATACTAAGCCAGGTGTTTGATTTCTTAGAGGGAAGATGGCTTCTTACTATTTTGTCTTTAATCGTGGGTGCTTTCCGGAATGTAATAGAAGGAGATTCGGGCATGATTTCTCTAAGATAAGGATCACTCATAACGATCTCCCAGTTACTTTTTATAATTCTCTTAATTCTATTAAGAGAATTATAAAAAGCCGAATACATAATCGGCATTGAGCATATTCCTAAATCAATAAGAGGAGGAGATAGGGTTAACAGGCTTTTAAGGAGAGAGTCTTTCTGGATCTATACACTGAAAGCAACTACATTTCCAGGCTTAAACGGAGAGTTAGATTTTGTACCATTTTTGTAATATAATTTAGTTCTTTCTAGTAATATGTTATATTATGAATTATTTGATGTTTACGAATTATGTTGAATTTATCATAAGAATTACTTGATTTATGTATTTCTATGCCTTACTTAATTTCATTGTTGAATATATATAATATCGATTCGTACTTTTTTGACTTGTATACATCTTTGATATTTGTGTTTGTTGGTTGTTTTTTTTTATTATTATTATTATTTTATTTTTTTTATTTTTTTCTCCTCTCTCTCTCTCCCTCTCTCCCGGTTTCCTTACACTGAGTGACCAGGTGTCTGTAATTTGATTAATTAATGGCTGATTAAAAACGAGCTTGAGATGTTGTTTGTTATACACACCCTGACGAAGGCATGTAAAGCCGCAACGCGTAGGTGTACCTATCACCAATTTTAAATGTTTAAGCCATGAAAAAATAAAGGCTTTTTAACTTTTTCAATACACCCATCGAGTGCCTTGGACTACCTTTGTTTCATATATAAACAGTGTTGGGGAAAGTTACTTTTTTAATTTTGCATATAGGCCTATATAAATTTATACATTTAATTTTATTCTGTTATCTCCATTCACAGAAGCGTGCAGGTGCGTGATGTGACATTGTGTAAATTCATGTTATACACTATCCTGCAATTTTTCGCTGGTTTCAAAACACATTCATTTTCACTTAAATGTAGGCCTAATGCTTGACAGCTGGTGACATATCCTCGGAAAAACTAACGGCAGCGAATTGTGACTTAGGCCTACCTATGATGACTTGACAGCTGAGCGTAGGCATTTCACTCACGTTGGATTTGTCAACGTCACATTTGCATAGGCCGTACTATTTGAATTTGTGATTGGTTGACTGCTAAATTAAAATATTAAACAGACCGATATAGTAATGGGTGATATAAACAATATGCAATATAAACGATACAAAATTGGCCTACGATAGAGATTTTAATTATATTGCATTTTATTATATATTATATTATATTTTAATTTATGCAATTTATTATATTGCGATAATGCATGTTGATGATGCAATCTACCCGTGAAATTTAGAGCCACGAGCTGCAACTGGCTGCAACGCATCATCGTATTCTTCATCTTGAGTAAACATAGCTGAAAGCGAAACGGAGGAGCTGGTGAAAAAGACCGGTGCGACATCCATTATTTGGACTTGGTTCAGATTTAAGCCGTCCGACGAGCAGCAGCAAACTATACTCGGTCACAGAATGCGTGCTCGCTCACTGTCTTTGTAGTCTTTGCCATGTGTCACTATATGAGGACACGAACGCATAAACCGTCACCTCATGAGAATTTACCTTTTCATTTGAGAAAACTGTCATATCATTAAATGAACACAGACGCTCAAAGGTCTCCATGGCAACCTGTCAAAATAAAAGTTCGGTTTAACATGAAGAAATTGACAATATATTAGGCTACTGTTGTAGCCTACAGTAGATTTAGCTATGTCTCTATGTAATAATAATTAGTCTCTACTAATAATAATAATAATTATAGCTGCGAGTAGCAATTATCGGGGTTCAAGCAACTTAAGGCATTTAATCACATTTGCATAAAAAGTTATGTTTTATTAGCCATCAAATATAACCTTTAAAATCATAGAGATAAAATGCCATTTACAGCTAATACGGGTATTTTACCTTTTGAAATATGCTTCTTAAATGTTTAACAGTTATAGTCCCACCTGTGGTTTGATCTCTATTTTAAATAATTATTTTGAATAAATGATCAAATGTAAGCAGATGTGTAGCATGAATTACCATTATATACCGCATTCAAGTAGGATTTACCATAGTTAATTATGATTATAGCATCATTTACCATATTTTACAATAGATTACCATGATTTACTATTATTAGTATTAGCATGATTTAACAACATTGCTAGCACTGATGTGATGTGTCAGTACAAATGAAGTGGTAAACCTTAACAAAATGTGATTTTATACAATTCATATATTCAACTATATTAGTGAGCAGAATGGGCCAATGAGTGGTCCTCTGCTGCACTCTGGTGGTTTTGTGGTAATTGTAGGGAACATGTAATAAGCACATTTTCCATGTTAACTCCTTTAAACGTACTTACACACATACACATTTTATAGCAAAATATAGATACCGGTATTTGAAATAATTTTATTTTAGGCTAAATGTGATTGTAAAAGTTATAATAGGGATTTTATAATGTCTAGACATTAATTAAAAAAACAACATCAGTGAGTAGAATGACAAAATTACTATTTTAACCAGCAGGTGGCAGCAGAGAATGTATGTTTTTTTTATTTAATGGCACATTTTCAAAGTTAATGCCTTCAAACCTGCTCACACACACACACATTTTGTTGCAGATATAGATATGTGAAATAAATGATGGGTAACAAATTGCTTATTCCTATTTTTCCCCTTTAAAATATATATTTTCAGGTCTTATTGTAAATGCAATATAATATTATTGCAAAAACATGGTACATTTTGACAAAATATGATTTGTAGTGTTATTATTAGGGCTGTAGCGATACACTAATCTCACGATACGATACGATACACGATATTCAGCTCACGATACAATATATATCACGATATTCAGCCAACGATACGATTCGATATAATTCGATACACTTACATCATTTTCTGAAAGATTTAAAGGGGACAGAGTGATTTTGGTGACATCTTGTGAGTGTTTCATTTACTTGGATTGAATTAACTGAACTGAAAACTAAAATCATCAATTACACAATATATGTCTCTGATGGGACAGAGAGTCTACAGCTTGCAAATGCTGGACAAAATGAATCAAAGATGTGTTGAGAAAATTAGTTCCATTTATTGAAACAGTGCAAACTGTAGCTTACAAGCCTTTGAAAAGTAATAAAGTGCAGTATTGCAATTAACAATGGAGTTTTAAAAGTAGCAGCAAGTGGCCTGTTCTGTACAGTTTCTTTGACAGCTTTTTTAGCTTGACATTGACACTTGTTGGTATTTCCAGAGTATTTCACGTTTGTGTCACACAGCTTGCAAACCGCGATGCTTTGTCTAAGTCAAGGGTCTCCAACCTTTTTTCATTTGAGAACTACTTTTTAAAAAAGAAAGTCAAAGAGAGCTACTCATGTTATATAATACTTAAAACTCTTAAATAATGCATCATAATTCTCATATTAACAACTATCCAAACTGTTTTACACCTGAAAGAGTATAGTAGTAGTTCCAGTAGTTCCAGTAGTCGGTACAATACCACTATTTTCTTTTTTAAATAAATGTTTTATTATATATGATGATAATCATAAGTAAATAATACATAAACATGTAAAGGCTGTATGCTGTTTAAAAGTAAACATTGTTTATAAATGAAAGATCAAGTGAAAAATAAGCAACCATTAATAATTATATAATTAGTATTATTTATTTCATAATTATTATTATTAGTAGAGACGTATTATTATTACATAGATACGTAGCTAAATTTACTGTAGGCTACAATCTGTAGTCAATCTCTTCACGTTAAACCGAACTTTTATTTTGACGGGTTGCCGTGAATACCAGTGTCTGTGTTCATGATATGACAGTGGGTGCGTGTCTCAGTCAGTCAATATCACTCCGCACAACCCACTGTAGATACACACACACATTATATACACATTTATGTATCATTTATTATTTATCATTTATCATATAGCACCTATTGTACATAATTGGATCTCTACTGTGAATAATAATGTATACTGTACATTGTATATTATTATTATTATTATAGCTTAATGTATACTGTTTAATGTATGTTTAGTGTATATGTATATTGTAAGTATGTGTATATTGGTTAAAGCTGTGAGAACTACACTCACATTGTGTAAATTATTTATTGTTTATTGTAGAGTTTACTGTGCTGTGAGTAATTGTGGGCGCATCAGATGTGTAATCTGTTGTTGCTTTAAATGTTGTACATGTCATGTCGTGACTGCTATGTTGCTCGGAACTGCACCAAGAATTTCACCTGCTGTTGCACTTGTGCATATAGCTGTGTGACAATAAAGTGATTTGATTTGATTTCAGCTCCCTAGTTCAGTCAGGCCACTGATCAGGGATCAGCCCATTGACTCATGTCCTGATCAGTGCCCTGACTACTGAACCAGGAGCAGAATGAGACGCACCCAGTTTTCTCAAATGAAACGGTAAATTCTCATGAAGTGAAGGTTAATGCGTTCGTGTCGGCAGAGACTATAAGAGCGAGTGCGCGCGCGCTCGTCATCCACACAGACGCAGAACATGCAGGAGTAATATTGCAGTTTATTATTTACAGACACTAGTATATATTCGGCTTCAGTCTGGAGCCCTGCGCTTAAATGAACAAAGCGACTGAACGCAGCTGCTATGGTGAGCTATTTTTAGAACAGACCCGCGGGCAACTCATGTGGTTCTTGCGGGCGACTCATGTTGTTGACCCCTGAGTCTAAGTCGTCGCTTTCCTTCTTCTTTTTAAACCCAAAGTGCTCCCACACATCTGCTTTTAAACATGAAGGCGCTGGATTTATATTCGCCGCCATTTTTTTGAATCTCCTCGCTCTGACTCCGTAAACAAGAAGAGGTAGACGTCGGCGTCTGTGTGAAGTTAGTAGTACGGGTAACTTGCTCTACAGCGATACTAGCGGCTGGCTGACCAAATCGCTCTTCCTGCAACGCAAATGGAGGTAAACACGGGGATTTGAATGGGACTTATGTATCGATACTCGCGGCATAAAAAATCGATACTTTCTTGGGAGAAAAAAATATCGATTTATATCGCAGAATCGATAAAATTGCCCAACCCTAGTTATTATAATGATTTTATACAGTTGAAATATGATATATAATTATATTAGTGAGCATAATAAACCAATGAGTGGTCTTCTGCTGCCCTCTGGTGGTTTTGTAATTGTAAATGTAAGGAATATGTAATAGGCACATTTTCCATGTTAACTCATTTAAACTTTAATTTTGTTGCAGATATATTTGAAATAAATTATTTTGACAAAATGTGATTGTAAATATTGTAATAGTGACTTTATAATGTCTAAATAGGAATTATAGAACATGATAAGTAAATAGTATGACAAAATGACTATTTAAGCCCAGCAGGTGGCAGCAGAGAACCACTCATTGGCTCATTTTCATTTTTTAATGTCTGTTTTTCATTTAATGGGCACATTTTCCAAGTTAATGCCTTCAAACGTGCCAACTCACATGCACATTTTGTTGGAGATATAGATATTTGAAATAAATGATAGGTAACGAATAGCTTATTCCAGGTTTTCCCCTTTAAAACATTTTCAGGCATTATTTTAAATATAATATAATAATTATTGTAAAAACATACATCAAATGAACAAATTAATTGATAAACATTGACAAAATGTAATTTGCAATGCTATTATAATTTTTTTTTTAGAGTTTATATATATGCTTAGTGGACAGAATGAACCAATGAGTGGTCTTCTGCTGCCATCTGGTGGCAATTTTAGGTAATACGCCATATAAGCGTTGGCAGTCACATTTTTTACTGTTTTAGAGGCAAATATTGTCCGATCTGTCTGAAATTGTTCATGCTTCCTTAGAGTCACATGCTGCATGTGCCCACCTATTTTCGTGAAGTTTCGAGTTTCATAATTGTGAATATTTAAATAACGATTTGATTGACAGTATCGGTTCTTGAGGCAAAGTTGTTCAGTATGAGGAGATCTATCATAATTTATGCATATTATGTGGATGTTTTTAACCCCACCTGATTGCAGAGATGGAAAATACCATTTACAGCCAATACAGGCAATTCACCACTTATAAGCGCCACCTATGGTCCGATCTCCATGAAACTTTGCATGCTTCTTCAGCATGTTATGTCACATATACATAACAATGTTCGTGAAGTTTTGAGTTTTCCTTTAGGATTTATAGACCTTTGAGTGTACTTTGCTACGCCCCTCTTCTAAATGACCCTGTTATAGCCATCCAAACGCAAAACTTAAACTTTTTTTGATAATTATTGATCTAGAGCAGTGGTTCTCAACCTTTTTTGGGCCAGCGCCCCCTATCCATTATCCAGGTCCCTTACCGCCCCCCTCCCCCCTCCCAAAAAGGGCTAAATGTCTTTATTGAATGTGTGCTGTATTCGTGCTGTTTTAATAATAATAATATGTATATTATTCACGTCATTATTTTCTTACCATTATTAGCTATTATTAAATCCATAACTTTGTTTGTATTTAAAATGTACAAAATGTATATAATGAGCGAGTACATCATGAATCCATTTCCCAAACCATGTTTTTGTCTTATCCTGAATCACTAGTACACCTATAAGTAGTGTTTATAAATATTGGGACTATATTAGGGGCGTTTGCGTGGAACACGTGGAAAGCGCGGCCGCGTTGCTGTCTCCAAGCGCTTGCGAGATGAGAAATACAAATCTGTCCTTGTGTTCAGCTATGATCAGCTGTTCGGCCGAGCTTGTTATACGGGAAGGCCGAAGCTGATCGGTTGGTTTTTGTTACATGACCTGCGGTCGGCTTGCGGCATTCTGAAAAGTTGAGTTTTCATCTCGCCGCGAGCCAGTGGCGCAAAAAGTGGGTATGCGCTATATGCGGCGCATAGGGGCGCAGCAGCTTGGGGGTGCCAAAGCATTGGTATAAAAAAAAAAAGATGTATATTGTAGTAAAGTTTGATCGTACGGGAAGAAGGAGGTGGGAACCGGCGAACACTCAAAACGTTTAATCAAACACACACAAAATAATAATGGCGGCGGCAGCCCCTCGCGGCCGACTGCCGCCTAGATACAAAAACAAATAAACACAAAATGAAAATAAAAATCTGCAGCCCCTCACGGACGACTGCAGCGGACACATAACATAACTAAAACACAAAATCCAGGCCTGGTCCTCTCTCGTCCCTCACTGTCGTCGCTCCTCCTTTATACTCCCTCTCTCCTCCGCGAGAGCCGAGAACGCTGCGGCGCGCAGCTAGCGCTCATCCTCCCTGATGAGCGCCGCCTCGTCCCGCCCTCACGTTCCCTCGACCTCGCTGCTCGCCACATACCCCCAACGCCCTTCGCAGGCCGGGGGGCACTCCCAAGCCTGCGCTCTACTCTCAAATGGGTTAACCTATATACATTACCTAAGAAATTCAAGTAAATAGGCCTATGCTAGAAATCCACGCTCATTCAAGGATGATTGCTCGGACAGGGAAAGCCCAGACCCCGTAAAGCAGTAGAACGCGGGAATATTAGAATCCCAGAGAGTAAAAGAGTAGTCTGAGATAGAAATTATAAATCAGTGCAAGTGTTAATGAAATGCAATGGTTACAAATTTGACATCCAATCAGCGAGGAGTAGCCAAAAATAGCCTATATATATATATATATATATATATATATATATATATATATATATATATATATATATATTAATGTTGTACAGTAGAATTTAGATAAGTCTCAATGTAATAATAACACTAATAATAATACAATATTATTAAAATTTAATTTAAGGAATCACGTTTTCTTCCATGTTTTAATTTGATCAATAAAGTTCAGTGCAGCATGTTGTTTGACAAAACAGTTTGTTTAATTTCTTATGATTAAAAGTTAAATTAAAGTAATGTTTTATTTCTTCATTTGATTTGAAAACAGAATTTGGTAAAAAAAAAAAAAAAAAAAAAAAAAAAGAATTAACGGAATTGGATGGGGGAAAACATATTTCATAGGGCCCTAAAGCTGTAATTGGTTTCATTATTTCAATTAACTAGACATGCTTTTTAATTACAACAATAATAATAATAATAATAATAATAATAATAATAATAATACCATTAAAATGGAGTCCAAAAAAACGGAATCCAGAAAAATTAAAACGGAATTAGGGAGGGGAAAAAAATGGATTTCATTTATTTTTATATTTTTATATATGTTTATACCATATTTTTTTAAATATCCATACATCTGTGCCAAGAAAATATTGTTGGCTATATATATATATTGCCTATATATTAAAAAAATAACATATATATATATAAAACATTGTTTAATGTATTATTAGGCTACAGTACAGATAAATGTCATGTCTGAGCTGGATTTGAGCAAACATCATTTTACCGGTTTCATGAGCGCGCGCCTGCATTGAGCTGATTGTCACACTGGTCCGCTTTGCTCATTATGCTCGTTCTCGTCAGAACGCCCAAGTATTAAAAAATGGTCTGGTTTTAACCTGGCTCGGGCTCATAATTACAGTTAATGTGTCGGGCCGGGCCGGGCATCGAGCTCGGGTAGGGTTGGGCTTAATTTTTTGAGCCCGATCTAAGCTTTACACCAAAAACAAAAACGATTCATAGTTTACATGTCACATTAAACTGGAAGATTTTATAATGTTGTAGGCAATTATTTTGCAAGTAATTAGCCTACATGTTTAATCTGGCTTTGCCTGGATTTTTGTTGTAAACTCGTGAATGCCCCCCAGGAACACCTGAACGCCCCCCTTTCAGAAATCTTGCTTCCAACGCCCCCCGTTGTGCTTTGAACGCCCCTTGGGGGGCGGTACCGCCCCCGTTGAGAAACACTAATCTAGAGGGTCCAGAGAATTGTCCTAGACTGGCTTGGTTCCGATCGGGAAAAAATCCAAGGACTAGTTTGCAAAAGTAGGTTTTGAACATAATTGCGAATATTTAATGAACAATTTGATTGACAGCAATGCTTCTAGAGGCAAAGTTGTTCAGCATGAGGAGACCTATCATATGATATGTATATTTTGTTGATGTGTGCAACACCACGTGATTACAGAGCCATACAACTCTTTAGCGCCAACTAGTGGCCGATTTCTTTCAAAATTCTTACAGACCTCTAGGACCATGAGTCGAACATGGCCATCAAGTTTCGTTCCGAACGGCCTCCGTTAACCTTGTCTTATAGGTGCTCAAACTTCATTGGCCGATGGCGGCCATGTGTTTTGAGATACGCCAATGTCCTCATATTCATACATGGGGCTTTGGACCAAGACATTGCATACCAAATTTCAAGTCAATCAGACTAACGGTCAGGTGGTCATAGCCCTTTTTGTGTTTTTCACATTATAGCGCCACCTAGAGATCAATCGTCGCGGTTCTTTTATCGTGACCAAGGATTCAGCCCATACACAAGTATACCAAGTTTGGTGAAGATCTCATTTCTTGAGTTAAAGCTCTTTTGTAAAATAGGCTCCGCCTTGAATGCCTATTTTTTTACACACCTTAACGACAGTGAATATAATTTTTTTTTCAATGATTATTGATAATCAGAGTCCAGAGAACATTTTGACACTGGTTTGGTTCCGATCGGGCAAAAAACCTAGGACTAGTTCGTAAAAGTAGGTTTTGGACAAAATCCTAAATGGAGTGAAAATTTGCAAACCGGAAATTAAATCGATGACATGTTTTGTTCGGCTTGAGCCAAGGATTCCAATGATGTAAGACACTTGAATCTGGGACAAAGGGTTATTGAGATATAAGATAGATTTTTGCGCTATAGCGCCACCTATTGGCTAATCAGGCTCATATTTTGATAACCTCTCCTCGATTTTTGTACTACCTTGTGGCCAAGTTTCAAGTCTCTAGCTCTTACGGTTTGGGCTGCACGATGCGTTTTAGGGGAAAATAATAATAATTAAAGCTGCTAGCAGCATTTAGCGGGGTTCAAGCCTTTAAGGCCTTTAAGCACACAAGCATTAAAAGACATTGAGTTTTATTTAGCAAGATTTTAAACACTGAAATAATAAATGGAAAACTCAAATTACAGGCAATATAGGCAATTTACCACAGGAAACATATGGTTTTTAACAGTTATAGCGCCACCTATGGTCCGATCTCTATAAAGCTTTGCATGCTTGTTAAGGATCTAATGTCACACATGCCCACCAATTTTCGGGAAGTTTTGAGTTTTCCCTTAGAATTTATAGGCTTTTGAGTGTATTTTGCCACGCCTCTTTTCTAAATGACCCTGTTATAGCCATCCAAATGCAAAAGTTCAGAGTGACCAGAGAATTGTCCTAGACTGGTTTGGTTCCGATCGGGCAAAAAAACTGGGACTAGTTTGCAAAATTAGGTTTTTAACATAATCGTGAATATTTAATGAACGATTTGATTGACAGCAATGATTCTAGAGGCAAAGTTGTTAAGTATGAGGAGATCTATCAAATGATATCAATATTGTGGGAATATGTGAAACATCACGTGATTACAGAGCCGTAAAACTCGTTAGCGCCTACTAGTGGCCAATTTCTTTAAAAATTCTTACAGACCTCTAGGGCCATGAGTCCAACATGCCCACCAAGTTTTGTTCCGATCGGCCTCCGTTAACCTTGTCTAATAGGTGCTCAAATTTCCTTGGCCAATAGCGGCCATGTTTTTTGAGTTACGCCAATTTCCTCATAGACATGCATGGTACCTTGGACCAAGACACTGCATACCAACTTTCAAGTCAATCGGACTAGCAGTCCGGTGTTTATAGCCCTTTTCATGTTTCCTTCATGTTATAGCGCCACCAAGTGTTCAATCCTCACAATTATTTTTACTGTGACCAAAGACTGAGCCCATGCACATGTGTACCAAGTTTGGTGAAGATATCTCATTTTGTTCTTGAGTTATAGCCCTTTTAGTCAAATAGGCTCTGAAACAGGCTTCAAACCAGTTGTTCCATTATGCATGCTTACACACACACACACACAATATGTTATATTGGGTTTTCATGAGCTGTATGCCAAAATCATCAGTATTAAAACAATAAAAGACATGAAATATTTCAGTTGGTGTGCAATGAATCTAAAATATATGAAAGTTTAATTTGTATCATTACATTATGGAAAATAATGAACCTTATCACAATATGCTATTTTTTTGAGAAGGACCTGTATTTTGCTACGTCCCTCTTCTAAATGACCCTGTTATACCCATCCAAATGCAAAAGTTGAACTTTTTTGATAATTATTGATCTAGAGAGTCCAGAGAATTGTCCTAGACTGGTTTGGTTCCGATCGGGCAAAAAACCAGGGACTAGTTCTCAAAAGTAGGTTTTTAACAAAATTGCAAATATTTAATGAACGATTTGAATGAATGAACGAGTTGTTCAATATGAGGAGATCAATCAAATGATATGCATATTTTGTGGATGTGTGCAACACCACGTGATTACAGAGACATAAAACTCGTTAGGGCCAACTAGTGGCCGATTTCTTTCAAAATTCTTACAGACCTCTAGGGCCATGAGTCAAACATACCAATCGAGTTTCGTTCTGTTCGGCCTCCGTTAACCTTGTCTAATAGGTGCTCAAATTTAATTGGCTGTGGCGGCCATGTTTTTTTAGATACGCCAATGTCCTCATAGACATACATGGTACCTTGGACCAAGACACTGCATACCAATTTTCAAGTCAATCGGACTAGCGGTCGGATGGTTATAGCCATTGTAATGTTTTTTTCGTATTATAGCGCCATCAAGTGTTCAATCGTTGCTTTTTTATATCGTGACCAAAGACTGAGCCCATACACATGTGTACCAAGTTTGGTGAAGATATCTCATTTTATTCTTGAGTTATAGCCCTTTTAGTAACCAGTTGTTCCATTATGCATGCTTACACACACACACACACACACACACACACACACACACACACAATGTTTTTGAGATATGTTATTGTAAAAATATCCTTCAATGGTTAATGAGCATGTCACATTTTTTGGTGAAATACACCACGTTCTAGTATTATTTACTATGATTAACCATGTTTCTAGCATGATTTACCATAGTCTACCATGATTTACCATAGTTCACCATGTTTTACCCTGTTCTAGCATAATTTACCATGATATACCATGTTCTACTATTATTTACTATGATTTACCATTTTTCTAGCATGATTTACCATAGTCTACCATGATTTACCATAGTCTACCATGATTTACCATAGTTCACCATGTTTTACCCTGTTCTAGCATAATTTACCATGATATACCATGTTCTACTATTATTTACTATGATTTACCATTTTTCTAGCATGATTTACCATAGTCTACCATGATTTACCATAGTCTACCATGATTTGCCATAGTTCACCATGAGTTACCATAGATCATCATGATTTACCCTGTTCTAGCATAATTTACCATGATATGCCATGTTCTAGTATTATTTACTATGATTTACCATGTTTCTAGCATGATTTACCATAGTTCACCATGATTTACCCTGTTCTAGCATAATTTACCATGATATACCATGTTCTACTATTATTTACTATGATTTACCATGTTTCTAGCATGATTTACCATAGTCTACCATGATTTGCCATAGTTCACCATGAGTTACCATAGATCATCATGATTTACCCTGTTCTAGCATAATTTACCATGATATGCCATGTTCTAGTATTATTTACTATGATTTACCATGTTTCTAGCATGATTTACCATAGTTCACCATGATTTACCCTGTTTTAGCATAATTTACCATGATATACCATGTTCTACTATTATTTACTATGATTTACCATGTTTCTAGCATGATTTACCATAGTCTACCATGATTTACCATAGTCTACCATGATTTGCCATAGTTCACCATGAGTTACCATAGATCATCATGATTTACCCTGTTCTAGCATAATTTACCATGATATGCCATGTTCTAGTATTATTTACTATGATTTACCATGTTTCTAGCGTGATTTACCATGATTTACCACATTGCAAGTAATTATGTGAAGTGTCAGTACAAATGAAGAGATAAACTCTGACAAAATATGATTGTGTTGTAATAGTAATTGCTTTAGTGCAGAATACTGTTGAAAATAATTAACTTTAAAAGGGAAGTGAGCCAATAAGTGGACTTCTGCTGCCCTCTGCTGGACATCATACTTATTAATAAAGTCTTTTCACAGGTGCTTTGCAATAGACAAAATAAAATCACTTGTATATCAAATTGGTCTTTCATGTTAATTCCATTATGCATGCTTATACACACACACACACACACACACACACACACACATTTTTTTAATGCTATGGTCTATAATCATTTCACATAGCTCTTTGTAACTATTAATCAGATTATTAAAAGTGTATTCAGAAACATTGGACTACACACACACACATTATGTTGTAGATACAGACATTTGAACTATATGATGTTGCAGTAAACAAAACAAAATTCCTGCAAGTCTCCTTCAGGATTCACATTTCTCAATGTGACACAATTGTCAATAGTAATACTTAATAGATTAATTTTGACTAAATGTGATGTAAATGTTAAAATAGTGATTTTTTTAAAGTCTAAATATGACTTATAGATCAATTATTTTGTGTGTAGTACAATAAAATGAACAGCGGGGGGGCAGCAAACGACCACTTATTGGCTTAATATACTATTATTTTCAAATGGACTCTGTAATTTTCACATTTTTAACTGTTATAGAGGCAAATATTGTCCGATCTGTCTGAAATTTTTCATGCTTGTTTAGAAGCATAGGATACATGTTCTGACTTGTTTTTAAGTAGATCTGAGCATTCATTAAATAGATATAGGCATTCGGGGACACTTGGTCAAGGCCACATCTTGAAATTACCCTGTTATAAGCATTCAGATGCAAAAGTTTAACTTTTTTTATATAATTATTGCTCTAAAGAGTCCAGAGAATTGTACTGCAGTGGTTTGGTTCCGATTGTGCATAAAACCTAGGACTAGTTTGCAAAAAGAGGTTTTTAACATAATTGTGAATATTTAAATAACGATTTGATTGGCAGTATTGGTTCTTGAGGCAAAGTTGTTTAGCATGAGGAGATCTATCATAATATATGCTTATTATGTGGATGCTTTTAACCCCACCTGATTACAGAGATGGAAAATACCATTTACAGCCAATACAGGCAATTCACCATAGGGAATACATGGTTTTCAAAGCTTTTTAACAGTTATAGCGCTACCTATGGTCTGATCTCCATGAAACTTTGCATGCTTTTTCAGCATGTTATGTCACATATACATAACAATTTTCGTGAAGTTTTGAGTTTTCCTTTAAGATTTATAGGCTATTGACTGTATTTTGCTACATCCCTTTTCTAAATGACCCTATTATAGCCATGTAAAAGAAAAAGTTGAACTTTTTTTTGATAATTATTGATCTAGAGTGTTCAGAGAATTGTTCTAGACTGGTTTGGTTCCGATCGGGCAAAAGACCAGGGACTAGTTCGCAAAAGTAGGTTTTTAACATAATTGCAAATATTTAATGAACAATTTGATTGACAGCAATGGTTCTAGAGGCAAAGTTGTTCAATATGAGTAGATATATCAAATTATTTGCATATTGGAGTGAGATTTTGTCAGGGGAGATCAAAATTATGCCGCACGCAGCCATACAAGTTAGTGGCTCAGATATCAAAGAATTGGAATTAATTTGATGTTGTACCCATGTATACCCTGCATTCTGGTGGTTTGTGGGGAGGCCCAAAGCCGTTGATTTGGGCAGCCTACTGGAGATGGACAATACTGGTTACATTCTGTGAAGCAGACATAGCTGAAGGTCCACCCCCAGGAAATTTTGGATTAAGTAGATGTGATTTCCTGCATTCTAGTGGATTTTGGGGTGGTCTGCTAAAGATGTGCAATACCTGAACTTATTCTGATTCATGTTCGGCATCATTGCAGAGCCTTCTAGATTTCAACCAGAAATGACTTATTAATAGCCAGTGTTTAAGGTTGATTGATATTTTGATTAGAATGGTACTAGCTAACGCGTTCTTCATGTATTGTGCTAGTTTAGCCATTATAATGTTTGGATCTACACAAAAACACATGGTTCACGGTTCTTGAATTTCAGACACAGTATTCAAGGACTGGCAATTATGTAAAAACAAACATTGGTCTTAGAAAGTGCTTAAATTAACCAAAGTTTAAGAGTAGTTAAAGAAGAGAAACCAACATATTTCTGCTTTTTCATTCAGGGAGTCTGCTGCCGAATTCAGACGAATGTAAAAGAAAAAAATATTTTTACACAGCTTACAGTGTTGTAAATGGTTGTTAACTGCAACATATTTATAAAAGACAGATAAGCTGAACCAATTCTATCAGAAAACAGCCGAGTCCGTGGAGGCACACACACATCATGGCATTACCCTGGATAACTCTTGATTCTCTATACGTTGGTGTTGTTCACATTATATGCACTTACACACCGATTACTGTAGAATAATAATGTATCTAGAATATTATATAACCATCATTTAAATAAATGTACAATTTATCACTGACTCCTAATTTAATATTTTCCCTGTTCTTAAAAATTGTTTAAATTAAGTTGTGTGATGTTTTTTATAAAACGATTGCAAAGCAGGGGGATTTTTGAGAATTTAAGCTTTCAAATAATACCTATAATGATTAGGCATACTTAAAACTTGGTTTGAATAAATAGTCTATATTGATGTTTATTAAACACATAAGCTAATTTATTACTCATTTTATAATTTATTTATTTTGATGGCTGATTGCTTTATGGTTTATGATTTATTTCCAATTAACTTGTCTATAATGAGTTCACTGTTTTCATTAAAAGCTGAGCAATGTGTACCGTGTCATCGAAGGGACATTTGCTGGGCATGATCCGAGAAGAACTGTAGTGCATCCACCCTTGCAACATAGTTTGAAAGAAACACTGAAGAATCAAAAATTCTCTCTTTTTTTTCCAAGTGTGTTGTTTTTAAACCGGTCTTTGCGCACTCTTCTTCGACGGCTGAACACTGTGCTCAATACTGTGCGTATTGCCACCTAGTGGACTCTAATGCACTGCTGGCGCATGCGCTGTTGCATGCGGACTGTCCGCGCGGTCTCGAAATTTGGGCTGCGCGCGGACGGGGTGTGCGGCCGGCCGCGAGCCCTTAGTGATGGGAAGTTCGGATCATTTTACTGACTCGGATCTTTGAATCTCGTTCAGCAAAATGAACGAATCTTTTTTCAAGTAATTTCGTTCATTTCAGCAGAATCTAATTAAAACGTTACATGCTAAATTTTTCAACACATTTAGTACTTTTGGAATAAAAAATAAACTATAAGCTAATGCAGCCATGGCCAAACTTTGAGAAATAAATTATTAATTAATTGCTAAAATTGCTTCAGTCTATGTATGCAGTCTGTTAGTTCACCTCACCTCCCGATCCAAATCGTGCTTTCCTTTGTCACTTCACATTTAAACACGTCTGTTCCCTGGAAAGTTTAGTTCACCTCTCGGGTATGAGCCATTAGTTCAGTCATCATGTCTGATCTGGGCCGTGACAGCCTCATGTAATACATGCGTCTGGAAACAGAATTGATTAGTTCACCGAGTCTTCGGGTTTGAGTCATTCGTTTATCAAGTCCCAGACCCATATGCAATATGCAGTCACCGGAAGCAGAAAAGATTAGTTAATCTCCCAAGTCTTCTCCTTCAAGTCATTCGTTTTTCACGTGACCGCTTTCCTGTTCAGTGTCTCGCAACATATACAATATTATAGTCGTATTATTGACTGCATGTTGTAATATATTTATTATAAAATCATCAGAAGATATGTGCAATGAACTAAACAAACATAAAAAAACTCACTTGTTTGTAAGGAATTGTGAATTAACCATAGACTGTAAAGGAATTAACTAATTTCTGTATCCAACACAGCTGTCACATCACGTGACAAAAGAACGAGACTCGAGAGATGAACTGTTTCTGCATTCAGCCTATGGGGACTTGAACGAACGATTTGAACGAGAAGACTCGAGAGATGAACTAATCTTTTCTGTTTCCAGTGACTGCATAACCTTGCCTATGGGCTGGGACTTGATGAACGAATGACTCGAGACTGGTGAACTAATCAATTCTGTTTCCTGTACAGAACATATGGGATGTTGCGCATGCACAGTCAACACAAAATGAACTAATCGCTCTCTGAGACAACCCGTTGTTCTCGAGTCATATTAAAGATTCGTTCAAAATGAACGAATCGTTCATGAACGACACATCACTACTCCACATGACGAAAATTACGTCATGCGGACGGTGCACGAACGCGGACGGCCGAAGTATACCCGGGCCTTAAAGCGCTGCGGGAGCATTTCAATGAGCAAGAGGTAGCTTGGACGTAGGAAAATTAAGACCCGTTAAAATTATTTAAGACCTAGAACTCAATACATCAGCGAATTAAGACTTTTTAAGGCCTAAAATTTTAATTTTTAAATTTAAAGACTTTTTAAGATCCCGCGGGTACCCTGTTAACTAATTGACGTAAATCTATATGGTACAAAATAAACAATATACAAATTATTTATTTATTTTTTTTCTTTAATTTACACATACAAACTGCAAATGCCAGACGTTCCCCCATGTCAGGGTCAGAAATTAACTTTTCCATTAAGGGGCTCCTTGCAATTGATTTCCAAGAGCATTTTTTTTATTTATTTATTTATTTATTTATTTATTTATTTATTTATTTATTTATTTATTTATTTATTTATAAGTGCAATTTTTAAAGATTACCTTCGTTGTCATTTGTCAAATACTTAAATTTAACCAATTACTAGACTGTTACCAATAAAATTGTATCATTAACAAAAGCCATCTTTACACTGCAAAGGTGGAACAGAATCTGCATCTGAAATAGTTGTTAATTTACACTGTTTAATGTTACTCAAATTATAAAATGAACAGGAACTCTTTACAGAGTCATTGTCAGTTATTGATATGCTCTTGATTTGTAGGCTAATAATGATTCGTAGATTAATAGATACATAATTTTTTTTGTGTTTGGGGAAACTGCACTTCATATTCTGCCTACACAGATAAAAGTACAAACATTTACAAATTATTTTAAGGCTTTTTATGCATTAGAAAATTATGACTTTGTGTGATCTTACCAGCATGATGAATAAATTATAATAACCGGAATAAACTATACAGAAATGGAGCAGAGCGACCGATCGTGAAGCTGTCCATAACTTGAGTCTAGCGCGAGTTTAAGCGCTCTCACAAACACTCCCGTTAAAATCACGGAAGCTGACGACACTGCAAAATAAATCTCTTACACCTGCACTTCGTTGTTTATGCTGACAGGAGAATTCACAAGTTTCAGTAAGAATTCAGTCAGAGAGTGCACATTTATTCACAAGACCAACACGCTAATAATCCACAATAAACTGATTAACGTAAACTGTAACTGACTACCATAAAACTTTGAATACGTACTACCGGCACATCCGGGAACTTAACTGTCAATTTCGTCACCGCCCCTTTTTAGGGGAAAATAGACTAGACTTCAATACAAAATGGTGGCACAAAACAACGTCCGACTCCGTACATAGCCGGTAGGTGTGAATAACTTAAGAAATCACTAAGATTAAACATGTCAAGTAATTTTACGTACACCCTGCCTGCCATAGAGAGTGAAAGATACATCCGCAAACTTAATTCGCCAGTTGTGTACGGATGTTGTTTTGTGCCACTATTTTGTATTGAAGTGTATGGGAAGTCTAGTTTATTTTCCCCTAAAAAGGGGCGGTGACGAAATTGACAGTTAAGTTCCCAGATGTGCAGGTAGTATGTATGGCAGGCACTGACGTCACTGCCATTACATGATAGGCTGAGGTGCCTCGTGTGATCATGTGAAGTTAGCCAAGCCATTACGCTTTCTCCAATGGTAAGATATACAGACCCTCTCATCTCCCTATAAAAAGACCATCTCTGCTTTCTAGTAACCCTTAAATCTTTCCCCGGCAAACACAGACTTTTCCGTTATTTGTGAGAAAACACTTCCCTGCCAAACATGGAATTTTCCAGGTTTGTGGAAGATGCATATGTAAAATTGCATGATCATTGACATTAAACATCTTATAAATCAAAACTATTTCATGTTACTGAATGAAATGTCGACCCAGGACGAGATATAGGACAATGCAAGCATAATGGGTGTTGATGGACGCGATCTACTCGTTTTGAATTTGATCTGGATTTAGTCTTTGACAAAAACGTGATTTTCTCAGCTTTTTGTTCAAAATGTTTTATTTTATGAAACTTACCCATATTTAATTATTAATAAAAAAAGAATGCATGAAGCTAGAATAAAAAGGTTTTTTTGTTGTTGTTGAAAAGCAGAGGGTCTGCTCTTTCTTTTGATATATTGCATGCTCATATATTCATACAACAAAATATTCTATGGGCCAACATTTTGAAAATGATCAAAAACCCTGGCGGTGGCTGGCAACTTTCTTTCTTTTTTAAACTCTGGCGGGGAAAGAGTTAAGACATTGATTAGCTTGTTCAGTTGTGTTTGATTAGGGTTGAAGCAAAACTCTGCAGGACTGTGGCTCTTCAGGACTGACGTTAGACACTTGTTGTATCATGATTCATGGTCCCATATTCACAACAAGAATTCACAGCGCATCCTTAGTTCCTGGATAGTTAAAAAGTGCAGATTTACATTTATCCATTTTAGCTTGTTTCTTGAATGTGGTTACATTACTGCCCAGTATGGCATTGACTCTGACCACAGCATGAGTCCTGAAGTGTAGATCTAAAATACAAATTTACACGGGGCAATCCGTGACATAATATGATTGGATTTGAATAATTCAGAGCATGTAACTATAATTTTGAGACTCCAATACAAAAGCGCATTTCTTTGTTTTTCTTCACTCTTAAACACCAGGTAAAAACGCTTTTCATATTCATTCAGTTTAGTGTGATTTGAGAACTGCGTGGGAATATTGTGAATATCATAAATATTGTAAAATATAAATAAAGATTTATAATTAAATAATTATTATTCAAATTTTTTTCAAAATATACATTTGTGTCGTGTGTATGCAAACCACATACACATACAGTATTCCGCTTTAATTTCAAGCACTTTAAGGACATTGTGCGAAACCACAAGGTCCTTAAAGAGTCCCTAAATGTATTTCAAGAATATTTTAAGCATTTCACTTAGTCACATGAGATTATAATCTACAGTACCATTAGTGAATTCTGCTGGTAAGTGACCCTTTCGGAGCTGCTGCCAGTCATCTCCTCCTTTAGGAACCTCAATGTTACAGGCCAACTCCAGGATGGAAACACCCAAACTAAAAAAAGAGAAAAAATATATCTCTTTATACAAATCACAAAATAACTGATTTGGTTCTTACATTCACACTTAAATATAAACCAGGATAACATTCACCAACCTAAAGATGTCTGCAGCAGTCCCATACTCCCCTCCCAATAGCTCAGGGGCCAAATATCTGGGGTCTCCTTCCTGTAAATCATCCTCTCTCTTAATTTCTCTCTTTTCCTCTATCATTGGTTTTTGGACATCTCTAGGAAGCTTGATCAACAAGCCAAAGTCTCCAAGTTTGAGCCGTCCAGACTTTGTAATGAAAATATTTGCTGGTTTGATGTCCATATGGGCAAACCCATGAGCGTGCAAGTGGTCGAGCGCTGAAAGCATGTCACACAGGTATGTCCAGGCACTTGTCTCACCTGGTACAACACAAAACACACACATACTTTGCTTCAGTACTGTATATTTGCAATGATTTTTTTTTTTTTGTTGCAATGTTTTAATATAGACCAGTCTTTGGTTGCAGTCATTGGTGAGAGAGGTTTTCTTGAGTAGTTTGCTGTATACCAGTATGAAATGTTGTTTCCTCAGCATATAGCTGTAGGCTGGTACAGCAGAGTTCAGTCTGGATGTAGAGGTGACCAGCCTCCTCCCAAGCTGCAATGAAGCCCAGCACGTAGGGGTGTGGTAGTAGTCTCTCATGATTCCAAGCCTCAGTAATGCTTTTTGCTCGTTCAACCTCACCACGGAACCGCTGCACTGAACGCTTGACGGCATACTGACAACCGTCCAAAAGACTCACCACCTGACAAGACAAAAATGAATTAATGAATGCATTTATATAGCCCTTTTATAATCAACTGTACCCTCAAAGTGCTTTTCAATGGGATCAGGGGTCTCTCCTCAACCACCACCAGTGTGCAGCATCCACACACCAGCTATAGGTGGAGAAGAGAGTAGAGTGATAGAGCCAATTGAAAGGAAGGGGATTATTAAGAGGCCATGATAGACAAGGGCCAATGAGGGAAATCGGCCAGGACACCGGGGTTAACACCCCTACTGTTTACGAGAAGTGCCATGGGATGTTTTATGATGACAGAGTGTTGGGACCTTGGTTTAACAGCTCATCCAAAGGACGGTCATCTGAAGAACATACGAAAGAACACAGTATCCTTGGTGTATTCATTGATGATCTTAAAAATAATCTGAATATTTCATATGTATCAGTTTCAGAGTACATCCATTGTGCACCTTTACTTCAACAAATCAAGTCTAGTTATCATTTTGACAAATAATTGCAGTTACTTAAAAAAAATGTAAACCAATTTTGTGTAAAAATGCAAAGATATTGGGCAGAAAAAGATAGTGGTTGATATTACTTCTCACTGGAAATAGAAGTATACATCCTGCAGAAGAAGTATGAATGGTAGTATGTCACATAAACCCTAGAAGGCATTTAGCATGTCTCACCTTGAAAACCTCCCCAAAGGAACCTCGTCCAATCAGGCCCAGGTTGGTAAAGCACTGGCTGAAAAAAGACTGCAGCCGAGACGGGTCGTACACAGAGCGAGGAGGGGGCGACTCTATAAGAGAGCGTGACAGGGGCGACCACGGAGTGGGATGATGGAGGAACACACGACTGAGCGGGGGGCATCCTTTAGATGGAGGCCGTGGTGGTAAAGAATGAGATAATGGAGACAGGGAGGAAGATGATGAGGAAGAGAAGGGAGGTCTCCGTTTCCTTAGGGAAAAGGACTGCTGGGCATGAGAGAAGTGGGTAGGCAGAGGGAGAGGGGTGCCAACCACTGATGTCTGATAAGAAGACGACATAGAAAATATATAGTTCTTCTAATGTAAATTTGGCAAATTTTCTGAAGATATTTCAAATTATGGAATTGTGAATGCTGACTACTCATCCATATGCTCCACATCAATATGCACTAACCTATAACAGAACACGAGATGGGGTGTTAAATATGACTTAAATGAAAATATAAATGCAGAAATAAAGAATACAATGCCAAAACAAAAATATTTCAACCATCATTGACTAAGTTGACAATACTATTAGGTACCCTTACACACATTTTGGCAGTAAAATAGTACTTTGATGGTACTGTGTTATACCATGATACTGAATGATTACCATTACCAAAACATGCCAATACCATGGTATTTGACAACAAATGTCTTGATGTCTTGCCTTGATGATTACCATAACGGTAACCAAATGTGTTACTTTTTAACTTATAGTACACTGAACACCAGCACAGTCGGCCTCCATCACAGAATACCATGTGTTACCAGGGTAAATGTCCAAAAACATAGTATTACCATCGCATTTGTCCAACGTAACAGTTACTAGATAAGATTAGCAAAAATAAAACAGTACTTTGTGGTACAAATTAATGTATAAATTGTGTAAGTGATACCATGAAGGTCCATATTTAAAATAATCTTTAAACAGAATCTATGCTACTGTAACGTTAACGTTACATCGACAGATAAAACAAAAACTGGCGTGGCAGTAACTTAGCCGATTACGTGCGTTCAGATAAAAAAGAAACATTCCTATCGGAAATGAAGCAGTTATGATGATAACGTGAACCATTCAAAAAGTAACGTTAACCATAAAAACAAATGCACTCCTTCAAAGGGCTCTTCTGTCACAAATATTTACATACATTAAGTTTCAGAAACGGTATATACCTACATTTTGTGTTGCTCTTGGTTCGTATTAAAATATCAATTTCTTTCAATTATTCAAGTGTATTATTAGTAATCATATCTCGCGCCAGACGCATTCAAATACTTCAGGAGCGGGCGATGACGTAACACCGTGTACGTTCTCAGTGCATTGTGGGATAGTGGAGAGTGTTCTTCTTCTTGCTTTTTTTTAAATTGCGGTTTGCATACAAATGTGGAGAGTTGTGTTGTGGACCAGTGGGTGGATACACAACCGCTGAATTGGTGAGAAAAAATATTTATTGTTCTAATACTTTATTTGTTGTTTACATGTAGATCTTAATAGAATTTTGTTCAAATTAATGTTTGTTGTTATGTTATTGTGACAGTCGTTTATATATTATTTTATTGTGGCGATTGTATGCTAATTTCATGAGTTAATTATTTGACTGTCGCTGTTTGATCGATCTTCGTGAAGTCCTTTTACAAATTGACAGAATGTCAGATGACTTAAAGGGGTACTTCAGCGCTGGGAAGATGAATGTGTATTTAAATTGGGTCGTTTATGTAGTAGAAATGTGAAATTGTTTTTTATTTATTTTGTGCCTTCTAGACTGAGAAAGGACTGAGAATGTATTTTTATCTCATGTGGATGAAAGACAACAACTCCCAAATGCACTTGCTTCGCTGCCCTACGAGGCCACTCCCTACACCGCCCCCACCATAGATATGTATAGACGAGTTTCCCGGGCACTTCCGGTTTACTTCCTGTTTCTGCCAAGAACTTCCGGGCCAGGCTGAGTAGTAATGTACAAATTTGTGACAAATCCTTTCTAGCTTTTATTTATTTGTATCAAACTGATTTATTTTCTTTTACTTACTCTTATTTATTTTTATATCAGTCACTTATTTCTTTATTTATTAATTTTATTGATTTAATATTTTATTCCAGTCTTTTTCTTTTTGTGATATTGTGAGATTTTTTTCCTGTATTTACTTTGTTTTTATTTAATAAAAAAAAAATCATACATTAAGGAGTTAATGAAATTGTCCCTTTGTTATGGAATAGGATCAATAAAAATTAATTCATTTCTTCTCAAATCAATTTGTTTATTGTCATGTGTCAATATTTATATATTTAATACAAGAAAAAGAATAGCACTCAAAATATTTTTTTTTTTTAAACTCTGTTTTGTCTTATCAATAATCACAACACCAGAACGGGAACAATAACAATAAATGTACACAGGTTTTTATAGCTGAAATATATAATATATATATATATATATATATAGATATATAAAATAAAGGAATATGTACAATTTAAAAAAAAAAAACCAGAAAGGGAAAAAAAATAAATTTACACCAGTTTTTCTAGCTGAAAGTATATGGTTGATGGTTGAAACATTCTCCTTCCGACCAAACATTCAGCAATCGCCACGAGTTGTTGCAACCGCGAGCAGCACAATATGTCCCGGAGCCGTGTCGGCGTGTAACACCATCCATAGTTAACTTTTTCTGCACGCTAACCAAAGACCGTAAAAGACGCTAACCGGAAGTCGTTGGCAGAGTGAAAGGATAATGGCGGCCCGCCTATTTCACTCAGGAAACTCGTCTATAGGCCATAGGCGTCGATTTCGGGGGGGACGCGTACCCACCAGATTTCGTCATGTGTCCTTTTGTACCCACCATGGTTTTTTTTTTTTAAAACCTCGAGTTCAATTTTACGGTGAAGCATTGCTGCCACACACATTTTTTCCACTCAATTGTGTCGCAATAACGAGATCTTATGTCGTTTTAACACATCTTTTGTCGTAAAAACGTTTGAAAAGCAGAAGCAAGCTCCGTAAAATAGGCTCTTCCGCTGCCTGTATCAGTGGCAGTGCCCATAGCACGAAATTGTTGTAATGTATTGATGTAGCCTACAGTTCTTAACAGCCATGGGTAGCAGGTGCCATGGACCGCCAAGCGGCAACCTCCCGCAGTTTCTCTTGAAGCCAATACGGAAGTGCCTCAAACTGCAATTCACCTACTGGCCGCTAGGGACAGGATCCAGAAGGGAGCAGAATCTCATTGAGCCCCATGTTAAAATGGCCAACTTTAGAGCAGAATAAAACATGTTTACAGCCTGGTACAAATTGTGGTTTTTGTCTATACGGCTCATTTTGCTCTTCATGACAACTGTGAGGGGGGTGAATTTTTTTATAACTCATTCGTTTACATTATATTGAGCCTTAAAGTTCTGCATAATTAAGGGCGTGGTCACTTTGAGTGACAGGTGGATTCCCGCTGCTGTCATTATTATCAGCTCCGCCTCCGCCTCAGCTCCACCCGCGTCCTGGCCACGCCCCGCCTCTTTGCCCATTTTCTGTTTCCCGGAAGTGACGCGCTCCCAAGATGGCAACGGCCTACACTAGGCTTCAGAAACGCTCTTCAGAAACCTACGGGTGACGTCACGGACACTACGTCCATATTTTTTTACAGTCTATGTGGGCCGCTCATGATTAGCGTAATGACGGACCTTGGTGCAGCCACAAATATCATAAATATCTATAGGCTAGGCCTACTGTAATTAAGACATTCAAGAAATGTATTAAAAAGAAAGATGCTTTCAGCCTTACTCAAAGTAGAGCCCTAAATTTCTGCCCGAGCCCGACGGGCCCCGACTTTTTTACGCCCCTAGGGCTTCGGGTCAATTTTCCAGTCATAGCCTACCACAGACACGGGCCTTTTTAGGCTATAGGACGGCGCTATGCAACACGCATCGCCGCAAATTAGTAAAGCAAGCCAACACGCAAACTGACACAAGTGAAACTGAAAAGAAGTCTTAGATGCTCAAAAGCAAAATCATCTTCATTAAAACTAATGAGACTAAAGGCTCTTACCAGTGTTTAGGTCGCTCGTTCTCATAATGCGGTCTTTGGTGTTGAAATGAGCTGATGAATAAAATGCTCATATCTGTTGCTTTCGTTGACATGAACTCCGTTAAATGTGCATATAGCACGGGAATTGAAGATCGGATTTATATTCATTTCGCGGATAGATGTAGCCTAAGGTTAGACAACCAGCATGTTTTTTAAATTATTTGTTTAAATTGTGTAGCCCGTTTCGTTTGCGCGTGCCGTTGCGATCTGCCTGCCTCATCTTGTCAAAAATGCCTTTTTACTGTGGTGATGGTGGTGATAGTAGGCTAAACGTTTAAACGATGCTTTAAGTGTTTTATATGGATTTTATAAGCAAGACAAGTCAAGTGTTGATTTCAGAGGCTAAAGTGTTGGGTTAACTCACTGTCGGCCGCTGGCCGCTTGGTCGTCACTTTAAAAAGCAAAAACTTTAGTTTAACAACAACAAAATGCTTCAAACATTTTTCTAAATTAACTTAATAAAGAAACAAAACGAAATATAACTACTTTGACATTAAAAACAAAAATGAACTATTTTAATGGCTGCAACTAATGTGTAATAGGGAGGATAAAAAATAAAATAAAAACACCGGCTCCAGTGGGACTCTGATAACGAAGTCGTAAAAAAATTGCAAAAATGAAAGATATTAAAGAATTCGCGGGGCGCTTTCGTCGGCATGAGTAAGATAGGCTATAAGACCGCAATACATGGGCATCGGAACCATTGTATGTGGGTGGGACAAGACCCACCCACTTTTTACGATCAATAATATTGGACCCACTCACTTTTATCGTCTCTAACATTCAGCACATGTGTGTTTACCTAACCCTAATCGATAAACACTTATTATTAAACACGTTAGATGCTTTATTTCCACTTTTCTAATATTTTCTTAATTTTTATTGAAAATAAATGCCTTTCCGATCTGATATGTGATGGGAAAAGGGAGAAGTTTGAGTTCGGCGAAAGGCAGACTCGAACCGCGGGTCGATTTGTGTCAAAACTAGATGCCGTGCGTCTTACCCCTACACTACTGCCGCTCTCAATAATATGGCGATTTCCGTTATTTTGTCTTTCCAAAATATACGTTTAGCAAGCAAAGCTGTATATTTGTACTTAATGTAATTGGCATCTACTCCATTAAAAAAATTCTGTGGACCCACCCACATTTTTTTTGCTTCCGACGCCCATGGTATAGGCCTACGTAAGCTGTGGCTCATTTAATTTAATTTTGAAGGCTGCATCCTCTGAAGGACACATCCTGTGAAGGATGCGGTATACGGAGTGTCAGAATTAAACGAGACGTCCTCCGTAGGACACACAGGCAGGAAGTATCACGTTGCTATGCCAACACGTTCACAGTGGAGTTCCGCAGTTATATGAATGAAAATTATTTATAACTTGAAAATGACTATGAAATGTTTCTTGCCTTGACAGCAAAGTACTGTTCTAAACGTTTAAAAATCACTAAACACTTGTAATCCTGTTTACCACAACTATCTATTTAAAGGTCCCGTTCTTCGTGATCCCATTGTTCAAACTTTAGTTAGTGTGTAATGTTGCTGTTAGAGCATAAATAATACCGGTAAAATTATAAAGCTCAAAGTTCAATGCCAAGCGAGATATTTTATTTAACAGAAGTTCCCTTTCAAAGCCTACAGCGAACGGCTGGCTTGGACTACATCCTGGTACTTCCTTCATAAATGACGTCAGTAGAACAGTAGAACAGACTAACCTCCGCCCACAAGAATACGCGAAAAAAGGGGGCGTGGTCTTGTTGCTGTCCCACGTGGAGAAGAGGATGGTCGCGTGGAGAAAAGGAAGTGCTGCGTTTCAGTGTGTTTGTCGCCATGTCGTCGAGACGCTGTTATTTTCATCCCGGAGTCAAATCACCTTTGTTTGGCTTTCCCAGGGACGCCCTAGAGATCATTGAGCGCATAGCCGCATACATCTCCCGTTAAGAGGCGTGACCTTTCCGTACAACTTGCGCTAAGCTGCTGTCGAATCACAACACAGGAACCGTGCCATGTGCGCTAAGCTGCTATCGAATCACAACACAGGAACCGCTGGCACAATCAGAACTCGTTACGTATTTCTGAAGGAGGGACTTCATAGAACAAGGAACTCGTCAGCCCATTTTTAGGAGAGTGAAAACAGCGGTATACAAATAAGTAAATTGTGTGAAAAATACTGTGTTTTTTTACACGCGAAACATGAACATGTTATATTGCACACTGTTAACACAATCAAAGCTTCAAAAACACATGAAGAACGGGACCTTTAAGGTAATACAGCTTAAAAACAAAAACAAGCTTGAAACTACTTAAGTTTAAACACCACATTTCGCTTGCATGTATATCTGCTGGCGGCGCCATTTTTTCAAATAATATTTAAAAAACATGACGGTTGTTAATGGCGATGCAAAGAATTGTGGGTTATCTGCAGCAGCGAAGGATACACCTCATGCACACTCCGAATTCCTGAAGGGCGCATTTAAAGGTCGTATTCGGAGTGTACTTACTTTTCTGAAATGAGACGCATGCAGCCTTCAAATGCGACCTCTGGAGGATGCAACCTTTCGAAATGAGACGCAGCTGTAGATGCCATATTAAGGCCAATTTATACTTCTGCGTCGAGTATACGGCGTAGCTACGCAGTAGGCTGTGTGATGCGTGCATACCCTACGACGTACCCTGACGCGCACCTCTCCAAAAATGTAACAACGCGTCAATTCTACGCAGACCACAAGTGCTGTGATTGGTCTGCCAGAACCCCTCCCTCAGGTCAATAAATAAATAAAAACATCTGCAATAGGAGTGTGTGTCCAGAAATGGGATGATAGTTTAATCCTTACTATCTACTATATTTTCTGCTATATAACACAATATTTTGTAGTGCAGAGATTCTTTATGTTAGCGAATAAAAACATAGAACCGCTGTGTATAGTTTATTTATTAGGGGTTCAAGCATGAAATGCTGAAACCCTATTGTAATTGTAAGGATTCGTAAAACGCATCGTGCAGGACAAACCGTAAGGCCTAGAGACTTGAAACCTGGCCAGATGGTAGGTCTCAATTTGGGGACAACCTATCAGAGTATGACCCCGAATGGCCCATAGGTGGCGCTACAGCAACCAAAAGTTAAAAATAGCTCATTACTCTTAGACCGTTTGTCCCAGGATCAAGCGTCTTATATCTTTAGAATCCGTGGCTCAAGTCGGACAAAATGGCTATCTCCGATTTGGATGTCGGCAGGAAAAATTTTCTGCTATGTCGGATTTTGTCCAAAACCTACTTTTGCAAACTAGTCCCTGGTTTTTCGCCCGATCGGAACCAAACCAGTCTAGGACAATTCTCTGGACTCTCTAGATCAATAATTATCGAAAAAAGTTTAACTTTTGCATTTGGGTGGCTGTAACAGGGTCATTTAGAAAAGGGGCGTGGCAAAATACACTAAAAAGCCTATAAATCCCAAATGAAAACTCAGAACTTCAACTTCCAAAATTGATGAGCATATGTGTCAGAACATGCTGAGGAAGCAGGCAGAGTTTCATGGAGATCGGACCACAGGTGGCGCTATAACTGGCAAAAAGCCTTCATTCTTATTAGGGGTTCAAGCATGAAATGCTGAAACCCTATTGTAATTGTAAGGATTCGTAAAACGCATCGTGCAGGCCAAACCGTAAGGCCTAGAGACTTTTGTCCCAGGATCAAGTGTCTTATATCGTTGGAATCCTTGGCTCAAGGCGGACAAAATGGCTATAGATTTGGATGTAAGCAGGAAAAAATTTTGCTGTCGAATTTTGTCCAAAACCTACTTTTGCAAACTAGTTCCTGGTTTTTCGCCCGATCGGAACCAAACCAGTCTAGGACAATTCTCTGGACTCTCTAGATCAATAATTATAACAGGGTCATTTAGAAGTGAGACGTAGCAAAAATACACTCAATAGCCTATAAATCTTAAAGGAAAACTCAAAACTTCACGAAAATTGTTATGTGACATAACATGCTAAAAAAGCATGCAAAGTTTCATGGAGATCGGACCATAGGTGGCGCTATAACTGTTAAAAAGCTTTGAAAACCATGTATTCCCTATGGTGAATTGCCTGTATTGGCTGTAAATGGTATTTTCCATCTCTGTAATCAGGTGGGGTTAAAAACATTCACATAATATGCATATATTATGATAGATATCCTCATACTGAACAACTTTGCCTCAAGAACCAATACTGTCAATCATATCGTTATTTAAATATTCACAATTATGTTAAAATCCTCATTTTGCAAACTAGTCCTAGTTTTTTTGCCTGATCGGAACCAAACCACTGCAGTATGATTCTCTGGACTCTCCTGATCAATAGTTATCAAAAACATGTTGAACTTTACACTTTGGGTAGCTATAACAGGGTCATTTAGAGAATAGGTGTGGCAAAACATGCTCAAAAGCCTATTAATCCTGACCGAAAACTCAAAACTTCACGAAAATAGGTGGGCACATGCAGCATGTGACTCTAAAGATAAGAAGCATGCACAATTTCATGGAGATCGGGCATTAGATGCCTCTATAACTGTAAAAAAGGAGCCAATGCTTAGATACCGTATTACCTAAAATTGCCACCAGATGGCATCAGAAGACCACTTATTGGTTCATTCTGTCCACTAAGCATATATATAAACTCTAAAAAAAAACATTATAATAGCATTGCAAATTACATTTTGTCAATGTTTATCAATTAATTTGTTCAATTTATGTATGTTTTTACAATAATTATTATATTACAATTAATGCCTGAAAATATGTTTTAAAGGGGAAAACCTGGAATAAGCTATTCGTTACCTATCATTTATTTCAAATATCTATATCTCCAACAAAATGTGCATGTGAGTTAGCACGTTTGAAGGCATTAACTTGGAAAATGTGCCCATTAAATGAAAAACAGACATTAAAAAATGAAAATGAGCCAATGAGTGGTTCTCTGCTGCCACCTGCTGGGCTTAAATAGTCATTTTGTCATACTATTACTTATCATGTTCTATAATTCCTATTTAGACATTATAAAGTCACTATTACAATATTTACAATCACATTTTGTCAAAATAATTTATTTCAAATATATCTGCAACAAAATTAAAGTTTAAATGAGTTAACATGGAAAATGTACCTATTACACATTCCTTACAATTACAATTACAAAACCACCAGAGGGCAGCAGAAGACCACTCATTGGTTTATTATGCTCACTAATATAATTATATATCATATTTCAACTGTATAAAATCATTATAATAACACTAAGAATCATATTTTGTCAAAATTTACCACTTCATTTGTTAATTTGAGGCATGTTTTTGAAATAATGTTATTTTTTATTTACAATAAGACCTTAAAAATATGTTTCAAAGGGGAAAAACTGGAATAAGCAATTTGTTACCCATCATTTATTTCACATATCTATATCTGCAACAAATTGTGCGTGTGTGTGAGCAGGTTTGAAGACATTAACTTGGAAAATGTGCCATTAAATACAAAAACAGACATTTAAAATGAAAGTGAGCCAATGAGTGGTTCTCTGCTGCCACCTGCTGGTCAAAAAAGTAATTGTCATAATTCTTAGTAATTTTGTGCTTTAATTCATATTTACAAATGATAAAATCAATTATATTAACATTGCAAATCACATTTTGTCAAGGTTTACCAATTCATTTGTTCACTTGAGGTATGTTTTTGCAATAATATTACTTTACAGTAAGACAATACATTGTTTTCTAGGGGAAACCTGGAATGAGAACCTATCATTTATATAAAATATCTATATCTAGACCCTTTTAAAATTAAAGTGAGGCAATGAATGGTTCTCTGCTGCCCCCTGCTGGTCAAAATAGTCATTATGTCTTAATTCTTAGTAATATTGTTCATATTTGGACATTATAAAATCCCTATTATAACATTTACAATCACATTTAGTCAAAATAAATTTATTTAAAATATCAATATTTATATTGTAATAAAATGCGTATGTGTAAGCACATTTAAAGGAGTTAACATGGAAAATGTGCCATAAAACAAACAGAACATTTTAAAATGAAAGTGAGCCAATGAGTGGTTCTCTGCTGCCACCTGCTGGTCAAAATAGTCATTTTGTCATACTACTCACTAATATGGTTCTATAATTCACATTTAGACTTTATAAAGTCACTATTATAGCATTTACAATCACATTTTGTCAGTTTATCACTTCATTTCACCTAAGCTCTGTTTTAACTAATTTACTGCTTAAAGGCCTTAAATGCAAAAGGCGTTAAATGCTTAAAGGCCTTAATTGCTTGAACCCCGCTAAATGCTGCTTGCAGCTTTAATTTTCTCATTAAAACCAAAGATGTTAATCAGTGATTGTATATCAGGAACAGGGACACAGCACAATGGGTGCATTTCGTTTTGTGATTTCAACTGAATAAAGTCTAAAGTTTTCTGAAAGTTTTGAATGAATAAAGTCTACGCAACAGCAACCGATTGAAGCCCTCGTCTGCACGAGCTACCGAAAACTGAAATCAGTGCCATGAGCACTCTGCATGATTTCACAAACAGCGCCAGATCGCCTATTATGTAACTATACTAATCAACTAACGTTAGAGATGCTTAATTTGTATTACATACAACAACTAAAGCATCTGATACTTTGGGTGCGTCTCAATCAGCTCCCTAGTTCAGTAGTCATGGGCACTGATCAAGGAGTCAGCCCATTGACTTATGTCCTGATCAGTGCCCTAACTACTAATCCAGGGAGCTGATTGAGACGCATGCAATGACAATGTAAACAAGCCGCTTCTTCTTCAGCTTTTGCATTGATACTGTGGGTTACCATCAACATGCCCGTGGACACTGCCTCCTAGCGGTCTGCATGTGTAATTGCACATTGATGTACAAAAATGCAGAAGTATAAATCAAAACCAATGCGTAACTAACGGCGTAGGTCCGACGCAGAAGTATAAATCAGCCTTTAGCAACATACAGGATGCGCGCGCAGATAGGTTGCAGAAAACCAGGGGGAGATGGCGTTTTCTTATAGAAAATTACATGGATACGGTACAAAATCTTTTTTTTTTTTTATGTGAATGCCTTTTTTACGTGAATATTCTGACAAGAGTGAAGCACAAACATTTATTTCTAAAATGAATATTAGGTTCGCAATTAAATGTTACATCGCAGCCATGGAAACATATTATATTCATGACGAACGAGAGAGGTAGGCTTTGTGAGCTGAGCCAAATTTAAGCTTTGCCTACGTTTTGCGATCTGGTCACACGATTTTCCACGAATTTAACAATAGGCTTGCTCCATTTTATTCTACTGGACATGGAATCTCTTATTTATTTTCCAAAATCTTAATTTACGTCTCTCACAGGGGATTATACATGTTTCTTCCTTGTTTGCTTTTAATTAGGTGTTTGCATAATTTACTGTGGTAAAGTAGAAAACTGTGTAGGACAGATACATTTTACTTTAAACTAGTTAACACAGTTTGTGCTTGTTATTAAACTTAAGGTGCGTCAAGTTTATGTGAATAGCGCATTTCATACATGCCGGATATTTTTAGTTTTGCTTTCTCTCGCAGCGCATTATCAAACAAAACCTAAAGTTCTTGACCCTGCAGAAGATAAATTCGCTGTTCACAACTTTTACTACAATTATTAGTTTTGGTACTCCTCATTTGGTACATCAGGAGAAAGCATGAAGATATTAGAAAAACGATGCTCTCTTTCCTGCTCGTGTAGGCTACATCCCTTTCCGAGTAAAGCGACATATGAACACCTCTGTGGGGAAACAAAAAAACAATATATTAACTAATATTTAACTTTCTTATATAATTTGTATTACCAACATTTACTGATATTTATTTAAATGTTTTACAGGCTGTAGTATTGTCTCACTGACGGAAAATGTAGGATATACATATCTTAAACTTCTTTCAAATTTTCATTATTTTCATTCAGTGTCAGCAATTTAATAAAATTTTTTATCAAATGTAACTGCTTATTTTCTGAAATCATTCAACTGTTGTTATATAGCCTAAAGCACGATTTAAACCAATGTGTTTCATACATTATAACACATTCCAGACCGTCTTTTGCAACCAACATACGCAGTTGAACCTGTGTGACGTCAGTGTGACAAGGCTGTAAATTGGTCTATAGAGTCTGGGAAACTACGTCATTGCGCATTGCATTATGGGTCGTCGCCGCCATGTTTTTAGGACACGCTCAGGAGCGTACAATGATAACAAATGCGAATCACCAGAGAAAAAAATGACTATTTACGTTAATACTTTTTAAAAACTGCTTGCACTCACTTCGAATGAATGGACTAATATTTGAATCTCTTACATACATGAGCGCTCAGTCATGCGGCCAGGACATTGCACATATTCATCACGTTTCATACAATCAGAAATCATATGGCCGCCTTCTATCGCACATATATATAAAATAATAAATACATATAGATTGATCTCAGCCAGTGGATCATTTATTCAATCAACATAGCCTTTATCATATCGCCCTATTTCCTTAATGTTAAACATTAAGGGATAACAGATTATGGCTCGTAATGCAGCTTTGAAATTATATGTATTTGAAAGCGCTTAATAGCCTACAGTACTAAAAAGTTTCACTGGACTTAAATGGAACAAGTACAATATTCCTTCTACTGAGAGAAGCTGAACAATGAAGCATTTCTAGACTTGATTCATACATTATGGTGTGAGCACATACAAGCGGTTCAGAAAATATTAATCTGTAATATATCTGTTATAAATAATAAATATATAAATACAAATTATAAAGACACATTTTGGTTAAATTGTTTATTTCCACTGAGTTTTACTTTCACTTCTTGTTTGCAAGCTGGTAAACTTTTGCTTAAATTTTTGCGTCATTTAAGATACGTTTTCCACGCAGGTCATGAGAGCGGCTATAGCAGTCCATATTACAGCAAGCGTTGACCATTCTAATGTGTTTTTAACTGTATAATACAAGTTTTGACGTCTACCTCCACTACTATTCTCTAGTGTAGTGTCTGTGTCCTAAAGTCAAGTCAACTTTATTTATATAGCGCTTTTAACAATGTAGATTGTTTCAAAGCAGCTTTACAGTGTTAAACAGGAAAATAATGCAGCATAATTTTATTAAGATGTATAGAGCTGTAAAGCTGTAAAGTCCACGAATGCATTGCATTGCTGACGTCACGTTCCCGTTCTCTATACGTTAGCCGTCTGCCATTTTCGAATGGTCAAAGCCAGTCGTGAACGCGCTGTGTGAACATTCAAATGTTGCCTGTGCCTCTGCAACCGTCATTATACGCATGCATGTATGAAATGAATATCTATACATCAATAGACTGAAGCAGATGATTTTATAGGATTAATATAGGATTTATAGGATGATTAATATTATTGATCTGAGAACCCATACAGACACATTGATCAGCTGTTAATGAAAGCAGTGAACTCATAAACAAGTTAATTGGAAAGAAGAAATCATAAACCATCAACAAATCAGCCATCAAAATAAATAAATCATAAAAATAGTAAATTTGCTAGTAAGGTGTTTAAAAAATATCAATATAGCATATTTATTCAACTCATGTTTTAAGTAATCATCATAGGTATTATCTGAAAGCTTAAATTCTCAAATTATCCTGTTTTGCAATTGTTTTATAAAAAAGCTTTATACAATTATCAACATCACATAACTGAATTTAAACAATTTAAGAACAGGGAAAATTATAAATCAGGAGTAAAAATTATAAATTATTATACATTTATTTAAAATATGATTAATGTTATATAATATATTCTAGATACATTATTACTCTAAATTATTTGAATGCATATAGCTTATCGATTAAACAGTTAACATTTACAACACTGCGTGTAAGCTGTGTAAAAATAGGGCTCGATCATGGCTGATCTTTTGCATTTGAACATCAACGGCAGCAGACTCGCTGAATGAAAATGCACTTTCACTCTCTGACAGAAGGGCGTGCTCATGGTCAGTGTATATTTTGGCCATTTGATTTTCCTTATAGAAACGGGTATTAAAAAACAAAAAATGGCTCCTTTTTCGTTTTTAAACAAAACGAAAAACAAAAATTCAGCTTGATTTTTTTTTTTTCAGAAGTAGAAAAAATAATAAATGGCTTGAATATTCGATTTCTAGATGTGGGCGGGAATTATACGCCCCTTTCTGCTGATTGGTCGGCCAAAGATCAAATTGTTCCGTCATCAGTTCTTCCTCAGTTCCGCACAGCAGAATAAAAGTCCTGCGCTGCTACAGCTGTACGGATTCTTAACGCGTTTATTGCAGCTACATTTAATCTTTTATTCATCAAACAACCAGAATAACGAATGGCTCTACACAACCTGTACCGGGGCAGAGCCTATACAGGGCTTTCTTCTGTATAGACAGAAATGCACATAGTCCTACACTTCGCATCAGCTGGGCATGGCAGGATAGGCCTATGTGATAGGCCCTGGTTGCCCAGTAAAAATAAATAAATTTAGAAATAAATAAATAGTTGTAAATTAAATATTTTAAACACTAATACAAATAAATAGATAAAGATATACATTAATTAGTTGTAAATTAAATATTTTAAACACTAATACAAAAAGGAAAGAATAATGCGTTGACGTATGGCATGGGTGTCCAAACTCGGTCCTGGAGGGCCACTGTCCTGCAGAGTTTAGCTCTTACTTGCCTTAACACCTGTCTGGAAGTTTCTAGTATGCCTAATAAGACCTTGATTAGCTAGTGCAGGTGTGTTTAATTGGGGTTGGAGCTAAACTTTGCAGGACAGTGGCCCTCCAGGATCAGGATTGGACACCCCTCACGTATGGCCTATAACGTTCACGCAAGAACTGTCATTCAGACTAACTGACAACCAGAGAACAACAGAGATGTTAAAAAATATTTTTATTAACATTTATTATAATTGATATCTCAAAGAATGCGCTTGTGCGCGGAGCGAGCTGCTGCACACGCACACAGGACTGCAACACAAGATTTTCACTTGCCATTTCGGTTTGTTTCTCACCAGCAAACCCTATAGAAGCTATAGCCTACCTGCATTTAACATCAAATATTGAAATGTTGACTTTTAAAAGTAGACTCGTTCGCTGTAGGCTATTTTGTTTCATGTTTGTGGTGTGAGCCAGATGTTCAAGGAGACCGAGGCGCACGCAGCGCATCCTGTTTTATTTGTTTTTCAAAAGCATGACTTTGTAGTCATTTTAAATGTGCCCAAATAAAATTATACATGATGATGATTATGATGTCCTACTCATCTGTAGCCTATGATGATGACAGTATTTAAAGCTACACTGTGTAACTTTTTTAGTTTATTCTTAGCTAAAAACACTTAGTTCTTTCAAAAATATATGTGCTCATTAATGTATATTTACTTCTTTCAAGTAATAAAGTATTCTCGTAAGTTTATAATATGCCATTGAAAATACATACGGGTAAGGGATTCGAATGGGGGTCGCCATGTTGCCCCTCCATCTTGAAAGTACATTAGACAAAGAGGAACATACCCGTAAATTCAAGCTTCGCCTTTCGCGTTTTAACACTCGATGGCACCGTGTCGAATGTGAAGAGGGGGATTGCTTGAGACTGCTACAATGTAAACTTTGCCTTACGCTAGTGATGTCGTACAATATACAGAATAACGATAGCACTGATAAAAGTGACTTTACTAAGATTAGCTTGCATTCTAAAGTAGTTTTCTAAAGTAACCTCATCACTTGAAGGACAAGGTCGAACTGGAAGCCGTGTTAATCTTGGACTAAATCGGCAACCGTAAGAGTTAAAACGAAATCGGAATTGGGAGGAACAGAAACTAATATTTACTGGATGGTCATATACCTTTTCACCGCTGGATGGGGGAAAATATCACACAGTGTAGCTTTAAGTTATTTCCAAATTAGAAAAAATCTAATTTGGTGCTGGCGCCTCACATTATTATCAAAATAAAATACAGACAGCCAAACATTTAAAAAATATTCTGCTTTATTTAATTGGTCTTTTGTACAATAGTCAATGGTTACAATTGGTCTGTTTGGCAAGTAGAATGCGCATAGCCTGTGGTGTTGTTGTAGCTATTTTATTTACCGGTAGCCTATTTTATACTAATTCTGAATGTAGGCTAATAATAAAGTGCAGTTTTAACAATGATGCAACGCATGCGTCTCTCTCAGCATGACTAGGTGTGACTCTCAGGTGCAACTTATTTTCTGGCAAATAGCGACAGTCGATTATGAAAGTTGCAGGCTATTAATACAAATTTCATAGGATGGAGGCCATTTGCACACAGACCCACCCACATTAATTTTGGGCTGAATCACTGTTATAATTAGGCTATGGGGTCCTTGTAAATTTAAAATCCACTTATGGCTATATGCAGGTAAAAGAGACATAGGCTAGGCCAGGGGTCTCAAACTCGCGGCCCGCAGGATGATATTTTCTGGCCCCCATCTTGACATCAAAGTTTTGTGTTAATGCGGCCGGCGCGTTGCTCTGAAAAGTACCTTTTTGCTGAATCATTGCGTGTGCAACGCTTGCCGCACTTGCCACGCTTGCTCTCCTTTGTGTGTGTGTGTGTGTGTGTGTGTGTGTGTGTGTGTGAGAGAGAGAGAGAGTTGGCTCGCCCCTCCCTCGTGCAGTATAATTGGTTGATACCACGTGATTGACAGGAACAGACGAACGAAGCTGATTAGATAGTTGAAACGAATGTGGTCTAACAGCGCTCGTCAATGTCAAAATGATTGAGATGGCCAATCAAATCAAAGGAGGCGGGGTTTACGTTCTCTTTTGGCTCGTGCACACTGCACAGTCTTCACACATAGACGAGCGCGTCAATCTATCGCTTAATGCCGTTGCTGAGAAGAGACTCTATTCTTTCCGGTGAAATCACAAAACAAAATGCAAACGTGTCCATGGTATTAATATACAATCATTGATGAACCCCTTTGATTTTAATGAAGAAAAACTACACGAGAGCGGATTAGAACCCGGAACCTTTGACACGGTTGACAAAAATTCTACCACCAGACCACTAGAGAATTCAAAAGTTCATTATGGATCTATGTATTTATTCACTCACTCATGCAAAGTATATCGGGACTAATAATATTTTTGACGCAAATTAATGCAAATATTGTTTACAAATAGTCCCAAAAAGACTATTTCCCAACTAGAATTAGACCTAGAATTTTGCTCACTGTTCTGTTTGACCTGGTTACGGCCTTGCTGTGAATTAGTCTATTATTTAAAATAAAATTAAAATCATTCATTATTTCATATTACATGATTTAATTTCTATAGGCTATATTTAGTTCAAATTCAGAGTAACAGTTTATGTTCAGAAGAAACATTCATGTTGAAGAACTGTTAATAATAAAGACTGAGAAGATTGGACCAGTTATGCTATTTTTATGTGGAATACCTGATGCGGCCCAGCCTCACCCAGAGTCTACCTCCAGCGGCCCCCAGGTAAAATGAGTTTGAGACCCCATGGGCTAGGCTATTGTAAGTAGGGATGCACCGATACCAATACCGATACCAGTACTCGGGTGTCGGTCCGATACTGTTGTCAAGTACTCGTACTCGTAAAACTACCCCGATACAACAGCACCCGATACCACTTTATGGCAACGCATCTTCGGATGCGGAGCCGTGCGGAAAGTTACATAATTTGGCGTGCACACCGCGGCGCCAAGTACAAAGGGGTCTCGCGCTCTCAAAGCGCACGACTGCCATAATATGGCGGCATTATTGCAGCGCGCTATTGGCGAGTATAAACCAAGCTTAACCGCTCGTGAGGCAGATACCGCTCGGTAGTGACTGCCGAAAGTGAAAGGCTGTTTAGTAGGGATGTGCGCAATGACTAGCCTAACCCCGGTAGTATAACAAGCCTAAGCAAGTTTAATTGTTATACTAGTTTGACATGACATGGAAGAAAATGGAAAAGTTTTGTGTAAGCTTTCAAAATCCTCCTTCACCCGAGTGGAGATTTATCTGAAGCCTCCGCGAGCGCCAGAGAAAACCAACGCATGCAAAACCTGAGGGAAAATGAAATGATTTTGTTTTGCTGCAGATATACACTTTTCAAAATAATATATTAATTTCAAGATATAACATTAACACGACAGTAATTTAAACATAGCCTTTGTAAAAAATATATATATTTAAAGCAAAACCTTAAATGTGCCCAAAAAATGTAAACGACTAGTATTTTCTACAAAGTTGAAAGTTGAAAAATGAGAAAACAGCTCGTTTTTCATTTTTTTCATTTTTTTCAGAAAAACGAAAAACGAGATTTCGACTTGATTTTTCGTTTTTCGTTTAGAGGTATAAAAATTAATAAACAGTTTGAATATTCGATTTCTACACGTGGGCGGGAATTATACGCCCCTTTCTGCTGATTGGTCAGCCGAAGATCAAACTATTCTGTCATCGGTTCTTCCTCAGTTCCACTCAGCAGAATAAAAGCCCTGCTTCTACAGCTGTACAGATTCTTAACGCGTTTATTGCAACTACATTTTATATTTTTCTCATCAAACAACCAGACTAACGAATGGCTCGACACAACCCGTACCGGGGCAGAGCCTAGACAGGGCTTTCTTCTGTGTAGATATTATTCACCTCTTTGCATCAGCTGGCAGTAGGCTATTTGACGCTGTCATAGCCTACCTTGGTTAAGTAAATATTATATATATATATATATATATATATATATATATATATATATATATATATATATATATATATATATATATATATATATATATATATATAAAACACTAATGCAAAAAGGAAAGAATAATGCGTTGGAACCAGAAAAAACGGAGAACAACAGAGATATTAAAATACATACTCTTCTTTTTTTAGGATTTATGTTTTATTAAAATTGATCTCAAAATATTTTCATTAAAGCCTGTAATAACTTGCCATTTCGATTTGTTTCTCAAACCAGTATACCTTCAGAGCAAACATTACAGTGATTAAGCCCAAAGTTAATGTGAGTGGGGATAATTAACACAGTGTAGCCTATAGCCTATAACGCATCGTATGCATTTTGTAATAATAAAGCACCGTATGTATATTGTAATAAGAGTGTAATTCACACGACGCTGGGTCATGTTGAGAGAAAAACACGCGAACGTAGCATTGTTTTATTATTAGCATACATTCAGAAAATTACCGGTAAATAAAATACAACATTAACATTATAAACACTATTAACACGTACGCTATGTAGGCTATGTTTAGGCTATTTTACTTCCCATCACTGTATGACAAATCCTTAAATGAATGGTAGGCCTATTCATAAAACAACAAGAATGAAAAATATAAGTAGCCATATAATAAAAATATACATAGAAGCCTAGCCTATATAAATAGTCTATATATTATGCCATTTATTACAAACAACATTTAGTTTAAACACCAAGCCTAAATTAATTTATTTGAATTGAAACGTTGGGCACGTCGCTCGTGCATCTTTCATTCGGTCCAAAGTTTCCATAGGCTATTTGCAATGTGACATTTGGATGCTTTTATACTATTTATGTAAAGAAGGCTTCGTATTTCAGTCCAGGCCAGTCCCATACAGCTAAATCGGCATCTTCACATGCAGAGATATGAGTTTGGAATAACAGCAAGTACTGACTTGCACAGCCTTAATATTTTACAACAGACAAATTAAATTAAACCAAACTTTTTATATGTTATATGATCTTGCGAGTCGCCAGCGCCATCACTTAAGTAAAATATTTATTTTATTTGTGTACATTTAAAATTACTACAAAATGTCATGCCTTTGTAAAATAAAGAAAACCGGATGCACCGCTTTAGCGCGTCTCAACATCTTCTGACGCACAACATGAACTAAAATAGGCTAAAGTCAACATTTCAGTTTTGACAAATGCATTATTTAAGTCACTTTGGAATAAATCACAGCATGTTTCATGATAAAAAACGTGACTTTACAGTACGGAAAATATGGTAGGATATAGCAAATTATTTCACGGACCCCTTGCACTTTCCTGGACTAAAACCGCTGGTCTACACAGAAGAAAGCCCTGTCTAGGCTCTGCCCTGGGACGGGTTGTGTCGAGCCATTCCTTAGTCTGGTTGTTTGATGAGAAATATATGAAATGTAGTTGCAATAAACGCGTTAAGAATCCATACAGCTGCAGAAGCGCATGACTTTTATTCTGCTGAGCGGAACTGAGTAAGAACCGATGACAGAATAGTTTGATCTTCGGCTGACCAGTCAACAGAAAGGGGCTTATAATTCCCGCCCACGTGTAGAAATCGAATATTCAAACTGTTTATTAATTTTTCTACCTCTGAACGAAAAACAAAAAATCAAGTCGAAATCTCATTTTTCGTTTTTCTGAAAAAAAAAAACAAAAAAAATGAAAAACGAGCTGTTTTCTCATTTTTCAACTTTCAATATTAAATAAAAAATCGACTGAACGAATGATACACGGATTCTTATGGAACAGCCGAAATGTCGGTTCCCTTTCGTTCAGTCACTACGACGTACGTTAGTGACTAACGAATGGGGGTTTCGCTTAGAAGCCTATCATCTTCGAGAATTCAACAGCGCCCAATGGCAGTGCCAATGCCATGGGCATGCGGAATTTGCATGCGTAACTCCGCCCCACCCTGTGGGTATATAAGGAAGTACGCTGGCAACATCGCATTATGTTTCTGCTTTGGAGCCAAGAGCATCTCTTCACTCCTACAAGCCTGAATTCTGAAGTCCTCTCTTCAGTCTTCGAGACGAGCGGTTCTCCAGAGTGTTGGTGTGACGGCGCATTCCAGCGATCTCGCATTGCCTGCCTGCTGATCTGTGCAGTGATCTGCAACAGCTGTGTGTGTTATTACTGGGCGCTTCGGCACTCTGCAGAGCTTTCCTCTCACAAAAAGAGCTTGCGCGTGGCACGTCTTTTTCAAGACGGTTCGCCCGTGCACTTCCGGGTGCGATCGATCTCCGTTGCTGTCTATGGGCACATTCACTGCTCGACGTGTTTGGGCTTCAGCACGTTCGGGCAGTGATTGTGGATGTGTCATGTTCCCACTGCGGGAACGTGACCATCACGATGTCGCGGTCGAGACTCAGTGATCTCCGCAAGGAGAGAGAGTCCCCTCTGCCACACCCCAATCTACCGTCTCTGAGAGAGGTGGTACTTTGGCTGGTGGCCAGGGTGACCTGAGGGCGGTGCGTGGTTTAAGAACCCCGACGATCATTCCTCGGGCCACGCCCCCCTCTCGCACATCGCTTCCCGCGAGTGCTGAACTGAAACAGCGGCCCGTCTCTGACGCCTCGTTCGTTTCGTTCACGCTCCAGATAGCGGCGAGATGTCGATCGCCGCATCCCAAGGTGGGCTAGATCCTTTGGGGATGACGATTAGGTTGTGCTCCGCCTCCGGGTGTGTCAGCACTGCCTGATCTGACCTAGAGTTGATAGCCATGTTATCTCGGGCAGCCGCGAGCCTTGCGCTGGTGTGGAACTCCGCCCAGTCGCGAGTGCTCGTGGTTGCGCGATCGGTTTTTGTGGGCGGCACCCGACAGCTGTTGGGCCCCGCCCCCAATACCTTTCGCTCCCGAGGTGCATGAGGAGATCACGCGGTCCTGGAAGTCCCCGTGCTTCCCGTGACCGTTTGGTGGCCTCCTCCGCCTTCTCTGCCCTTGATGGGGCCGCGGCCTAGGGTACACTGGGGCCCCCTCCCCACTGTTAAACAACTCTGTTGCGCACTCCGGTGTCCACAGAGGGCTTTGACGTGGTGTGGCTGTCCTAAGCACCCTCCCTAAGCCTGTGGGCTCGTCTACTTCGGTGGCGTGGTCCTGCAGTGCTATGGGGTAGGCCGCCGCCCCTTTGCACATGCACAAGGGTGGAGCTGACCCAGGGCTCTTTGTTGAGCTGCGTGCCGCCACTGATCCCGCCCTCTGGGTGGTGAAGGTGGCCACACGCTCCCTCGGTCGGGCGATGTCCACAGCTGTGGTCCGGGAGAATTTCCTGGCCTTACCTGGTGATATGGGGGGGTTGACTGAGCCCGCTTCCTCAACTCGCCCATATCCCAGGCTGGCCTCTTCGGCGGCGCGGCCGAGAACTGCGCCCAACAGTTCTTGGCCGCCCCAGAGCAGACTGAGGCTGTAACACGTACTGCCCCGGCGGCTGGCTGCTGCACCAGCCGCCGGCCCAGTCGCCTCAGTCCGCTCGCCGCCGAGGGCGCCCTCCCTCCTCCTGTCCGGCCCCAGCAGCAGCCTTCTCCGGGCCGCGCCGTGGAGGTGGTTGCAGGATGTCGCCCAGTCCGCTCCTCAGCCTGGCTGAAACGCCAGGCTGGAGGTGGACAACTCAGAGATGGGTTCCAGTTCTTTCCAGGGGATGGTTGCAGGGCCTCTCCTTCCCCCGGTGGAGGGCCGGGGGAAAATCCTTCCGCTGCTGGCCCCCGGGCTAGCAGCGCTTGGAAAGAACTCATGTTCCTGTCTCTGAGGACCCAGAGACCGGTGATGGCAGTGTGTGCCGCCTCCGGGCCGCGCCACTCTCGTCCCTCTCTCTCGCCAGCCTCCTCTCAGAGCAGACCCCAGTGGAACGTGCGTCCTTCCCTGGTCTCCTCTGTCAGGACGCAGCAGTTAACCGTGCCCCCGCACCGGGACGCCCAACAGCCTCCCATGTCCGGGCCGGTAACGCTGCCTCGCTGCCCCACCCTGGGTACGTCTGTGGTCCGAATGACCCCGCTGGTGCAGTTCCTGGGAGTCTGGCTTCAGCTTCCGGGACTGTTCCGCTGGGTCACGAAGACCATCAGGCGCGGCTACGCGATTCAGTTCGCGCAGGTTCCTCCCCGCTCTGGGGAGGCCGCCCGCTATGATGGGGCCTATCCCCTGTCATGCGTGCGGAGGTTGTCACCCTACTGGCGAAGGGTGCGATCGAGCCTGTCCCTCCAGCCGAAGTGAAGTCCGGCTTCTCAGCCCTTGCTTCATTGTACCCTAGGAAACCGGTGGGTTATGGCCAATCCTGGATCTGCCCGTCTTGAACCGATCCTTCTAAAGCTTCCGTTCAGGATGTCGGTAGCGAACGCCTCTTTGGACACGTTCGTCCGGTAGATTGGTTGCAGCGATCGACCTGAAGGACGCTTACTTCATGTCTCCTTCCTCGACGCGGACCGTTCCTACGGTTTGCTTCGAGTGGCGGACATTCAGTACGCAGTCCCCCCATTCGGGCAGCTCTGTCCCCTCGTGACTCTACGTAGTCTTCGAGGCAGCCCTTGCGCCACTCGGCAGCACGGGGTTCGCATCCTGAACTACTTCGATGACTGGCTCATACTGGGTCACTCTCGAAGCAGGTCTGCGGACACAGAGTCCAAGTGCTCCAGCACTTAGCCCGTCTGGGCCTTCGGGTCGACTGGGAGAAGAGCGACTCTGCCCCGTGCAGAGGATCTCCTTTCTCAGTGTGGTTTCCAACTCGGTCGCAGGTGCGTGCTGCTTACCAGCGAGCGCGCACACAGTCTCTGCTGACTGGCCTTTGTCAAATCGAGGGCGAGAATGCGGTCCCACTGAAGCTATTTCAGAGGCTCCTGGGGCATATGGCATCTGCAGCCGCGGTGACGCCGCTCGGATTGCTACATATGAGACCGCTTCAGCACTGGCTACGCGATCGAGTCCCGAGATGGGCATGGCGGTCTGGCACGCTCCGGGTACAAGTGACTCGGGCCTGCTTACAGACTCTCACCCCGTGGTCGAACCTCAAGTTTCTACGGACCGGTGTGTCCTTAGAACGAGTTTCCAGGCATCTTGTTGTATCAACAGATGCATCATCCACGGGCTGGGGTGCCATGTGCAATGGACAAGCAGCCGCGGGCTCCTGGACAGGACCCCAGCGCCTTCTGCATGTCAATTGCCTCGAGTTACTGGCAGTACGGTTCGCCCTGCACCGCTTCCGAGCGTTGCTGAAGGGTCAACATGTGCTAGTCAGGACAGACAACACGGCCGTAGTAGCGTACATCAACCACCAGGGCGGTCTACGCTCCCGCCGTATGTCTCAACTCGCCCGCCATCTCGTTTTATGGAGTCAGAAGCATCTGAGGTCCCTTCATGCTGTCCACATCCCGGGAGTCCTGAACCGTGCAGCCGACGAGCTCACGGCTTCAGCCACTTCCTGGAGAATGGAGACTCCATCCCCAGACGGTCTAGCTGATATGGGAACGGTTCGGCGACGCACAGGTAGACCTGTTGCCTCCCAGGACTCTTCTCATTGCTCCCTGTATTATTCCCTGACCTATGGTCAGCACGGATGCACTGGCGCACAGCTGGCCGTCGGGGCTACGCAAGTATGCGTTCCCCCAGTGAGCCTTCTCGCACAGGTACTGTGCAAGATCAGGGAGGACAAGGAGCAGGTCATGTTGGTCGCCCCGTTGGCACGGCCAGGCCTGGTTCTCAGAACTGCTACTCCTTGCGACAGCCCCTCCCTGGCCTATTCCTCTGAGTCAAGACCTTCTCACTCAGAGACGGGGCACCCTTTGGCACCCGCGTCCAGTGTTCTGGAAGCTCCACGTGTGGCTTCTGGACGGGACGCGGCAGGTCTGAGTAGCCTTCCACCTGCGGTGGTCGCTACCATCACTTCCGCTAGAGCAGAGTCTACACGACACCTCTATGCGTTGAAGTGGAACCTCTTCGTCACATGGTGCTCTTCCCGCCAGGAAGACCCCTGGAAATGCCCGATTGGGTCCGTGCTATCGTTTCTCCAGGAGGGGGTGGAAAGAAGGCTGTCTCCTTCCACCCTTAAAGTGTATGTGGCCGCAATATCTGCCTACCACGATCTCCTGGGAGACAAAAAGGTAAGTCAGCACGACCTGATCATCAGGTTCCTGAGGGGGGCGAGGAGACTGAATCATCCTCGCTCTCCTCTTGTTCCCTCTTGGGACCTCTCAGTAGTCTTAAGTGCTCTGTAGAGGCCTCCCTTGAGCCTTTGCGGTCGGTTGAGATTAAGTTCTTGTCTATAAAGACGGCTCTGCTGACCGCATTGGCCTCTCTTAAGAGGGTCGGGGACCTGCAAGCATTTTCGGTTGACGAAGCGTGCCTTGAGTTCGGGCCGGCTAACTCTCACGTGATCCTGAGACCCCGGCCCGGATATGTGCCCAAGGTTCCCACCACTCCGTTCCAAGAAGCCAGGTGGTGAACCTGCAAGCGCTGCCTTGGAGGAGGCAGACCCAGCCTTGGCATTGCTCTGTCCAGTACGCGCTCTCCGCGCTTATGTAGACAGTACGCGATGTTTCAGGACCTCAGACCAGCTCTTTGTCTGTTATGGTGGAGAGCGGAAGGGAAGTGCTCTCTCAAAGCAGAGGTTGTCTCACTGGATAGTGGACACCATTGTTTTGGCTTACCAGCAGCAAGGTCGACCATGTCCCCTTGGGGTCAGGGCACACTCCACCTGGAGTGTGGCCTCCTCTTGGGCTTAGCGCATGGCGCCTCGCTAACAGACATCTGCAGAGCTGCAGGCTGGGCGACACCAAACACATTCGCCAGATTTTACAATCTCCGAGTGGAGCCAGTGTCCGACTATGTACTCGCCCCTGCGGGTGGCCGGTATGGGCCAGGCTCAGGTGTCTTCGCTTGCTCGCCATTCCACTCCACGGACTGGATACGTGCGATATTTTCCCTCAGGTGAGCTCCCCGAGAGCCCTGAGCTCCTCCAGCACTGCTTACGCCGACATCAGTTCAGTCTGCCCTTTCGAGCCCAGACCCTCATGTCCGGCCAGGTGCTCCGTGTGCATGGTTCCCCTCCGGCGACCCCCACACGAGTATTTCCACCGTAAGCCTCCTCAGTGAGCAGGTGTCTTTCCCTTGGCAAGTCCCTGCCACCCCTAGGGTTAAAAATCCACCCTCTGGCTGGTACCCTAGAGATCTTCCATATGCAGCCCTTAGCGGGTCATATGTGTATTCTTAAGTCCTCCCTACGGGTAGGCATCTTGGCATTCCCTCACTGGGATATGCTTCCCAGTGTACCTTGGTAATCCTGTGATAAGTGGGAGTCCTTCGTCCGTACTAGTCTTACGACAGGGTACTCACACTTACGCAGGGCACTGGATGACAGCTGAGTGGCGTTGTTGTATTGGAACCCCCATTCGTTAGTCACTAACGTACGTCGTAGTGACTGAACGAAAGGGAACGTCTCGGTTACGTATGTAACCCTCGTTCCCTGAGGAGGGAACGGAGACGTACGTTTCCTTTGCCACGTCAGCTGTGTTGCTGGTATGCGGAGTTCAGTCTTGGCTCCTGCAGCAGTAACATAATGCGATGTTGCCAGCGTACTTCCTTATATACCCACAGGGTGGGGCGGAGTTACGCATGCAAATTCCGCATGCCCATGGCATTGGCACTGCCATTGGGCGCTGTTGAATTCTCGAAGATGATAGGCTTCTAAGCGAAACCCCCATTCGTTAGTCACTAACGTACGTCTCCGTTCCCTCCTCAGGGAACGAGGGTTACATACGTAACCGAGACGTTTCTCTTTTTTAACTACTCTTAAGTTTAGTTTAATTTAAGCACTTTCAAAAGCCAATGTTTATTTTCACATACATTTTCCAGTCCTTGAATACTGGAAATTGAAATTCAAGAACCGTGAAGCCTGCTATTAACTAACAAATGGTATGTGTTTTTGTGTAGATCCAAACATTATAATTGCTAAACTAACACAGAACATGAAGAACGTGACATTAAAAAGTAACCATAGTTAAAAACCTGTAATATTGAGTTAATACATAGGCTATAAAAACACAAACCAACACTCTCACCTGTGAAAGGTTATCCAATTTCTTCGGGAATTTAAATCACGCTGGGTTTTACAGAGGCTGCACAGTGTTTTTTTGTTTTAGTGCGAGTGATGATTGACAGCATCTGAAGTGTTGACCGTTCTAAAATGGCGGCGCGTCAACGTGCCTGGAGCGGTCAAATTAGGCATCTACTGTACGTATACATATCTATGGCCCCCACCGTTTGGTTTGATCTTCATAATAATATAATAATTTAGTTCAGTTAGAGCAGTGGTTCTCAAAGTGTGGTACGAATACCACTAGTGGTACTCAGGCTGCCTCTAGTGGTACGCAGAGGAATCACTAAATAAAGTAATGTTAAAAAACATAATAAACAACTTTTTTTACATTTAAGTACAGTACAGTTTTAATTTAACTTTTAGGTACAGCACATTTTAATTGAATCATTATTCATTTTTTTATTTACCTGTATGTAAGCACAGTGCAGTGTTAATGTACAAACTGTGTATTTACAATGTTAAAGTGGTTGACAACAATAAATATTCTTATTAGGAATAAACAAATTGTTTTTGAACTGTGCATGGATGTAGTTGAATAGCTACTGTATTTTAATGTTGGGCATGATAGTGGTACTTGGAGAGCCAAATATTTTCTGAGGTGGTATTTGGTATCAAAAGTTTAAGAACCACTGAGTTAGAGAATATACAACAATTAAAAACTGAACGTGTCTTTTCTATAAAGTGTGAGTGAGCCGAACGAAAGTCACGGGACGAACGCAGAAGGAGTCAGATTTCATTAATCACGAGAGCGAAGTAAAAGCTGAGCAGAGCTGAGGTAAGCACGGCATTCATTCTCAGCGGGTGTCCAGTCTGGTGCGTTTTTAGATCGCATATGGAAGCTAAACTTTAATAGGAATTCATTTCATTCAAGTTTAAACACTCACTTTGCTCCGCACCGCTCCGTTATTAATGCCTGATCCGAGCGCCGTTCGCATTTACATTCTGTGAGTGAGATCCCTCCGCTATGGGCGGGTTGATAACATGCGGAACTAGCTCCTTCTACTGGCTGTAGTTTTTAGCCTCTGGCCAAAAAAATCCTCCGATGGTGCAAAATGACGATATTTGCGTCATCTGAGGATTTTTTCCAGAAATAAATTGCATAATTATCTCGTCTCAGGGGGGTATGGGGGGGGCAAGTACCATCATTTGAACATCATTACCATCACTACCGGGTTTCTACTGATACAAAGCTTAATGCTAAATCGCTGAAGTAACCCTTTAACCCTCTAGGCGCCACGGTCGAGTTTACTCGACAAGATGCAGCACTGAATAAAACGGCCAATTTTGTCAAATACGGTCTCAAATTTCATTCAACCTCCCCTCCACTAGATGTCAGACATGTCATACTTCATCCCCGACTCAAAAAAACATCATGCTTCTATACAAAATCGTCGAGCAAGAGCGCATTGAATCAGTGCGAACAAACGCGAAGTTAGTGTGCGAGTGAGCCATTTTATCAGAGCAATATTGTCAATGTCAGCGAGTATTTGCATTAGATTATTATTTTCTAATAGCATCAATAAAGCTTACCAGCAATGAAGGGTTGGGTCTTCTATTCGCGGACCCTGATTCTGAAGGGGAATATCTGCCGTGATTCTGAAAGTGAAAGAATAGCCCTACACCAAGCACAAACGGGGAATCCTTTGCCCAATGTAGATGGTCCTTTGCCCAATGTCAGTGGTGGGAACACAGTGGTGTTTCGCGGGGTTGGAGTGTTCATTGTGAAGTTAGCAGGCGTGTTACGCCGGCTTCACACCGCACGCGCAAGCAGTGCGTTGGCAGGGCAGGAGTGGTGCGTATTGAGAGCAGGATCAGAGTGCCTACTGTATGTAGTAAATGGAAAGTCTCTACAGCAAAAGGCCAACCGTTACATGCATTTGGTTTGTTTCTACCATTTATTAGTAACGATTTACACAGTTTGTTTACTATTTACCTGATCATTCAGTATTGTGCAATATAGCATACAGAAGGTGAGGGACATTTTTGTGTGAAAGAAGTGCTGCATTTTATCATTTAAACATGTGACTTTTCATGAAAATTCTATAATCCAAGGTGACCACCACCATATGACGTCATAATATGCAAATGAGAAGGGAAAATGTAATCCCTACATAAACTTTGGGTCATCCTTAATATTTCTCTAATTTACAGAAAGTCTCTATCTTTTATCACTTTTAAGATATAGCCTTTTCAAATTAAGATGTCAAAATCGAACGTTTTAGGAAAAAACCTCTGGCGCCTAAAGGGTTAATACATCTGAGACGATTTGGCAGATGGCAGATCTTCTAATCGTGATAAATAACTGAACTCTGGCTAATTTGGTTCTTCAAACGAATTTGCGGATTTTATAAAAATATCTGGATTAAGTTGTCTGGGATTGTTGCACGTTCTCGTGTCTCCTGAAGAAGGCAGATGCATTGATACCAAGCGGCAACCTCCGGCGGTCTCTTTTGACAAGTATGGGTAACTGCAGCTTGGAGTAATGGGCGTGTGGGGCCTGCGCATTACTCCAACGGTAGGGGCGTGGCGGTAGGGGTAGGGGCGTGCCAAACGGTTTCTCATTGGTCGCGAAAGCTGCCTGTTCATTTGTTATACTCTTAATCGCAATTGGCCTATAGATTAAAAGGAAGCAATACATCAAACTAGTGTTGTCACGATACTGGAATTTCTAACTTCGATATGATACATAAAAAAAAAAAAAAAAAAAAAGATATTCGATACCATTTTCGATACCACGGGGAAAAAAAATATACTGTCAAATAGATATTTTTAATATCTTTTACTTTTTTGTCCGTCTATTGAAAGTCTTTCTATTTTCTTCTGAGATCACTTTATATAATAAAGCTTTTAAGGTTTTTCTCATATAGAAAATATCTCATATGCAATAGCTTACATACAGCACAAGAAAGCTTGATTTCAAATTGAATTTAAAAAGACGAGTAAACAGTAATAAGAACAAATGACTAACAATAGCACAAATAAATACAATAGAATAAAGATACAAATGAAATAGACTGCTTTATTTTTTTCAGGTAGGTCTAACAGTATTCACTAGAAACTGAATAAAAAAAAGTAATCAAATTTAAAATGACATTGGATAATCTTCATTATAAAAATTAAATACAGATGAATCCATAAGACAGTCCCTCCAGAAAAACGCGATTATGCGATCGCGTGATTTAACGCATAATCAGCCAAAGTCCACATATTTATGCGGGGGCCGCATTTTTTCAAATACGCCGCACTTTCGCCGCATAAATTGCCTATTTCCGCGTGCAAAATATGCGGGGCTAGCATGATTTCATAATCCCCACATTTTTGTTGCAAAAAAAGTCATATATATATATATATATATATATATATATATATATATATATTAGCAGAAAGTTGAAAAAATTTTGTTTACTTCACACAAGAGCCGCCATTTCCGCCTATTGCCATGGGAACGTTTTGAAGTGATGTAATTACCCGACGCGAACGTCATCGAAAAGCTACAAACCCCGTGGTGAAACCATAGATATCGGTGAAACCATGATGAAGCACGCAAATTCCCATTTGCCAACAAAAATAACAGCAAAAGACCACGCAAAGCAGTTTCCCGGTGTGTTGACCGATTTCAAAACACAGCATCATGAAGCGTTATGAATCAATGAGTCGATTCAGCGGTTTGGATCGCCAAAGTCACGTATTTCTGTCACGTTCACGCTGAAGGAAACTGAGGTGAGGACTCAATAGCAGGTAATGGAAATTAATTTAATATAAAAATGAACATAAACACAAACAAAAACCCACAAGGGGGAAAACATAATATAATACAAAACATAATCGAACCAAACAACAAACCAAAAAGTCAGGGAGCGGATCACAGGGAAGGGAAGTCAAGGAGCGGATCACAGGGAAGGAACACGTAGACAAGACAACGTAACCACAAAGACTGTGAGCACATGGGAACTATATAAAGGGGAAGAAATCAGGAGGGAACAGGTGGAGGAAATCAAACACTAATCAGATAACAAGGGGGAGGTGTAGCAGTATTTGCAGCTGGCAGGAAGTCCAAATCTTGGACTCATCATCATTATCTCATGACTCTTCTGATCAGATCATGCCAAACAGAGGTTCGTTATGGACTGGCTATCTAAAGTTAATGAACAGCTCAAGAGTTGAATAGTTTGACTTCACAGCCTCAGGGAAGTCTTGTGACTTGTCAAACGAACACACATACCCTGTGTGCAATAGGCGAACAATACAAGAGACACAGGACTGTGTGCGTGACGCATCGCACACATCTGCCTTATAGGAAACATATGGACCAAAAACAGCCTCCATAATGTTTAAATATATATATATTGTGTTGATTTGATGTCCTTATACGATGTATTAAAATAGCTAGGATGTTTACTGTATGTAAAATTAAACCTGTATGCCACTAACTGTGATAATCTTGTATATCTGGACGCACAAATCGCAGAATGATCGTTCTTAGTATCTCTGTTATTGCAAAAATATGACTAGGCCAAATCTTGCTCAGAAATCAGATTTTGATGCATAATTTCAGAAATACCAGCTTTCTAAAGAAATAGAGGCTTTAGAATTTCCACCCTACTGATTAACTCAGAGGAAGGGGGTGTCCACGAACAAAGAACAATGAAAAACTTGCGCCTTCTCTTTCCACGGACGTGATTGGATTCTTCAATAAAACGGGCTCGGCCACTCCGTTTATAAGAGCAGAAGTTTATCATTAACTCAGCGCATCCTTGCCATTCCGAGAAGACCACCCTGGCCTTTGACCTTCCCTTGAGAGAGGGATTCCTTTGGCACCAAGCCAAGAGAGAGAGACCTGCAACTTCTGGAGCGACTTTCCTGAACTTCACAGAAATTCTCCGGACTCACCTCCTTAGCGAACTTCCACGACGATTCGAACTCAGACACGTACACGAGAGAGCCTAATGCAAGTATTATATTTCACCTTTAACTGCTTGTACGAGGTTGTCTTAATTAATCCTGATTCACGAAATCATAAATGTCTGAAGGGTTTTGGTGAAGTGATTGAACTGTCTCTCTCTCTCTCTCTCTCTCTCTCTCTCTCATCTCTCTCATCTCTCTCTCCCTCGTGAATTCTCTCTTTCCATCATTCTTTTCCTTTTGATTTTATTCTATTAAGTTTGATCTTTCCTTGTTTGTACCATATCATTTTGTTTCTCCTATATATATATGCATATTTACCCCCGTGTGATTCGTAGCTTTGTATTCTGTAGTTGTTTTATTAAAACCCAATAATTGCATTAAATTGAATCCGTATTGTTTTGCTCACAAATCTCGAAGTCACTGAAGCGTAAGATCTAAGCTACCCATTTAAGCTTGATTTTCATGTATTACTACTTTAGTAATATAAATTGTGCAAACATAAGAGATATTATTTGTCCTGATCAAACAAATCAATGTTTCTTAAGGTTTGTAAGATTGATAATTGATGAAGAAATCAATTTGGATAAAGGTTACTTTTAAATGATTAAAGGTTCCGTTATACGTTAATTTTTCTGTACAACAAGCTAATAATATTCATAAACTCATGAATATTCATACCATTTGAATTAATTATTCCCCAGAACTTATTGTTGTTACAGAGTGGTGGAGAATGCGGGCAGTTTCAAACTTTGTTTTTGTGAGCAATATTAATATTCATATTCATGTGTATTTTTGGGTATTAATATTATGCACGCGCGTTCCCGTTCATTTGATTGAACTGTGAGACATAGCGAACTCACTCACTGACGAGGCACAACGCCGAGCTCAGTTTAAGCATATTAACAGATGCTAAATTGACAATATTATACGTCTGGCAAAGATAAGGAAATCTCTGCACAGTCCGTACATGAGTAATATTGTTTTGTCCCGCTTGACTTGAACGACGAAATCTTCTTTCAAGCGGAAGATTGAAATTGAGCGAGTTTCCTCTTTTCAATAATAGGCCTAATATAATATTATATCGTTAAGATAAACGATAACTCCTGGTCGAACATTGGCCTAGCTAACCAATTTAATTTGACCTAAAACATTTAACTCATACATGCTGAACGATCAGCCAGTTTAATAAATGTCTATTGGAGTTCTGTTAAATGTGAAGTAAGCAGATGTAAATTCCTGTATCCACATTTTCTTTCTGTGCAGAATATTGCACAAAGAGACCCGCTGAAGGGTAAATGGTGATTTGTGTTTTAAATATATGTGCAACCATTATTCGATTTTTGGTCACATAAGCAGGTGCAACTCTGCGTGCTAGACACCAGAGGGCAACCTGACAACTCTCGAGTAACACTTCACCATAACTTTATCCCGAACGGGCGCAACAGCGCCATCTGGTGAGCAGTCCTCCTAACTGACTCTAGTCTGGGTGGACTCGACTGCGCCATCGCGTGGAGAATTACAGATAGTTCTCTCCGCTATTAATTTTGTCTTAACAAAATTTCCTTCCTAAGTAGAGCATGTGAATTGTTTATTGATTACTGTTAGAAACGTTTTCATTTATGCAATTTTACTAGCATTAGGTAACAACCAGGTCTCCGTTCTCGCTGATTAAACACACTTATTTGATTTTGAGTTTAAAAGGAAAAATGAATTTCCTTTAAGTTAAATTGAGATTAGATCTCTTCAAATCACTGACAGTCCGCTTGGAAGGAAGGACGCCACCGTGTGGCCGTACCCTGCTAAGTCAGCTTACAGCTCTCTCTCTCTCTTCCACTTTCTTCCAATTCTGTGTGAAGTGCTTATTCCTGTTTCCCTTGCTGATTATTAATTTTTTTTTGGGTTATTAAGGATACTCCAACTTAGCATTAAATTGTTATAGGATATTATTTGGACTTGCTTTCTTTTATTTACATTCTCCCTACAGGCTTATTTAAATTTAAATTTTAAACTTGTTTTGAATTTAATTTGAATTAAGTTTGTCTTGTTTAATTTTAATTTTAATTTTCTATTTAATTTAATTTTATTAATTTTTTTTGTTAAATTTTTTTAAATTTTTTTTAATTTATTTTTTTCTTCCTCTCATTTGGGTTAGGTTCATTTTGATAGTTACCAACATTATCAAAATTGCCTTTTGTTTTATCATTATTTGATAGAAACCTTTGCCTTTTTCTAAATCACTCTCGATATAGGATTTTGCATTTCCTTTTCGCCTGCAACCATAAAGCACTTGATCCGGTAAACAATAGAGTCTTAATTAATTTTGAGTTCGCCTGTTTACCCTCTTTTGTGTATTTATTGTAAGGCTCACAAACATCTGTGGTGAACTGAGAATCGTCTCAACGTGGTCTCCACGAGCAAGGTTGTCCAACCAACGTGACCTGCACCGGCTGTGTGTGAATCTCGGTTTCTTTTACCTCTGTCCGCCGTTGCGGCACGCAGTGGCGACATCAGCAATCTGACACTCCAAAGCCGGTCAACCAGTTCAGCTGACACACACAAGGCAATGTCTGGTGCCCGTACCTAAACCAGGGCTTTCAAGCCACTCTTGAAAAAGAGGGTTCTGGGGAGCGTGCCGACTTTGCTGTGCTGGCTGGCGGTTGACGGGTGGGTGCTGTCAGGTCGTGTTTAAAGTCTAAACTGTTTGAGTGGGCGTAACGCGACAGAGTGACAAGGACCGAGGACACGGCAGTTGGGTGTCTGGGAACGCCCGGAAGGCCGACTGCGCCACTGGTTTCCACCTGAGCGACCTCAAATCCCCCCTGATAAACTAAATGTGATAAAATCCACATTACAAGCCAAATTTTAGATACTCCCCGAGTATAGCCTAAACGTTTGGCCCACCTTTCCTCTCTAAGCCGCACCCTTTTCCTAGGTTCCCTACCCCGATAGCCACACATGCTGTAGGCCCTATCAGAAACTCTTACGAAAGGTAGCAGGCTTAACCCCTTTAGTGCTTCTCTAACACTCCCAGCATTCGCGCTTATTCTCCTTGTTATTGCAGACCAATTCATTTTGTGTTTGTTTTCACTGTGCTCTTTCCTACTTTCACTGTCCGGACTGTCGTAATCTTGTTTCTTTCAGTTCACCAAGAGACCCCAAGGAAAGCAAATTAATAGAGTGACAACCAAGCAGCCGGCGTCACCAGGTGACCCACAGGGCTACCGCCTGTCAAAGCCTCTATTTCAGGCTGATCCAAAATTGGCCCGCCTAATTGTCTAACTGTCTAAATCAGTTAGCCAAAATTCTTGTCGACGGCATAGTCCGTACAAGAGCTCGTAAACCTTAGGACAAACTTGCATTGGCCTCTTTGTGTGTGTGTGCTGTGTTTCTCTCGCCCACAGTGAACCAGTATGTCCCGTTCATCCAGTCCCGCTGTCCCTTGGGATCGCCTAGCGGTATGGCTGGAAGCGGTGACGAGCACTGGTCCGTCTGAGGACACCAGTGATCTGCAACAGCTGAACCAGGAGGAACTGGACACAGAGCTAGACAAGCTGACGGCACACGACCCGACGCAGAGTTACTCTCACAAAGAACTGGCCAAGATCCTCGGGAGCCTCGCCCACAACCTTGTCGCCCAGGCACGGCTAAGAGAAAAGAGCCACACCAACCTGGAACAGGAAGTGGCAACACTAAAGCTCCAAGCCGAGGAAGCCCGGAGAAACCAGGCCCTCATCCAGCGTCATCTAGATCAACTACTTCTAGAGACCGAGAAAGACGGTGAAACGGACACAGAACGTGAGAAAGAAGTTGAAAGACTTCGAAAGACCCTGGAAAATCTGCGTCTAGACACAGACCGCAGAGAGCAGTCGGAGAAAGACACCAGGGAAGAACTCAACGAACAGCTCCGGCAAGGCAAAGCTCTCCTAGAGAGAGCCAACACTGCACTCAAAGACAAAGATGCTAGAGCCAAAGCCTCCGAAAAACACTTGCAGGCTGCCCGAGCCGAGATCAACGAGCTTGTCCAGCAAAGACATGATCTCAAAGATGAACTTGACCTTGTTCACAGAGAACTGAAACATGCATATAAACTGCAAAGTGACCGGGAAGGGGAAACACACCACACAGAGTTTCCCCCAACCAGCTGGTCCGCACCTTTTAGCCAAGAACCAAGAGCTAGAAAGGGGGGTGACAGCCCACCACTCAGACTGTCACCCACGAGCCTCCACGAATCCCCGCCAGCAACTGAGGAAGGGAAGCCCTTCCAGGAAGTCAGGGTCAGCGGCCACGTAGCTCATAAAGACCTTGACAAGCTGGCCAGGAATATCCCTACATTCAGCCCAGACCCTGCAGGAGGACACGACGTTCACGCCTACTTGCAAGACATAGACTTTCACCTGCAGACCGTCGCTAACGCAAACACCTGGGACAGATTGTACCTACTCAGAATCACGTCTAACCGGGACGTACGTAGCTTTCTAGACCGTCAACCAGAGGCTGTCAAAGCGGACTACGGGCAGCTACGACGAGCTTTAATTCGTGAATACTCTGATCCAGAATCAGTCCAGGGGCTCATCGCTGCTGTGGACCTCAGGCAAGGTCGACTTGAAACCCCACATAACTTTTATAATCGACTGCGACATACCTACTTCGGCGCACGAAACGAACCAGGTATGGAGGAGGACCTCAGCTTCAGAACCCTGTTCCTCCGAAACCTCCACCCCATGATTAATCACCATCTGGGAGTTCTGGTTTGTCCACGCAGCATGTCCACCCAACAGTTAAGAGACTTAGCTCACAAGGCTTACACCAAGCAAAAGGCTATTTCTGAAAAGACTGTAAAACACCCAACCATTTGCCCTGTTTCTGAGCATCGCCCAGAGCTGACCCTAGAGGGCGCCCAACAGAACCACAGTTACGGACCCGTCAACAGAGAGTCTACACCGTTCCAAGCCAGCAGAGGGCAGCATGATCGGGGTAATGCTCATCCAAGGTGCCAGAACGATCGCTCTGGAGGATCCTGGGACCGGCCTCGCCCCCTCCACAACCAAAAGTGGAGGGGCACATGGGAAGCCGGCCGGCAACCCAGAAGGAGCCGAACCCTCTCTCCCAGAACGCCAAGCCCAGAAAACCGACGGAGGGACCACTCTCGACGTGGTACTGGTAAGCGCGGATCTGAGCCCATGGCTAACAAGAAAAGTATGGTCGAGTCCGAAGCTGCAGAACTGCTGAAGGTACTAAAGGAGTTTCTACAAAAGAAACCCTGCAAGACAGACAAGAAGGATGAACCAGACACCGCATGACTGGACCGGACGCCTGAAATCAACCTTCCTGACCTTTCTGCAACTGAACCTAACACCCAGAACACTGTTTCCCAACCACAGACTCTCGAACTAACTGTTGCACCCCCACACGTCAGCAACACCCACTCACTCCAGCTGACGGCAACACTTCCTGACCGAGACAGTGTCACTCCGCACACCAAGGTACATGAAAGTGCTGTCCTGGTTATCTGCACTCACAGTGAGACACAAGAGACATATCCCGACTGCCTACCGTTCAACACACAGGCCCCAACACCCAGACTCTTGGGGAACCTGATCGAGAAGGGAATGGCTCGAAAACTCTACCTAACCATCACCTTGGAAAAGGAACTGAGGCTCGAAGCCCTGGTCGACACCGGCTCCAACCTAACGTTGATATCCGTTCAACTTTTTGACAAACTCAAATTTGAAGCACAGAGACAGAATCGCACTCTTAACCTTCACACGTGTAAGCTGAATGTGCAGTCGTACAGCCAAGACGACATCCAGCTCAAAACCATAGCTCCCATTCACCTGACAGTTGGGCCTATGAGTCTTGTACATCCTGTCTATGTGTCACCTATGAACACTTATCCGTTTCTCATCGGCAAAGACCTGCTGGACCGTTTCGAACCTTTACTGGACTTCAAACAGCTGAAATTCTGGGCACAAGTGCGAGAACCTCTTTCCCTCCAGACACACAGGTCTTCTGAGCAAGACTGTCAGGTCACAGAGGTCACGGCAACCCCAACAGAACCAGACTGTCAAGTCACAAAGGTCACGGGAACTCCTGCAGCCAGCCGTGAGAACACAGTCTCAGACCCAGAGCAAACTTCAAGTTCGCTACTCTGCACATTTCAGCTCCCCATAGACTCTGATACCTACAGCCCCAAGGTCATGACTGACCTGCAGCTGAATGATATCACCACAACGAACACTATTCTAGCATTATGGGCAGACAACTCAGCCATTAGTCTCTCACTGTTCAATGCACTCAGGGAACACGCACCAGACCCGCCTTATGCCAGCAAGCGCACCCGTTTCCCTTTGAACTCACACCCCTCCTCTATGGTGTCCGCCAGAGGAATCTGTGCGCTGCGCTTGACATGGAATCATCGGTGCCTGACCCATTACTTCCTGGTCCTTCCGGACCCGCCCCACGATGTTTACATCGGAGCAGACATTTTGGTTCGCCTCCGGGCTCATGTGGACACGTTTAACGAAGTGGTATGGGCCCCATTGACTTTACAGCCACATGTTTCCATCAGCCATGACAACCTCATGTCAGGACAGACCATCCCTGAGGTCTGCACCCTAGTCAACGAACAGGGAACGGTGGTACCAGCATACACCAAAGGGGTCGCTGTTCGGCTCAACATGCGATGTGGTCAAACCTTAAACCACACGCTGGGCTTCTTCCAACCCTCACCTGAATGTGTGGAACTCGGACTCACACTTGAAGCCACACCCCTCACTGAAGTGTCATCTCGTGTAGTCTACATCCTCTTCAACAACTGCACAGCAACTGACATCAACATTCCCAAAGCCTACCGGCTGGGATGGCTAGTGAGCCATGACTTTCATGACTTTGAACTTGTACTACCCATCATTGGGCCCATTCCACCTGCACTGATACCCGAAGGGAGCACAGATAACACACTGTTCACCGCACCCTTCAAATTCATTGCCATCACTGTCATGCCAATGACCAAAGACCAGGTGTGCCGAACGGAGGTGACTGAGGACAGTCACCTCGCGGTATACACAGTCTCCCACCAGCCTGTCAGTGAGACTGTTGACCCTGCCACACCTCCCAAGATCAACCTGACTGATGACACACATACGGAGGAACCGTACCCCGTTTTGAGTCTCAAGTGCAGCAAATTCTACGAGACGCTGACGCTCTCCAGAGCGAGACAGACCGTCAAAGACTCAAACAAGTCCTTTATAAGTTCAAAGAATCCTTTGCCAAAGACTCTTTAGACTGCGGTCTCACCAACCTCCACACGGTGCGCATCCCAACGCACCCTGATGCGCCTCCCACTTTTGTCAAGCAATACAAGATTCCCATCGCCTCACACGAACCAGTGCAGGAGATCATCGAATCCATGCTTGAAAAAGGTGTCATCCGTCCTTGCAACAGTACCTTTTCAAGCCCCTTGTGGCCTGTGCTGAAACCCAGCGGAGCCTGGAGACCCAGGGTCGACTATCGGAAATTGAATCAACAGGTACCGTTGTCAAGATGGCCTATGACCCAACTAGAACAAGAAATACCCCGAATCAGGGGAGCCACAATCTTCTCTACACTTGATGTGGCCTCTGGATTCTGGACCATTCCGGTGCACCCAGAAGACCAACACAAGCTAGCATTCACATTCGGCAACCGACAATACACCTTCAACAGGTGTCCGTTCGGCTATGCCAACTCACCAGCTGAGTTCAACATCTTTCTGAACAAAGCCTGCCCAGACGCCAGAGTAAGAGGCAACCTGATCTATGTAGACGATGTTCTCATGAAGAGCACAACGGTGGCCGACCACCTGAATGAAATAGACTATGTTTTGAACCAACTGTCCGCAGCCGGTGCCAAGATCGCCCTCCACAAAGGACAGTGGTGCCGGACCAAGGTCAACTACGTGGGCCTGCTCATCGGATCCCAAGGCATTGAACCTCAATCAAACCGTATTCATGCCATTCAAAACATCAAGCCTCCTACAAACGTCTCTGAGCTGCGCAGTTTTCTAGGGGTATGCAATTACTCCCGACAGTTCATCGAAAACTACTCAGACATTGCTAGACCTCTGACAGCCCTGCTGAAGAAAGACCGTCCTTTCGTCTGGTCAGACGCTCAAGAATACGCCATGACGGCACTTAAAAGACATTTATGCACAGCTCCATGCCTTGCTTACCCCGATCCACAGAAGGAATTCTACCTGGAAGCCGGGTTTTCCGACCAATGTCTCAGTGCTGGCCTATATCAACGACATGACCAAGACAAAAAGGTGGTCGCATATGCCAGCAAAACGCTTCTCCCACCAGAGTGCAAGTTCTCAGACTGTGAAAAAGCTCTGTTCTGCACGGTGTGGGCCATTCAGCGATTCTCCAACTACATTGGGGCACAGAAAGTTATCATTGAGACTTGCCACCAGCCCGTTATGTTCCTCAACAGCCAACGCATCCGAGATGGCGTCGTCACTAATTCGCGTATAGCCACGTGGTTGATGGCCCTCCAGGGACGCAACGTTGAGGCACGGTACGCACAGAATCACAAGTCTGCACTGGGCAATGGCCTGGCTGCATGCCAAAACTGCTCTGATAACACGCCTGCTGCTGCAGCGGATGCACAAGAACCCCAACAACAACAACTGACCTGCCACAGATACTTCGAACCGAATGCGTGCCAGGGCATGCCCACGGCCTACGTCGATGGGTGCTCCTACAACCACGACGGCGTCCTAAAGGCAGGTGCAGGAGTGCTGTGGGTGAACGATCAGCCGTGCCCACCACAACACTTCAAGTTGGGCCCCCAGTCATCGCAATATGCAGAGATAGCAGCTATTCTCATAGCCCTACAGATCGCATCAGCCAATGACATCAGAGAACTGCTCATCTGCTCAGACTCTAACTATGCCAGACTCAGTTTCGTGTGCCACCTTCCAAGCTGGAAACAGAATGGTTTCAAGACCGCTAACAACAAGCCAGTCAAACACCAACACCTGTTCCAGGAATGTGACAACATCACAAGAACACATGACCTGACAGTGTACTGGAAGAAGGTAAAAGCACACTCGAAGCTACCAGGCCTCGACAAAGACTTGAATGACCAAACAGACGCCCTCGCCAAGACGGGCGCACTACACGGCGACATGTGGGTACCCCCAAACCCCACATCCAGCCCCAACGTTGCAGTGCTAACCCGCAGCAAGCGACCAGCACCGGCTACAATGCCCGCCTCGCAGCCGCTATCGCTAACTCCACAGATTTCCAACAACGACATCGCGGATATGCAAGCCTCTGACACTGCAATAAAGACAATTCTTGACCACCTCTCTGACCCCTCCTGCCACCCTATCACTGACTCTGAGCTCACTGATGACTCAAGCCTCAGACATCTACATAACTCCAGACACATGTTGCGTATACAGGACAACATTCTGTGGTTTGCGCCCGATGACAGCACAGCGCCAAGGCTTGTGGTGCCACGGTCGCACAGGGGGGTGATGCTAATGTACGCCCACGACACACCATGTGCTGGACACCACGGCACCAGAGCCTGGTTTGCTGCCAGTTCCAACCAGCGAACCCGAACCACAGAGCCCCACTGCAACGCAGAGGGACCACGTTCCCGTGGTCAGACCTACAAATCGACTGGGTGGGACCCCTGCCCAGGTCCGCAAGAGGCAACAAGTACTTCCTCACGGTGGTGTGCCAATTTACCAAATGGGTAGAGTGTCTGCCAGCACCCAACGACACCGCCCAAACCACGGCATACCTCCTGATGAACCACATCTTCTCCCGGTTTGGATTGCCACTGAAAGTCAACTCAGACAGAGGCACCCATTTCACGGCCGAGATCATGCAACAGATCTGGAAATGCCTAGGGGTACGGGCTAGACTTCACATCAGCCACCATCCAATCTCGTCCGGCCAGGTCGAAAGATCCAACCGAACGGTGGTCGCCATGTTGAAAAAGTATGTGTCTGCTAACCAGAAGGACTGGGATATGAAACTCCCCCTCGTGTTGATGGCTCTCAGAGCTACCCCGCAGGAATCGACAAGGGTGTCCCCCTTCGAGCTCATGACTGGGCGGCAGATGACTCTGCCACTTCACTTGCTGTACCAACCCGGAGACTCCAATCTTGTCACCGCGTACACCACATTCCAGTACCTCGAGGAGCTCCATAGACACTTAAAAGCAACCTTCGCGTTTGCCCAGCAACACCTGCAGAAAAGCGCTGAAGGTCAGAAAGCATATTACGACCGGAAAGCATCACACCAGGAACTGGATGTGGGCGACAAGGTCTTGTACTACAGCTTCAATCCGCCACCTTTGACAGGCCCCCGGCGACTGTCGAAGAAATTTCTGCCTCACTGAACGGGACCCCATGAGGTTATGAACAAACTCTCCCCAGTAGCGTACCGAATCCAGCTAAACCGGGGACACAGAGAACCAGTTCTCAAATGGGTCCACCGGAACCAGATTAAGAGACATGTGGCCACTAGCAGAGAAAGACAGGGAGGGGCCAATGCAAGCTAAACTCAACCGCCATCACCGAAGTGGAAAGACTGTCCCAGCCAACCCGGGGCAAACCTTGCTGACCTGTTCCTTTTCTCTCTCCCCTGCTCCTCCCTACCTCTCTCACTCTCCTGCCTGTAATAGGATGCGGCTGTGGATCATCCTCCTGTGCCTCCTGTCAACCAGAGGCCAGCCGCCACCCGACCTCATCACACCAGGCCCCGCCTCGGGCATTGTATTGAGAGAACAACCGGGGCTCCTGATCACCAATTGCCGGACGCACACCCAGAAAGTGTACGTTCGACTCGACCCTCGCAACGTCTACAGAGCACACTACCCCAAAGCAGTAGCCCAGTACAGCTGGGCCGGTGCCCGATGGACAGAAGACTCTCTCCTCCATGCCGAGGCCGATGTCAAGCACATGCTCAACCAACTGGAGAAGATGACAGTCACCCAAGCGGAGTTAGGCGGACACAACCGCCGCTCCAAACGGTTCCTGGGAGCGTTGCTCGGAGCCGCCGCCGCCGTTGGAACTCTGTTTAACATTGGCATGTCCAGTGTCAACGCAGTAAACGTAGCCACGATAAGACGGCATGTGGTTGAAATTCAGACGGAACTCCCACAGCTAAAAGAGCAACTCACCACACAGAGTGCAGCTTTACAAACCGTCGGCCAGACATTAAGAGGAACGGTGGTAATTCTGAACACCCACAGTGTCCTGTTGAACCAGACCGTGAACTCCATGAAACAGCTGTTTACAGTCTTCCAGAATGACTTTGCTCAAACGCAGCTGGTCACAGCCCTAATGACTGACATGCTACGGGAAATAAGCTCCTCCATTCGACAGCTTAGCCATGGGTAGAATACCACCATACCTCATACCCTTAAGCCTGGTGCAAAGTGTGCTGGCGTCTGCTATCAACACACCCGCCGACCCTCTGCAGGTACACCTGGCCTACTCTCTGGGTAGCGCCATTCCCCTTTATGTGGACCCCGAGCAGAAGGAGATGGGTTTCCTTCTTAACTTACCCATCATCGAGTCGAGCCGAATCTACCGACTCAAAGACATTGTCAATGTGGGCTTTTGGAAGGGTAACACACACCTTAAGGTGCGCACTCCTGAGGTGGTCGCCTACCACGACAGCGATACACAGCTGTACTTGCGTCCATAACATACTCGCGTATTATTAATCGATAATCGATTTTTTTTCACCACCCCTAGTCAGCACCCTGCTGACGGATGTAGTTAAAACTCACATACTTGGCGATTTGCAGATAGTTGGAGGGAGATGAAAAAAGGAAGCTACCCATCATCTGCTGAGTCCTCTATTGGTGGTTACGTTCTGTCACGTTCACGCTGAAGGAAACTGAGGTGAGGACTCAATAGCAGGTAATGGAAATGAATTTAATATAAAAATGAACATAAACACAAACAAAAACCCACAAGGGGGAAAACATAATATAATACAAAACATAACATAACATAATCGAACCAAACAACAAACCAAAAAGTCAGGGAGCGGATCACAGGGAAGGAACACGTAGACAAGACAACGTAACCACAAAGACTGTGAGCACATGGGAACTATATAAAGGGGAAGAAATCAGGAGGGAACAGGTGGAGGAAATCAAACACTAATCAGATAACAAGGGGGAGGGATCAGACAAAGACGAGCACAGCCCAAAACAACAACACACCACGTGCTCCACAAGACAGGACAGACATGTGACAATTTCAGCAGTTTGACACGCGATCCGAATCATGAATCGACTCGCTGATTCATAGCATCATGATGCTGTGTTTTGAAATCGGTCATCACTATATAAGTCGTTATTTCGTTTTTTTTTTTTGCGCACAATAACTATTATCGTCGCTTCATAAAGTTATTGTAGAACCACTGTAGTGAGATGGATTTTGTAACGACGTCTTTAGTACCTTTTATGGCTCTTGAGAGTGAACAGGAAGTTATTTATTCATTTTTCAAGTTGTAGCATATTCCTTTTGTAAAGCTACAGAACTTGTTTGACTCAATGTTTTGTAAATTTGAGCCATGTGTTTATTAAGGTCTTCAATAAAACAAGATGGGAACTTAAATATTCCCAGCACTTTCTGTGATGTAGTGCTTTTTTCTCTTTTTCATCAAACCGCAGTTTTTGCAAGTTCCCGCAATTTCATCGCATAAAATTGCATAAATATCCCGCATTTTTCATCGCATTTTTTAAGAAAACATGCCGCATAATCAAGGATTTTTGCCCGCAACAAATCACAAAAAAAAGCCGCATTTTTCTGGAAGGACTAATAAGAGTTACAAAAGTGAATCAGTCAAGAGCAGTAAGTGATCGTTTGTCTTTTTGTAGTTTGAATAATAAATAACTGCTGTCCCTTTAAGACCTGACTCACGCATTGATCCCAAACACTGTTCCTTCTTCCTGAACTTTTAACAACTGTGTTTACGTTAATACTCACCAAGATGGACATTGAGACATTTTTTGAGTGTATTTGACCATTAATAAGATGGAAAAAGGAGCTAGTTTTTGCCCTTGTATGTCAGAGGCGGCTTTATTACGGTATGTGTGAGCGCTTCAGATGAGAGCGCGAAATCTGCGGGAATGAGTAGAATTAACGTTAAGTGCAATCCCGCGCGAAATTCAGACCTGTCACGCCAACACTAACACAGTGATGAGGAAATATTCGGAGGGTTAACCGGACTGAATGAGAGGAGGCGGGTGCGTGCGTGTCAACTCGCTGGATTAATCTGAATTGTTTAGCGATCGCAGACTAAAAGACTAAAGTTTTTCTGCCGATATTACTTTAAGTGATCTCGTTCCTTTAAACTTGATGCTGAGTTTAAGAGAAACACGTGTTCACGTGAACAGGGCATGTAATCAGTGGCTAGCGGAGAAGTAGAAGAACTTAAGCCTCCCGCATCATTCAAATCACGTGTATGGGAGCATTTTGGCTTCCCCGTAAAATATAATGATGACGGAAGAAGGGTGGTGGACAAAACTGTAACAGTATGTAAGCAATGTGGCACGAGAAAGCCGTATGAAGTGGCTCATACATCGAGCATGGCACCTGCTGACGCCTGTTTCACACATACTCCGTCTGCGTATGCGGTGCGTATTTTTTTCTGTACCCATGAACGGATACAGCTTTCACTGCACGCGGCTTCGGTCCGTCAGTGCGTTCCAGGAGCGCATAGCCATACAACTGCAAAGCACAGAGTCTATTTTTTGATGTGCTGGCTGAATTAAAGTGACCGCGCATCCGCATTAAAACAAACATGTCTCGATGTGAAAATCTAGTAATTCCACCACAGATGCATGTAATGTACACTGCATGAAAAGTGGGATTTTCGTCAGTATGTGGCACTGTAGATTGCCGTGGAACTTCAGGTTTACGACTGTGCACGGCAATTTGCAGGCAACACCGAAAACTGCCGTAAATTGTCGGAAATTGACGTGGGCCTTGCTTGGCAGTTGTCCCCCCATGACCCCCCCTCCCCTTAATTCTAGGGGAGGCTTTATCATGTAAATGAACATGCTGTGAGCTACACAAATGCAAATCAGAGTAGCAGCAGGGGGAGTTTTATCTAGGTTCTGATTTTTTTTAACTAAAACAAGTTTAAAGTTTAAGTTAAAATGTTAACTTAAATTTAAGTTAAATGTACTCGTTTTAGTTCACATTACTAAATTTTTAGGGCAACCAGTTTGCTCCAATTTTTTAAGTAGATTCAACTTGTCCGGGCTCACAGTGTAGATGAATTACTCTGTATGTCATTAGCAATAACCAATGTAATGTAAAAAAACCTTTAGAGAGGTTATGTGATGCAACAAGACAATGAACCAAAGCACACAAATAAATCAAGTAAAGCATACAGTTTACATACCAAAATTAATTTTTCCACCCTGCACTGTGAATGATTTCTAAATGGCTATTAATCATAAATGTGAAAAGTACAAGTTTGTGTGTTTATAGTTAAGTCAGATTGTGTTTTTCTGTAATTGTCATTTAAATTGAGCTCACACCACATTTTATGAATTATCAATGCAGATTTTCAAGAGGTGGTTTCCTGGACAGGGTTTAAATTATGCCAAGAGTAGGCCTAATCTAGTAAATCGCGAGTTAAAAAATTGTTGCCTGGAACACAGATTAAGCACAGATTACTAACACCTGGACTATGAGTCCTGAACTAAAATAAACTGGATTCATTTACAGTTTTATCTAATTGCTTACACACAATTTCTGAAAATATGGCTCCATTTCTTGTAACTCTACACACAAAACACACAACATGCAAAACATCAGACATCGCTTGCAAAAGCAACACTTTGTGCAAAACTATTTTAACTCTTCCAAAAATGTTGTTTTTGCATATATCTAACTACACACAAATATGCACAACTGAGGAATTTTACAGTTGAACTGAAATCAGCTGAACTGAAATCAGCTGAACTGAAATCAGCTGAACTGAATCAACACTGAAGTCACTTGAGCTGAATATTGACACTATATTGGCTTGTTAGAGCCGGTTTACAGCAGAATTTGTTTTGAACTTGTTACTGAAGCTGCTATGAAACAATATATTTTGTTGTATGCATATTCTTTCTTTCTCAAACCTTAGTTTTGATTTCTAAGTGATCAATTTATGTATAAGTGTTTTCACACATGATCATTGGCTGTATGGGTCCTCAGTAAATTAATGTGGCATTTAAATGGCAAAAGTTATTCTTGTCTCTATAACTTATGGCTTCCTAAAGACACGTTTATTGGTAAATAAAATATTAATAATATAAATAAAATGTATATCAAAACATATTTTAAATATAATGAAGTCATTTTATAATAGCACTCATCAGATGTTCCTGGAAACAAAACAGAGACAGAACAGTATAAACAAACTAAACACCAAATTACAAAAACATTATTATGTGAAAGTGAATAAAGTTGTGTGTGTGTGTGTTTTCAGTTATAAATATGTGCTGTGTAAATTAGCCTATATATACTTTTAGAAATTATATATAGCCTAACTTTAAAAAACAAACAATAACCCATATAGATAAATTATAATAATTGTATAATATTAAGCATTTACTTAATATACATTGTAACATTAGGCTACTTTACTCTAGCACAGTAGTCAGTTAAGCAATTAATTAATATCGTATATTAATATGTATGTAGCCTAGGCTACATCTAAAGGTAAGTCTGCTTTAAAAAAATCTATATATATTACACTTCGACATGTACAGAATGTGCGCGTTAAGAAACACGTTCAAATGTGTCTTCTTAACATGTTAAAACTGTATGTCGACTGTGTGTGTATGCCTGTTACACGACCAGAATGTGCGTGTCTACACATACAAAAGAAACACGTAAAAAATTGCTGCGTTGACGCGGACAAACAGTGCGTGTTGGTTGAAACAGTCATAAGTCACGCGTTTCGTATAAAGAGATTTGGCCCCGGGCGCGTTCCATAGTAGAGACCTAGTCCAATGACGTGTGAGGTCGAGGTCATGGCCATGACGCGTAGAAGACGAGCTTTAAACTTTTTTTTTTTTTACATTTCCTATTTTTTTTGCTGCTTTCCTTTTTCGTGATCAACAATGACAGGACGCCGTCTTCAACTCCTGGACGCGACCTACTTTTTCGACTAATTTTCAGGAGGCTGTCTTCGTCTTCACAACTGCAGGCGCTATGAACCAGAGCATGGGTAATGTAACGTTACGATTTAAAGAATATGCTTTTATTCAGCTGTATAAGGAAATGGGTGCGTTAATAGATCCGAGCTTAAAACTGCACATTTTGTTTACACAGACTACCCTCGCCTCATAACGAAGCCGTGAGCTCTTATCTGCTTGGAGCGATTTCAAAGAGTCCAGATTTATCCGCTGATCACAACGAAATTGTGTGTAAGTAACTTCTAATGTGTTTCTCATTCCTAGTTTAATTTTACCGTGACTGTTTTTATTAATACCAGTCTCATGTAATTGTTTTCCAGCTGCCTGTAAGACGTATTATGAATCGACACGCCGCAGCTTCAGAAACAAACAACCTGAATTTACATAGCAGGCGGAAACTGCGAAGTTTAGCTCGGAGTCGATCAAGAAGAAAAAGGGTAAGATTTATTATATTAGAACCGTTTTTTGTCAATGTGAGTATTTTTCAGGTTGCTTATTGTCTTTATGGATTGTATTACAGTTGCTGGAAGCGAGAGTGTGCTGGATGAGGGGGACATTTGGAAGTCCGCGACCATTGAACTCATGTTTGACAAGGAAGACGCATTGTTGACGGGGTGTCTGGATGGATTGTGCAGCCACGCGCTCTCGCAGCCTGGAGCACGCCGAACTTTACATTACTGCTGCACTGTACATAGTTGTGTGTTTAACAATAAAGCTCTTTCTTTGAATAAACAGCTGTGTTTTATAAATGAAGCCCTTTCTTTGAATGAACAGCTGTATGCTTATAAATGCTCTTTCTTTGAATAAACGGCACAGTCCGTATAATTTTCCCATATATTCCTTGATGGAATGAATACTTCATAGCACAATAACATTAATATAAAACAAATTATTACAACATAAATTATATATTTATTAATATTATTGGGGTTTACATTTATAATGAGCCAGGGGGGCCAATAATGATTGGTTTGCAGTGATCTGCCAACCAATCACGAGGGATTTTTCTTTTTTAAATGTAGTGGATTCAGCCAATAGTGAGTGAGTAAATTCAAGTCTGGCCGTTGACTCTCTGGTTTCGCTGCTATTCATATGCTAATTAGAGGCGTCGCACCTCCGCGCAGTCTCTCAGCGGGGGGCTCTCCACCTACGTCATGGTTCGTTTACGACAATTTGTGGCACAGACGAACGCGACGTTCGCTGCCTCTAAATTGTCGAAAACTGCCGAAAATTAGGGAGATTTCCGGGAGTATACAGGCGTTTACGGGGTCGAAAATCTCACTTTTCATGCAGTGGTAAAGTCTACTCTGTTTCAAAGTCAACACATGGCTTTTTGACTGAGTAAAGGGAAACGGCCTTTAAGTAAACAAGGAGAAATAATGGAGAGCACCTGTCCTTTCTTGGAGGTGGAAATACAAAGTTCTTTATGACCTGCAGGATTTCTTGTAAAAAGATTTAAAAACGAAAGAAAAGACTAGAGTCAGTTTTTGTCTATCGTAAGTTTTCATTTAAAATGTTTGTTATTTTAACATAGTCTATAGCCTGTTTTGCAACTTGCATGAGCAACGTATATACATCTAAAGTAGGTACTAGGTTAAATAAATATAAAGTAATGAATTGAATAAAACGTTGTTTAAGTGTAGTGCGTTTAAACATATATGTTAAAAATATATCTATCAAATAATGTATAGGCCTACAAAGAGAATTGCAATGCTGACAAGTGTAAGAGGTCTACTCTCTCTCCTGAGAATGTTGACATCCTAATTTTTTTTTTTTTATTAAAAAATTGTCATTATAAGCTCGGGCCCATTTTCACATCTCAATGTTACACTTTAACAACTGAGTAAAATTTGATTTATTCAGATTTTTTTTTTTTTAAAAAAAGGTTATTTATTTTTTAGGTTATTTATTTATTTTATTTTAGTTAAAACCATATAGGTTATTTTTGTTAACACCAAAAGTTCCTTGTTAACCTATAAACCATATAGGTGTAATCATTTCACTTTTGGGCCCAAACAAGGGACGCCAATTATGTAGTGATTTTACCTTCGTCCATCCAAGGACGTTAAGTAAGGTAGTGATTGGTACTCACGTCACCGCAGACGTTGTGATTTTGGATCACACATCACTTAAGGTGTGGTTATGAGTACATCAGATGACCACCTTCCCCCTCTCTTAGTTTGGGACACTAATCAAGGTCTTTTACCTTGGCTCTATGAGAACGCTCCAAACGGGAGGCGGTTCAATCATTTTAGATTGAATGTAAAGTGGGGAGAGTTGGTCAGCTGATTTATCTGAAAGATTGGTGAGATTTCTAACCTGTAGAGCCTTTTCTGTATTATCAGCACAAGTAAGACACAATTGTAATAAAATAGATTTTATTAACAAAAGATAAACAAGAATAACTAGCACTACTACTAAATGAATACAATGAATGATAAAAGAATAAAGTGCATAAAATATATAAAATACATGTGATCTATGGAAGAGTTGCGTTATCTTATGGAAAGATAAACTGTTGTTTCTCTGAAACTAAGATGAAAAACCTTATTATGCATCAAACAAATAACGAAAGATTATTTGTTATTAACTAGCATCAGTTAAATTACCTCTAATGTAAATTAGAAAATCATATACTGATATATACAACAATGCCAAGGTTTCTGGAAAGAGGTTTGGTTAAGTGATATTTACGTTCCACTTGGTTGAGTAAGCAGTCCGATGGAGGTGACTTCTTCCACTGGTTGTGCTGGGTGACAATACAGTGGGAAAGGAGCTGGAATCCGTTTCAACAGTCTTGAACACGAAGATCTGTGGGATGCTGATCTCCTGGAGCACCAAAGGGTCCTAAAATCTGGAACACGCAGATGAGGCCCTGAAGTAGGTGCAGAAGGTCCTTAATCTGGAACACGCAGACAAAGGAACCTCGAAGTGAAGGTTTGCTCTCCTGAGCTTAACCTTGTTGCAAATGTCTCTGTGTGTCTTCTGACTCTGTGGGTCAGACACTCAGGACTTGGTCAATCCGCTTTGGTCTCTCTGGCATGGAGACTCGGGACATGCTGTAGTCTCGCTGGACTAAAACTCTGAACGTATTGGTTGTTAATGTCTCTTTCCTCACAGGCTGGAGGCTCAGAACGTGGTTATATCTGTTGCTGCCTCACAAGCTGTAGATTCAGATCCTTGGATCTTTTGTTGTCTCTCTGGATGAACCAGAGGCTCAGAACTTGGTTGCTCTGTCACAGTCTTATCCTCGCAGGACAGACTCAGAACTTGGTGAACTGTTTGTCTCTCTCAAGGAGAAACTCAGAACATTACGGTGTATCTTTTTTGTCTCTCTTGAAGGGAGACTCAGAACAAGGTGTGTCTGTTGAAAGGGTACCTTTATCCTTTTCCGAATAGGAGGAGATTGCAATTTGGCGCTTCTCCATTCCAGTGTTGCAATTGGCTGCTGGCATCAGAGGGGGTCCACAGTGAGACTCACCCTCCCTTCTCCTGTGAAACTCATTTGCATACTGTACACAGTTAGAAGTCTTTAAAGTGTCTTTAAAGTTTACCAATGCATTTTGGTATTTGAACTGTTCATTAATTTGTTCATTAACAGCTGATTATGTGTAAGATGTTGCATTACAAATAGCTGTCACTGAGAATACTTATTTCTCTGAATAAGTATGAAATGGATGTGTGTAGTTTACATCAGTCTTAAGGTTTCCAAACATAGTCATGACTGGATTTGGATAGATCATTTTGGTTTTTCTTTCACCCACTACTGCTGAGGTCCTGTGGAATTTTTATGGCAGTCATAGACCAGGACACTAGGGATTTGGGTGAAGGGCATAAACTGCATGTGGACCAATGAGATGTCTTGTCCTTCCTAGGCTTGGTACAAGAGGTGGTCCTTTTGGCCTCTAAGAGGTGTCTGGCTGTTGTCCAAGCATCTTTATCTGATGGCGTTGGACAGTTTGTTTGTGTCAGTCTACCAAGATCCAATCAAAATGTAGCAAACCTTTGTCCACTGTTATGGACAGAGAGGGGCCCATAAACTGGGCCCTGGAATGTGCTGTCCACTACATAGGTTATGTTAACACCAAAAGTTTTCATGTAATAAATGGAAAGCAAATAAAAATGGTCTCCTCCCCCTTTTATTGTGATACGAAAAATGATCCGATCCGTGACTCATGATCCGTAGTGTGATCCGAACCGTGAGTTTTGTGATCCGTTACACCACTAGTAGAGAGCAGGAAGTATACGCAGATGCAGAACAATTCATTATGTTGGTGTGAAATAAACAGTTATGGAAGTGTAGAAATTAAAGCTAAAGCTCCAATCTCCTCCCAAAAATCCTGAAAAAAGTCTGTTAGTGGCTCAGTGACTACTTCACTCAGAGAAGCCATCAATCTCAGCTTTCAATCATGACGTCACACCCCCCGTTTTTATAGCATCAAATAACTAACTAAAACTAAACTTATTTAAAACAAGAACTGCACGCAGTTGTACGGGGCCAAGCCCTGAAGGCACCGCAAGGACAGCAAATACCTCAAACAACAAGCACAGCAGCACACAGCAAGTACAGCATGTACAGCAGCAGAGCAACTACAGCAGCACTGCATGTACTGTAAGCACAGCATGTACTGTAAGCACAGCAAGCATAGCAGCATAGTGTGCATTGCAAGCATCTGCCCTTATTTTAAAGGTCCTGTTCTTCGTGTTTTTTTGAAGCTTTGATTGTGTTTACAGTGTGCAATATAACATGTGTTCATGTTTCGCGTGTAAAAAAAAACAGCATTTTTAACACAATTTACTTATCTGTATACCGCTGTTTTCACTGTCCTAAAAACGGCTGATGACTTCCTTTATTCTATGAAGTCCCTCCTTCAGAAAAACGAGTTCTGATTGTGCCAGCGGTTCCCGTGTTGTGATTTGACCGCAGCTTAGCGAACGTGGCACGGTTCCTGTGTTGTGATTCGACAGCAGCTTAGCGCACGTGGAAAGATCACGCCTCTTAACGGGGAGATGTATGTGCTTAATGATCTCTACAGCGTCCCTGGGAAAGCCAAACAAAGGTGATTTGACTCCGGGATGAAAATAACAGCGTCTCGACGACATGGCGACAAACACACTCAAACGCAACAATTCCTTTTCTCCACGCGACACGTCCTCTTCTCCACGTGGGACAGCAACAAGACCACGCCCCCTTTTTCCGCATATTCTTGTGGGCGGAGGTTAGTCTGTTCTACTGTTCTACTGACGTCATTTATGAAGGAAGTACCAGGATGTAGTCCAAGCCAGCCGTTCGCTGTAGGCTTTTAAAGGGAACTTCTGTTAAATAAAATATCTCGCTTGGCATTGAACTTTGAGCTTTATAATTTTACAGGTATTATTTATGCTCTAACAGCAACATTACACACTAACTAAAGTTTGAACAATGGGATCATGAAGAACGGGACCTTTAAGATTTGGTCTTTTTCTCATGTTCCGTTTATAGCAGCAGAGCCAGAAGAAAAGAAACAGAACACATTGAAATGACAACATCACACACAATTTTATAAAGCTGCCCAACACGGGGCTCGAACCCACAATGTCTAGGTCTGGTGCCTGCAGTTTATCTTGTTGCGCCACTGGGCAGACAAGCGACCAAACAGCTGCCGAAGTTCCATAGTTATAGAGAGAATCGACTCAAAATAAAGATTTTTTTTAAATAAATGCACAGCATTTAATATTTAAAAAGTTCAGTTTAGGTCAATCTCAGAAAGACTCAATGTCTGGAACAGAAGCACATTTTGCAATTAACCAATTAGCATGCTAAGCTAACTAGCATAAAGACACAAACACAGGCAGGGTCAACTTAAAAGATTCATTTCTCAAGAACGGTAGCAAATATCAAAAATATGTTCGGTCATTTCTGTGTGGCTTGGTCCAAAGATCATCTGAGCATATTTTGGACAAAATTGGGCAAAATTTGAAGGAGTAGCGAAAAAACAATTTTTCACTTGTTTCAATATGGCGGACAGTCACATGTTTGGAAAATGACAAATGAGATATCGTCGGAATCGGCATAAGCCAGGGAACAAAATGACATAAATGACACAAAATTTGGACAATGTTTTCAAAAGTTATAAACGTGTTAGCTAAAAAAATTTATATCTCTGGAACACTAGGTGGCGCTGTTCGAAAACTTCTCAGGTACGTTCAGGACATGTTGTCGATCATGCATACCAATTTTTGTGCAGATATGTCAAATATTTTGAAAGATATAGCAATTTATGACAAAATTCAAAATGGCGGACACAGGGTTCATCCGATCCTGGCAAAACTGATATCCACGGATTCGGCATGGCACGAAGAATCCATAGACACCAAGATTATGATTTTCAAACTGTTCAGGAGTTATTAGCAGAAATAGCCATTTCCCATATCTCACAACCTGTAGGTGGCGCTGTTCCCCACTTTGGCATGGACTCCCAGATCATGGGTCCGATGAAGCGTACCAATTTGTGTTTCGATTGATAAAAGTTTGGCCGAGATACAGCCTCAGAACCAATTTTAGGTCGACCTCATTAAGTTCGCAACATCATAACTTTTTTTTTTCCAGAAACACAAAAAATTCTGTTGAGTCATTTCTGTCCAGCTCGGTCCAAAGATCATCTCTGCCAAGTTTTGTGAGAATTGGACAAATTTTGAAGGAGTAGCAGCGAAAAAACTGAATACTGTACTTTTCAAAATGGCTGCCACTGTAATGGGCAGAGTTTTGATGTAAGATGATGCATGTGATCAGCATGATGAGAGGAATCAGGTGTAGTTTTATGTTTCTACCTCAAATGGTTCAAAAGTTATAACAGTTTCAATGTTGAATTTTTGAACTGGTTGCATATATGCACCAAGATTACATATATGAAACGTAGCTTGAATGGCGCTTAGTTGAAATTTTGTCGGTGGCGCTATAGAGCCATTCTTGCCACACCTAATTCTGAAACCCATATCAGATGTAAATGTTCACGACTTCTGATGTGTGTGCAAAGTTTCATGAGTTTTTGAGCATGTTTAGGCCCTCAAAAATGCAATTCACTTGGGATAAGAAGAATGATGGGCTGAGCAATCACAATACGGTCCTCACACATCAGGCCCTAAACATCTGATTTCCTGTTGTTCGGAGCTAATGACTGTAAATTAGAAATTTGTCCAGCTCAAAGAGAACAATATATATACTGAGTTTGGTGACTGTAGATAAAACTAACCCCCCAACTTTTGTCAAAAGATGGCGCAACTGAGCCCCTGAACCACGCCCGTTTTTAAGTCTTTGCCCATATCTACTGGATAGCATGTCTGACGTGTGTGTAGAGTTTCATGTAATTTGAAGCATTGTAAGAGTCTCAAAAGCATTGAAAAAGAAAATTATAGTTTGATGTGTTGCCATGGCAACAATATTTAGATTATCAAGAAGTGCTTACCAGGTTTACATCTGCTATGTTTTGACTTCATAATGATGACGTTAGAAAGTAAATCGGGTAAAAATAAGATGATGATTATAAAGCATTTTGAAAATGACACACTTCCTGCTGCCAGTTGGTGGCGCCATAACTTTGACTCACAATAGGGAGACCCATTTGATCGGCCTCTTAAAACGAACACACAGCTGAAGTTTCATCCAAATCAGTCAATGTTTGCAGAATCTATAACACACTTCCTGTTTCACTTTTCTCGCCATAAATTTGGTTCTGCGTGATATTCTCGCGCATGCGTCGTGGTGCTTTGTGAGTTCACGGCAGAGACAGACAAGGAAGACAAGAACTTGTGGAATAAAGTCATTATTTAGATTTATTTTTTCGCACAAAAACTATTGCCGTCGCTTCGTAAAATTATTGTAGAGCCACTGTAGTGAGATGGACTTTGTAACAACGTTTTTAGTGCCTTTTATGGGTCTTGTGAGTGTAAATGTACTGAATGTCAATGGAGGCCTTTCTCAGCCATCAGCTTTCAACTAAAATATCTTCATTTTTGTTCCGAAGATGAACGAATGTCTTACGGGTGTCGAACGACATGAGGGTGAGTAATTAATGACATCATTTTCATTTTTGGGTGAACTAACCCTTTAAAACCCCTTAACTGTCACCGTCCCACAGGTGGGATGCCTGGCACTCTTTTTTTGATTGCCTTTTTTTCGTATCATATATTTAAGTAATTATCATAAATTATGTATCATTTGAAAGCTTACAAACTCAAAATTCATCCTGTGAAAACCGTTTTGAAATCGGACATTGTGTTACCATGGAAACGTTACTCTAAATTATTCTAGTGGGCTCCTCCCTTAGTGGGCGGTGTCATGTTTCATATTACAACAATTATTTTAACTACTTTATAATCTAAATCTTTTCCAATCTTGACAAAACACATATTATCGGAAAGGTCTGAGTCTCATATTTGGTGACTGTTTTGTGATGGAAGTGATATTTGGAAAGAAATTTACAGGAAAATGCATAAAAAAAACAATCAATGCAATGTGGATGACACCCGGTGGCTATTTTTGGTACAGCGCCTAAACAAAATCTCATGGGGCATTTTGTGATATCAACTTCAAATTTGGAACACAACTTGGTTAGACATATGGCTTTGATTTTATATATTTTTTGTAAAATATATATTTTATATGAAATAAAAAATATTTAGTACAGTATTTTTAATTTACAGTAAATGTAAACTTCCATAACATTTTCATACTTTCATATTTTGAATTGCTTTCACTTCAGCAATAATCTGCAAAACTTTGGTCTATTTTCCAAAGCATTCTTGAATTACAGCCCTTTAAGTTTGGATAGTGCATTTTCATGTGTATTCTCAAAAAGGGGGGTGACAGTTAAAGTTCTGCATAATTAAGGAGCATGACGCACTGCCAAGATGGCAACAGCCAACTTTAGGCTTCAAAAATGGTCATCAGAAACCTACGGGTGACGTCACGGACACCACGTCCATATTTTTTTACAATCTATAATTAATACTGCTAGATCTTTAATGTTGTGGGCCTATTTTTTGCTGGAGGTCCTGGACATCGTGTTCAGATACATGGTATCATGCTAGCAAATAAATAAAATCAAAACCTGATGGCCTCTGCTAGAAATCTTATAATGGGCCATGGTTGGATCTTCCATCAGTACAACGATCCAAAACAAACATCAAAATCAACACACAAATGTGTTATTGAGCACAAAATGAGCCTTCTGTCTATAGAAAATGAGTGGGGTGAACTGAAAAGAAGCACCAACATAGAGCTGGGAATCTGAAGGATCTGGAGAGATTCTGTATGAAGGAATGGTCTCTGATCTCTTGTCAGGTGTTCTCCAAACTCATCAGGCATTATAGGAGAAGACTCAGAGCTGTTATCTTTGGGGTACCAATAATTATGGCCAACATGTTTTGGAGAAAAGCACACTTTCAATTCTTTTACTTTAGATTTTTTTTTAAATAAAAGATAAAGTGCAGAAGTGTATATTCACGATTGCTAATATTTGTACAGCCTTTACATTTTTATTTCAATGTTGTAAATTAACAATTAATAAAATTTTATATTTGAAGCAGATTTGTTATTTGACAGCATTGAATAAAGTTTCTTAAGGGTCAAGATCAAGTTATCTGCATCTCCTGCGCTGCATCAAGCCACTCCCATAATATCCACCAACACTCAAATTAATGCACAGCCCAGATTAACTGTACAGCATGTGTGTAGACTAAGGTAAAATTATAAAAAAATTATTTCATCACTAATATGTCTCTCAATCAGGAAAACGTCTCGGTTACGTATGGTAACCCTCGCTCCCTGAAGGAGGGAACGGAGACGTACGTCGGACGTCACAGACGAATTGGGATCACTTCTGGGAGCCCCTATCAGCTTCGAGCTATATAGAACCGGCCAATGAACAATTGGCGTGCGAGATTTACCTCTTGCGCTCCGCCCCGCACCGCGGGTATAAACAGGAAGCGAGAGCGAATGCACGCTGTTTTTCACTGAGGAGCCGAACTGAGTGGCTTGGCCCTGCCGTGATGGTACAGCAACTGTGGCGACGGGACGTACGTCTCCATTCCCTCCTTCAGGGAACGAGGGTTACCATACGTAACCGAGACGTTCCCTTTCAGTCGGTCACGTTCGACGTACGTCGGACGTCACCGACGAATTGGGATCCCTTTGGAAAACGCCATAGTTACTACCACTTCCAGCGCAGAGCGATGAGAATTCACGCAGGGAGAGTCAAAAAGCTGCTGTTCCGCAAGACCCATTCAGCTGACTTTATTGGATAACACTGGGAAAGCATGCCCGTGGAGGCCGCTGCAGAAGCCACATCATGCCCGGAGGGAGTTAACATGTGGAGAATACATGTATGGACTGGCCGTGGGCTGCACAACATACAGAAGTCCCAAGGGGGGCCCCGGCGAATTAGAGGCGGGGGACTACACCTTCCTGAAAGACACGGGCTCGCCGTAGGGAGACTGCCTTCGCTCCAACCCATCTTGTAGAAAGGAAAGCACAGACCTGATCGAACATCTTCGGGGGTCTTCTTGGCGAGAAGAGCACCAATCGACGAACAGGTTCCACTTCAATGCATAGAGTAGAGGGGGCTCTAGCGGAAGCGATGGTGTCAACTACCGCTTGCGGTAGGTCACCTAGAACCTCCGCGTCCCGTCCAGGGACCAGACATGGAGTTTCCAGAGGTCCGGACGTGGGTGCCATAGGGTGCCCTGTCTCTGAGTCAGGAGGAATGGGCCAAGGAGGTGCTGTCGCGAGGAGCACTAGTTCCGGGAACCAATTCTGGTTGGGCCAATACGGAGCGACCAACAGGACTTGCTCCTCATCCTCCCTGACCTTGCACAGTGTCTGTGCGAGAAGGCTCCCTGGGGGAAACGCATACTTGCGTAGGCCCCGGGGCCAGCTGTGTGCTAGGGCATCCGAGCCGAGGGTCCCCTCGGTCAGGGAATAAAACCACTGGCAATGGATCGAGTCCGGGGCGGCAAACAGGTCTACATGTGCGGTCCCGAAGCGACTCCATATCAGCTGGACCACCTAGGGATGGAGTCTCCACTCTCCCGGGAGCACTGGCTGTCGTGAGAGCTCGTCGGCTGCACGATTGAGCAGGCCCGGGATATGAATGGCACGAAGCGACCTCAGATGCTTCTGACTCCATAAGAGGAGATGGCGGGCGAGTTGTGATATGCGACGGGAGCGTAGACCACCCTGTTTGTTGATGTACGCAACGGCCGCAGTGTTGTCCGTACGGACCAGAACGTGCTTGTCTCTGAGCGGAACTTTGAAGCGGCTGAGTGCAAGACGAACTGCTAACAACTCGAGACAATTGATATGCCATTGCAGTTGAGGCCCCGTCCACAGACCCGAAACTGCAAGCCCGTTGTACGTGGCACCCCAGCCGGTGGATGAGGCATCCATGGAGACAACAGAATGCCTGGACACTTGTTTTAGGGGAATTCCCGCCCGTAGAAACGAAGGGTCGGACCACGGGCTGAAGGTTTGGCGGCACCTCGGAGTCACTTGGACGCGGAGGGAACCGCTGTGCCACGCCCATCTCGGGACTCGATCGTGTAGCCAGCGTTGAAGCGGTCTCATATGAAGCAATCCCAACGGCGTTACTGCGGCTGCGGATGCCATATGCGCCAGGAGCCTCTGAAAGTGCGGCAGGAGCCTTTGAACGAATTCAAGCAGTTCAACACTGACTGGACGCGTTCCTCTGTGAGGCGCGCTGTCATGGCAACCAAGTCTATCTCCATACCGAGAAAAGAGATCCTCTGTGTTGGACAGAGTTTGCTCTTCTCCCAGTTGACCCGAAGTCCCAACTGGCTGAGGTGACTGAGCACCATGTCCCTGTGTTCGCACAACTGCTCTCGCGACTGGGCAAGGATCAGCCAGTCATTGAGGTAGTTGAGAATGCGAACACCATGCTCTCTCATGGAAGCAATGGCCGCCTCCGCAACCTTCGTAAAGATGCGGGGCGACAGGGACAGGCCGAAGGGTAAGACACGGTACTGATATGCCCGTCCCTCGAACGCGAAGCGCAGAAAGGGCCTGTGTCGAGGGAGAATCGAGACATGAAAGTATGCGTCCTTCAGGTCGATTGCTGCAAACCAATCTTGGGGACGGATGCACCTGAAGATGCGTTTCTGCGTCAGCATTCTGAACAGCAGCCTGTGAAGGGACCGGTTCAAGAATCGCAGATCCAAGATCGGCCGTAACCCGCCGCCTTTCTTGGGTACAATGAAGTACGGGCTGTAGAACCCGGACCTCATATCAGCTAGAGGGACCGGCTCTATCGCGTCCTTCGCCAGTAGGACTGCGATCTCCGCCCGGAGCACAGGGGCGTTCGCCTCCACTACTGTCGTGAAGTGAACGTCCCTGAACTTGGGGGGACGTCGGGCGAACTGAATCGCATAGCCGAGTTTGATGGTATGGAGGAGCCACCGCGACGGGCTGGGAAGCACTAGCCAGGCTCCCAGACACCGAGATGCTGAGAACCAGCGCGACCCTCCCCGAGAAACCAATCGTCCAACCTAGAGGGTTTGGGACATGGTGGAGGGTTCCACACGAGCCCGACCCTTTTGGCGGCCCGGGAAAGCATAGTAGCCATCTCGGGGTCCGGTACGGCCGAAGCTACTCTCCCAGAGGGAGGTAGTCCAGCCAAACCCTCATCCTCCGAGGACTGAAACTCCCCCTCCGATGATCTGTTCGTCCACTGGAGCTCCGAAAGTCACCGCTGGCCGCCCATGGGAGGGACCAGCGGCTTCTCCCGGGAGCTCTACTGGTTGCGGAACTGAGGGAGCCCTAAACGTAATCCTCAGGTCACCCTGGCCATCTGAAGAAATAGGTCTGTTCTGGTTAGGAATAGAACTAGATTGTCTCGACCTTAGTTCCGAGATAGTCATGTTCCCGCAGTGGGAACATTAACTATCCACAAACGCCGCCTCAGCGTGCTGTTTGCCCAAACACGTGAGACAGCGATTGTGACCGTCAGCGGGCACCAGGGAACGACCGCATCCAGAAACGCACGGGTGGAATGACATCTTGAAAAAGGCGCAGCGTCACCCGTGTACTCGTGCCGCTCTCTGTGCTGAAGCACTCAGGGGGAAACGTGACAGCGCACGGGGTTTAGTGCAGCCCGTGCCTGTACTCAAACAGGGAAAACGCCCACCAGACCAACAAGGTTGCTGTGAAAACAGCAGTTTTCTCTGTACTGAAGCAGCAGCTGAGTCACCGCGATCCCGCTGAAGTGTGCCGTCTCTCCAACACGCGCTTCTCTCGATCTCCGGTCTTCTATACACTCTCTCTGAAGTCGCTGATAGCAGCTTGAACTCAATGATGAGCAGTCCTCTTCATACGCCGTTCGGCTCCGAAGTGAATGACAGCGTGCATTCGCTCTCACTTCCTGTTCATACCCGCGGCACGGGGCAGAGCGCGAGATGCAAATCTCGCACGGCAATTGTTCATTGGCCGGTTCTATATAGCTCGAAGCTGATAGGGGCTCCCAGAAGTAATCCCAATTCGTCGGTGACGTCCGACGTACGTCGAACGTGACCGACTGAAAGGGAACTGATGGTTCTGATTTTTATATTATTATTATTTTAAATTATTATTGCCCCTGGTTCAGTAAGGAACTCTTGAAATAAAGTAGCGGTGGCTGGGACAGATTTTTAGTATCAATGCTGCTTAAAAAGATGCAATCTAATCCTGGTTGCTATGACAGCAAGTCCAGAATGAGCATCTAAGAACCAAAAAATCCAAGTTCATACAAGATTAATGACTTAAAGCTACACTGTGTGATATTTTCCCCCATCTAGCGGTGAAAAGGTATATGACCATCCAGTAAATATTAGGTTCTGTTCCTCCCAATTCTGATTTCGTTTTAACTCCTATGGTGGCCGTTTTAGTCCAAGATTAACATGGCTTCTAGTTCAATCCAGACACGGTGCCATCGAGTGTTAAAACGCGAAAGGCGAAGCTTGAATTTACGGGTATGTCCCTCTTTGGATAATGTACTTTCAAGATGGAGGGGCAACATGGCGACCCCCATTTGAACCCCTTACCCGTATGTATTTTCAATGGCATATTATAAACTTACGAGAATACTTTATAACTTGAAATAAGTAAATATACATTAATGAGCACTTATATTTTTGAAAGAACTAAGTGTTTTTAGCTAAGAATAAACTAAAAAAGTTACACAGTGTAGCTTTAAATTCAAGTTGCTTCATGAAGGCAATCTGCAAATATAAAAATGCAGTACATGGTACATGGAGTTTTTCCAGCAACAAAAGCATGGGGACCCTTGCATGAGAACTTCTTCCCCTTCTTGACATTATCGGCCATATTTTGGCTCTAGCATGGAGATCACCTTATCGTGCGTTCCATCCACTTTAGCAGTTTGTTTCTAGATCACGTCAAGAAGTGTAGATAACGAAACTTTGTTTATGCCCTTTGCTAGATTCTTGGATGGAGTAGAGAAAACAGATCTTGCAAAAACCTCTTCATTGGTACCAATTTCTGTCTAAAGATTAATATTCTCCAGGTCAGCAACTCCATGCAGTTCTCTTCCACAAGGTGTCCACGAGGTGCTTTCTTGAAGGGACTGATTTTTCCTTTTTTTGCCCATTATATCAAGTCATAAGTTAAGTATTGCCAAAAATATAGAGATAAAAAAAAACATAAATTATCACAATCCAAACTTTACATACTTACATTTCAGCTTGGTAGCTTTAAACTCCTCAAACTACTTGGACGCTTTAAAAATGTGACCATTCACTCTGCTGCCATCTTGGCTCCGTAGTGCAGGTATGAAGTAACTTTGTAGACCAACCGGCAGTTAGCATCACACTGGTTCCCTCGAGAAAAACCCAATAGGATTTTCCCATAGGCTTTTAGATTATTGCTAAAAACAAGCTCTGTGATCAACAAAAATGTATGATACTTACACGTTTTGGCCATCAAGATAATTATCACAGATGAACACAACTTTTATTAATTGTGAAGCCTAAATGTAGTCGCCAGGAGTAAAAAGCTAAAGGTAGGCTATAAATATATCCACGGTCACACAAATTCAATATCACCATCACTAAGCTTCCACAAACTCTTTCAGTTATTATCTAAAAACATTTTCCCAGAATGTTTGAGTTAGAATACCGGTAGTTTATAAGAGCACAATTATCATAAGCATTCTCTAGGCTCTCTTGTGTATTATAACAATTAGCTCTCAGTCTATAGACCCATTTGGAGCAGACGTCACAGTTACATCACTCGCAGCTGCGCGTGCATAGTGGCTGCAGAAAAATAGCATAACAAGTGGAGGAAAATATTTAGTTGTGCCTTTGTATGTCAGAATCTGAATGCAATTTTTTTTTTATAGAATTCCGTTGTTGAAGAACCCTTTGAAGATAAATGCAGATGTTTATGTTGCAAGTCACAGACCGGACTGATGAAACCTGCAATGACTATTAAAGCATGAATTTGAACATTTTTCAAAGATAACTTCTAAACATAGCATATAACAATTTGAGAATTGTGAGATAAAAATTCGAAGTGAACTTTTTTTAGTCTTTTATTCCGTGGCCTCCACAGATTGCTACTACAAAACTGTCATTTCTGCAACCGGGTACGCTCCGCCCACAAAAACGTCATCACATTTGCAAACACAAACTAGGTTTATACAAAGCCCACAACAATAAGACAACCAGTACATAAAGCAATTGTCTTTCACTTTGTTATTTTTAGAGTGAAGCTCTACAAATGTTTTACTTAAATATGAGTATCCAGAAATATGAATTCTGGTGTATTTTGTTTGAATGTACTGCTGTGTCATATTTTCTAATCTTCTTAAGATTGCACCCCTGTCACAATTTTTCATTAGTGTTTCCCTTTTCTCTTGTTTTAGGACAATTCTGGAGAAAATGGGCCTGCTGGGGAAGGTCACTCCCTTGCAGGTAAAAAAAAATAACTTTAAAAAAATACAACGTATACAAATTAATAGACACATCTTTATTGTGCTGTTGTTGTTGTTAACAGCCATGCTTTATTTGCTCTGCCTTAGGATTGCAAGTGTCCTGGAACAGGTGAGGAGTGAGTGGGAAACCCACTGCTGCATCTTGGCCATGGTTTGTCCTCATGGATGAGGTGTTGGGACAGAGGCATTCCAATAACCCCCTGTCCTAATTGCCTCCATCCCTGAGGACACACCAGGGCCAAGTTCAGCAGTGGATGACCAAGATGAGGAGGAGCCAGCACCAGCATCAGCCAAGAGAAAAAGAGACTCAGAGGATGAGCTGATTGAGCTAATTAGGCAGGACATGACATTTCAGAGAGAGACAGAGGAGAGGAGAGCAGAGAGTAAATGCACCGATTATTTTCTCTTCTTGAGAGATTGGTAGAGATATAACATTTTGGTTAATGGTAAATTAAAAATTGTAAATGAAACAAAATCTTGTTTTTGTTTCATTTATGTGCATTGTTTATTTTTGTAATGCAAGTTAAAATTTGTAAATGAAATAGAAGAAATTGTTTTATACATTATTTTTTGTTGTGAAAGTTATAGTTTATAAATTAAATTAAATAAATTATTCTTTACATCTATTTTTGTCATGTCAATTAATTTGTAAATTAAACAAAATCAATTGTTCCATACATTTCTACTTACAGTATTTTTTATAACTATTTACAAGATAAGTTACATTTAAGATCAGAAAAAAAGATATATATTAAGGGTGTCAACCTTAGAGATAAAAAACATATGTATAATGAAACCATCATATTTAAAAATATATGAATCAAGTCACATTTATTTATATAGCGCTTTTTACAATGCCGATTGTTTCAAAGCAGCTTCACAGTGTTAGACAGGAAAATAATGCTACAGAATTTGATTTGGCTGTACAGCCGCTCTGGAGAAAACGGTGATGTTATCCAGCTCATTTCAATGATCATATAGTGACAATGCAGGCATATCAGTAATTTAGTTGAAAATGTATTTGAATATTTAGTTGAAAATGTTGTGTCCCACACTGAGCAAGCCAAGCCAAAAGCGACAGTGGCAAGGAACCAAAACTCCATCAGGTGGCATAATGGAGAAAAATAAACCTTGGGAGAAACCAGGCTCAGTCGGGTGCCAGATCTCCTCTGGCCATCATGCTGTGTCGGTGAGGCGATTATTGGATAGGGATATTCGAAAGATCGGGGTCATCACGCAGGAGACGGGTTTATTGAGGATGCCGCGTTAATGAGGCAATTATTAGATAGGAATATTTGAAAGATCGGAGTCATCACGCCGGAGATGGGTTTATTGAGGATGTTGTGTCGATGAGGCAATTATTAGATCGGCTGACCTAGTTAATGCAGCCTAACAATCATTTAACTATTTTGAATAATATATAAAAAAAAAATGTATGTGCATGCCATAGTAAAGAGATGTGTTTTTAGTCTAGATTTAAACTGACAGAGTGTGTTCTGCTTCCCAAAGAATGCTAGGAAGACTGTTCCAGAGTTTAGGTGCTAAATAGGAAAAGGATTGACCACCTGCAGTTGATTTTGATATTCTAGGTACTATCAACTGAATTTTGAGACCGCAATAGACGTGAAGGAGTATAATGTGTTAAGAGCTCGCTCAAGTACTGGGGAGCTAAACCATTTAGTGCTTTGTAAGTAATAAGCAAGATTTTAAAATGTTTGCAATGTTTAATAGGGAGCCAGTGCAGTGTTGACAGAACTGGGGCTAATATGATCATACTTCCTGGTTCTAGTAAGAACTCGAGCAGCTGCGTTTTGGACCAGCTGCAGTTTTTTTATTAAGCTAGCAGGGCAACCACCCAGTAGAGCATTGCAATAATCTAGCCTTGAGTTTATGAACGCATGAACTAACTGTTCAGCATTTTGCATTGAAAGCATGTGCCGTAATTTAGATATATTTTTAAGATGGTAGAATGCAGTTTTAAAGATGCTAGAAACGTGAAACATGAAAGATTGGTATCAAAGAGCACACCCAGGTTCCTAACTGACAACGAGGACTTGACAGAGCAGCCATACTTGTGGAGTTTTTTTGCCCAATAATTAAAAAAAAAAAAATTCGGAACTAAGTTGCAGGATATTACTAGTCATCCAATTTTTATATATAAGCTATCAGCTGCATTCCGTTAATCTTGTGAATTGGTATTGTCAAGATTAACGGTAATCTTGTGTAATAGTTTTGTCAGGGCGTGAAGAAATATAGAGCTGAGTATTGTCAGTATAACAATGAAAACGTCTCAGTTACGTATGTAACCCTCGTTCCCTGAAGAAGGGAATGGAGACGTACGTCGGAACTGACCGACGAATTGGGCTCTGATCTCAGAGACCAATCTACTTTGAGGGTGTTAAAAACGAGCCAATGGAGATTGGCATGCGATCCACGCATTCCAATCTCCGTCCTGCGGTGCGGGTATAAATAAGGAAGTGGAATGCTTGATCATTGCTTTTTTCTGCTGAGGAGCCGAACTAATGACTCGGCCCCCTAGCGTAAGCACAGCACCTGGCAACGGGACGTACGTCTCCGTTCCCTCCTCCATGGAACGAGGGTTACATTTGTAACCGAGACGTTCCCTTTCAGTCGAAAGACACGGGGCTAGCCAAATAGGGTAGCTGGTACCGTGGAAGAATACACATATGGGGTTGCCGTGAGGGAACCGCTACATATGGAACCCAGCCTACACGCACGTTTCACAAGCATACGGGTGCAGGCCTGGCGTCAGACAGCCGCAACATCTGGCACCGCAGGGGTGACGGAGGAGCTCGACAGGGTTAGCCGTTTCCGGGGAACAAAACTGGACTGGAGACAATAGACGCATGTATCTGGCCCAGAGGGCGGGGGTGGCGTTGCAAGCCGACACTTAGAACGGGCACTTAGCGCTCTAGATACCGGCTCTACACGGAGGCTATAGAATCTAGCAAAGGTGTTAGGTGTCGCCCAGCCCGCAGCTCTACATATATCTGTCAGCGAAGCACCTTGAGTCAGCGCCCAGGAGGAAGCAACACTCCTTGTTGAGTGTGCTCGCAACCCGAACGGGCATGGCATTTGGGACTGGTAAGCCAAGACGATAGCATCCACTATCCAGTTGGCTAACCTCTGCTTGGAGACAGCTTTTCCCTTCTGCTGGCCTCTGTAACAGACGAAGAGTTGCTCTGAGGTCCGTCCAGTCAACATAAGCGCAAAGAGTGCAGACGGGACATAACAAAGCCAGGGCTGGGTCTGCCTCCTCCGAAGGCAGCGCTTGCAGGTTCACTACCTGGTCCCGGAAGGGAGTGGTAGGAACCTTGGGCACGTATCCAGGCCGGGGTCTCAGGACAACGTGAGAGTTGTCCGGCCCGAATTCTAGGCACGATTTGTTGACCGAAAGTGCATGCAGGTCCCCTACCCTCTTGATGGAAGCACTATGTCAGAAGCACTATCTTCATTGACAGGATTTTAAGCTCCACAGACTGCAAAGGCTCAAAGGGAGGGCTCTGAAGTGCACTGAGCACTAGAGCCAAGTCCCAAGAGGGTAACGAGTTTGGACAAGTCCCTCGCATCTCTGAGGAACCTGACGATTAGGTCGTGCTTCCCCAAGGACTTACCTTCGACTGCGTCGTGATACGCCACTATTGCTGCGACGTACACTTTGAGGGTGGAGGGAGACAGCCTTTGCTCCAACCCACCTTGCAGGAAAGAGAGCACAACAAAAAAGTTAGTTCTGGGAACCAGGTCTGGTTGGGCCGTAGGGCACAACTAACAAGACCTGCTCCTCGTCCTCCCAGACCTTGCACAGGGTCTGTGCAAGAAGGCTCACTGGGGGAAACGCATACTTGCGCAGGTCCCGGGGCCATCTGTGCGGCAGTGCATCTGTGCCGAGGGTGCCCCCGGTCAGGGAATAGTACCACTGGCAATGGGTCAAGTCCGGAGAGGCAAACAGGTCTACCTCTGCGGCTCCAAAGAGGTCCCATATCAGCTGGACTGCCTGGGGATGGAGTCGCCACTCTCCCGGAGGTGTCGGCTGCCATGAGAGCTCGTCGGCTGTCCGGTTGAGCGCACCTGGGATGTGAATGGCACGATGCGACCTCAGATGCTTCTGACTCCAAAGGAGGAGGTGGCGGGCGAGTTGGAACATGCAACGGTAGTGTTGACCACCCTGACGGTTGATGTACGCAACGGCCGCAATGTTGTCCTACGGACCAGTACATGCTTGCCACGTAGCGGCCCCTTAAGGGTGGAGTGCCAAGTGTACTGCTAACAAATCGAGACAATTGATATGCCAATGCAATTGAGGTCCCGTCCACAGACCCATCCACAGCATGCCCGTTGTACGTGGCCCCCCAGCCCGTGGAGGAGGCATCCGTGAAGAGCAAAGCATGCCTGGACACTTTTCTAAGGGCCCCCCGGCCCGGAGAAACGAAGCGTCAGACCACGGGCTGAAAGTTTGGCGGCAGTAAGGAGTCACTGGGACCCAGTACTGACCGATCTGCCACGCCCACCTCGGGACTCGGCCATGAAGCCAGTGTTGAAGCGGTCTCATATGAAGCAATCTGAGTGGCGTTACCATGGCTGTAGATGCCATATGCCCCAGGAACCTCTGAAAAAATTTCAGTGGGACCGCTGTCCTGCCTTTGAACGAATTCAAGCAGTTCAACACCGACCGGACCCGCTCTTCCGTGAAGCGCGTAGTCTGGCTGACCGAATCCAGCCTCTTACCAAGATAAGAGCTCCTCTGTGTGGGACAGAGTTTGCTCTTCTCTCGGTTGACCCGAAGGCCCAACAGGCTGAGGTGACTGAGCACCATGTCCCTGTGTTCGCACAACTGCTCCAGAGACTGGGCGAGTATGAGCAAGTTGTCGAGATAGTTGAGGATGTGAACTCCGCGTTCTCTGAGCAGAACAATGGCTGCCTCTGTGACTTTTGTGAAGACGCGAGGTGACAGGGACAGCCCGAAGGGCAGGACTTTGTACTGATATGCCTTCCCCTCGAACGCAAAGCGTAGGAACGGTCTGTCGAGGAAGGATAGAGACATGAAAGTACGCATCCATCAGGTCGATCGCTGCGAACCAATCTTGGGGACGGATGCATTCGAAAATGCGTTTCTGCGTTAGCATCCGGAACGGGAGCTTGTGCAGGGCCCGATTCAGGATACGCAGGTCCAAGATTGGCCGTAACCCACCATCTTTCTTGGGTACAATGAAGTAGGGGCTGTAGAACCCCGCCTTCATATCGGCTGGAGGAACCGGCTCGACCAAGTCCTTCGCCAGTAGGACATCGATCTCTGACCGCAAGACCTGAGCATCGCTGCTTCGCGCGGAGGTGAAGAGGATGCCCTTGTACATGGGAGGCCGGTGAGCGAACTGAATTGCGTCGCCGAGTCTGATGGTACGGATGAGCAAGCGAGACGGTCTGGGGAGCTGTAGCCAAGCTCCCAGAGACCGAACAAGCGGGACCAATGGCACCACAGACATACCCGGAGTGGGGCAGCGAGGCGGCCCAGAGTGTTGTCTGAGTATTCCAGGGTGGGGCAGAGTGTGGGTGAGAAGGCCCGGGGGCATTCTCGGTACCCACACTGCTGCCCCCTGGCGAGGGGAGGGAAGGAAAGAAGTGACAAAGCCCGGAGGCGTCGCACACTGCCAACCTGGCCCTCTTGGGGCCCAGGGAAAGAGGAAACTGTTCTTTTATTGAAAATGTGGGTACCGTTGGACTCCGGAGAGCCAGCAGGAGAGATGTTTCGGTACCAGTCGGTCCTCCTCCGGGGGGTGGGGGAGGGGTGCGGACACCATCTCCCTGAGAGTAGCTCCTGTTCTCCTGGGCTGCCCGTCTCAGCGGGTTGGGCGCCACCCTTACGTCCGGCACGCTGCTTCCCCGATGGAGGCTGCTGCTTGGGTTTCGCAGGAGCGGAGGTGGACGCAGGGGGACGCCCTCAGCGACGAGCCGGCGAAGGTGCTGCCGGCGACGACTGGGTGGAGGCAGCAGTGAGTCGTCAGGGCAGGATGTTTTTGATGGCCTCCGTCTGCTTCTGAGCCACCAAGAACTGCTGGGCGAAGCTCTCGATGGCGTCGCCGAAGAGGCCGGCCTGACAGACAGGGGCGTTGAGAAACTGGACCTTGTCGGAATCACGCATGTCTGCCAGGTTCAGCCACAGGTGGCGTTCCTGGACCACTACGGTGGACATCGCCCGACCCAGGGAGCGTGCAGTGACTTTCTTCGCCCGGAGAGCGAGGTCCGTCGCCGCACACAGTTCCTGCATAACGCCCTGGTCGGAACTACCCTTGTGCAACTCCTTTAGCGCCTTGGTCTGGTAGTGAGGACGGAGGAGTCAGTCGATCGGTTTCGAGCGTTGTAAGGCACTGTCCATGACTTTGTGATCTCCTGATGCACTTCCGGGAAGAAGGGCACTGGGGCGGGGAGCTGAGAACCAGCACGGGCCGTCCCGAGATACCAATCATCCAACCGCGAGGGTTCGGGACACGGTGAAGGGTTCCACTCAAGCCTGACACTCGCGGCGGCCCGGGGAAAGCATAGCCGTAAGCTCTGGGTCAGACTCGGGCAATGCTGTCACACCCGAAGGGGGCAGCGCAGCCGAATCTTCATCCTCAGAGCCCATTAGCTCGTCCCCCGATGCTGCAACCAACATCATATCCTCAGCCGGAGCCCCGAAAGTAACGACTGGAACCCCTCGAGAGGGGCCAGCGCGCTCTTCCGGAAGCTCCACCGGCGCAGCGGAGGGGGGAGGGGCCCGAGGAGCCGTTTGACCAGTCGGGAATGCCCTCACAGTAATTCTCAGGTCGCCACCAAAGTTATCAGCCAAATTAGAAGCCCTCTGCTTTGCAGCGGGAGGGCCACTAGATCGGGGGACACGCAATGGCACTCGGGTGGAGTGGACTTTCGAGGTATTGGAGTCTGGACCGTAAAACTGCGATGGTCATGTTCCCGCGGTGGGAACATGAGTCATTCACGAACGCTGCCTCAGCGTGCTGAACGCCCAAACACGTGAGACAACGAACGTGACCGTCAACTGGGGACAGAAATCGGCTGCATCCAGAAACACACGGTTTGAATGACATCTTGAAAAAGACGCAGGGTCAAACCGTGTTGCTCTTTTAGAAAGGAAACTGCTCTTTTTATGTGCTGAAGCACTCAGGGAGATGACCGCGGCATCACACAGTACAAAGGTGCAAGCCTGTGTGTGCACTCAAAAACAGAAACGCCCAGCAAACCAACTCTCAATCTCCGTTGAAGCGGCCACCCGCTGAGAGTCGTTCCTCTCCCGAGACTCGTAGTCACACTCTTCGTAGAAACAGGAAACATTCACTGTTCGGCTCCGAAGTAGAAAGCAATGATCAAGCATTCCACTTCCTTATTTATACCCGCACCGCGGGGTGGAGCGTGGAATGCGTGGATCGCATGCCAATCTACATTGGCTCGTTTTTAACACACTCGAAGTAGATTGGTCTCTGAGATCAAATCCCAATACGTCGAACGTGACCGACTGAAAGGGAACTAACGCCATGCTTCCTAATGATATCTCCCAGTGGTAGCATGTACAGGGTGAAGAGCAACAGTTCTAGCACTGAGCCCTGTGATACTCCATACTGAACTTGTGATTGGTGTGACATCTTTTCATTTACTGCTACAAACTGATAACGGTCAGATAAGTATGATTTAAACCATGCCAATGCAATTCCACCAATGCCAACATAATTTTCAAGTCTATTCAAAAGAATGTTGTGGTCGATAGTATCGAATGCAGCGTTAAGATCGAGTAAAACTAATAGAGAGATACAACCACGATCAGATGATAAGAGTAAATAATTTGTAACTCTGATGAGAGCAGTCTCAGTACTATGATACGGTCTAATCCTGACTGGAAATCCTCACAGATATCATTTCTTTCAAAAAAGGAGCATAATTCTGAGGACACTGCCTTTTCTAGTATGTTTGACAGAAAGGGTAGATTTGAGATTGTCTTGTAATTGAGTAATTCTGTAGGATCAATTAGCATTTTTTTAATAAGTGGTTTAATAATAGCCAACTTAAAGGTTTCCGGTACATATCCTAATGACAAGGATGAATTAATGATACTAAGAAGAGGATCTATGACCTCTGGAAGCATCTCTTTTAATAGCCTAGTAGTCGGTATAGGGTTGAGCATACATGTTGTTGATTTTGATGATTTAACGAGTTTAGCCAATTATTCTCCTATAGCAGTGAATGAGTGTAATTTTTCCTTAGTGACACTACAATGCTCTGTCTGATGTGATACTGTAGTAGACGGCTGTATGGTTATAATTTTTTCCTAATATTATCAATCTTACACGTAAAGAAGTTCATAAAGTCATTACTGCTGTGCTGTTTACAAACATCAGAAGTTGAAGCTTTATTTTTCGTTAATTTAGCCACTGTATTGAATAAATACCTTGGGTTATGTTTGTTTTCTTCTAAGAGAGTCAAGAAATAAGCAGATCTAGGCCTTTCTGTATGCAATTATGCTCTCTTTCCACTAAATACGAAAAACCTCCAGTTTTGTTTTCTTCCAGCTGCTCTCCAATTTTCTGGCTGCTGTTTTAAGGGCCCAAGTATGCTCGTTGTACCACGGTGTGGCGAGGTGGACGAGCAAGAGACATGGGAGAAGCGAGTGAGATCGGTGTGTGTGATTTAGAATGAACATCACCTGCGAGGCACAGCGGTCTCGAGTCCTCTCATGAGGGAGCACGGAGGCATATAAGGACGAGCGACTCCAGTGAAGGACGAGAGAGGACCAGGCCTGGATTTTAAGGTGTGTTTTGTTTTACGTTTGGTGGTGTGTGTGACAGTCGTCCGTGAGGGGCTGCCGCTTTTACTTTCTGTTTGTTGATTTATTTTATTAAAGTCTCTTAAATGTTCGCCGGTTCCCGCTTCTGTCTTCCCATACGAACAAACCACTTTACATTGGTGCCGAAGCCCGGGAGGAAGGCGGGACATGCTGGAGCGAGTGAAGATCCGGTGGAACGGAGAGCTCGCTGCCGTGCCCCTGGGTCAGGTGGGGTGGCTGCCGTCCGAGAGGGAGCGGAGGAGTCGCCGGTGCTCACTGTGAGCCAGAGCCTGCTGCCGTCCGCCATTTCGGGGAGGAGCAAGGAGCGAAGGGACTCCCTCAATAGGAGGAGACACCGCCGGCCGCTAGGAGGCGGAGGAGGATCGAGACGTCCACCGAGCGTCCAGTACCATCGCATGGCACCGCGAGGAAGAGCCTCTCGGCTGGCTGAGGACCCAGCGGCAGTGTGTCTGGGAACCAGAGCAGAATTCCTGGGGGTCTCCGTCTCCCGTTCTCTCATCTCGCCGGCCCATATGGGCCGGCCCTGAGGACACTGAGGAAGAATCAGCTCTCCTCGGCTATCCTGGTGAACTTCTATCGCTGCGCAATAGAAAGCATCCTGACCAACTGTGTCGCAGTATGGTATGGGAGCTGCTCTGTTGCGGAGCGCAAGGCACTGCAGCGGGTGGTGAAAACTGCCCAGCGCATCACAGGGACTCCACTACCTGCCATCGAGCACATCCAGAGGAAACGCTGTCTGCACCGAGCTCGCAGCATCCTCAAGGACTCCTCTCACCCAGCCCACAGACTGTTTTCTCTCCTGCCCTCCGGCAGGCGTTTCAGGATCCTCCGGACCAGGACCAGCAGACTAAAGAACAGTTTTTTCCCCAGAGCTGTCTCTTTACTGAACTCAAACCCCCGTTGATCCACTTCCCTCATAAACTGCAAACTCTCCTACCTCACACCTACATTCACTTTGTTATTTGCACTACCGACTGTTTATTACAGTAACAACTGTTTACTTATGCATTTTGCACCACCATATCTTAACTGGAATATGCTCATTTGCACTGCCGCCTGTATTTATAGTAACCATGTTTACATTTGCATTTTGCACCGTACTTCTAACTGTAATATGCAACCACTTTCCACTGCACTTTTACACTTTCTTTCGGATAGCTCTGTCCATAATTTATTGCACTACCTTAATCCACTGCTATATTCCTCATATTAGCCTAACATATTATTGTATACCTCTATCTGTAAAATTCTGTTCAAAGTAATAGCCATCTGTATATTATATTCATAGTACATATTCACCTGTACATTCTGTTTACATTCTGTTTATAGTAATAGCCATCTGTATATTTATATTTATTCACTGTATATATTCATCTGTAAATTCAGTTCTGTTTATAGTAATAACCATCTCTCTACTTATACATATTTATATATATTCAGTACATTTTTATGCCCAGCACTTACGCAACCATTGTATATATCCTGCACTTGCTGCTATTGCACTTCTGGTTAGACCTAAACTGCATTTCGTTGCCTTGTACTTGTACTTGTGTAATGACAATAAAGTTGAATCTAATCTAATCTAATATCCCTGGACGCAGAGATTGGGCTCCCCGGGGGGGAGTCGGCGTAGGCGCGTGGTGTTGGGGGTATGTGGCGAGGTGGACGAGCGAGAGACATGGGAGGAGCGAGCGAGATCGGTGTGCGTGATTGAGAAGGAGCGTCACCTGCGAGGCACACCGGTCTCGAGTCCTCTCATGAGGGAGCACGGAGGCATATAAGGACGAGTGACACCAGTGAAGGACGAGAGAGGACCAGGCCTGGATTTTAAGTTGTGTTTTGTTTTACGTTTGGTGGTGTGTGTGTGTGCGGCACACATCCGTGAGGGGCTGCCACTTTTACTTTCTGTTTGTTGATTTATTTTATTAAAGTCTCTTAAATGTTCGCCGGTTCCCGCCTCCTTCTTCCCATACGAACAAACCACGTTACACACGGCATTGGACTATGTTCTTTAAACTTCTTTAATCGCAGGAGAGCAACTGTGTCTAAAATGCTGGAAAAGAGAGAGTCAATAGTTTCTGTTGCAACATCGAGTTCCTCTAGTCTATTTGGAATGCTGTTGCACGATCGCCTTCCGTGGAAAAGTGTTCAAAGTGCCATCTCGCAATCCAAGATGCGTACGTGACGTCATGACGTGCGTACATGGTCACGTTTGTCTTTCGATCAGCAGAGGCACTTAACATAAATTTAAAAATTTAACGCACGTCATGATTTCCACTTCCTGATCTCATACAGAGCAGACGTGCCTTCTATCTGCTCCCCGCTCTGCTTTGGCGCTGATCTTTTTGTCTTTTTTTCTTGACTCCCTGCTTGCTGGACTCCTGAAAACTCGAAATGGAATTAATTAACTGGTCTCTCAGCGCGATTGACAAGATTTTCTCACTGAGGAAAGGTGCTCCGGGAGAACCCACCTGCCCGGACGGGACCTTCCCCGCGGGCTACACGCGGGACGCCTGGAACAACTGGCAAGGCCTGTGCCTGGAAGTCCTGTCCGTGGAGGATATTGAGGATTTATTCATAATTGGCATTATGATAGTGGGGTTCCTATTTCTCGGCCTTGGGATTGCCCTGACCTATCGTAAAATTGGTAAGACAGCTGCCAGTAAATTCACCCAGCCGCTGTCTGTGGAAATTAAAGAGTGCTTCGTGGATGTGTGTGACCGACTGAAGGTAGAAGGTAGATCAAAGAATGACATTGATTGAGGAACTGTATCGTAACATCTCAGCCCGGACTGCGGAGACGCAGGGAAGAGTGGGCTCCATCGGGGGTCAGGCTAGTGAACTGCTACGCAGTATGTCTGGTCTGACCGTGAAATTGGATGAAATGTCCAGGTCCATTCATGAACCGGACGCTCGCCACTGACGCTGAGGATCAGAACGGATTGATTGATTATGGTCTGGAAATTACCGAAGATCAGCTAAATGGATTAAGATATGTTCCCTCATCCCAACGTCCAGCTTGTCCCTATCTCTCGGTTGGGAGGTCAGCTTGACAGCTGGGTCCTGCTATCTTGCTTTCGTTCCCTGTGCACGGCCATATCTCCTTTCAAGGACAAGCCACAGAACTGAACTCTGAAAACATCTTAAGTTATGGCTAACATTCTCACACAACACAGGAAGCTTCAAGACTCTTACTCGCATCACACACACCTCACCCCATCCCTGCCCCCATCCAACCGTCTGCCTCCCCCTTTCCTCCTTCCTATCTCCCTTACTATTCCCAACAAAAAATCCCATCACGTGACCACGTGTACTGTGTGTACTATGTATGTAATATTTGCATGTATGCTTAGCAATCTGCATTTCTTTATTTCCGGAGAGCGTGTGGCGGCGCTTTAAATAGCTGCGGCTCGGAGGCTTGCTCCAAACTTCATTTCGTTGCATTGTACTTGTACATGTGTAATGACAATAAACTTGAATCTCATCTCAATACGGAAGGTGGTCAACTTTATAAAGTTTTAAATATGGATATTTTTCTTACACAAACGCATCGATTCGCTTCAGAAGGCCTTTATTAACACCGCAGAGCCACGTGGAGCACGTTATTCCACGGACAGATTTTTTATGGACTTCAAAAACAGAACAACTATTACTGCTATAGTAATGTTTGGATTAGCCTAGACTTTTTTAATATAACTTTAGTATGATTATGGCAATGAGTGGGTCCTGACACGGGTTGCCTAACTCCAATTGAGTTTAGAGTGTCTCTAAATGCCAATCCCAATGCGTTTTTTTTCATTGTCTACATGGATATTAAAATCACCAACAATTAGTACTTTATCTGCAGCCAGTACTCACTCTGATAGAAAAACAGCTAATTCTTTGGTAAAGTCTGTATTGTGCCCTGGTGGCCTGTATACAGTAGCCAGCACAAATGTCAAACAGGATTTATCAATTACACTACATAACGTTACATAAAGCACCAACACTTCAAATGAATTATATTTGAAACTAGACGATTGTTTTAAAGCTGCTTCACAAAATAATGTAACAGAATTTGTTTCGGCTATACAGCCGTTCTGGAGAAAACAGTGATGTCATCCAGCTCATTTCAATTAGCCTATCATATAGTGACAATGCAGGCAGATCAGTAATTTAGTTGAAAATTAATTTGAATATTTAGTAGAATATTTTGCAAGCCAAGCCAAAGGCGACAGTGGCAAGGAACCAAAACTCAATCAGGTGTATCACAGGCTTCGTAGTGATAACAGGAAATTAATGCAACAGAATTTGACTCGGATATACAGCCACTTTGGAGAAAACAGTGATGTCATCCAGCTCATTTAAATTCTCATGTGGTGTCAATACAGGCAGATCAGTAATATAGTTGGATATTTAGTGTTCCCAAGCAAGCCAAAGGCGACAAGCGGCAAGGAACCAAAACCCCATCAGGTCTCCTCCATCAGAACCAGGGGAGAACTCCATCAGTTCTCCTCTGGCCAACAAACGACCAGTGTATGATTATGATTCAGGCAGCATTACAAGTCAGAAGTCAGATTAGATAGGAACATTCAGAATATTTGTCCAGTTCCATCTAGTTTAGTGTTTATCAACAGGGGCGGAACCGCCCCCCCCAGGGGCCGTTCAGAACACAACGGGGGGCGTTGGAAGCAAAAAGGGGGGCGTTTACGAGTTTACAACAAAGATCCAGGCAAAACAAGATTAAACATGTAGGCTAATTACTTGCAAAATAATTGGCTACAACATTATAAAATCTGCCTGTTTAATGCAACATGTAAGCTATGTATCATTTATTTTGCAATGACTCAAGCCTCAATCCGATGTAGAGCTTAGATCGGGCTCAAAAAAATCAAGCCCGACCCTACCCGAGCCTGTGCACGTTGTGTCCGAGCCCGGCCCGGCCCGACACATTAACTGTAATTATGAGCCCGAGCCCGATTTAAACCCAACCATTTTTAAATACGTGGGCGTTCTGACGAGAACGAGCCTGTAATGAGCAAAGCAGATCGGTGTGACGGATGCTCAATAATCAATAATATATTTTTTAAATAATAAATAATATAATGTTATTAATTTCATCTGATTATGATAAGTGCAAAGATGCGAGTGGGTCAGAAATGATTTTGGTGGTAATATTTTGTTTAAATTAGAAACGTTTTGTAGAAAGCCTTTCTTTAAAGTGGATTTCGTTTTGTATAAATTGTATCTTAATTTTAATCAAGGTTTCGTCAGCCAATTGCCCGGATTTAATAAATAAGAATCAAATAGACTATAGCAGACAATAATCGTGACAAAGGCGCGGGAGCGATCACTTTCATTGCACATGAACTGGAGCGCGTTTCATAAATAAACCCAAACTCAGCGTATAGGCTACTTACCTCACAAACATGATAAATATGTGTATAGAAAGGTTGAAATGTCCACTTTTAAACGAAACAATTCGAAACGAAAAGAAATAGACTAGTTAAGCAAAGTGCAGTGTTCACGGGAGCAGCTCATGATGGTGTCTCTGCAGTCCTGCTGTGAGTTAACGCGCATTTTAGACTAATCATGACTTATGCAACTTTATACACATTTGTTTCTTAGTTGTAGTTTTAGTTCTTACTTTGTTAAAAATATATATTATTTCTGATTATGGCATAGCTTTCTGCCCACCCAATTAGTCTAATAAAGTAATGATTAAAAAAACACAAACGCTTGATCAAGAGGCCGGCCCGATCCGGCCTGTGCGGTTGTGCAGATTATACTTTCACTTTATAATTAGAGCCAATTTGGGAGTGAATTGCTTGAAAGGTGTGTTCAATATTGTTCTTAATGAAAAACACAAAAACAAGCTTGATGACAAGATCGCTTAAATGGGCGCTTTTAGCTTTATACCAAATCTTCCGCCATGTCAGCTCCTCACTCTTGTGATAAATGAAATCTGATTCCTGCTGCTGGTCTGTACTCAGTTCAGTTTTTAATTGTAACGTCTGTTCTCTAACTGAACTATTTTTATTACTTTATAAATATTAAATTAAACAACGGTGGGAAAGTGATGTAACCGGTGTAACACCGACTATCCCAACAAGACGAAAATAACGAAAAAACATTTACAAGTCTTGACATCATATTCGGGAGATAAGTCAGTAAATACGAATAAAATCGCAGGCTTTGCTTATCCCGTGCGAATGCATCTTGTGCGTAATTTCTAAATTACACATGAGGTCCCCAGATAACAGCCTAGCTAGCTAGCTACTAATCCCGTGGGAATAGGGCTATAGTTCACCAAGTAATTTACTGGTCATGCATTATTGTTAACTCGCAAGACTGTAGGAAGAAAATGACAGTTTGACTCTGTAATCACATTTAGGTAATGTATTAATTCCGCCGTCACATCTGAGCGCAAAACGCTGCTTGGATAGTTTCAAGATAGTTAAAAATAATTAATACTACAATCATAATTTAACGGTTCATGTATGTTTATTCTTGTTTGAAGCTTTTGTTTTTATTTTACTGATTATGAACACTAATTAATCATGACAAACCAAATTAGTTTTAATTGTAGGCTATTAATTAGGCTATAGCCTACCATTGATGAAAACAAGCTGATACCAAGGTATTTAGGCCTATAATTATAACATGTATTCATGAAAAATCATGATTTTATGAATTTTTATCGAAAGTAAGGTTAATGATTAGAGCCCTGTGAAATCAAATTCTTTTTTCAATTATTATTTTCAATTTCCGTTTAATTTTTTTCCTAATTCCGTTTTTTTTCCGTTTTAATTTTTCTGGATTCCGATTTTTTAGACTCCATTTTAATGGTTAATGGTTAATTATTATTAAAAAGCATGTCTAATTAATTGAAATAATGAAACCTATACAATTTAACAAAAATTACAGCTTTAGGGCCCTATGAAATACGTTTTCCCCCAACCAATTCAGTTTCATATTTTTTTTTTTTTTTTTTTTTTTGAAGATCGTAGTGATCACACCGGAGACAGGTTTGTTGAGGATCAGCGCCACAGGCTGTCGTGTCGATGATGCCTTCACAGGGGAGAGTCTAGTTGACGCAATCTCTGAAGACACTTTGGACATGAGTTGTGGTCGGCACAGGTCCACCATCTGATCTGGATACGGCCCGGATCCAGCTGACTGCAGTAAACCTAGGGATAAGCAGAGAGACTAATATTAGCATAGATGCCATTCTTCTTATGATGTAAACAAGTACATCAGACACTTTGGGGATGAGTTGTGGTCGTGTCTAGGCACAGGTCCACCATCTGATCTGGATACGGCCTGGATCCAGCTGACTGCAGTAAACCTAAAGATAAGCAGAGAGACTAATATTAGCATAGATGCCATTCTTCTTATGATGTAAACAAGTACATCAGGTGTTATGGCAAGTGTTCCCGGTTCTGGCTGACCTAGTCAATGCAGCCTTATAATCATTTAACTGATCTGAATAATAGAAAAATTCATAATGTTCTATGTGTTTGCCAGTTAAAGAGATGTGTTTTTAGTCTAGATTTAAAATGACAGAGTGTGTCTGCTTCCGAACAATGCTAGGAAGACTGTTCCAGAGTTTAGGTGCAGGAAAAGGATTAACCTCCTGCAGTTGATTTTGATATTCTAGGTATTATCAACTGTCCAGAATTTTAAGACCGCAATAGACGTGAAGGAGTATAATGCGTTAAGAGCTCGCTCAAGTACCGGGGAGCTAAACCATTTAGTGCTTTGTAAGTAATAAGCAAGATTTTAAAATGTTTAATAGGGAGCCAGTGCAGTGCTGACAGAACCGGGTTATATGGTCATACTTCCTGGTTCTAGTAAGAACTCTAGCTGCTGCGTTTTGAGCTACAGTAAGGTATCAGTGACTGTATACCTCGTTACAGATGTCAGTGGCCTGTCATTAGTGAGCCAACAGCCATCGTGTTTTTTTTGTTTGTTTTAATTATAGGCTACTTCTGTTCCAAGCCGAATTCTGACTCTTTTGTGCAACTCATTTTTGTATCGGGTCAATTTTCAGCTTTATCATGCGTTGTTTGTCGTGAGGTGTTCGTGCAGTGTGCAGAGGGAAACGAGAGCCGACAAACCTCTCCTGATAGGCAATCGGATGGTCGGATGAATTTCTGGCATGTCAGAAATTATGGTCGCCCCTCATGAGGTTATCGCACAGCTGAAGCAGAGCTATGAACTGATTGCCCTATTTTCCCCTTACTGCGCCTGCACGAAAGATCTTGAACAATCTCATCTTTAATGCAGCAAGAAAGAAAATGAAAAGAGGGTGCTCTTTAAAGCTGGGCATACACTGTGATTTTCGTTCGATTTCGAGCCGAATTCTGACTTGTGCGACTCTTTTTTGGGTTGGGCCAATTTTCAGCTTTGTCGTGCGCCGTTTGTCGTGAGGTGTTCGTGCAGTGTACAGAGAGAAACGAGAGGCGACAAACCTCTCCCGATCAGCAATCGGATGGTCGGATGAATTTCTTGCATGTCAGAAATTCTGGTCGCCGCTCGTGAGGTTATCGCACAGCTGAAGCAGAGCTACAAACTGATTGCCCTATTTATCATTACTGCACGAAAGCAGAAGTTGAACCATTTCATCTTTAATGCAGCAAGAAAGAAAATTAAAATATGGACATCTTTAAGTTCTGTAGCAGCTATCAAATAGCAGAAATTTAGTAAACTGTTGCGCCTCCGGTTCGTGTTGTAAAATGGATAATCTAGCCTAAGTCTTCCAAACCACCGTGTAGACTGTCCAGTACGTCTTTTATTAATTTAGCTACTTGATCATTAATTTACTTGTTTTACTTTCACACTTTATTTATTTATTTATTATTATTTAATATTTACTTAATTTTCTTATCACGGTAAATGTGAACCGTTGTCCATCATTTGACACAAAATGTCACGTCGCAATATTGATTTTTTTTCTTCTCCGTTTTAAATCATGAAGGCGAGTCAGTGGACAACACATTCTCACAGAGACAACAAGATAAATCTACTTTGACAAAACTTTGCTGATAACGTAGGCTAGCCTATAACTGTCTTAATTTATATTCTTAATATTTATCTTGTGGCCCATATTGTGAAAAAAAATTAGAAGAGAAGAAGGCCCATTTTGTTTTCTGGCTAGCACCAGACCAAGCTCAATTTAAGATTGAACATTGGTCTGGGGAGTCTGCTATGTATTTTCTACTGCACAAGAAGCGTGGTAAACGAGCATAATTCAAATGGCTCTGTATGCAATTATGCAATGACTCTGGATAGTCCTTCAACCAATCAGACCACAAGAGGCGTGATCAACAGGCAACGACCCATCGCTTTTCTATCCATCATCGTATTAAACCCGCCAATAGCGTGCCAGGTGGATAAGCCAGTCTGTGATTGGTTCCCGCAAAAGTGTAACAGAAGCAGTAGAAATTAATGTACAGGTAAATCGCGAAATCAAATCGCCGGCAGATCAGGCTGGGTTTACCCAGTCTACCTATTTCATGTTAAACAAGTTGTTTTTGAAATAAAGCTGCTCTTACTTTTCATTGAGACTGATATTATTGCAGTGTTCTGACATATAATAGACAGATAATCATTTTAATTATAGGCCTATAATTCCTTGTTTAATTGGACTACGGTAAATGTTTTTAAATAATGAGTAAGCTAATCTATCTATTCTTTTATTATGCAGCATGTCGGTTATGCATTGATGCGTTATGAAATTATTGCGGGGGCAAATTAAATGTAATATCAATTTAATAATAAAAGTATAGCCCTATCCTAATAATGATTATTAAATAATAATGATTATTTTTTTTATACATAAATTGTAAATGCTAAATCCTGTCTTTAGCTGTTTTTTGAAAATGGCTACAGAGTCGGCTGCTCGAATTGAGATAGGCAGGTCATTCCACCAGGTGGGGGCGGTCCAGGAAAAGGTCCGTGAGAGTGATTTCATGCCTCTTTGGTATGACACCACGAGGCGTCGTTCACTGGCAGAACGTAAGGTCCTGGAGGGTGTGTAAGTCTGAACAAGCGAGTTTAGGTATATTGGTGCAGAGCCAGTGGTTGCTTTGAAGGCGAGCACCAGTGTCTTGAATTTGATGCGAGCGGCTATTGGCAGCCAGTGGAGACTGATGAAGGGAGGCGTGACGTGCGCTCTCTTCGGCTCGTTAAAGATCACCCTCGCCGCTGCGTTCTGGATCAGTTGCAAGGGGTTGATAGTGCATGCTGGAAGACCCGCTAGAAGAGCATTACAGTAGTCCAGTCTGGAGAGAACAAGAGCTTGGACCAGGAGTTGTGTGGTCTGCTCTGATAGGAAGGGTCTAATCTTCCTAATGTTGTATAATGCAAATCTGCAGGACCGGGTTGTTGCAGTAATGTGGTCAGTGAATTTTAGCTGGTCATCAATCACAACTCCAAGATTCCTGGCTGTCCTGGACGGAGTAATGGTTGCAGATCCTAGCTGAATGGAGAGATTATGATGAAGTGCTGGGTTGGCTGAGACCACAAGCAGTTCTGTCTTTGCAAGGTTGCAGGTGATGCTCCTTCATCCAGGCAGAAATGTCTGTTAGGCAGGCAGCAATATGAACACCAACCGTGGGATCATCTGGTTGAAATGAGAAGTAGAGTTGAGTGTCGTCGGCATAGCAGTGATAGGAAAAGCCATGTTTCTGAATGACAGATCCCAGTGATGACATGTAGATGGAGAAGAGAAGTGGTCCAAGCACTGAGCCCTGTGGAACTCCTTTTAACTCCTTATTCCAGTTGTCTTGCCATTAGGGATGCACCGAATCCAGATTTTTGGGGTTCGGCCGAATACCGAATCCACTGGTTAAGATTCGGCCGAATCCGAAACCGAATACCGAATCCTACTCCCATCCGCAGTCCATTATCACAGTAAACACATTAATGAAGTTAACAACGTCCACAGCAGTGTAGGGATGCTATTGACCATTAACTGTTTTGGTCAAGTTTACTAAAGTAAACATTGTCGCTATTTCATGATGGTTTATAGAAAAATTACCCCGAGTCGTCCTCTGTCGTTTCAAAGAACAACCCAACGGAGAGCGCAGGAGGCGCGCGCTAGGGTTGTGCCACCATCGTGATGCCACGCCCCCATTGCGAGTCTGTTGTGTGCGACACACTAATCCTCTTCTATAGTATTAGTTAAACTAAAAACTTAGCAGGGATTGCTCTGTAAATTAAATTGAGAATGTAACTAATGCATATATGCTATTTTAAATACTGTAGTCTATGCCAGATATATAGCCTACATTTTGAAATCATTTGAGGCTGAAACATCCATAAGCATGCGTGTTTATTTTAGCACTTCCGTCAGTGAAACAACACAGCCTATAAAACAAAAACGATTTTCAGTAAATAATGGTAACCTCAAGAATATATGAAAATTAAATATTAGTTAGAAAAATATTTGATACATACTATTATTTCCCCGCAAAGATGTGTCATATAGGCTATACCGCTCTGCGCTTTGAGAGGAATGGGACACTGAATAGACACCTTCTTGAATATCTTCGTCTTCATATGTTCTGCTGATGTTGCAAAGCAACACTTGTTGTAAAAGGTCTGAAGAGCGGGTTTTATTTTTCACAGGGTCAAGACATTTAGGCATTGTTTGATTATTCACTGCCAGAGAAAACGAAACTAAAATCACCGGCGTGTGTGAAATGCGCTATTCAAATAAACCAAACTTGACGCACATTACCAAGTTTAATAACAAGAACAAACTGTGTTAAATAAAATTTGAAGTAAAAAGGTATTCGTCTTACAGTGTTTTTTAATAGTTATAATAGACTTAATTATAAGCAAACGAAAGGAAGAAACGTTTATAATCCCCTGCGAACATGGGTGCGACGTGACTGAAGATTTGGGAAAAGAAACGAGATGTCCATGTCCATTGGGATAAAATGGACTAGGCCTATTGTTCAAATTCACGGAAAAATCGAGTGACCATATCCAGATTGCAAAACAGAATGAAAAAGTGTTCTCTGACCATTATTTCCTTTCTAGGCTAAACAAAGCTTTGTGCTTCACTCCTGTGGTAATATTCACGTGAAACAGCTTCACATACAAAACACTAGGTTAGTAAAATAACGAAGTTATTTAAAAAAAAAGTAGAAATAGTATTTATGTAAAGAGATAGGCTATATTCAAATAAAAAGAGCTCAACTCTTAAGTGGAAGGAACCTATTTTTTCCCCCTCACGTGCAACCTAGCGGATGAATCATTATTTGGGTTAGTAAAAATAACGAAATGATGGTTTTAAGAGAATAGTATTGATGTAAAGAAAATATATATAGTATATTATCTACCTATTTACCTAATTCCGGTTCTTCAAAGCTAACGGATTCAGTGTATTTTCGCTTTGTCATCTTAATTTGGTAATTATTTAAGTGAAAAATATTTAGTGTAGGCCTATATATTTTATTAATTTTATTTATATTTTATCTGATCTATAGATCTATAGGCTGTTTGCACGGTAAAATAAAATACATTTTGGTTGCTGTCTGTAGATTCCTTCATGCACAACTCGTATTCTCTCGGATGTTTCATATGCAAATGTTTTAACAGCGGCTGTTGTTTAGGGTCCTTGTCATCACGAGACAAATCGCAAATTGAACGCGTAGCTCAACTTGAATCGCCTTCTTTTGACTTAAAGTATACTGCCACGTTTTCTGTTCATGAGTTCCATTTTCACTTTCAACAGCGGCGTCATTACGTTCGACCAGCGGGGCGCGCATAGTGCAAGCCTAGGGTTCGGGTTCGGTGGAAATAAATTCTGAGGTTCGGCAGAAACCGAACCCAGTCAAAAAGCCCAATATTCGGCCGAATCCGAACCCGAACCCTGGATTCGGTGCATCCCTACTTGCCATATATTTATAACAGCTTCCCTTAGCTTTGCACTTAGCTTAAGCTTTGCTTAATGGAATCTTTATGTCAATTTCATCCTTTTTTACCTTTTTTAATCCATTCTTTGCCAGTTTATCCACTATCTCATTTCCCTCAACGCCTACATGAGCTGGTACCCATAAAAATTAAATATTTTTATCAAGTGGATTTATTCTGTACAAAATCTGTAATATGTCGTATAAGATATCTTGTCTAGCATCTGACTTTCCACTTTTTAAGCTGCACAAAACTGATAATGAATCAGAGCATATAACCATATTCTTAATATTAGATTCTTCCACCCATATCATTGCTATAAATATTGCCATGAGTTCTGTTGTAAATACAGAGATATCATTAGACAGCCTTTTAACAGTACTTTGTTTAATGAGGTATACAGTGAGGAAAATAAGTATTTGAACATCCTGCTATTTTGCAAGTTCTCCCACTTAGAAATCATGGAGGGGTCTGAAATTGTCATCATAGGTGCATGTCCACTGTGATAGACATATCTAAAAAATAAACAAAATCCAGAAATCACAATGTATGATTCTTTAACTATTTATTTGTATGATACAGCTGCAAATAAGTATTTGAACACCTGAGAAAATCAATGTTAATATTTGGTACAGTAGTCTTTGTTTGCAATTACAGAGGTCAAATGTTTCCTGTAGTTTTTCACCAGGTTTGCACACACTGCAGGAGGGATTTTGGCCCACTCCTGGCCTGTCGCTGAGAAACACAGAGTTTGAGCTCCCTCCAAAGATTCTCTATTGGGTTTAAGTCTGGAGACTGGCTAGGCCACGCCAGAACCTTGATATGCTTCTTATAGAGCCACTCGTTGGTTATCCTGGCTGTGTGCTTCGGGTCATTGTCATGTTGGAAGACCCAGCCTCGACCTATCTTCAATGATCTAACTGCAGGAAGGATGTTGTTCCCCAAAATCTGGCAATACATGGCCCCGGTCATCCTCTCCTTAAAACAGTGCAGTCGCCCTGTCCCATGTGCAGAAAAACACCCCCAAAGCATGATGCTACCACCCCCATGCTTCACAGTAGGGATGGTGTTCTTGGGATGGAACTCATCATTCTTCTTCCTCCAAACACGTTTAGTGGAATTATGACCAAAAAGTTCTATTTTGGTCTCATCTGACCACATGACTTTCTCCCATGACTGCTCTGGATCATCCAAATGGTCATTGGAAAACTTAAGACGGGCCTTGACATGTGCTGGTTTAAGCAGGGGAACCTTCTGTGCCATGCATGATTTCAAACCATGACGTCTTAGTTTGTTACCAACAGTAACCTTGTAAACGGTGGTCCCAGCTCTTTTCAGGTCATTGACCAGCTCCTCCCGTGTAGTTCTGGGCTGATTTCTCACCTTTCTTAGGATCATTGAGACCCCACGAGGTGACATCCTGCATGGAGCCCCAGTCCGAGGGAGATTGACAGTCATGTTTAGCTTCTTCCAATTTCTAATGATTTCTCCAACAGTGAACCTTTTTTCACCAAGCTGCTTGGCAATTTCCCCGTAGCCCTTTCCAGCCTTGTGGAGGTGTACAATTTTGTCTCTAGTGTCTTTGGACAGCTCTTTGGTCTTGGCCATGTTAGTAGTTGGATTCTTACTGATTGTATGGGGTGGACAGGTGTCTTTATGCAGCTAACGACCTCAAACAGATGAATCTAATTTAGGATAATAAATGGAGTGGAGGTGGACATTTTAAAGGGAGACTAACAGGTCTTTGAGGGTCAGAATTCTAGCTGATAGACAGGTGTTCAAATACTTTTGCAGCTGTATCATACAAATAAATAATTAAAAAATCATAGTGATTTCTGGATTTTTTTTTTTTAGATTATGTCTCTCACAGTGGACATGCACCTACGATGACAATTTCAGACCCCTCCATGATTTCCAAGTGGGAGAACTTGCAAAATAGCAGGGTGTTCAAATACTTATTTTCCTCACTGTATATACTGCTGCTGCTGTATATCCAGATTGAGGATTTTTAGACCCATCTGTAAATATCTGAACACTATTGTTATAGTTTTGATTCAAATAATTTACCACTGTTATATCCACAGGTAAATACCTATCCTTTTCATTCTTTATAATGTTTAATTGTAAATCCACTAAAGGCATTCTGTACAGCCAAGGGGGTACAATTGATTTAATTACTGTATGGCTTGAGGAGCATGAGGAGCGACAGAGACGAGAGAGTGGAGAGAGGAGAAAAAAAAAAAATTCTGGTCCGGTTCCCAGACACACTGCCGCTCGGTCCTCAGCCAGCCGAGAGGTGCCATGCGGTGGTATTGGACGCTCGGTGGACGGCTCGATCCTCCTCCGCCCCCTGGCGGCCGGCGGTGGCTCCTCCTACTGAGGGCAGCCGGAAGCGAGTCCCAGTCCTGCGCTCCCTGCTCCTCCCCAACATGGCGGACGGCAGCAGGCTCTGGCTCAGGGCAAGTGCTGACGACTCCTCCGCCCCCTCTCGGATGCCAGCCACCCCACCTCGACCCAGGGGCACGGCAGCGAGCTCTCCGTCCCACCAAGCTTCATCCGCTCCAGCACCACCGCTTCGGGCAGCCGCTCGCGGTCTTCTCTCATCCTCAGCACCGCGATCCCCCTCAGCAGCGAGGGCTCTTCGACAGCATGTCCCTCCTTCCTCCCGGGTTTCGGCACCAATGTAACGGAGTTCGATCGTATGGGAAGAAGGAGGCGGGAACCGGCGAACATTCAACAAATTTAATACAAAATAAAATGGCGGCGGCAGCCCCTCACGGCCGACTGCCGCCTACATACAAACGAACACAAATAAAACACAACACAAAATCCAGGCCTGGTCCTCTCTCGTCCTTCACTGTCGTCGCTCCTCCTTTATACTCCCTCACTCCTCCGTGAGACACGAGACCGCTGCAGCGCGCAGCTGGCGCCCATCCCCACTGATGAACGCGGCCTGCTCTCACGGTCCCTCTGCCTCGCAGCTCACCACAATATTACTTTCTTTTTTTTCCACAGACATTCTTAAGTTGTTAGCCCACGTTTCCACTTTTATGATAGCTTTCTGCATACATCTTTCCACATGTCACATTTCTATCCCGTTTCCACAGTGCACCATCATCTGCATACAGGAATTTTCCAATACCTTGTCCAACTTTGGAAAAAAATATAATTAATCATGATATGAAATAATACTGGACTACACACACTTCCTTGTGGTGTACCATTATCAATAACTTGTCCCAACCCTAACTTGAATGGTCCTATTTAACAAAAATCCATTATCCAATTATACAGTTTTCCTTTAATGCCCATCTTTTCTAACTTAATTAAAAGTCCCTCTCTCCATAACATGTCATATGCATTTTCAACATCAAAAAAATACTCCAACTAGTATTTCTTTATTCACCATTGCCTTTCTGATTTCAGACTCTAAACATATAGCTGAGTCCATAGTATTACGTCCTTTTCTAAATCCACTTTGATGAGAGCACAAAAGATTTTCCTTATCTATAACATCATTTAATCTGCCTATTACCATTCTTTCCATTAATTTACACATATTTGACGTTAATGCAATCGGCCTATAACTAGACGCTAATTAATGATTCTTCCCGGGTTTTGCAATTGGAATGATTACACCATGTTTCCATGACGAGGGAAGTTTTCCCATATCTTATTAAAAAGCAGTAAAATAAAATTCAGGGACACGTCTGAAAGATGTTTTATCATTTCATAACATACATCAAGCCTGACCCCCTGTAGTACCTGTTTCAACTCATAGATGGTAAACCCTTCATCCATTGCATCCCCCTCAGGCACTCTTTGAACCATTATATAGGGATTTTCACTCAAGATTTGCTCTCTATACGTTCTCATATCATCTGATATGTTACTATCACTATGAACTTTTACAAAAGTTTCTACTAGCTCCTCCGCCTTTTCTTCATTAGATGTAATATATTTATCATCTTTTATTAACGCAGGGACACCTTTATACATTTGAATCCCTCCCATCTTTCTTATCATATTCCACATTTCACTAATATCTGTACTCTCACCTATTTCATCTAAAAAAATCCTCCAATAATTCCTTTTATTCACCCTTATTACTCTTCTAACATCTGCCTGGGCTCTCTTATATGCTATTAAATCATCAAATGAATATTTTTTTTGTCACTTTTCTTAACGCTTTGTTTCTAATTTTAATTACTTCCCTACATTCGTCTGTCCACCAAGGTACTGCCTTTATAACCCTGATACCTTATTTTTTCCTATTACCTCATGAGCTGTATCACAAAGAACATTACTTATTTTATTACTCAGTTCCTCTATGTCTCCTAAATTTACTTTCATATCTACCATTTTACTTTCACATAATTCTTTGAACTCTTCCCAATTTGCTTTTTTAAATCTCCACCTTTGAATGTTCTCCTCAAGACATTCCTCTATTTCCATCCCAATACTACATTTAATAGGATGACCCTCACTGGTCCCACTTTATATTAAGTGGCCCTAATACCTGTGAACTTACATGGTAACTACATGTGAACATAGTATGTAACTACAGTGTAAGTACACACTTGTACATAGTATCTACAGATGTAATATTTGTGTACCTACACATATGTAACAACTAATGCAATGGTATGCGTAAGTACAAATGTGTGACCGTACATTGGTAACAACACTTTTTTCACTTCAGTAAGTACACGTGTAACAGAAATTATGTAACTACATTTTGTAACAACAATATGTATTTAATCAAGTGGTCCCTATATTTATACCATGTATTTATGACTGGCAGGACTAATGTTGAATTACAGTGTACTTACATGGTAACTCCTCAGCAACGGTAAACAATATAAAGTCTAAAAAGGTCATCCTTACTGTATTATTTAAAACACTGTATTTACAGTGTACTTACATGGTAACTCCTCAGGAACTGTCCACTTACTATAAAGTGTAAAACGTTCATAATTACTGTGTAATATGCAAAACCCAAACTTCTGTGAAACACTGTATTAACAGTGTACTTACATGGTAACTCCTCAGGAACTGTCCACTTAATATAAAGTGTAAAACGGTCATAATTACTGTGTAATATGCAAAACCCAAACTTCTGTGAAACACTGTATTAACAGTGTACTTACATGGTAACACCTAAGGAACTGTCCACTTAATATAAAGTGTAAAATGTTCATAATTACTGTGTAATATGCAAAACCCAAACCTCCGTGAAACACTGTATTAACAGTGTACATAGATGGTAACTCCTCAGGAACTGTCCACTTAATATAAAGTGTAAAATGTTCATAATTACTGTTTAATATGCAAAACCCAAACTTCTGTGAAACACTGTATTAAGAGTGTACTTACACGGTAACTCCTCAGGAACTGTCCACTTAATATAAAGTGTAAAATGTTCATAATTACTGTTTAATATGCAAAACCCAAACCTCTGTGAAACACTGTATTAACAGTGTACTTACATGGTAACTCCTCAGGAACTGTCCACTTAATATAAAGTGTAAAATGTTCATAATTACTGTTTAATATGCAAAACCCAAACCTCTGTGAAACACTGTATTAACAGTGTACTTCCATGGTAACTCCAACTTAATATAAAGTGTAAAATACTTGATACCAACCACAATTTACTGTATATGTACATTAATGTATATGTATATTAACATTATAATATTAACCCAAACCTCATTTCTATATACTCAATTTAATGTGGCATTTAAAATGTAGCAAGCATTGCAATCGCAGTTACACTGTGTACACTACACAATAACAGAATACTGTAATTTACTGTAAAGGCAAATTGGTCACCAGAATGATACTGGCTTTCATATATGAAAAATGCGATACCGCTGATTTTCTATTACTTGTTCATAAAAAAAAATATGTTGATATAACATTGTTTATAAAGGAGGACATGAGGAGTCTTCCTCCTTGGAGGACAAAGACAAGCTGATGGTCATGGCCCAGGCAATAAAGGCACTTGAAGAGGAACGAGGTCAAACTGTCCTAAAACTCTCAAGTAAGAAACATATATCTGTTTTGCTCTATTGACTGTTTTATTACCCAGTTTGGTAACACTTTATTTTAAGGGTCCAGAATAATGCATTAGTTAAGCATTAATTAAGGATTAAAGGGATAGTTCACCCAAAAATGAACATTTGCCCATAATTTACTCACCCTCAAGTCATCCTAGGTGTATATGACATTCTTCTTTCAGACGAATAAAATCGTTATATTACAAAAGTCCAGGCTAATCCAAGCATTTGAATTGGATTCATAGTTGCTCTGTTTTTGAAGTCCATAAAAAGTGCATCTGCCCATCAAATAACTGCTCCATATGGCTCTGGGGTGTTAATAAAGGCCTTCTGAGGCGAATCGATGCGTTTGTGTAAGAAAAATATCCATATTTAAAACTTTATCAACTAAACTTTGGACCGACCGCCTTCCCTATTCAATTTATGGAAAAATTGTTGAAAGTTCCCCTGCCGATCGAAAGACTAACGCGACCAGGTACGCTCGTCATGACGTCACGCACGCATCTTGAGTTTCACTTTCAACATTCAACACTTTTCCATGGAATGCGGTCGGTCGAAATTTTACTTGATAAAGTTATAAATATGAATATTTTTCTTACACAAACGCGTCAATTCGCTTCAGAAGGCCTTTATTAACAACCCGGAGCCACGTGGAGCAGTTTTTTGATGGATAGATGACAAATTGGTCACCAGAATGTCACATTAAAAAATAAATGGAAATAAATGGTAAATCTTTAAAAGTGCTATGCAGTAATATCCCATTACTCGTGCAGCACGAGCACGAGCATTCAGCACGAGCCGCGCATTCCCACACCCGAGAGATACGCAGGAGAACCTGACTTATGCAGATCCTTCCTTACCAGATGTTCTGTGTTTTTTTCATTACAGCCACGGGCATTCGCTACTGAGGAGTCAAGAGTGGCATTGGTTTTGACTCTGCTATCGGGACGCGCGGCTCTGTGGGGAACGGCGGTGTGGGAGAATCAACATCCGTGCTGTTCCTCGTTCCCTGCACTCTCTGAGGAGATGAGACGGGTCTTCGACCGCGCGGTGGCGGGTCGCGAGGCAGCCCGTAGGCTCGCGGATCTCCGTCAGGACAACCGACCCGTCTCTGATTATATGATTGAGTTCCGGACTTTGGCCGCAGAGTGTAAGTGGAACGAGGAGGCGCAGTGGGACATCTTCCTGCATGGGCTGGCTGACCGTGTGCAGAAGGAGATCTACGCTCTGGAACTTCCCAGCAGTCTCAACGCGCTCATGGAGTTGGCTCTACGCGTGGATGCGCGCGCCTTCAGCAGCGGGATCAACGCTCTCAATCCAGACTGTTTCCTGAGTTCCCTGTGAGTTCCAGAGAGTACACGGTCAGCCCACCCGTCAATCTCGAGCCCATGCAGGTGGGTAGAGCTTTGCGGTGGATTGGGGCATTTCCTCAACAACTGCCCTGTAAAAGACCAAGCCCGACAGCAGAACTGAGGCTGCTGTCGGGCGGTTCCAGGTTGGGGAAATCCTCATCCATCACTCTCCTCCCGGTAAGACTGCAATGGGCAGACAGGAACTACAGCTGCCAGGCTATGATGGACTCGGGGGCGGAAGGTAACTTCCTGGATGTTTCACTGGCTAGTCAGCTTCAGCTCCCCACTAAACCTCTCCGCCACCCCATCACTGTGCACGCTCTTAATGGACAAGTTCTTCCCACTATCACCCACTCTACTGACTTACTCACTGTTATTACATCAGGCAACCACACAGAGACCATGGACTTCCTCATAACTGACTCACCTCTGGTTCCCATCGTCCTCGGTCATCCCTGGCTGGTTAAGCATAATCCCAGGGTTGACTGGGGTCACAATGCTATTTCTGCCTGGGATGATCAGTGCTATGCCTCTTGTCTTGTGTCTGCCCGTCCGTCTGTGTCTAGTTCTGTGTTGCAGGATGAGTCGGTGGATCTGTCAATCGTGCCCACAGAGTATCTTGACCTGAAGGAAGTGTTCAGTAAGTCCCGGGCTGCTTCTCTACCTCCTCATCGTCCCTATGACTGTGCTATAGAGTTACAACCAGGTATGTCTCCACCTAAGGGCAAGTTATACTCACTTTCGGTTCCAGAAAGGGAGGCCATGGAGAAATAAATTTCTGATTCTCTAGCTTCCAGGTTCATCCGTCCTTCCTCTTCTCCAGCGGGGGCGGGGTTCTTTTTTGTGAGTAAGAAGGATGGTTCTCTGCGACCTTGCATTGATTACCGAGGGTTCAATAACATCACGGTAAAGAATACCTATCCTTTACCGTTGATGTCTTCAGCCTTTGAGAGGTTGCAGGGAGCATCCATATTCACAAAATTGGACTTACGTAATGCCTATCATTTGGTTCGCATAAGGGAGGGGGATGAATGGAAGACGGCGTTTAACACCCCCAGGGGCCATTTTGAATACTTGGTCATGCCCTTCGGCCTGTCCAACTCTCCTGCCGTGTTCCAAGCACTCGTCAATGACGTGCTGGGAGATATGGTAGATCAGATTATTTATGTCTACCTGGATGACATTCTGATTTTTTCTTCATCTCTCCAGGAACATGTCCAGCACGTCAGATGAGTGCTCCAGAGGTTGCTAGAGAATGGGCTTTTTGTCAAGGCGGAGAAGTGCGCGTTTCATGCACAGTCGGTTTCGTTTCTTGGGTATATCGTCTCATCCGGAATGCGCATGGATCCCGACAAGGTTAAGGCTGTGATAGATTGGCCAAGTCCAGATTCCCGTAAGGCCCTACAGAGGTTTCTGGGGTTCGCCAATTTCTATCGACGATTCATTCGTAACTTCATCCAACTAGCCGCTCCTCTGACAGCCTTGACCTCCCCCAGAACGACGTTCAGGTGGTCAGATGCAGCTGAGGCTGCATTTGCCAAACTAAAGAGCCGCTTTGTTTCGGCCCCCATTCTCGTTTCCCCTGATCCTTCACGTCAGTTTGTGGTGGAGGTCGATGCGTCAGAGGTGGGGGTAGGTGCGGTGCTATCCCAGCGCTCTTCCTCGGATGACAAGATGGCGTTTTTTTTCCCCATCGTCTGTTGTCTGGCGAACGTAATTACGACATTGGCAACAGAGAGTTGTTGGCAGTCAAACTGGCATTGGAGGAATGGCGTCATTGTCGTTTTGACGGTGGTAGACCGGTTCTCGAAGGCGGCTCATTTTATCCCTTTGTCTAAATTACCTTCTGCAAAGGAGACGGCGGTGACTGTCGTGGACCACATCTTTCGTTTACATGGCCTTCCGATAGACGTGGTTTCTGACAGGGGGCCCCAGTTTGTGTCCAAATTTTGGCGAGAGTTTTGTAGATTACTGGGGGCGACGGTCAGTTTGTCCTCGGGTTTCCATCCCCAGAGCAATGGGCAGACCGAGCGAGCCAACCAGGACCTTGAGAGAACGTTACGATGTTTGGTGTCCAAGAATCCTTCCTCCTGGAGTCAACAGATCTCATGGGTTGAGTACGCACATAACTCGTTGCCAGTGTCGTCCACGGGTCTTACTCCGTTTCAGGGTAGTATAGGTTACCAGCCACCAAATTTTCCTAGTCTGGAGTCCGAAGTCGCGATCCCCTCTGCTCACGCCTTTGTCCAGAGGTGTCGTCACATCTGGAACAGAGCCGTGAGACTCTGCTCCGGGTGGGGGTGCGCACCAAGGCCCAAGCCGATCGCCACCGGTCTAAGCCTCCCGTTTACGTCGTGGGTCAAAAGGTGTGGCTTTCAACTAAGAATATTCCTTTGCGTTCCGTTTCCAATAAGCTTGCTCCTAAATTCATTGGCCCGTTTCCTGTCACCAAGATCCTTAGTCCGGTGGCAGTCCGCCTCAAACTACCTCACGCGTACGGGAGGATTCACCCCGTTTTTCATGTATCCAAATTAAAACCTGTATTTCACGCCCAGATTAATCCGCCTGCTCCGGTTCCTCCCCCGCTGCGACTCGTAGATGGGGAACCCACTTATTCGGTCAACCGTATTCTGGACTCTAGGCGGAGGGGACGCGGATTTCAGTACTTGGTGGACTGGGAGGGTTACGGTCCGGAGGAGAGAAGTTGGGTTCCGGCTCGGGACATATTGGACCACTCCCTTATCGATGATTACAATCGACATTTATACCCTTTAGCTGCATGAGGACGTGCACGGGTTGAAGCGCTATTTTTAGCACGAGTGTAATGTTTGTTAATAGATTTAACGTAAAAAAACATCATTAATCTTGACAAACTATATATCATTCTAAAGGTCTAAACCTCAAGCATCGAGGACAGACCACTGTTTTTCAATGAAAAGCTTATAACGGCTGTATTTTTGCATGAATGTAAGCAATACACATCAAAGATTGTATAAATAAAAACAGAGCACATACCAGTAGTGTCCTAATTACGAGCCACACACGCATCCACTGCTAAAAGTTCCAGAATGAATGGAAAGGTGAGGGTCCACTGAATAACATCCCATAGAGCATTTTAATCCAACGAAACAATAACGGTGTAATATTGATGGTTAATCCTTTGTTTACATCGCATTTCTGCGATCATAGTATCATACTAGACTGTTATGCAATAAAATAATGCACCAAAAACAGTCTCCCGGTAGCATAAAGTGGCATGGGTTTATAGCTTAGAATGTTACGAACATAATAAATCCACTCAAACTCAAAAACATGCAAAGATAGCCGGGATCTAGTCAAAAGTGTCCAACCATAGCACTCGGTTTAGTTGATGTCATGATGTGCTCATCCAATGATAATGTCTGTTTATCTGGAGCCAATAAAAGCATTGAATCGTCATGACTGACAGAAAATGTAGCCAATGAGCACACGATTCCAACGACAGCTGGCATGTGTATATTTGTCACATGGGCGTAAATATTTATTCATTTGAATCTGGCGCGCTCTCCCCACGAGAAGCTGCGAGTTAGTCTGACACACCTCAAGCAGGCGGAGGGAGAAATAGAACAGACATAGTCTTGGAAAAAAGCTCGCAGGAACCACATTTTTCATTATATCTTCCTCAAACTTGAACTATAAACTGATAAGTCGTGTGGCTTTCAATCCATAACTGAACTGGATTCCTCCAGGTCTATTTTCATATATTTTTACATGAAATAATACAACATTCTGTGTAGTGCAAATAATTTTTGAGGCATTTCAACTATTATAATTTTTTATCTGTTTGAGAATTATCAACTCTGGTTGCTTTTTAGTAGAGTCCCAATTGTCTTCTTTCCAAAGATACCTTAATTGTGCCTGTAGCACACTGTTCTCAGGAGCTATAATTGTTTTAATTCAGGTAGGTCGTTTTCAGCTGTGAGCCCCAAAGTGGGGGTGCAGCTTAACAGGTTTTAATGGAGGGACAGAAAGCTCTCGGACTAAATCTAAAATATCTTAAACTGTGTTCCGAAGATGAACGGAGATCTTACAGGTGTGGAACGACATGAGGGTGAGTCATTAATTTCATTCTTGGGTGAACTAACCCTTTAAATGAGTTAAATAAAATCTAAAGAGTACAGTAGTGAGAGAATGAGATGCATGAGATCCTGTCAGCAGATGCAGGTCTTAGTGACAGCAGCCTCTGTTTATCTCTGTCAGTAAAGTTAACCGAAGAACAAGGGGAACAGAGAAAATTACTCATTGCTCTTGACTAAAGAAAGCTTGTAGCGTAATAACATTCATCTATTTTTAATTTATGCAGTGCAGTGTTTTTATAACCTTATTCAATTCTTGTATATGATAGGAAAGGTTCAGGTAAATATGACATTTATTATGTTTTTAAATGAGAATCAATTTAAGTTAACTTAAATTAAAATTAATCACTGTAATGTTCAAATTTTTAAAATTTGGACTTTTTCGTTTTCATTAAAACAGTATAAATTACTAATATCAGTGATACTGGCCTTCATATATAATTTTTTTTTAATTAATATGAAAAATATGAATTAAAATTAATATGAAAATTAATATGAAAAATATGAAAATATATAGATGCACTTTTTATGGACTTCAAAAATAGAGCAACTATGAATCATTGTTCAAATGCTTGGATTAGCCTGGACTTTTGTAATATAACTCAGATTTTATTCGTCTGAAAGAAGAATGTCATATACACCTAGGATGACTTGAGGGTGAGTAAATTATGGGCTAATTTTCATTTTTGGGTGAACTATCCCTTTAACTTGTTCACAATTAAGCATTAGTTAAGCACACACTAGTAATTAATGATTAACTTTACATTATAAGGGTCTGTAATTATGGTAATTATTAGTAATTATAATTACTGTAATTATTAGTAATTAATGATTTGCTTGTTCACAATTATGCATTAGTTAAGCATGGACACAATAGTAACTTAACTTAACAATAGTAACTTTTATTTACAACTTAATAAGCCATACATTATTTTTGTGTAGCGATGTAATTATATTTATGTGTATTTTCTGTGAAGTTAACTAAACAATAAGCTAGTAATTATTTAATTACTGCTGATTTTGTCGTTTTAAATTGCTAAAATAGTGTAATAAAGACAATTTGACCTCTTGTTCTGAAGTGAAAGTTTTATCCTCATTAATTATGACACTTATTGAGTGATATTTAAGTTTATTGCCCAGAATAAGCCATTAATTAAGCCTAACTACCATTAATACAGTACTAATAAAGGCAATTTGACCCCTGTTCTGAAGTGAAGGTTTTATCCTCATTAATTATGGCACTTATTGAATGATATTTAAGTTTATTGGCCAGAATAAATCAACAATTAAGCCTATAAGTTAATAAGCAGCTTTTACAGACACAAAACATACATACAATTTTTTTTTGTATATTTGGATAAATGGTGAAAGGTAACGTTAACATTTAAACAAACATATTATGATTTTACAGAGAAAAAAAAACTTAAAATATATTTTATATCATAAAAAAAGATGTACAATTTCCCTTTTACCATTTTATAGATACATGTTAAATCCCTAAACCCAAACATAACAAACAGAGAATAAAAAAATGACAATACAACTTAATGAGCAGAAATGTTTTGAAAAATTTACATTTTAGTAACAATATAGCATTAAAATTATATGTTGAGCCACTAATCTCACTCAAACCTCTAAACCTACACATAACCATTTCTTAAAAGTATGTAACATTAGGGTGAACGTATAAAGAAAAAACATAACAAAAGTGTAATCACAATCATTTCTTTATTCTCTTAATTAATTAGGATAAAACTTTCACTTCAGAATAGGAGGTCAAATTGTCTTTATTACACTATTTTAGCAATTTATAACATAGGTTACTAGCTTATTGTTCAGTTAACTTAATAGAATGGCACAAAAATATAATTACATCGCTACACAAAAATAATATATGGCTTATTAAGTTGTAAATAATGGCTTATATGCCCTTACTGTAATGTTAAGTTAATCATTAATTACTATTGTGTCCATGCTTACCTAATGCATAATTGTGAACAAGCAAATCATTAATTACTAGTTTAACTAATGCATAATTCCGGACCCTAAAAATGTAAAGTTAATCATTAATTACTAGTGTGTTCGTGCTTAACTAATGCTTAGTTGTGAACAAGTTAATCCTTAATTAATGCTTAACTAATTCATTATTCTGGACCCTTAAAATAAAGTGTTACCAATAAGGGTGTAATTACTGATAGTGATTCCACATCAATCATCAAATGCTGATTACTTCTCTAAGCATGTTTGACTTTTTGTCTACCTAAATGTGTTATTGTGTTCTTAGACAGAGGGGCAAAAAAGAAAGTTAAGAAAATCTTGGACTCAAGCACTGAATGCAGCACTAGTGGCACTGATGAGGAGTCCCTAAGTTCTTGTTCCTCTTCAGAGTCATCTGATAGCAACATTTCTCGGAAGAGGAAAAGAGGTCATAAAAAGAAGACCAAGAGTGCTACCAGGTCAAATACGAAGCACAGTTCACGTGGTAAGTGCATGTTCTGTTTTCGGATCTTATCTTTCTGTTGATATGTATTTACTCCATATAACACATTGCACATATTGGTTATCAGTCTCCCTGACTGCAATTGGTACTGATATTGTCCCTGAAAAAATCAGTTGACCCCAGTGATCAGTTGAGTTGTTTGGATTTATTTCCAATATTGTTAGAACATTAACATATTTAGAAAATGTCTGAGAAATGCGAACATTATTTGTATGATAGGAAACTAATTGTAAAAAATGCTAGCAGTTCAAGAATTTTTTTTTCAAGAAAAAATATTTTTTTATATGTTTGTGTGGTGTGTGTTTTAACTGGAAATTGACCAGTTTGATGCAAGTCTTGTTTTTTTCTGGTTTTAATTTTGTTATTCTTTCTACAGCAACAACCCCAGAAGATGTACTGAAGCGGTACAATAAAGTTCTTCACGCCTTCAAGAAAGAAGGGAGTATCAGTAAGGCATGCACCAAAGTCGGGGTTGACCGAAATACACTGGCATTAACAGCTGTTGTGGCTGAAATACAGCTTGTTGATCCAGAGTTTTACCGAAGCATCTCAAAGTTCAGAGTCAAGGAGGAGAAACTCTGCGACTTTGCAAAGAGGTGCCTGCAGTCACTGACAGCAGACCTAAGGTCTGACATAGAAAAATTTAAAAAAAGAGCGTAAACTGCTGCCAATAAAATATAAAGTGAGATAGAAAGACAAAACCTCTAATCTACTTATTTATGTTTAGATGTTATTGTTAAGGTACATTTTGTAATTCACGCCAGTTCACTGTGCTACACTGTGATGTTCCTTAAACCATGATCAAAATTGTCAAATTAACCTCAGTTACCATTTCAGAACAATAATTAATATCAAGAATTATACACTGCTGTTCTAGTGTTAACCCAGCTGCAAGTACACTGACGTTGTGCATCAGAATCTGTTAAACTTTTGAGTTTAATGTGTGTTAATAAACATTGTTATTGTTTATTATAACCCCCCCCCCCCTCCTCTTTTTTGCAGTCCTCTTTTTTGCAGTCCTCTATACTTGAGTTACCGAGAAGTAATCAAAAATGATCATGTAACAACACTGATGGTACACAACATTTACCCTAAAAATTACACTTTATATTAAGTGGACAGTTCCTGAGGAGTTACCATGTAAGTACACTGTTAATACAGTGTTTCACAGATGTTTGGGTTTTGCATATTACACAGTAATTATGAACATTTTACACTTTATCTTAAGTGGACAGTTCCTGAGGAGTTACCATGTAAGCACACTGTTAATACAGAGTTTCACAGAGGTTTGGGTTTTGAATATTACACAGTAATTATGACCGTTTTACACTTTATATTAAGTGGACAGTTCCGGAGGAGTTACCATGTAAGCACACTGTTAATACAGTTTTACACAGAAGTTTGGGTTTTGCATATTACACAGTAATTATGACCGTTTTACACTTTATATTAAGTGGACAGTTCCTGAGGAGTTACCATGAGTAGTAAGTATACTATACCAAATGTCAAAATTTGATTGATTGACAGGTGGGCGGGGCTTCCGGTATAGGGGGCGGGACTTCCGGTATAGGGGGCGGGACTTCCGGTGTAGGCGGGACTTCCGGTATAGGGGGCGGGACTTCCGGTGTAGGCGGGACTTCCTGTATAGGCGGGACTTCCTGTATAGGCGGGACTTCCTGTATAGGCGGGACTTCCGGTGTAGGCGGGACTTCCTGTATAGGCGGGACTTCCTGTTTAATAAATCATGTGATTGACATTAGGTTTTGACAGTTGGTTTTTGACCTATTGTCATAATAAATCATATGATTGACAGTTGGTTTTGATGGTTTTTTGACATTAGGTTTTTTGTTTTGATTAATTTGACAGTTGGTTTTTTGTTTTTGAATGCGGTATAATAAATCATGTTATTGACAGAAGGTTTTATCTTTTGAAGTCGCTGTTATCAGAAAATTCCCCTCCCACCCTGCCACATCCCAGAGCAGCGTATATATATATAAATGGGGCCAGTGTGTTCTACAGCTATCAGCAAAAAGAGAAACATGAGCTACATGAGCATGGACGGATTATCAGCTCCTGAAACCCCAGATGCGGGGTTGCGCAGCAGGACGTTCGACAGTCTGATGACCAGTCTACCTATGGCGCCGAGAAAACCTTATGGGCACGTCCGTTTGACAAGCTTTCTCCATGAACTTTCGGAATGGACTAAAGGAGAATTTATGATGAACAGCAAGCGTGTAATCGGGTACAGATTTCATAAAACAACTCAAGTTGTTATACTCTACACCACCGACAGCGCGGGCGAGTTTCACCCCGGGGAAGACGCATGTCTTGTATTTCCTAAAAAAGACTGGGCATTATTTTACAATTTTGTGTGGAAGGATCTGAAGAGCGGCGGTCAAGAACCTCTGTACGTTGGAGAGTGGGACGGGGTCACCCCGAATGTCCGGTACCGCGTGGTAGGTGACCACACTAAAAAGAACCCGGATGATTCTGTCTACATATTCTGCTGTGATGACAAGACAAAGCTCACCGAAGATCGGTCAGGGGTCGTCCTGCCTAACGAGCATAACAATCTGTATGAAATGCAATTTTTGTTCAAGTGGCAAGATCTGAGTCAGCTGGATATTATGTTTTCAATCATAAACAAGCTGTTCAAATGGTGCGAGCTGCACGACGGCTACAACAAAATTAAAGTGCAGCTGTTCCACCCTGAGAGATGTCCGCGCAGCAGTACATACGCGGGGTATTCACCCCCCATTCACTACAGACATCCGGGACCTCGACGGTCAGCCCCTCCCAGACGTCGTTTATAAACCACAGCTGAAGCGCCACAACGTCCCCGCCCCTTTACTGCATCTGACATAAAGTCAGCGGCCAAACCCTCTCAAGCAACATTTATAAACCATGGCTGAAGACGGCGCTTCAGAACCCGCTCATGTGTGCAGCTGCGGCATCTCTTTCGGCAGCATTCTCGACCCTCCTGACGACAACGCAAGCAACTATTGTCTGACTTACCCCCTTGGATCATCGGACCTTCACAAAGACTGGCAATCGCCCCTCCAAATCGACTGGGACCCGTTAATCGAATGCGACTGCGGCCACGGTCCTGCTAAAACTATCAAACGCTCCAAAGACTGGCTGGACAAATTAGGCTCGGACCTCGGATCAAACAACCTGACTTACCTCCCCAGTGCTAAAGCCGGTCACGACGCTACAGACGGATGTTTCAGCGACGTCGGATTCAAAATCGTAAAAGCAGCAACCGTGGTGCTGCTGGAACATCTCATCGGTGATAAGCTGAAGGCCGACTGCGAGGGGTGTGCGATTGACCACCCCAGCCAGCTGCAACATTCCTGCCTGTTTGACCCTCCCAACTTCTACTTCGACACACACTTTGACGAGCTGTCAGGCAAGCTGTTTAAGCCCTTTTTCCATTCCATCATCGGCATTCTCCTAAACCGCTGCGGGCTAAAATCTCACCCCCAGCGTATTCAAGGGACAGTCGGGGGTATTCTGCACGAATTAAAAGACGAACCATTCATCATTGCCAAGCTAGAAGAAATCAGGTTGAAACTTCTGGACAAACCCTGCAAGGAAATAGTCTACGACGTCGTTGATCTCTGGCAAGGTCTCTCAATTGTGAATGGAGAGTGACCAACCCCCCTCCGCGATGGGTGTAGTCTGTAGTCTAAGGAGCTGTTTAGAACTCGTGTTTAAAGACCATTTCAAACATCAGATGACCGAGCTACTGGATAAGATTATTGCGGACGCTGCCCACCCTGATATCCCAGTTGGTCATGACACTACGCGTCAGGCAAATCTCAAGAAGAATATGCCGATAATGAGAGGAATGGCTAATGCATGGGACGATTTGATTGAAAAATGTGTTGATGGTCTCGATCCACCCGATGTAATGATAGAAGCTATTCTAGAAATGATGTGTGAATCACGCGCTGAGATCACAATCTCAGACGTGTTGTGTACTTGTACCTACGTGGCAGATGTATGTACCGAGTTGATAAAGAAAAAGGGTGATGATGACGACTCTGCCAAAATTACCGAAATGTATATCGATTTCATCCTAGACAAAAACATGAAGGCCTGTCGCGACTTTCTTTTCTGGTTAGACAGTCAGTAATGTCATTATCACTAACCATTTACTACATTATTATTTTTTTACTAACCATTTTTAGCTTACTCTGTTGTATTATATCCATTTTAGCCACTGTCTATCCTGTAATGTTGTATTATATCCATTTTAGCTACTATGTATCCTGTAATGTTATTTTCCATTTTGTTTTTACTTACTGCTACTTATTATATCCATTTTTAGTTAGATTGTGTTATATTAACATCATTATATCCTTTTTGTACTTACTGTGTATCCTGTAATGTCGTTATATCCATTTTTTTTTTTACTCTACCTGTATTATTTCCATTTTACTTAGATCTTGCATGTATCCTGTAACGGATTTTTTTAAATAAAAGATTGATTCAAAATACTTGTACGCGTTATTCTTTTGCGGCGGTTGAAACGACAGCATGTCGGAGCTCATGAAAAAGGCTTATTATACACCGTCCAACCCCGGCTCTCTAGGGGGTAAAAAACGATTAAAAGACGCCGTCTTAAAAGATACCGGCGTCCGTCTAAGCGATAAAGAGGTTTCAGATTGGTTGGCGGGTGAGGATGCTTACACATTACACAAAACAGCACCTATAAAATACAAACGAAATAGAGTGGTTGTGTATGGGATCGATACACAGTTCCAGGCTGATCTTGTCGACATGACTGCCTACGCCAAGGATAATGACGGTCATAAATACCTACTGACATGCATAGATGTATTTAGCAAGTTCTCATGGGTCAGAGTTTTGAAGAATAAGAGTGGCATTGAGGTCACTAAAGCGTTCCAGTCTATACTCGAAGAGGGTCGTGTACCTCAGAAATTGCAGACGGATAAGGGAAAGGAATTTTTTAACAAACATTTTCAAGATGTGATGAAAAAGCACGACATCAACCACTTCGCCACCGCTACCGATTTGAAAGCCAGCGTCGTAGAACGATTTAATAGAACATTAAAAAGCCGCATGTGGAGATTTTTAACGGCTACAAATTCCCGCCGATACATTGATGTTTTACAAGACATTATTCAAGGGTACAACAGCAGTTATCACCGAAGTATCAGAATGAGACCCGTGGACGTCGACAAAGCAAATGAGGGTCAAGTGTTTGAAAATTTGTACGGCGATATAAAGAAGAAGAAGAAGACCGTATTTAATTTCAAAGTTGGCGACGTTGTCAGGATTTCTAAAGTGAGAGGACCGTTCACCAAAGGTTATGAGCAGAACTACACGGAAGAATTTTTCACAGTATCCTCATGTATTCCGCGTCACCCCCCGGTCTACAGACTCAAGGATTATGATGGCGATGTCATAGATGGGGTTTTTTATGAAGAAGAGTTGCAAAAAATAATTGTGAGTAAAAACAAATCTTTTAAGGTGGAAAAGATTTTAGGTCAGAAAAAACAGGGGAAATCTACGCTTGTTCTAGTGAAATGGCTAGGATGGCCTTCAAAATTTAATAGTTATATAGATAAAAAAACTCTGCTGGACTTGCAATCTCCTTAAAACGCACAGTCGTTAACGGATGAGACCATACGAGCGAAGGAGCATCATGGAGGATCACGGGTTCTACGTCACGTTGCCATGCAATGCGTCGTCGTCGGTTTATCCTGAAAATCGTATAGCCAGCTATACAACCAGGTTGGCTAAAGCTATAGACTTGAAAGGACAATGGGAAGTCGGACTCGCCGAAATCGAATATCCTAGAAGTTGGTACAACTTTAATGACGAAGATGGTCATTTCATCCTACATACGACCCCGGAACCCCCGGATAGCAATCCCTCAAATATTGGTTTTTCTATCATTACGAAATTACACATAAGCGGGGGTTACTACGCAAACATTCGCGCGATCCTCCGGGCTATAAATCAACTCATCACACCAGCGGCCGTATTGAATCACGACGAATTAAAAAACAAAGTCTTTCTGGTCGCGAAACCAAACATTTCAGTGAGTTTTTCTGAGGAAGACTAGCCACTATTTTAGGAATGACTAAAAAACCTCTCGGAGGTTTAAACGATCATAAAGAACCCGATTTTACTACGGACGTCATCACATACGCTCCTCATCAATCCGACATCAATGCTGGGTTCTATACAATGTACGTTTACACGGACATCATCCAATATCAAGCGGTCGGTGATTCGCACGTGCCCCTCTTGAGATGTGTACATATAACGGGTAAAGGCAACGACGCGGTCATTGCTAGATACGACAACCCCCATTACGCATCGATCAACAAGGATCACATCAGCAGCATCGTCATAGAGTTGAAGGACGATCAAAACCACGAAGTACCATTTTCTTACGGGAAAGTCATCGTAAAACTACACTTTAAACCAAAAAATATTTCTATTCTTTAAAAAAATGGTTTATTATAGACCCGGAGAGTCCAATACCGCGGACTATGTGAGCTATTACCAAAATCAGGCCGGTTCCGGTTTGCCGGGGTATTCGGGATCGGGAGTTATGTACGGTGCGGGGTTAGGAGGCCTATTCAGAGGTCTGTTCAGGATGGCCGTACCGTTGTTAAAAAGAGGATTTAGCATCGCGAAACCTCACCTAAAAATATAGTATCCGACGTCGTCTCAAACGTATTGACGCGTTCGCATAACGATAAAGCTCAAGACGGATCCGGTCTCATGGTCATGGCTCGTAAGAGAATGTCTAAGCCGCCGGGTGTGAGGAGGCGTGGCCAACGGGTGGTACAGAAGAAGAAGAAGAAAACAGTGCGCGGATCAAACAAGCGCTCACTCGTACGCAGAAAGCGTAAGAGGTCTGTTAGTCGAAACGTATCGATCAAGAGAGCCGCAAAATCCATATTCTAACATGGCACTACTCCATCGCATGTCGGGTGAATGCATCAAGTCTGAGCTGGACTTATTTTCGGTCCCGCTGACACAGACAGTTATTGAGAAAAATGGCTATTTAGAAGTAGCACCGTTATCGGCCATATCGGGCTCTGCACCATTGGAATTTTTTATCGCAGGCAACGGCGATGATTATGTGGATCTCAATAACACGATGCTCTACCTGCGGGTGAAAATCACGAAACCTAACGGGGAAGAGATTGCACACCCTGCCAAGGTGGGTCTAATCAACTACCCCGGAGCCACTATGTTTTCACAAGTCGACGTGACCCTTGGCGATCGTCTGATATCTCAGAGTTCGAGCACTTACCCTTATCGCTGTATCATCGAGAGTCTGATCAACTACGGTAAAGATACGTTGGAATCTGTCTTCAGCGCCGGATTGTTCCATAAAGACACGGCGGGTCATATGGACGTTCAAGACCCGGCAGGCCATAACGCGGGGTTGACAAAGAGATCAGGCTACACCAGCGAAAGCAAGGAGGTGGAACTACTAGCCCCCATACACAGCGATATATTCTTCCAAGAGAAACTTATGATAAATGGGGTGGATATCAAGATACGCCTAATTCAAGCAAAAGATGAATTCTGTCTGATGAGGGCCGACGATGTGGCTTACAAATTAAATATAGTGGCCGCATCCCTATTTGTCAAGAAAGTTACTGTATCACCGCCGGTGAGACTGGCTCACGCCCAGACGTTGCTCTCGACAACGGCCAAGTACCCTGTCGATAGGGTCAGTCTAAAATCGTTCTCCATACCCGCCGGCTCTCGTGTTTCGAATCAGGAAAATCTGTTTTTAGGAACACTGCCAAAGTCTATCGTCATTGCCATGGTCGACAACGACGCATTCACCGGTTCCTACGCAAAAAATCCATTCGCGTTCAAACACTACGACCTTGAATTCTTAGCCGTCTACGTTGACGGACAACAGTACCCGGCCAAGCCTCTACAGCCCAATTTCGAAGCTGGTTTGGCAGTACGCGAATATTATCAGTTGGTGATGACGACCGGGAGACATCTTAAAGACCAACCGCTCTGTTTCGGCAGGAATGATTTCCTGAACGGATACACGCTTTACGCATTTAACCTCACGCCCGACGAAGAGTGCGGTCAGCACATTTCCCTCATCAAGTCCGGGAATATCAGAGTCGAAGCTCGTTTCAGAAAACCGCTGCCGAATACCATTAATTTAATTGTTTACGCGGTATTTGACAGCATCATTGAATTGTCTAACCGCCGACAGGTACTCATAGACTACTATTGAGATGAACACGCTGCAACTCACCGCCATCATGGATAAAATTACCTGCAGGACTCATTTTCTCGGCGTTCTACCGAGCGATCAACTACCCGAAAAACCCATAAGGATCTTACCGTCGGCCTGTATCGTGAACACCGACCCTGCTAGCATGCCGGGGGAGCACTGGGTCGCCGTTTATTTAACCCAAGACGGGGGCGCGTGTTTTTTCGACAGCTTCGGCAACCCCCCCACCAGCCATCGCTTTCCAACCAGCATCAATGACTTTCTAGCAGCCAACGATGCCGACGTATTATATTCCGGCAGACGAGTCCAGGATTATTCATCGGACACCTGCGGTCAGCACTGTCTGTTTTTTCTATATCATCTAGCTAGAGGATACGGCTATGATCATGTGATGAAACTATACACCGATGATTATATTAAAAATGATAAAATGGTGTCCCTATTTGTGAAGAGATTAAGACCGTATGTTTGTATTGATACAATGTTGTCCTGCGTTCACTGCGTGCAGACATGTCTGACATATAAATAAAAATCTTGAAACCATTATATTTTTAATCGTCTTTTATTTAATCATAAGATACATATTAATGTACATACAAAATGAAAGGATTCGTTAAAATTCCAACCATTGTCTTCGATCGATAGTCGGGGATTTAAACACAGAGTCTTCGGACTCTGGAAACACCGAGCGTGATTGTCTTCGTGCCCTTTTGGAAGGTCTGACACGGGGTGGGCTGGGGGTGTCGGGTTTACTCTTTAGAGATTTAATGGTGCTCCTGACCTGTTGATTCGGCACTGTAGAAAAAGGGATGTTTAATTCGGCAAAGGCGTGTAGAAACTCTGACCATCCTACAGGTCTCCGGTTATCCCGAACCATTTGCGGTGCCGTGACATTTTTTAACAAATCGACCATGTGTGAGCCTTGTACGGCTTTACCCCTGAACACAAACTCCCCCGATTCGTTCCACGCGCTTAGTCCTTTAGCTTTAGACATCTTGTCTAATATGTATCTGCTGTTTTTCACACTTCTCGAAGGTACATTCTTCAGAACTTCATCCACCACATGCTCCTCAGCACCGTTGTCATCTTCGACGCTAGCCGCGGTCGGTACTTCATCTTTAGGAGCGGGATCGGGCAACGACTGCGTTAAAACTCCGCTCTCCCGATCGCTTTGTTTAACGATGGTCAAAAACCTGCTCAGGGTATTTGTGTAAAGTTTTGCTTTTTCGTACGGGTTCAAATCAGTGCGGAGTAAGATATTTTTCATGGCGCCTTCCAAATCGTTTTCCACGCTCTGTCGAATATTCTCGCGAACATTTTCGGTTCTCACCTTATCCAGTTGATGTTGCGGGACTAAATACATCTTCTCGGCGTACTCCATCCTATCTGTTTGCTATTAAGCTCGAAAGAAAGGGTACGGCGACACTCAGGAGCGGTAAAAGGAATCCACCCTTCTGGTTGAAGACTCGTTTCTTTGCCGCTATGCCGATTTTTTTATTGGCTACAAATTTAATTTCGGCTTTTCTCTTTCTCAGTTTTCGGTACTGTTGTGGATTGACCGGAATCGTCCCGTAGAGGATGTTGAGCGCTACTTCACACAACGATAAAATGAATTCGTCGGATGCCGATTGTAGAATAAGACGCCTTTGTTTAGGAGATGCTTTATGTAGCATTTTTAACACCGGCAGATGTTTACAAAGTCTGGCGGACATGGTGATTTGATCACGTTCTTCTTCTTTTTTTCGGGATGTAAACCACTTGACGGTCGGAAAGCAATCCTGTTCTGAGACGGTACTGCTCGGGGGTTTTTGCTTTATAGTCTATCATTATGTAGCCGAAAGGCTGGTTGACCGCATCGTGGTAGCACTCCATAAAGTATTTTGTGTTTCCGGGGTACATTTGGCGTCCCAGCATCGCTACTTGATTGACGTCCCGAGGATTTTTAAACAGGATCATATAATTGGCGTTTAAGCTGATGGTTCGGCTGGATTTACCCTGTACAAATAAATTTTGCACTATATAAATAGCGCTGAGATTACGGTGGTGTACGTACTGCGTAAAAACCCTTTGAAGCTCCAAATTGGCGCTAGCTTGCTGCATCAAATCATCCACGATGAGAAGATTTGTTTTAGTGACAGGTAACAAATCATCATCATTCAGACTCTCTGGTATTCCTTGCACAAATTTAATGTCATACAATTTAAGTACATCGTCGTACAAAGGCTGCCAACAATCATACAACCAGACAATGTTTTCAATTTTCTTGGAAATTAAATTCAAACCTTTTTCCAACAAAAGTTTCACAAAATAAGACTTTCCAGAATTGGAAGGCCCGGAGATAACACAACTAAATGGATGTTGAAGTCTGAAATCAAAATCGGAAGCATCCATTGATCCTCTGTGCATCATCTGATCAGTAGCCATAAGGAAGCGTGGTGAAATCGGGCAAAAGTCTGCGTTTATTATACACCACCTTAAACCTTTTAACGACTGATTTGTTGTGCAATGTGAGAGTCTTTTTATCCCTCACAATGTTTTCCGTGTGAGCCAGGATGTATTCGGTACTATCATACGACGTCACATAACTATCAACCAGACCAATCAGGGTATCCAGGCGGATGGCTTGGGAATTTTTAGCATTCAGCGTTATCCCCTTAGCTTTCATGCATACTTTGCCTTTAGCGGTGCGAAAGCCATACGATTTAGGGCCGCTAGAGCAAAACTCTGTGATAAAATCCCCATCGTCTATTTCGTTCGTCAGCTCGCCCAAATAATCACCCAGAGGCGGCTCCCAGTCACCGTCCCTAGACACGAACACGACGGAGTCTGTATCAGAGTAAAGTATACGACTGCTGAGTCTGTCCATCAACTCGTACAATTCCAGTCGGGCGTGGGCCGTAGTGAACGCCCCTATAAACACGTTGACGTCGCGAGCCTTACAAACATCCTCTTTGTTGGGTTTATGCTGGACGAGAGCCACATTGTCTGAGACGAATGAGAAATACGACAAGTTGTCGGTATTACCGAAGACGATTCTGGTGAAATCTTCGGGGTCGTTCACCAGAGTCGTTTGAGGTAAATTTGGTTTTAAAGAGAACCGCCCCCAAAGCGAATTCAGACATAGCTTTGAGATAGCTCTCTGCGCGGGGTTGTGCTTGATCTTTTCGGGGTCGAGTTGAACCCCCTCTTTTTCAAAATACTCGCGAATGTAAGTTTCTTTCTCAGCGTCCGTGACGACATTCGACGGGTACCCCGACGCTTGTTGTTTCAAACGCAAAAATGTTTTGACGTATTCGACAAACAACGTGTCTGACCGTTGTGGAAAATGCCAAACCTCGTCAATCTTGGCTACCACATAACCCTTCTCGATGGCTTTTAAAAGCTCGATGGATACCCAGGACCCGGAGAGTGATCTTTCCTCATCCGTGTGGGTACAGCTCGTGGTCTGGTTTTGATTGTGAGCGCAGGTTCTGCATAACGGAAACATGAGTTTTCCTTGACATCTGTAAGGGAGAACCGGATGCAGTAATTTGCGGGGAGGGTACACGGTCGCTTTGATGAGTCCGTAATAATTTTCAATCGGTTCAAAATCTTTGAAAATGATTTGGGGGTGTTCGATCGGGTAGCTTTTCCTAGCCTGGCAGAAGGGGTAGAGGCTGGTGAAATCGAGATACCTTATTTTCTCATCTCCGCTCACTTTGTGATAGAGTTTATAAGCGTTCGTGCGGCCGCCATACAAGGTTTCTCTTGGGTTCAGTCTCTCCGGGGCTGAATAACCGGCCATAAATTCTATCACAGAGGGGTCGGTCTTTTTCATTTTGATCCATTCACATTCCCAAAGAACCTCGACTTGTAAACCGTACGCGTTCTGCAGAATTTCGATCTTATCGTCAAACTGTCTCCTGAGAACCCCATAGGGTACTCCCGACAAGGGGTGTGACTCATGGGGTGCAAAGCGGCAGCAGTGACCGTGGAAGATGCACCCCGCATATTCTAAGCCGTGCTGCACACCGTCTTGCTGGTAGACGCCATCTAAAAAGTACTTACCGATCGATACTTCGCCGTGGTTTACGGCGTGGTGAACATCCACGTTTCGAGTCTTTTTGACATACTCGAGCCATTCGATCGAGCCACTTGAGTAGGACTTATTCTGATGGATGTACGCTTTGTTGTGCGTGAGAGCGAGGGTGTTTCTGCCGAGATAATGGGTTTTGAAGACCCCCATCGAACAGCCGGGGAGCGTGGTGAACCCAAAAGGGTCAATTTCGGTGCATTCTAGGAACGCCTGACGGTATTTCATACAGCCTTCGCGTAATAAGACGACGTCGTTAACCCCGTACGCGTACAGTTCCTGCCTGAAGTCAAACTGCCCCCCCTCAACCGTGCTGTACCATGCATCAAACTTTTCACGGGCTTTATCCGACATGTTATCGTAGTTGTAGAACTTTTTGTCGGGGTATGGTCCAACATAGTTCTCGTTTTCCACCCTGTTGAAAAGATGGGGGAAGTGGCCTTTTTCAGTCGTCGTCAAGTCTAACGCCGCGGGCATTTTGGCAAGGGCCATTGGAAAAAATGAGTAGCTATCGATGTATCGTTGGCCAAACGATTCGTCGTACATGTAAATTAATTTACAGCCTTGCATTATGACCTCAATCGCAATCCCGGCTTTGCAAAAATACTCGAGAATCAGAAAGGAGTCGAATCTGGAGGCGTAATGAGCTATGAAGCAGTAGCCAATATATCGGGGTTTTCTGAAGCGGTTGATTAGCTTAGCGATGCAGTCGGTACCCTGCGCCGTAAATTTCTTCCCTTTGAAAGTGATTGCGCAAACAAAATTAGCCACGTGGCGCCCGTTTTCGTAATGCGTTTCAAAATCGTAGAAAATATATTTCTCGCATGGCTCCTTAGGCTCTAGGGGCTGTATGAAACATTGGTGCGTCCCGTGTCCCGTCAGATGTTCTCGACAGTGGACGCATTTGTCCGTCGGGCATATGTGTTTTGCTTTCTTGTCACCCTCTTTAACGTAGTAACGCAACCTGCATAGTTTGCAGTATTTGATAATATCACAGGAGGGGGATTCTTGACCGGGAGGAGGGTTCTTTTTATGCATTTCGAAGCAATAGCTCGATTTACAGTAGCGCAAACAATCGGGACAATGTATGGTTCTTTTAGGGTATCTGTGACATTCGGCGTCAAAACAGACATTGCAGACGTGCTTGCATTGGTGGTCTCTGCGGTTGCTGTAACTTTTGTAACAAAATTGACAGACGTATGGCGAACCTAAGAAGCCTGTCAGATTCATGATCATATAATAGTGATTATCATGTAGATAGAGGAACACCGTTTTGGGGTGGGGTTCGTCAGAATTTTTGTACGTTTCTAAGACCATGGCATTCGATCTGTGAAATACAACGATTTTAATGCCTAGCGCTCGTTCAAACGAAGCTATGTCGCTAAGAGCGATTCGGTCTTGAATTGAGAAGCCGACGCTGTTTTGGATGACTGCAGCCAGTTTTTCTAACTCGCTCTCGGGTAGCTGGGGGTTAAGAAAGCGAGCGAGACAAATAGAGAAGCACAATTGATTTGACAAATTTATGGGGCAGAACAAATTCGTCTTTTTTCTTTTGATTACCTGATCAACGGCCAGATCTGTAAGTTTACGTCGTCGACCGCCTCCTTGTCTGTTCATGGCTACGGTAGCGTCGATCTCGACGGCGTCGTCCGATAATAACAGCTGGTTGCTCTGTAAAACTCTTTCAAATTGATCCATAAGCGAATTCACATCATAATCATTACCGGGGGCGAGAACACCGCTGATGGGTGTTTGTAGAGTGGGTGCCGACATGGTCATATTGATTACGGGTGCATCGTGGCCGATTTCTCTAGCGAAGGTGACGATCTCGCTCAGCATGCAATGTAATGAAGTGTGATAAGAGGCCAAATCTGTAGAGTTAATCTCTCTCAGATTCATGCTCCTTCTCAACGACACACTGTTGAAGCGTGGTCGTGGTAAAACGTGATATCCGTTAACGAACCCGCCTTCTCGGATCAGCGTATCAATTTCCGTACGGCTTAATCGACTCTGTCTGTTAGGGTCAGTCTCGCGTAAAGCGTCAATATTACCTGATGTGGGCCTCGTGCTGCTGCTGGTAGATGGCTGTGGAGTATCATCAGCGTCAGGATCGCTGTCGGTACATGCAGGGAGTTGATTATTTAAAACACCACCGTATTGTACAACATGATTGTTGTCTACGGTTAGCACGTGATCGTACAAATTAATATTTGAATTTACGGCTAATTCAAAAAGATCCAAATTAGAGGGGGATTGCGAAGATTCTAGATTAAACAAATACTGTTCTAAAGAATCCGGAAGCCAACTTAGCATTTCAATTTCGTCCGGTGACAGTTCTGCGTCGTCGTCTGAGCAAAAGCTTTTTGACCCATCCATTTTAGATTTCAGACCAAAACATGAAATATTACAAAATCACAAAAAGTATATGGAATAAATCAATACATGATAGATGTAAAAAACATGCATGCATGCATACAACAAAATTACAGAGTATCTGGAATATAAAAATCAATACATGCAATACAAAAGTTTAATGGAATAAATCTATATTGAATTAACTGCAACGTTCCATCTATGATGATGAGAATAATAAACCTGGGTGTCGCGAAACTCTTGACATAATGCCTCTATTAAATTAGTATCGGCGAGTGGCTCGTCAGCCGGGCGATGCTCTGCTGACACTTCTTCAACTTCGATGTCTTCTTCTTCCGACGGAGTTTGGATCGCTTTCGTACTTGTCCAAGTGATGCGTCGAGGTGTATGCCAGCTAGTCATGTGGTCGGGGCTATAGCCCGACCCTGCTGTGTAGAAATATAACACAAAAATTGTTATGGTATGATTCAATTTGTGTTTAAATGAAAATAATAATGTAGATAGTCTCACCATAAAGAAATACGCTGTCAAGACTCGGCGCAGGACCGCTCGGCGGCGTCGGACAGAAAGTTTTCCTGTCAGGACTGTTTTCAGGACTGATTGACGGGATAAAACAAAACGTTTTTCTCTCAGGACAGGTCGGTGAGGTAGGACGATCGGTTTTTCTACCCTTCTTTCTCAAAGGTTCACCGCTGGGTCCAGCGACCTGGTCTAAAGCAGAGCCGGCAGGAACTATTTGATCCACAGCGTGCGTCGGCGTGGGGTCAGGCACGTCATCATTATTCTGTTGAGCGGTGTCAGTCAGTGGGAAGCCGGGTTGCGTGATAAACTGAATGAAATCTAAAATAAATAAATAAATACATTTTTCATAAATGTTAAGAAAAAAAAAAAACATGATGTCGGCGATGGGTCTTGTCTTACCATCAGACGCGCTGTCTGCTTCAACCAGCTGAGGGGTCACTGTGAATGAAAAAAGAGAGACAATTAAAAAATATTTTTTTTTTTTTAATTATTTATTAATTTTTTATTATTAATTTTTATTTATTTATTATTATTTAATTTTTAATTTATAAAAGAGCAGTCCTCACATGCATCATTGCTATCGTGAGCGTCACTTTCAACATTCGAACCTGTGAGGCAAAAAATCCTGTTATGAATGGAAACATTTGTGAGTCGCTTTATATGCATGTCTGATGACAGATGCTGAAAAAAAATCATTAATTTTCTAAATGTTATTTCACCCCGGTGCTCTAGGGGCGCAATTACACCATAACTGGATGTAGTTTTAACTCCGGGACACCGGGTGTCGCCGGAGAGCATACAATTGTGTCATAACTGGATGTAGTTTTAACTCCGGGTGGTGCCGGAGAGTACCCGTAACAGTAACAGTAACATGCTGTGTTTAAGACACCGATTTTAGTTATAGCTGATAGACCAAAGATGACTCAATGATTAAAACACTGTACCCATGTATGAATGTTTAAAACATCATTAACTCAATGCTAATGTTAGTTATAGTTGATAAATCACATCAATAGCACATTGCATGTTTAAAGCATCATTGTATAACATTATAGCATCAAATATAGAGAAAAAATACTCACCGTTCTGCATTTTGATGAGGGAGAGAGATGATGAGATGCTGTGGTCTAAAAGTTCACTTTTATAATGCATTTCCCCTCGCCTCACACATATATATGTGATGGGTAAAAAATGGAGAAAAACACGCCTGTCCAATAGATGGCGCCATTGCACTACGCATTTTGGGGGCTTATCTCATGACCGACCATGGCCTTTTGGGGCCTACTGAATGCCGCTGACTTTATGTCAGATGCAGTAAAGGGGCGGGGACGTTGTGGCGCTTCAGCTGTGGTTTATAAACGACGTCTGGGAGGGGCTGACCGTCGAGGTCCCGGATGTCTGTAGTGAATGGGGGGTGAATACCCCGCGTATGTACTGCTGCGCGGACATCTCTCAGGGTGGAACAGCTGCACTTTAATTTTGTTGTAGCCGTCGTGCAGCTCGCACCATTTGAACAGCTTGTTTATGATTGAAAACATAATATCCAGCTGACTCAGATCTTGCCACTTGAACAAAAATTGCATTTCATACAGATTGTTATGCTCGTTAGGCAGGACGACCCCTGACCGATCTTCGGTGAGCTTTGTCTTGTCATCACAGCAGAATATGTAGACAGAATCATCCGGGTTCTTTTTAGTGTGGTCACCTACCACGCGGTACCGGACATTCGGGGTGACCCCGTCCCACTCTCCAACGTACAGAGGTTCTTGACCGCCGCTCTTCAGATCCTTCCACACAAAATTGTAAAATAATGCCCAGTCTTTTTTAGGAAATACAAGACATGCGTCTTCCCCGGGGTGAAACTCGCCCGCGCTGTCGGTGGTGTAGAGTATAACAACTTGAGTTGTTTTATGAAATCTGTACCCGATTACACGCTTGCTGTTCATCATAAATTCTCCTTTAGTCCATTCCGAAAGTTCATGGAGAAAGCTTGTCAAACGGACGTGCCCATAAGGTTTTCTCGGCGCCATAGGTAGACTGGTCATCAGACTGTCGAACGTCCTGCTGCGCAACCCCGCATCTGGGGTTTCAGGAGCTGATAATCCGTCCATGCTCATGTAGCTCATGTTTCTCTTTTTGCTGATAGCTGTAGAACACACTGGCCCCATTTATATATATATACGCTGCTCTGGGATGTGGCAGGGTGGGAGGGGAATTTTCTGATAACAGCGACTTCAAAAGATAAAACCTTCTGTCAATAACATGATTTATTATACCGCATTCAAAAACAAAAAACCAACTGTCAAATTAATCAAAACAAAAAACCTAATGTCAAAAAACCATCAAAACCAACTGTCAATCATATGATTTATTATGACAATAGGTCAAAAACCAACTGTCAAAACCTAATGTCAATCACATGATTTATTAAACAGGAAGTCCCGCCTATACAGGAAGTCCCGCCTACACCGGAAGTCCCGCCTATACAGGAAGTCCCGCCTATACAGGAAGTCCCGCCTACACCGGAAGTCCCGCCTACACCGGAAGTCCCGCCTACACCGGAAGTCCCGCCCCCTATACCGGAAGTCCCGCCCCCATACACCGGAAGTCCCGCCCCCTATACCGGAAGCCCCGCCCACCTGTCAATCAATCAAATTTTGACATTTGGTATAGTATACTAACTACTACCATGTAAGTACACTGTTAATACAGTGTTTCACAGAGGTTTGGGTTTTGCATATTACACAGTAATTATGAACATTTTACACTTTATATTAAGTGGACAGTTCCTGAGGTGTTACCATGTAAGTACACTGTTAATACAGTGTTTCACAGAAATTTGGGTTTTGCATATTACACAGTAATTATGAACATTTTACACTTTATATTAAGTGGACAGTTCCTGAGGTGTTACCATGTAAGTACACTGTTAATACAGTGTTTCACAGAAATTTGGGTTTTGCATATTACACAGTAATTATGAACATTTTACACTTTATATTAAGTGGACAGTTCCTGAGGTGTTACCATGTAAGTACACTGTTAATACAGTGTTTCACAGAGGTTTGGGTTTTGCATATTACACAGTAATTATGAACATTTTACACTTTATATTAAGTGGACAGTTCCTGAGGTGTTACCATGTAAGTACACTGTTAATACAGTGTTTCACAGAAATTTGGGTTTTGCATATTACACAGTAATTATGAACATTTTATACTTTATATTAAGTGGACAGTTCCTGAGGTGTTACCATGTAAGTACACTGTTAATACAGTGTTGCACAGAAGTTTGGGTTTTGCATATTACACAGTAATTATGAACATTTTACACTTTATATTAAGTGGACAGTTCCTGAGGTGTTACCATGTAAGTACACTGTTCATACAGTGTTTCACAGAAGTTTGGGTTTTGCATATTACACAGTAATTATGAACATTTTACACTTTATATTAAGTGGACAGTTCCTGAGGTGTTACCATGTAAGTACACTGTTAATACAGTGTTGCACAGAAGTTTGGGTTTTGCATATTACACAGTAATTATGAACATTTTACACTTTATATTAAGTGGACAGTTCCTGAGGAGTTACCATGTAAGTACACTGTAAATACAGTGTTTTAAATAATACAGTAAGGATGACCTTTTTAGACTTTATATTGTTTACCGCTGCTGAGGAGTTACCATGTAAGTACACTGTAATTCAACATTAGTCCTGCCAGTCATAAATACATGGTATAAATATAGGGACCACTTGATTAAATATATATTGTTGTTACAAAATGTAGTTTCATAATTCCTGTTACACGTGTACTTACTGAAGTGAAAAAAGTGTTGTTTTCTTACGAGAGGTTCTCTCGTATTGCGTAAGTTCACTTACGCTACGGGAAAGTATTCTTTCTTCGAGATTCTGAAAAACCACAAAATTATCCTTAATTTTTGTAACATTATCAAAGCAGTGCGGCAGCCTGGCAGACCATAGAAAGCTATTCCAGCGTGTCTATTGGCTGCACCGCTGGCAACTGCTGCAGCCTATCGGCGAGCCCGCGTGACGTGGCAACCAATGAGGGCGCTTCGCGCCCCTCACGCCTCATTTGCCTACAGGTAGGGCGTGGCCACGTGTATATAAGCAGGGCTCGCAGGCTGGAAATTCGATTTTCTTTTCTTCAGCGAAGCCCTGCGCATCGCTGGATCTCTGGAACCCGCCGCCGTCGAATCAGGCAGATCGAGCAAGCAGAGGACAGCGTCTGGAGAAGCCGGCTGTATTCGCCACCTTCAGCCTTCCGTGCCTGCTCTGCTATCCGGCGGCAAATATCCTTTTATTGCACGTGTTGTCGCCATTGCGTCACACGTTTATTCCTAAAAGAGCATGAGCGTTTGTTGCAAAATGCCTCGTTCCACCTGCGGCTCGTGCCACGTGCCGCTCAGTTCCGGAGACCACCATGTGATCTGCGCTCTCTATCTAGGCCGTGACCATGCCGCCTCCGCACTCCTCTCCGGCGGATGCCCAGAGTGCGAGGAGCTGTCGATGTCGACCCTGCGGGCTCGACTCGAACAGTTTGGCGATTACATCCCTCCGCCTGTCCCGGTCGGACCGCGCAAGAAAAAGCACCGCTCGCAGCGGACACCGGAACCGGAGTCAGCAGTGAAAAGCTCGCCGGAACCTCTCCCGCCAGCTTCTCTCTCACCTTCCCCGCCCCCACCCCAGTCCGCCATGTCTGTCGCCGCCTCCGGGGATGAGGCGGATGTGGCCGCAGGCCACGCCGACGGCTGCTCCATCCTGGCCTCTGATAGCGAGGAGTGGTCCTCCGCAGCCTCTTCTGTCCGGACTTCCGGGCGCACTCGAGCGGGTGAGGACGCAGAGCTCTTACGCCTTCTCACCCGAGCTGTCGAGCAGCTAGGCCTCGAATGGTCTCCGCCTAAGGTGTCAGCGCCGAACCGACTCGACGGATGTTTTCTGAACAGTCGCCGCCGAGCGCCCACCTCCAGGACTGCACCCTTTCTGCCAGAGCTTCACGAGGAGCTCTCTAAGTCCTGGAATGCACCGTTTTCCGCGAGGGTCTCATCTCAAGCTTCTTCGACTCTCTCACAAGTTGACGGCGCTGCTGAGAAAGGCTACAACGCCATCCCTCTGGTGGAAGAGGCGGTCGCAGCGCACCTTTGCCCGCCCTCTGGCTGGCGTTCAAAGGCTGTCCTCCCGTCCAAGGCCTGCAGAACAACTTCATCCCTGATCGGTCGTGCTTTCTCTGCCGCCGGTCAGGCTGCGCACCCTTCACTCCATGGCTGTGCTGCAAATCCTCCAAGCTAATCTCCTCCGCGACTTGGACGAGAAAAGCGAGGATGCGGAGTTGGTTACAGATTTGAGAAGCGCGACGGATCTTTCCCTTCGCGCCACCAAAACCGCTGCACAGGCCCTCGGACGCTGCATGGCCTCCCTCACAGTCGCAGAAAGGCACCTCTGGCTAACGCTCGCTGACATGAGAGAAGCGGAGCGCGCAGCGTTTCTCAACGCCCCACTCTCCCCATCCGGCCTCTTTGGCCCAGCGGTCAACGGGATCGTCGACCGCTTCTCTGAGGTACAGAAGACGACTCAAGCTATGAACCTCTTCCTGCCTCAATGCTCTAACACTAGCGCTAGCTCTGGTGCTCGCCGTCCCCGCGACCAGCCTGCGCAGAGCCCCGCCCGGCGTCCAGCGCGGCCCCCTTCTTCTCAGCGAAGACAGAGCGGCCGCCCCAGATCGCGCTCATCCAGTCGAGGCAAGCCGCCTCCCTCTCTGGGAACTCGGCCCAGGATTGTGCTGAAGCCCGAGCCTCCAAAGTCCTCCTAGCCAGAGGGGAGAAACGACGGTTAAGTCCCGCCACGGCCGGACCACCGTCAAAACTCCATTTCCTGTCAGTCCCCACTACTGTGGCTACTGCAGATGGTTCTCACACAGCCAACGAGCCGGCAAAACCGCCTTCTCGCCTGTCTCCAACCGCCGTTTTTACGGCGAACCAGAGAAATCACAAAAGATGCATTATTTCTGGTTGCACAGCTCACGCCGTATGTGTTTCAAATGCAGTAATGTGCCCACCTTTCTGTGTTCACCACTGCACCCAAGCACTGTAAATCCCGTGTCTCTCACTCACATAAAGCGGCCACTGGCCGCTCGAGTGCTAGAGTTAGGTCACGTGTCCGCCTCATCGCGCCCACACCTAATCACCACACGCGCTGTTATACAGCCCCCCTTAACCGGTCATGTTACAAGCATAAGTGCCGTGCCCGCTCGAACGCGCTCACACATTCTCACGAACATTCTGCCCCCGGCGCCGCCACCATGCGCCGCGCCACACACCACTTGTTCCCCGCTCATGGTGGCCGGGACCCCGAGTGTAGGGCCACACACCAAGCGTTCCCCGCTCGAAGCAGCAGGGACACAGTGTGTAGGGCGGCCAGCCATCGCAAGCGATGCACTGGCCCAGAGCACAAAGAGCGCGCGCACCGCGCCCTCCCCTCCCAGTCAGGCCATCGAACCCACGAAGTGCACGCTCAGAGCCCGGAGGCCAATCTGCCCCTGGCAGCACACTCGAGAGCGTGGGAAGCCATCTCGGGTGTGTCAGAATGGGTGCTGAGAACAGTGAAGCGAGGCTATACTCTGCAATTCGCTCGCCGCCCTCCGCGCTTTTCTGCGCGTACAGAGACGAGAGTGAACGAGGAAGTAGCACATCTACTTCGAGCAGAAATAGCGACGCTGCTGTGCAAAGGGGCTATAGAACCGGTTCCCCATTTTATGAGCGAGTCGGGCTTTTACAGCCGTTATTTCCTCGTTCCAAAAAGGGATGGGTTGCTCAGACCGATTCTGGATCTGAGGCGTCTGAACAAAGCTCTTATGAAAAGACCGTTCAAGATGCTCACGGCCAAACAGATCCTCGCGCACGTTCGCCCGAGAGGCATATTTTCGCATAAAGACGCATATTTTCAAATCAGGATAATACCCCGTCACAGGCCATTCTTGAGATTCGCCTTCGACGGTCAGGTATATCAGTACACCGTCCTTCCGTTCGGCCTGTCACTAGCACCCCGTACATTTACGAAGTGCATGGACGCGGCCCTTGCTCCCCTGAGAAGGCAGGGGATGCAGATTTTGAACTATCTGGACGATTGGCTCATTCTAGCACAGTCAGAGGCCGAGCTCCTTGCCCACAGGGCAGCGCTGCTCAGCCATCTAGACAGCCTGGGGCTCACGGTCAACTGGACCAAGAGCTCACTAGTGCCCACGCAGTCAACCTCATTTCTGGGTTTGGATCTGGACTCTGTGGCAATGTCAGCCCGCCTGTCACCGCGGCGCGCGCGCCGAATCCAACGCATGGCTGTGTCCTTCCAGCCGGGCAGCACCGCACCTCTCAAAGCTTTTCAGAGGAAGCTGGGGAGTATGGCCTCAGCTGCGGCAGTGCTCCAGCTAAGTCTACTGCGTATGCGTCCACTGCAAATCTGGTTAAACGCCCAAGTGCCTCACAGAGCCTGGACGTCCGGAGGCTTCCGAATCAAGGTGACTCAGAGCTGCACTTCAGCACTGAAGCCCTGGTTAGTAGCCGACTGGTACCAGCAGGGAGTGGCGATGGGGGCCATCTCACACCGCAGGGTTATCTCGACAGATGCTTCCACCTCAGGTTGGGGCGCTGTTTTCGAGGGCAGACCGGCCTCTGGCCTCTGGCCTCTGGTCAGGCCAGGAGAAACTCCTCCACATAAACTGTTTGGAGATGATGGCGGTCGAGAACGCGCTCAGGCATTTTCTCCCTCTCATACGGGGACACCACGTGCTGGTCCCTTCGGACAATACGTTAGTGGTGTTGCACGTGAACCGACAGGGCGGCGTCAGGTCCAGATGTCTGGGCAATCTGATGGAACGCCTGCTCGTGTGGGCACACGGCTCGTTGCGCTCGCTGAGGGCCGCGCACGTTCCGGGCCGCCTCAATGTCGGCCCGGACAAGCTGTCCAGGGGCCTCATTCCCCCAGGGGAATGGTCCCTGCACCACCAGACAGTCCAGCATTTATGGCGCCTATTCGGCAGAGCGGAGGTCGACCTCTTTGCGACGAAAGAGAACACCCGCTGCCCGATGTTCCTATCCAAAAGCGAGGATGCGCTGTCCCAGCCTTGGCCCAGCCTCCCGCTATATGCTTTCCCGCCGGTTTCCCTATTGCCTCAGGTCATAGCGAAAATCAGGGAGACGCGCCGCCCGGTGCTCCTCATAGCGCCGCGCTGAGAGAACCAGGTTTGATACCCAGAGCTGGTGAGACTGTCGCACTCACCCCCCTGGCCAGTCCCGCTGAGAGCAGATCTCCTCTCTCAAGCCAAAGGGTCGGTTTGGCATCCCCATCCGGAGTGCTGGTCTCTGCATGCATGGGTGACCAACGGATACCCGTTGACCTGCCCGAAGGGGTTGTGAATACGATCACACATTCTAGAGCTCCCTCGACGAGGCGGCTATATAGTTCCAAGTGGTCTGTGTTTACTAAGTGGTGTGCTGCTAAAGGTTTGGATCCACAAGAATGTGGGGTCCAGCGGGTGCTCTCCTTCCTCCAAGAGCTTTTGAAACTGGCCGGGTCCCCTTCCACGCTCAAAGTGTATGTGGCGGCTATAGCAGCGTTCGCTCAGACGACGCTCGGCAGCGCGCTAGGAAGGAACGAGCTCATTATCCGTTTCCTCAGAGGAGCTAGACGGATGAATCCCCCGCGACCCCCTCGGTTCCTATCTGGGATTTGTCCTTGGTCTTGGAGGCCCTGAAGGCTCATCCCTTTGAACCGCTCGAAGCTGTGGAACCGAAGCTCCTTTCGCTTAAAGCCGCGTTTCTGATAGCTCTGGCTTCAGTAAAACGCGTGGGGGATCTGCACGCGCTCTCCGTGAGCCCGGCGTGTCTTGAGTTCGGACCGAATGACTCCAAGGTCATCCTCAGACCGAGGCATGGTTATGTCCCCAAAGCGATCGGTACTCCCTTCAGGGCACAGATAATCTCCCTCTCGGCTCTGCCAGCATCCGATGAGGGGGACGGTGGCGATGTCCCCTGCCCTGTCAGGGCATTGAGAGTTTATGTCACACGCTCCGCCGCCTTCAGGCGTTCTGAGCAGCTCTTTGTTTCGTTTGGCGGGCGCACTAAGGGTCTCGCCGTTTCGAAACAGAGCCTGTCCAGGTGGACAGTGGACGCGATCGCAGCAGCGTACGCCTCCAAACACCTGCAGTGCCCGCTAGGAGTTAGAGCCCACTCCACTAGAGTCATGGCCTCTTCGTGGGCCTGGGCCAGAGGGATTTCCATCCACGATATCTGTATGGCGGCAGGCTGGGCCTCCCCGTCTACATTCGTGAGATTTTACAATATGGAAGTTCCTGCCTCGCAGGCTAAAGTGTTATCAGTTTGAAGGGGCGGTTAGCTCTGCCCAGTGATTCTGTGCAGACAACGCTCGCGTACTGGTCGTAAGTTCAAATCAAATCAAATCAAATCAAATCAATCAAATCACTTTATTGTCACTCTACCATATGCACAAGTGCAACAGTAGGTGAAATTCTTAGGTGCAGTCCGAGCAAACATAGTAGTCATGACATGACATGTACAACATTTAAGCAACAACAGATTACACATCTGATGCGCACACAATTACTCACAGCACAGTATACACTACAATAAACAATAAATAATTTACACAATGTGAGTGTAGTTCTCACAGCTTTAACAATATACACATACTTACAATATACATATATTTTAAACAATATACACTAAACATACATTAAACAATAACAGTATACATTAAGCTATAGTAATAATATACAATGTACAGTATACAATATATTCACAAATTGAAATCCAAAGTGCAATAGATGCTGTATGATAAATAAATGTGTATATAATGTGTGTGTATCTCCAGTGGTTTGTGCTGAGTGATATTCTGTCCAGTGTGTGTTATGATCCTGATGGATCAAGAGTTAAGTAGTCTGATTGCTTGTGGGAAGAAGCTGTTCTGGAGTCGGCTGGTGCGTGTTCTGATGCTGCGGTACCGTCTGCCTGATGGCAGCAGTGAGAGCAGCCCATGGTTCGGGTGGCTAGAGTCTCTGATGATCCTCTGAGCTCTCTTCACACACCGCCTGGCGTAAATGTCCTGGAGGGAGGGAAGCTCACTTCCGATGATGCAGCTGGCCGTGCGCACTACCCTTTGCAGGGCCTTGCGGTTGCGGGCGGTACTGTTGCCGTACCAGGTGGTGATGCAGCCAGTCAGCAGACTCTCTATGGTGCAGGTGTAGAAGCGTGTGAGGATGTGGCGGTTCATTCCAAACCTCCTCAGCCGTCGCAGGAAGAAAAGGCGCTGATGAGCCTTCTTCACAACGGCCTCAGAGTGGACGGACCATGAGAGTTCCTCTGTGATGTGGACACAGAGGAACTTGAAGCTGCTGACTCTCTCCACCGGTGCTCCATTGATGGTGATGGGGAGGTGTTCTCTCTCATTCCTCCTGAAGTCGACCACCAGCTCCTTGGTCTTGCTGACGTTGAGGGAGAGGTTGTGCTCCTGACACCACCGTGTCAGAGTGTGCACCTCCTCTCTGTAGGCCGTTTCATCATTGTCAGTGATGAGACCTACCACTGTCGTATCGTCAGCAAACTTGATGATGGTGTTGGGGCTGTGGGTTGCCACACAGTCATGTGTGTACAAGGAGTACAGGAGTGGGCTGAGAACACAGCCCTGAGGGGCTCCGGTGTTGAGAGTCAGTGATGAGGAGATGTTACTGCCCATTCTGACCACCTGGCGTCTGTTTGACAGGAAGTCCAGGATCCAGCTGCATAACAAGCTGTTTAAGCCTAGAGCCCGGAGTTTCATGTCAAGTATGGAGGGCACAATGGTGTTGAATGCTGAGCTGTAGTCTACAAACAGCATTCTCACATACGTGTTCCTCTTTTCCAGGTGGGAGAGAGCAGTGTGAATTGTTGATGAAATGGCATCATCAGTGGAGCGGTTTGTGCGGTATGCAAACTGCAATGGGTCCAGTGAGGGGGGGAGAACAGAGCAGATGTGGTTTCTGACTAGTCTCTCAAAGCATTTGCTGATGATGGGGGTCAGAGCAACAGGACGCCAGTCGTTTAAGCAGGTGGTTTTTGACTGCTTAGGTACAGGAACAATGGTGGACGTTTTGAAGCATGTGGGGACCACAGACAGGGAGAGGGACAGGTTAAAAATGTCCGTGAAAACTCCAGCCAGTTGACGCGGCCCGGAATGCCGTCTGGACCCGCGGCTTTACGGACGTTCACCCGCCGGAAGGATCGGGTTACATCCGCTAAAGATACGGAGAGTGAACTAACCTCTGCGTCTTCAGCCACGAGCTCTCTCTCCGCGAGCGCGGTGTTAGTTCCCTCAAAGCGAGCATAAAAGGTGTTGAGCTCGTCCGGGAGAGAGGCAGCGGTATTCACGGTGGAGTTTGTGTTCCCTTTATAGTCCGTGATGGTGTTAATTCCCCGCCACATGCTTCTGGAGTCGGTGGTGTTGAACTGTCCTTCAATCTTGTCCCTGTACTGCCGTTTTGCTGCTCTGATGGTTTTCCGGAGGGCATAACTTGCTTGTTTATGCTCCTCCGCATTACCGGAGTTAAAAGTGAAGGTCCGCGCATTGAGTGCCGCGCGAACATCCCCATTTAGCCACGGCTTCTGGTTTGGGTACAGCCGAATTGTTTTGGTCGGAACAACGTCTTCTACGCACTTCCTGATGAAACACGTTACGCTATCAGCGTAGACCTCGATGTCGTCATCAGAGGCCGACCGGAACATCTCCCAGTCCGCGTGATCAAAACAGTCTTGTAGCATAGAGTCCGATTGGTCCGACCAGCACTGGATGGTTCTGAGGGCGGGTGCTTCCTGTTTCAGTCTCTGCCTATAAGCGGGCAAAAGTAGAATGGAAGCATGATCTGATTTGCCGAATGGTGGGCGCGGGAGGGACTTGTAACCATCCTTGAAGGGAGAGTAGCAGTGATCTAAGACACGGTTCCCTCGCGTGTTGAAGTTAACATGTTGGTGGTATTTAGGTGCAATGCGTTTGAAGTTGGCTTTGTTAAAGTCCCCGGTCACAATAAACGCAGCCTCAGGATGCGCGGTTTCCTGCTCACTCACTGTCCTATAGTTCCTTTAGTGCCCGGTCTGTGTCGGCTTGTGGGGGAATATACACAGCTGTGATGATGACCGCTGTGAATTCCCTCGGTAGCCAGAATGGTCAGCACAGAACCATGAGAAGTTCCAGATCAGGAGAACAGAAAGACTTGATAGAATGTACGTTCCTCTGATCACACCAGGATCTGTTGATCATAAAACATACACCCCCGCCTTTGCTTTTCCCTGAGAGATCTTTTTCTCTGTCCATTCGATGCACGGAGAACCCCGTGGTTTCGATGGCCGAATCTGGAATCTCAGCAGACATCCAAGTTTCTGTAAGGCAGATAATGCAGCAGTCCCTCGTCTCTCGTTGGAAAGAGATCCGTGCTCTCAGCTCGCAGAGTTTATTGTCCAGAGACTGAACATTAGCCAGTAAAATACTGGGAAGCGGGGGTCGATTTGCGCGGCGTCTTACTCTGATGAGCACGCCGGCTCTACATCCCCTTCTCCGGCTGCGTTTCCGCGGTCGGGCCGCCCATACAAAAGGTTCCGCTGCCGTGTTTGTAAACAGCGTGTCGTCGTTGATGAATTTAAAGTCCGGTTTTCGGTGTCCGATTGCCGAACCAATGTCCAAAAGTGTCTGTCTGTCGTACGTAGTAAGGCAGACAACATCCAAGACAAAAAACACAAAAACTGTAAACAGAACAAACAAAGAACTACAATGATTCAGCGGAGCTTGCGACGTAGCAGCCATCCTCGGCGCCATCTTGAGCACATTATGATCGGTATTATTCGGTATTGTGCTTATGTGAATTTGTAGGAGACCTGCAGTGCCGTTCCCTTTATTCGCGAGATAGGGTGTTGTATTCACCTATCAGTACAATGAAGTGTTTCTTATATGTGCTGGCCCGTTTCTCTACCGGCCACCTGGCCCCAGCTTTGTTTTTTCCCCGGTTTCCCTGGGATACATATGCTGTATGTAAGTGAACTTACGCAATACGAGAGAACCTCTCGTAAGAGAACGATACTCGGTTACTTAACGTAACCTCGGTTCTTTCTAGAAGAGGGAACGAGTATTGCGTTCCTTGCCGTGCACCCCACGGGCTTTTACGCTTCAGAACACGAAAACCGAATTTCCAGCCTGCGAGAATTTCCAGGGCTCGCCGATAGGCTGCAGCAGTTGCCAGCGGTGCAGCCAATAGACACACTGGAATAGCTTGCTATGGTCTGCCAGGCTGCCGCACTGCGTTGACAATGTTACAAAAATTAAGGATAATTTTGTGGTTTTTCAGAATCTCGAAGAAAGAATACTTTCCCGTAGCGTAAGTGAACTTACGCAATACTCGTTCCCTCTTCTAGAGAGAACCGAGGTTACGTTAAGTAACCGAGTATCGTTACCAATGTACGGTCACACATTTGTACTTACGCATACCATTGCGTTAGTTGTTACATATGTGTAGGTACACAAATATTACAGCTGTAGATACTATGTACCAGTGTGTACTTACGCTGTAGTTACATACTATGTACACATGTAGTTACCATGTAAGTTCACAGGTATTAGGGCCACTTAATATAAAGTGGGACCCCTCCCGAAATACCACACCTTGCTTTATAAAAGTTATCACACCTCCACCAGTTCCTTTATTTCTATCTTTACGCACTACTGAGTAACCCTGAATCACAAAACTCAAGTTAGGCTTTAACCATGTCTCCTGTACACATATTACATGAGGTTTTACATTAAAATCATCAACATGTTTTTTTTAAATTCCTGTCCATTAGATATAAGACTTCTTGCATTCCATTGCAAGAGAATCACTACCATTAAGACCCTCCACGCTCTGTCTGTGCGTTAGTTGTACGCACACTTAATTTCTCATTTACCTGTTCTACTGTTACCCCATCAATACTTAGATATTTGAGTGCTGCTCTTATTATTATTTGAATTCTTTCAGTCCTACTTTCTGTCTGAGCCGAACAATTCACTACTTCAGCAATGAAAGTGAGAAATGCCAACCTGTCTTCAATTAAAACACCTTCCTTTTGCTTTCCCACTTTTATACTCTCTTTCCTTATCTTTGGCAGAACTTCTATCTTTTCTGTTGCTTTTTCTGTATCCTTAACTTGTTTAATAGCCTCTGCATATGATACTCCTTCCGATACCTTGACATTCTGTACCATAGCAGCACTTTTCCTCACTTGACATCCTCCATATCCTGCAGTTCTCCCCTGCAGTTACAGCACTTAGGTTTTACACCTTCTTCACATCCCCCATATTCATGATCCCCCCCACACCTCACACAACGTTGCTTACCTCGACACACCGCTGCCACATGACCATACTTCTGGCACTTAAAACATCTCAACGGAGGAGTAATATACGGTCTTACCACATAACTCATTGCTCCTAGGAATACTCTACTTGGCATTTTCTCTTCATCAAAATGTAGCATTACCAAAAGACTATCTAGTCTCTCTTTATTCTGAGTGTATTTCAACCTCCTCGCTTCCATAACCTTTGCTCCTGCGATGTTTCTCTTTATTACATCCACTGAAATATCGGTGGGAATACCTGAGATTACTCCTCGTATCCATTTCTTTCCTTCCACGACACTGCACGTCACTTTTTGCCCAACTAGGGTTTTAATCCCTACAGCAGCCTTCTGTTGTTTGCTATCTTTACAAAAAACAATCATTTTACCATCTCGCAAGATTTTAGCCCCTTCAATTATACCGATCGTTTCTTTCAATGCCTTAGTAAGTTTCAATGGATTCATTTGAATCACTGCCTCAGACATAAATTTCACCATTACCTTGTACTCCTCCTTACTTATTCTACTTTGACTATCTTCTCCCTCGCTTTCAGTACCTGACGTTTGGCTCCAATCTTTCCTCCTTTTCCTCTTTTCCACTACAGTCCACTTACTATTTTTGTTTACTTAATTTCTCCCGCCATCAGTCTCTTCCTCCATATCTAGATCCCTTCCTGAAACTCCATTTCCTTCCATCCTAGCTTCAGTCACAACCCAGTGCTGCCAACCGCCACGTCTCCCTCTTCCTCAGTCTTGCTTGGATCAATGCAGCGCTCTCAATGTGGATCAATTCTTGTGAGCAAGGAAGGAAGCTAAATAGTGAGAGAAATTAAATGAGAGGAGAAACAGGTGAGAGAGGTGTGCAAGAGCCCTGATTATAATGCAGCGCAGCTGCTGCAGAAATCAAGTGCGGGAAACTTAAATGGAGAGACAGGTGAGAGTGGTGTGCAGTAGTGCTGATTAAGAATAGAGCACAGCTGTGGTGCAATGGAAAAATACAGGGAAACATAAATGAGAGAAAAAGCAGGAAGAGCAATGATCAAACCCGAGTCCTGACACCATGGTAGGGATGTGGAAATGAAACATCATGGGTCCGTGTACGTTTTGATAGTTTGTTTTCCAATTTGAAATTAAATACGCAAAAACGAGAAAACGGTCGTTTCCCGAAAACTAGATTTTGGCTCGATTTTCAATTTTTCGGGTCACAGATAGAAAACAGAAACACGACTTCAAATCTCGTTTTCCACATGTGGGCGGTCATTACACGCCCCTTTCAGCCGATTGGTGAATCAAATCTGAGACAGTGACGTCATCATCAGTTTGTTCACCAAAATAACAGTCCTCTGCTGTAGAGCCCTGCGCGGGACTGTTTTCTTCATCCCGCTCCCGCCCGCACCCGCCGAGTTTCTGACCATTACCGCCCGCTCCCGCAACGTATGTGTTACACTCCCGCCCGCTCCCGCAATATGTATGTCCACTCCCGCCCGCACCCGCAAAACTCTCAGAATTTATTCCCGCACAATAATAGAGATGCATTGATTTTGTGTCTTCTCCCGTCCCGCAGGAAAAAACACGTATTTGTATTGCTATTATTAAAGAGATTCATGTCTGGTTACAGTGGTTGGATGAGGTAAAACATCTTTAACATCAAATTTGCCATATTTAGCGGCGACATCAACCAAGTGTTGCGATATATCAACAAAGCCTTTCCCGGCGACAAAGTCATATGGCCTTAAGTCTAGACAGCACATGTCCACACATTTCTCTGTAGTTTCTTCTTTAATGTGTGTAGGGAGATGTTGTTTATCCTTGAAAACCAGCTTACTTTGACCGGGGAGAACAGAGCATGTGTGTCGCCTCAAGCCAGACGTGCCAGATTTGTGCCCATTGTAGATGAGTATTTTTGCACATTTGTCACAATGAACAAAATCCAATTCCTTTCCATCTTTATCACAAACAATTGAGAAACTTCTCCAAATGTCAGACTTGCCTTGCTTATGTTTAGTGCTGTAAATACCTCGTTTGAGGTTATTTTCTACATCGTGTATTGACATAGCCATCATGTCGCTAGGCAACCTCTCTATCCCGCGCATATCCCGCTGTGTTTTTTTTAGCCGCCCGCAGCAAAGTTCAAACCGCCCGCTCCCGCGAGATTTGCGTTGGGTCCCGCGGGACCCGGCGGGACTCAATCCCAATGCAGCCCTCTACTCTGCTGCTATATCAGAATATCGTCTTTCTTCTGTGTAAGCATATTTCACAGAAACATGAATGCACAGATTTTATATATTTTTTTAAACCTACAGTAAATTGAATTAAATCTGTTGTTAACATTTATAGGCTAAGTGCGCTCTCATTTGTATTCATGTGTTTTAATTTATATTTGAAGACTTCAGATGAAAAAGCCTCTAAGTGCAATCTGAAATTTTCTTCCAAAATGTGCAATTTTATCAAGCTCATATGTTTATGTCCGGTTATTTCACTTTAATGGCAATGAAAAATGGCAATACCTTAAACAGCTTAAGGCATTGTGTTTTACATTGTAGCCAAAGCACATGATGGGCTACCGATCTATAGGCCATATATAATGATAGGCTATTCTCTATTATAGATCAGTGGCTACTGCACTATTGTTTTTTTGTTTACATTTAATACATTTAAATTAAATCATTTAGCAGACGCATTCCTTGCAGTATATAGTAGGATATGCAGTCATTTATAATAATTACAAAATAGGCTATCCACTAGATGGCGCACATGGACAACAATCACAACAATCAATCAGTCAAAAGGTGATCGCGATCCTTTGCCCCCGCAGTAGCTTTTTTCATATTTTCAGTGTTAGCCTATTAATGCAATACTAAATTGCTGCGGTGTGTGTGTGTGTGTTACATTTGTTTTCACCATATGTAGCCTATAGACCAAAACAAAAAAAACTGTTCTTCCTATTTGACATCTCTTAAATTAAAAATTTCCCTAGAAATTGAATTAACATAATGAACATTATTATATGTCACACTTTATTTGCTATCCTCACTTTTACTGTCTTTCCTTCGCTTTTAAATGAATTGACCGTGAACATTTTACTTTCATTTTTTAATGGCAATTAGCGATTCTGCATCAATTGCTTCAATGGAAAACAGCAAAACAAAAACTCTCGTAGGCCTATATTAAACATAGAACTTTTATTAACATAATGAACAAAAATGCCACGATGTAGACCATGCCTGGCGCTGTGGGGGATGAGGAGAGGAGTAGGCTATTCACATTCAGTTCGCCTAGTGCTCACAAAATCGTAACTTTTTTAAAAACTATTCATATAACATTACTGCTACAGCATACTGGCATAGCCTATTATCAAGATAAAACTGATAAATTAAAGTTGGCAAAAGAGGCACGTTATCACTTTCCAGCATTATTCTTAAAAGTAATGTAAATTATGTTTTCAACAATATTTTATTGGCCTCGATGAGCGTCAGACTCCCAGCCCTGAGATTGTCACAGACGGAATTAAATAATTTTTTAATCTTTGTAAATATTAATAGACTTAGGCTATACATCGGGAAAATTTACTGTAATGCAGTTCTGTGGATGTTTTGCCCGGACAGGATTATTATAGTTATAGTTAGTTATTATAGTTAATTATTAAAACATTTATGCTAATTGAAATAAACCTAAAACATATGAAAATATAAATATTAGTTGAAAAACAAACGAAAATTAGTGTTGCCTGCCTATTCAATATCATTTTCTGGGTTTTCCCCCTGACTCTCAACTGACACGGTCATCTTTAATCGACACGATTAAATTAGAATTGATATGTGTCTGTGAATCATTAAAAAAATCCCAGGGGTTTAGTTTTAGCCTACATGAACAATAGCAGAATAAACAACAGAACATGAGAGTTCATCATCATCATCATCGTCATGCACCTGCTGCGCTGTGAAGGAAATAAAATAGGATCAAATTATATGAAAGGAATAAATAGCCTAGGCTATATCTGTGCGTGAAATTTATTTTACTTAATTAATTAGGCCTATTACCAAAATGAAAGGCTAAAAATGCAAGAATTAAACAACAAACAGCATTACAACTGCCTGCGTGCTGATTAACTTCTGAAATAAATATTTACGTGAAATACGCTTTAGGTTACACAGAAGAAAGACGATATTCTGATATAGCAGCAGAGGACTGTTATTTTGGTGAACGAACTGATGATGACGTCACTGTCTCAGATTTGATTCACCAATCGGCTGAAAGGGACGTGTAATGACTGCCCACATGTGGAAAACGGCTCGGGTTATGTATATAACCCTTGTTCCCTGAGAAGGGAACGAGCACTGCGTCGGAACGACACTTTGGGGATACTCCCTAAGCACTAGCGAATCTGAAGTCCGTATAGAAACTAAACCAATCTGATTGGCGTCCGTGATGACGTCACTGTGACGGCATACCCGGAAGTATAAAAGGGGAGCCGGCGCATTGAAACGGCAGCTATTGCTCTGAAGCATGCGCTCCAGGCGTGCCGAGGTGTGGTGACGCGACGCAGTGCTCGTTCCCTTCTCAGGGAACAAGGGTTATATACATAACCCGAGCTGTTCCCTTTCGAGGGAACTCTCACTGCGTCGGAACGACACTTTGGGGAACGAGTACCCACTAGCCCACACAAGGGTAGCGCCTGCCCTAGTGTGAAGCCAGAGACCGGGCACAACTAGGACTGGAGTACCCTAGCGCCAGGCGCCGTAGGGAGATGCAGGCTATAAAACCTGATAAAGGTGTGCGGGGTATCCCACCCAGCCGCCTCGCAGATATCCTGCATGGGGACCCCAGAAAGGAGGGCCACCGAAGAGGCCATGCCTCTGGTGGAATGAGCCCTCACAGCCATAGGTGAAGGCAAATTGCGCATCTGATAAGCCGCGGTTATCGCCTGGACAATCCAGTTACTGATTGTCTGAGTAGATGCAGGCAACCCTTTCTTGGGTGAACCAAAGCACACCAAAAGCTGTTAAGATCTCCTCCACTGCGCAGACTTCTCCAGATACACTCTGAGAGCCCTAAATGGGCAGAGCAGGTGAAGCCTCCCTTCTTCCGCCGTCACGTGAGGCGGAGGATGAAATGCCTGAAGAACCAAAGACCTGGCCATCCTTGATGGAACTTTGGGCACGTAGCCCGGCCTAGGGTGTAAGATGGCTTTTACTCCCCCAGGGGCGAACTCCAGGCAAGTCGGCGTTACCACCAAGGCCTGGAGGTCCCCCACTCTTTTTAGCGATGTAATCGCTAGGAGAAAAGCCACCTTCAGGGTCAGGTTCTTTGGTTCCGCCGACTCCAATGGCTCAAAGGGGGCCTCAGCCAGACCTTCGAGAACCACTGCCAGATCCCAGGTTGGGACTCTGGAACGAGCCGCAGGCCTCATCCTCCGAGCCCCACAGAGGAACTGTACAACCAACTGGTGCCTACCCAAAGGCCCATCACCCAAAGGAGTGTGGAAAGCCCTAATGGCAGCCACGTGTAGACGGGGTTAGACCCACAGAGAAGCGATCTTGGAGGAACTCCAGCACTGAAGCCACCGGGCAGTTAACTGGGTCCACCTCACGCTCCCTGCACCAAGTGGCAAACACATTCCACTTGAGGCTGTACAGTCTCCTTATAGACGGAGCCCTGGAACTGAGTAATGTCTCTATCACCTCTGCGACAGGCCAGCCTCTAGGTACCTGACCCCCTCAGGGGCCAGACCCAAAGGTTCCAAACCTCCGGCCGGGGGAGGAGTATTGTCCCCTCCGCCTGAGATAGGAGATCCCTCCTCAGAGGAATCTGCCATGGAGGACCTGCCAGCAGAGCTATGATATCCGAGAACCAAACTCACGTCGGCCAACGGGGTGCTACCAGAAGTAGGCTGACCCCCTGTTGACGGACCCTCTCCAGGACTCCCGGGAGCAGAGCAATCGGGGGAAATGCATACAGACGCAGTCTCGGCCACGTCTGAACCATGGCATCCAAACCCAGCGGGGCTGGATGCGTGAGGGAACACCACAGTGGACAATGGGACGTCTCTCGAGACGCCACCAAGTCCACTTCCACTGGGCCGAACCTCTCGCACATGGCCTCCACCACCTCCGGGTGGAGTCGCCACTCCCCGGGCCTCAGCCCCTGCCTCGACAGGTTGTCTGCTCCCTGATTTTGGACCCCCGGGACATACATTGCCCTGATGGACAACAGTTTCCCTAGGGTCTACAGAAGAATTTGATGCGCCAGTCTGCATAGAGGGCGCAACCTCAAATTCCCCTGCTCCGAGTCCCAACCAGTGAGGGAGGCGCCTGTTGAAACGGATTCCCAGCAACAGGACGCTCCCAACACTGGCCCCTGGGACAGAAACCAAGGTTTCTTCCATATGACTAGGGAACGAAGGCATCTGCGCGTTACCCTGATCATACGGAAAGGATTCCCTCTGGGGGAAAACCCCTTGGTTTTCAGCCACCACTGTAGGGTCTCATGTGCAGCAGGCCAAACGGTATCACGTTAGACGCTGCTGCCATGAGCCCCAGCACTCTCTGAAAGTGCTTCACAGTGATGCTGTGGTCTAGCCTTATTCCTGAGACCATTGCCAGTATGGTCTCGACTCGCGCGGGAGACAATTGTGCCCGCATCGTTGTCGAGTCCCATACTATCCCTAGAACCGTAGTCCTCCGGGACGGCGTCAACACACTCTTTGTTGTGTTGAGTCTCAGCCCCAAGCACCTTATATGGGCCAGAAAGACATCTCAATGCCGAACTGCCATCTCGTACGACTGGGCCAATATGAGCCAGTCGTCGAGATAATTCAGCACACGGATGCCCTGGAGTCTCAATGGAGCCAGAGCTGCATCCATGCACTTCGTGAACGTGCGTGGGGAAAGAGCTAGACCAAAGGGAAGCACTCGATATTAGTACGCCTCGCCCCCGAAAGCGAACCTCAAGAACTTCCTGTGACATGGAAGGATGGAGATATGGAAGTATGCGTCCTTTAGATCTATCGTGACGAATCAGTCCTCGAACTGGATCTGACTCACGATGATGGGAACCGTGAGCATTTTGAATCTGAACCTCCTCAGAGACCGATTCAAATACCTCAGGTCTATAATCGGACGCAACCCTCCATCCTTTTTGGGAACTATAAAGTATAAAGAAAGACATGGACATCTTGGATTACATGGGGGTGAGGAAATTATCAGCAAAAGTTTATTTAAAAGTGAACTAATCCTTTAATAATGAACAAAGCTTATTATATTATAACAATAAACAATGTATAACCTTGTTCATAAATATAAAACAACCCAAAAAAATGAACTTAATGTTTTGTGCCTTGTCTCTTTTTCTTTTCTGTCAAACCCTTATTCCTGACAAAGTCTCTTATATTTTGCAAGGTGCGATTGGTCAAAGCAGGATGCTCAGCATTCTTGCACTGCTGGCACTCAATTTTAGTGGCAAATCTTCCCTCTGTAATGCGTTTCTTAAAGTGTCTCATTACAGCAGTAATTTCAATTTGAGACCATTGCTTTTTTTGTTTCCTTCTGGCATCCTTTTCTGCAGGATTTTCAGGAACGACTACAAAAGAGAAAAACTAATTCCTAGGATAAACACAATGATGACTATATATCATATTTCTATTCTTCCAACCAGTCTTATAATTATCTTTAGTCTAGCCCATAAATATATATAACTGGATTCCGCCCTCAAGCGCTCCAGGCACGTAGATGTGTCCGCCATCTTGGAACGCTCCACATGTCAGCTGCTGCTGACGTCACTTACTGGTTGTTAAATATGCCACAACACTGTGCAGTAAAAACCGTCGCAATATAAATACCCCAAAAAATGGTATAACCTTTCACAGGTAAGTATGTATTATTTATTTTGAGTGTTTATATCTATCAACTGATAATTATGTTATTATACGTTTTTAAAATTATTGTATTTTATGTCGCGTTTGCTAACGTTCTTGTTTAGCAGTTAAAAAAAAAAAGTAAACCAAAAATATTTTCAAGGGTTTTTTTTACCACTATTTTCATTAGCTTATGTGTAAAATGATTTAACATCAAAGATAACCTTAATCATTTAAAATTCATGTTATTTAACTCTACAGCAGATGTAGACAATTATACACACATATAGGGCCCTATCTTGCACCCAGCGCAATTGACTTTGTACACCGACGCATGTGTCATTCCTATTTTGCACCCGCGCAAAGCGCGCTTTTCGCTCCACAGAAGCACGTCGCTAAACTAGTGAATGAACTTGCGCTCCCTGGGCGGTTCAGCGCAAAAAAGGAGGCGTGTTCCGGCGCAAACAATCCCTGGTGCTATTTTGCTGTTCCATTAAACAATTGCGCCACTGACCAGAAAAAACCTAGTCTAAAGTCAGTGGCGCGTTGCGCGTTGTTCATTATGCTATTTTAAGGGCGCATGCTTGACCATAGCGTGCACAACGCGCATACACTTTGCTCATGTAATCTACACAGATGCAACAGTTATTTTTGCAAATCATAAATTGTTACACTAAAAAAATATTAACACATGAGATGACGGAAATCATTGTGGTGTGCCACGAAGATGTGAAAAAATAGGCATAAATCTAGATTACAAATTATTCAGGCTAATTATTTATTTAACCGACGCTATTTTGGGTGGGTTTCTCCCATCCCCATACAACACAACTTCTCTGTCTTTCACTGCTCTTACAAGAACATCAGTCTCCTCGGCTGTGAACCGCTCCTGGCGTGCGCCTGGTAAATACGCCATAATAATAGCAATCCATAATGGAACTTGCGCACCTGCTTTTAAAGGGAATGTTGGATGACGCTCTGATTGGTTTATTCACGTTACGCCCAAACCACACCTATGAATAATGAAGCTACTTCAGACCAACCCATTTTAGAATTTGCGCCGGGCGCAAGAGCCATTTATCCCGCCGGGAAAATAGCAACAGCGCCGAGACCCGCCCACAAAGTTACTTGCGCTTTGCGCTTTGACACTTGCGTTTCAGATCGTTAAAATAGGGCCCATATAGTATGTAGACATATATTTGCTTTTAAAGAAATACATTTCTAAGGACTACAGCAAACGGCCGCTAGGGACTACTACACATTCCTCCAGGGTCTCTGACATCACCAGCCCCAATATTTACATAAACCCCTCCTCCGAGAATATGAAATAAGGGGGGCGAGGCCATTTTGTATCGCCGCGGGGAATAGTTGTTGTGGTAGGCTAGATAGTCGGCTGGAGTGTTGTTGTGGTATAGTTAGTAGGCTGGAGTGTTGTTGCCAATGCCGACGAAACGCTGTTATTTTCATCCGGATTGCAGGTCCACTTTGTTCACTCTTCCTAGGGACGGGGGGGGGTTGCAGTGTATTTAACATTCAACATGTTATATGCATGTGTGTAAGAGACAGAGGGGAACAGGTCGCATTTGCAGCAGATATATGCTGCCCATCATAAATCAAAGCACGAGACAGACAGGGGTCGGAGGAGAAGACCGGAAAATGTGACATAATGGTATAATGTCCTCATATTTAATAATATTCGTCTGTATTTGCAATGCACGAGCCGTGGTTCAGCTGCGCGAGACAAACACTGCCAGTGTGAGCGCCGCTGATCCACTGGAGCTCACAACTCCGAAAATGCCAGATAAAATGTACAAATAGGCACTCTTTATATAAATAAACCACAGATTTGAGCTTTTAACAACTACATTATCGACTGAAAAAGTCTTAAAACTACGTTTTGTCACACATTAACAGTAGATTTTAACAAAAAAAGACGTGTAAACACAGCCCATGTCAGCCATTTCTCAACGAGACGAGCCAGCTGGCAGAAGCCCCGCCCATGAGGCGAATTTGCATCTGTTGTGCAGTGAATGTCACACGCGAATGAAGCGAATTTCACCCGTGAATGAAGCTAGTAAACTCAAAATGTTCAAGCGTCCACCTTCGCACGAATAGCGTGATTTATTCGCGTCAATCGCGTCCGGTGTGAACGCCACATGAGACGGGCGCGCGCGGCTCCCGCTGCACATTTCACGGAGGAAAGCTTCCACAATCTGCATGAGTTCAATGCAGGATTCGCACAACGGCTTGTCCTGAAAGATGGATTTAAAAACAGAAGCTGTTTACGGGCCACAACCTGTAAGTGTGATTTATTTCTCGTCAATGTGTTTTCCTGTAATAGTTCGTATTGTTAATTGTACGTTAGCAAGGAAGTAAACAGATGACAACGCTCATTTGGCTCTGCAAACCAGTTTGTTAAATGCTCATTCATACTTAACGTTATCCGACAAACACCTAACGTTACAAACTGTTTTAAATCTCAACAGCGAACTTGGCATTAGTGCAAATGATTCTTTGATTAGAGCTTTTATGTATTGTTTATCTACAGGCCTGCTAAACATGGTTCTGTGTTTGATTTGGATACTATTGTAAAGCCATTCAGTAGCGATCACTATAGATCCGCAGTCAAGTTTACTCTTGAGGACTGAACAGGTTCTGCTCGATCATCTTCACTAAAATTGTCTGGGTCTGATTCGGGCTCAAATTGGTATGGTTTTATTGACGCCATTATACTACCCAAAGCATAGGCTAGTAGCCTGAGGCTACCGGTAAAGGGAAGGGGCGTTTCCGAGAAACGTGCACTAGGCGGTTAGCGAATCACAACACACTGGGCCAGCTAACCAATCTGAGCCCATTGCGTATTTTTGAGGAACCGGCTTCATACAACCCGGAAACCATCAGACCGTTTTTACAAGGAGGGGCAGAGCAGTGTAGAATAAAGGTCAAATATATGAAAAATAATGCAAGTTTTTAAAAACGAAGCATGAACACATGATACATTCCACCCCACAAACACAATCAAGCCTTCGAAAGAATGTGTTTTACCACCCCTTTAAAAGTAGTGTAGTTTAGCGGGATGGACTTGGCATCCGCAACCGCTTGGACTGTTCCAATATGGCGAATTACCTATGTATAACGGCTCATAGAAACAGATGCTAAGGCGGCTTGATCTACAGATCTAATAAAGTGTTTATTGTAAATTTTTGTTGGTGTTTTTTACTAGCTTGTTCATGCTCTTCCCTACTGCTGTGCTTCTTCTTCTTCTTCTTCTTCTTACATTTTTGGTAAACTGCTTAAAAACAAAACAGAAACATGTGCACATCTAATTTAAATCAATCAAGCAAATACAAAAAGTGATCCCGAATCTCAAATTCTAGATATGCCACTGATTTTTAGCTTCGACTAACATTTATATATCTTTAAAATCGATTAGTAGTTAAAAACTTCCATCCTTTCTTACCAGCAGATTCAAGGTCAGGGCTTTCCAAGGCAGGGTCATCATCTATGAAAGGAATAATACAATACTGTAATATACAGTAGGCACTGCTTGGTCTACATGACCTGAATCAAACCTTGCTAAACATGCTAGTTAAATGAGATTAATGCCCATACCTTCTGAGGTGCCTGGAAGATCCTCGACAGGTCGCCTAACTCGCTTCAGTGCTGTGGTATGAATAATATAGTTTAATATTAAGGTTTTGGTGTCACATGTTTATTTATATACAAGAATAAACTAGAGTAAACACCATGATGGCTAGATCTCATCTCACTATTCTAATAATACCAGTCTAATAATTATCTTTGGTCTAGCCTTGTTTGAATGATTGCTAGTCTTGACTAAAGTATTGAGTGGCTGTTTTGGCCTGCTTGTTTTGTAATAGGGAAGCAGGTTTTTACCATTCAAATATTTTACCATTCTTTTAAGATTAATGTTTAATTGCTTTCCCAACCTGTATATACACCGATCGGCTATAACATTAAGACCCCCCTTCTAATATTATGTTGGTTACACTGTAAATATGAGGACATTATACACAACACGTATCCCTATCTGACTGTAGAACCCACACCTTGATCTTCACCCAACCCCCACAACATGACATCAACAGTAAATATGAGGACATTATACACAACACGTATCCCTATCTGACTGTAGAACCCTCACCTGGATCTTCACCCAACCCACACAACATGACATCAACAGTAAATATGAGGACATTATACACAACACGTATCCCTATCTGACTGTAGAACCCTCACCTGGATCTTCACCCAACCCACATTACATGATATCAACAGTAAATATGAGGACATTATACACAACACGTATCCCTATCTGACTGTAGAACCCTCACCTGGATCTTCACCCAACCCCCACAACATGACATCAACAGTAAATATGAGGACATTATACACAATTCGTGATCCATTAAGGGAAATGCCTGTTTTACACTGCACATGTAAGCAGTATATTGATGATGTGGGGGCATAAAGGGTTTATTCACTATAGGATAGTGAATGATTTGTGATGCAATCATTTTTCCTTGTTTTCATATTTGTGAATGGCGAATGAAATGTGTAGTTTGAAGCCCTTCTCCTTTACTGTTCTTGATGTATGGCTTCTGTGTGGATGACTAAACACACGACTGAGTGAAAAGCGCCATTGCTCCCTATTAAAGCAATATGCGCTTGATGGAACAAAGCTGGCTGAGATTTTAGCGGAAATGGCAGACGGAATCGCGGAATTGGTATATTAATGCGGAATCTAGTGTTAACACGGAATTTCACAATTTTACATATTTGGAATGCAATGCTGTTTTGTGTGGGAGAAGAACGCATGTCTGGGGAAAATGCAGCCCGGGGGATGCACAACCCCTCCCGTCATTTCAGCCCCCCCTTCAAAACAATGAAAGCATGGCGAAGCAGATCACCACGGCTCTGCTTTCGTTGGCGAAAAAGTTAAGAAACTCAACGCTAAGCCCTCAGTACCGAGCAGTTCCCTCACGGGGAGTACTTACTGTATTTTCCCTTGCTTTTAATTCACTTTAATGTACTGTATGGAAAATTTCTTAAATTACCTTGTGAGAAAATGAGATGCGCGGGACAGCGTCAGATCCGCGTCATGTTCGTCAGTGGCCGTTTTTAAAGGGACAGGAGCACTGATGATGTCTGTCATTAATGTTCATCAAAGAACAAAAGGAACAGAGACAAATGTAGCTTTAATGATGAATAATCTAGATTATTTATGCAGTTAATAAAGGTGTTGATAACTTTATTCAATTTCTATTTAGGCTATGTCTAACAGGGCTAGGCCATGGGTAAATACAACATTTATAATATTATAAACATTTATTATAATGGATTTATGTAAAGATTGTTTTAAAGTTTTTTTTAAAGCCTAATAAATGTTAAATTGGTATCTTTCAGTGATACTGTAATGTCATTAATGTTTCAAAGAGACATTAGTATCAGTGATACTGGCCTTCATTCATAAAAATCTGCTGTCTTTAGAATTGTTTCTACATTAATTTGGAGAGTAACTGAAATTAATACAATATCAAAATATTAAAAACTCCAATGTTTTTTAAATGCAATTAATCATGATTAATTACAGATTTTTTTTTATTAATTTGAATTTATCTATTCACAGCACTAATATTTTGTTGTGACTTGAGGTACTTAGAGTGCAGTGCTATGTAGCATCATGCAGAGTAAATGTTTGTTTGTTTCCTCAATCAATTGTAGGTTATTCCTATGTTCTATTATATTAACATTAAAAGCACAATCTTTTTACGACTAAAATAACAGTTAAGGATAAAAAAATATATAATTCCCAAAAATTAAAACGGAAAAAAATTTAATTTGGGAAAATAAAACGGAATTTGGGAAAAAATAAAAATTTTATGGGGCCCTAATGATGGCTGCACTGCTTATGAATGCTTTGTGATTTGCTCTTAGGTGCCAAAAAAAGATGTGTTGCTTACGCATTGCTTACACGTGCGGTGTGAAATGGGTGTAACTCTCTGAAGGACATTGGCTCTCTAGGAGCAGGATTCCTTTACCCTTATTAAAGGGTTAGTTCACCCAAAAATGAAAATTATGTCATTTATTACTCACCCTCATGTCGTTCGACCCCCGTAAGACCTCCGTTCATCTTCGGAACACAAATGAAGATATTTTTGTTGAAAGCTGATGCTGAGAAAGGCCTCCATTGACCCATAAAAGGCACTAAAAACGTTGTTACAAAGTCCATCTCACTACAGTGGCTCTACAATAATTTTACGAAGCGACGGCAATAGTTTTTGAGCGAAAAAAAAAATCTAAATAACGACTTTATTCAACACAAACTTTTACCTCTGCCGTGAACTCACGAAGCACCATCACGACGCATGTGTGAGAATATGACGCAGATCCAGCGTTCGGACACGTGACCCAGACGCGAGGAGATGTGTTTACGAGCAGAGGAAGACGCGCCGTATCTAAGCTGTTGAATTCTACATTGATCGTGCTTTAGGTCTCGGCGTAGTGCTCAAAATGGGACTAAAGTGTGCATTTCATGGATTCCCGGTGCTACGTCATATTCTTGCGCATGCGTCGTGGTGTTTCGTGAGTTCATGGCAGAGGCCAAAGTTCGTGTTGAATAAAGTCATTATTTAGATTTTTTTCCACACAAAAACTATTGTCGTCGCTTAGTAAAATTATTGTAGAGCCACTGTAGTGAGATGGACTTTGTAATGACGTTTTTAGTGCCTTTTATGGGTCTTGTGAGTGTAAATGTACTGAATCCCTATGGAGGGCTTGCTGAGGCCTTTTTCAGCATCAGCTTTCAACAAAAATATCTTCATTTGTGTTCCGAAGATGAACGAATGTCTTACGGGTGTCGAACGACATGAGGGTGAGTAATTAATGACATCATTTTCATTTTTTAATACCATTATAGGTTACACACACACACACTTCACAATTACCATCTGTGATGCTTTACTTCCATCTCCACAGACGAGTGAGGCAGGTTGTTCAGTCTCCGAAGTTATCTGCATAGATTAACAATAAATTATTAATAAATCCTCAACATGATTAAAGCTTATTTTTGAATAATTGTTTAGAGCAAAATAACATTCAAGAAATAAGGGTTATGAAAGTCACTAGTTTACTATTACTATTGCTATTACTTGCAGAAAATGCAGTTTGCATTTCTGGTTGACTTAGAACTTACTATTTATAAGAACCAATAAAACCATATACATACCATAATTGTTTTCCATTAAAACGGAATTCAAATAAAAACACTTCAAGTGAACTGTCTTCTTTCATATTCCTCTTTATTAATGACCTCTCCTCGATATTCAATCAGAAAATCTCCTTTTTGAAAGTGAGAAGTGGTGAACACTTAGTTCACTCTCCGTATCTTTAGCGGATGTAACCCGATCCTTCCGGCGGGTGAACGTCCGTAAAGCAGCGGGTCCAGACGGCATTCCGGGCCGCGTTATAAGAGCGTGCGCCAGGGACGTACTGGGACTGAAATTCAGCCCGGGACTTTAAGACGGAGAGGCCTTTTACGCGAGTGCCCTTGGTGCACGAGCAGGATTTTTTGCAGTTATTTTCATTCTAATAGTGTTTTTATGGTATAAAGACAATCAGATTACGCTGAAGACCTTCTAGAAACTTTAGGATAACACCTGCCTCATCAGGTTGTATAAGCAAGTCACCACTGCACTGAAAACAACAAGGTCAGCAAAACCTAATCACAAACACATAAGTCACACAGTATACTGCTAACTACCATCATGTCATGTGTATAGTCAGTCGGAGTGTTAAAATAGTTACAAATACTCACACCCACTCATACTCAAAAACTACAATGCAGTCCCATACAATAGAGATTGTGTGTGTGTGTGTGTGTGTGTGTGTACTCACTTTCAGCTCTCCCTGCCTCAGCTTCCCGTGCTGGACCCTGCCTCTGCTTACTGATTGTACAGCTACATAACATATGCATGAGAAGAACATGAGTAATAAACATGGCAAAGAATAATATATTTTCTAATTCAATCTGTGCTTCAGTCAGGTTATTATCTAGTATGTGGAACTATTGGCATTTTATCCTATATGTAAATATGTAACACTGTGCTGTATTTTTCTATTTGTGTGTGTGTGTCCTTAATAAAGCTTTGATTGATTGATTGATATGCTTAATACGATTGCCTTCCCAGCCCTGCACACTGCCCCTCTACCTGTCTGTTTCCTGGTTCCTGCTCTTCCTTTCTCCTCCTCATTCTCTCTCCTCCTGCTGCTCCTCTTCCTCTCTTCTCCTTCTCTCTCCTGCTGCTCCTCCTCCTCCTACTCTTCCTCTCTTCTCCTCCTTCTTTCTTCTCCTGCTCCTCCTCCTCTTCCTCTCTCCTGCTGCTCCTCTCTCCTCCTACTGCTCCTCTTCCTCTCTTCTCCTCCTGACGGATCAGGCATACTAATGGGGTCCTAAGCTCGAACTCATCTCTTCAATAGGACTCATTTGTTCACCACACCGGAATGGACTATTTTCTTAGCGGTACCAATACAATCGTTTTTAAATCAATAAACTCCTTTTCAAATCAATATTTTGTGTCATTTATCACTAAGGCCGGCGACAGACTGGATGCGTGGCATGTCCGTTTTTATTTCAGCTCCCACGTTAACAGGTTAGAGCTGCGTGACACAGGGCGCGTGCGGAAAACGGGCGCATGCTAGAAATAGAACAGACGTCTATTTTTCACGTGACACGCAAGCGTGTTGGAAGCGTTTCCAAGCAAAATAGAATAGGAAAAGATGTTTGTCTTTGTAGGCTTATCATGACACCTAGCAGCAGCGCCGCGTCAGACTCGTTTCTGGTGTGCAAAGACATGGAAAACGCCACGCAGGTGACACTCAACAGAAACGCCACGCTCACGCACAGGCAGCCAGCCGCTCGCCGGCCTAATCGTGCTCCTATCATGTCCATGCTGCTGGGTCCTTCCTTTTTTTACAGTCTATGGTCCTTCCTCATCTGCACCTCCTGCCACAGCACCCTTTTCAGTGCGGAAAAGGTCCGTTAATTTGGCACATTTAGCTGCCTCTTGTGCCAACATTTTTTTCTTTTTCATTCTTTTTTTTTGGCCCCACCCATTTCTTTCTCTTCTTTTCGCCATTTTTACCGTCTGTCTCTGTTGCATTCACAATCACAAACCCAAACCTAACCAAGTAAACTCCTTTGACCCAATCGGATGTCAGGAAATACGAGGATCAGTCCAAGTTGGGAGGGGCCGCTCGTATCCCCCCTCAAGATTGGAAGTATTGATTTGGCCCGGTCTGAAACACACACACACACACACAGCTGCGTTCCGCTGCAGCTGAGCGGCCGGCCACAGGCCGGTACGGTAGCGTTACGTATCATATATATATATAAAAAAAAAAAACGTTTTGACCAGCGGCCGGTTCGGCCTGAAATGGACCGGCCGTTCGGGATTGTTCCCGGTATTCCCGATTGCCAGTCCGCCCCTGGCGTGCGCGCACCAACTGGCTGGAGTTTTCACGGACATTTTTAATCTGTCCCTCTCCCTGTCTGTGGTCCCCACATGCTTCAAAACGTCCACCATTGTTCCTGTACCTAAGCAGTCAAAAACCACCTGCTTAAACGACTGGCGTCCTGTTGCTCTGACCCCCATCATCAGCAAATGCTTTGAGAGACTAGTCAGAAACCACATCTGCTCTGTTCTCCCCCCCCCTCACTGGACCCACTGCAGTTTGCATACCGCACAAACCGCTCCACTGATGATGCCATTTCATCAACAATTCACACTGCTCTCTCCCACCTGGAAAAGAGGAACACGTATGTGAGAATGCTGTTTGTAGACTACAGCTCAGCATTCAACACCATTGTGCCCTCCATACTTGACATGAAACTCCGGGCTCTAGGCTTAAACAGCTTGTTATGCAGCTGGATCCTGGACTTCCTGTCAAACAGACGCCAGGTGGTCAGAATGGGCAGTAACATCTCATCATCACTGACTCTCAACACTGGAGCCCCTCAGGGCTGTGTTCTCAGCCCACTCCTGTACTCCTTGTACACACATGACTGTGTGGCAATCCACAGCTCCAACACCATCATCAAGTTTGCTGACGATACGACAGTGGTAGGTCTCATCACTGACAATGATGAAACGGCCTACAGAGAGGAGGTGCACACTCTGACACGGTGGTGTCAGGAGCACAACCTCTCCCTCAACGTCAGCAAGACCAAGGAGCTGGTGGTCGACTTCAGGAGGAATGAGAGAGAACACCGCCCCATTACCATCGATGGAGCACCGGTGGAGAGAGTCAGCAGCTTCAAGTTCCTTGGTGTCCACATCACAGAGGAACTCTCATGGTCCGTCCACACCGTCCGATACACACGTCATACACAAATTCAGGTTTATGTGAATTATAAAGACATGTGGATAAATTTTGGATTTTAGCACCCCCTAGCTTCTGGAGCACTTCTACATTGCCCGAATTATGAGGACATCGGCCCTGTCCTCATAATTCAAAATGTCCTCATAGTGTGGCGTGTATTCATGTCAAATGTCCCCGTAAATCACATAGGCGCACACACACACACACACATACACATACACATTGTGTGATAGGATAATTTGTAATTAAATGTGCTTATGGCACTTGGCAGTGATAGTGCTTGTGTAACAGTAGGAATGAAAGTAAGGTGATAAAGGTTTTAATTATTTTTTATTAAGAAATAAAAGCTGTTTCACAGCGTTGTGTGCTTGTAGGATTGTTCTGGGGCTGTGCAATGTCATGCAAAGCTCTGAAATGCCTTAGCATGGATGATGTGCTGTTTCCATACGCAAGCTCCTTGTCACACACCAACCATCTCACCTTCTGAAAAAAGTTATATGAAAGTAAGAAATTACATACAAGAATAAAATACGTAAAATTATATATATATATATATATATATATATATATATATATATATATATATATATATATATATATATATATATATTTTTTTTTTTTTTTTTTTAAAGCATACATACATTGGAAGCTAAAATACAAAGACACAACAACAAACAAAAAAGAATAAATAGTGACAAATAAATGTTTATCTAAATGTAATATATTGTTTAACTTTCAAAGTACAGCACTCTCCTCACAAAACCATCAACCAGACTGAGCGAACAAGGACTCGTCAAGTCTGGGGGTTCGAAGCTTCTGACACGCAAAGTGAAACGCCCACGTGATTGGACAGAAAGTGAGGCTTCATTTGTCATCGATCACGTGACTCAGGGAAACCAATACACACCCCGATACAGAGCTTCACTACAAATCAAATCAAATCAAATCAAATCACTTTATTGTCACTCTACCATATGCACAAGTGCAACAGTAGGTGAAATTCTTAGGTGCAGTCCGAGCAAACATAGTAGTCATGACATGACATGTACAACATTTAAGCAACAACAGATTACACATCTGATGCGCACACAATTACTCACAGCACAGTATACACTACAATAAACAATAAATAATTTACACAATGTGAGTGTAGTTCTCACAGCTTTAAACAATATACACATACTTACAATATACATATACTTTAAACAATATACACTAAACATACATTAAACAATAACAGCATACATTAAGCTATAGTATTAATATACAATGTACAGTATACAATATGTTCACAAAGAGAAATCCGATGTACAATAGATGCTATATGATAAATAAATGTGTATATAATGTGTGTGTATCTACAGTGGTTTGTGCTGAGTGATATTCTGTCAGTGTGTGTTATGATCCTGATGGATCAAGAGTTAAGTAGCCTTATTGCTTGTGGGAAGAAGCTGTTCTGGAGTCGGCTGGTGTGTGTTCTAATGCTGCGGTACCGTCTGCCTGATGGCAGCAGTGAGAGCAGCCCATGGCAGCCCATGGCAGTTTCTCTGTTGTCTCTTTCAAAGCGAGCATAAAAGTAATTTAGCTTGTTCAGGAAGTTGACATCAGTGGATGCAGGGGTGGTGTGGGTGGGGTTTTAGTCACTATTGGCCTGAATGCCCTGCCACATGCGTCGAGGGTCAGAGTTGGAAAAGTGTCCCTCTATCTTTAGCTTGTAGCAGTGCTTGGCCTTTTTGATGCCCCTCTTCAGGTTTGCTCTGGATGTGCTGTAGGCTTGTGCATCTCCTGATCTGAAGGCAGTATTGCGTGACTTCAGCAGGAGTCGCACTTCCCTGTTCATCCAAGGCTTCTGATTTGGGTATGTGGTGATCTGTTTCTGGGTTGTAACACTGTCAATGGTGGTATTGATATGATCCAATACAGAGGAGGTGTAGGAATCAATGTCCGTGTGAGCGCCACTGGTGGCTTGAGAAGCAAACATACTCCAGTCTGTGTTTAGAAACCTTTCCTGGAGTGTGGAATCTGCCCCGCAGGCCACACCTTGATGGTCTTCACTGATGGCTTCACACAGTTGATGAGGGGTGCATATTTGGGTGTGAGAAACAAAGAGGTGATCTGACTGTCCCAGATGGGGGAGGGGTGTTGCAACGTAAGCTCCATCCATGTTTGTGTAAACATGGTCTAAGGTTTTGTTTCCTCTGGTGTGGCAGGAAACATGCTGGTGAAACTTGGGTAGCACTGAATTTAAGTTTGAGTGATTAAAGTCACCTGCAACAATAAACGCAGCTTCCGGGTGATCAGTCTGTTGTTTACTGATGGCTGTGTGAAGTTCTTTCATAGCAAGCTTGGCATCAGCATCCGGGGGAATATAGGCTGCAGTTATAATGGTGGAAGTGAACTCCCGCGGTAGATAAAACGGTCTACATTTAACCATGAGAAACTCAAGGTTAGCTGAACAATGACTCCCAACAATAGCAGAGTTTGTGCACCAATCTTTGTTAATGTAAATGCACAATCCACCACCTCTGGTCTTACCGGAGCCATCTGATGTTCTATCTGCCCGGAGTGTGTGGCGTCCCGCTAGCTCAATAGTGGTGTCCGGTATTCCGCTGTTTAACCAGGTTTCCGTGAAGATTAGGACGTTACAGTTCAAAAGTTTCTTGCTGTGTGTGATGCTGAGTCGAATATCCTCCATTTTGTTCACTTGCGACCGTACATTGGCAAGGAAAATGCTGGGTAAAGAGAGCCGATGTGGTGTTAGCCTTAGCTTAGCTCGTAGTCCTCCACGCTTCCCCCGGCTTTGTTTCTCGACGCCGCCTGCGAGCACTTCCGCCCGGCCGGGTAGAGTGCATAGCCTCGGGTGTCCTAGCGATCTCAGGAAGGAGTCGAAGATTGTCCATAAAACTGTCCGAAATTCGCAAAACAATATCCAAAAGCTCACAACGGGTGTACGATGTAAAGGCACAACTGTTCTGTACGAACAGACCCGAGATGAGCAAGAAAAATACCGCAAAATTGCAGAATCTGGAGAGACCCTGAGCCTCGCGATGTACTCGCGGCGCCATCTTGGTCATCTTTGTGCTGGATAGCACGGTTAATCACAGTATAAATAAATAATTAATTGACAGAATGTCTGACAGTTGTCCTTGTGCAAGTAAAGTCAGAAAGAGAAAGATACATATTTTATTTTATATCCAGGCAATGGACAAATGTCTGCTCAGGTCATTGACTCTGCAATTTCTTTGCACAGTAGCTAGGTGTGACTAGTGAGCAATGATGAATGAAGCTTCGGGGTTATGAACCTTTTGGTGAAGCAATGGGCTGCGAAGTCTCAGTGGTCTCAGTTGCCATCACTAGCCAGGACGATAAACTTCACCTGATCTTCCATTTTGGGTGATCCAGTCACCTCTCACAGTGTGCTTGCAGGCAGACAGATGAATACATTTCTAAACGTAGTTTAATGACAAGTAATCCAAGACAGGCAATCACAAAACACAACACAAGAGTGCAGGAGAAGGAACACTTATGCTGGACATACACTGTCTGTTTTCAGCAAGTTTACCTACTCACACTCTACGAGTAGATCGCAGGCGATGTAAAGCCAAAGCTCACGATTTATGTGCTCACACTGTGCAGTCCAATCGTCAAGCATGACTTGTCTGCTCACACTGTACGAGTGAAATATGCATGATAAACCCCCCGTGCCTGCGCCACGTCCATCACACTCAACACTGGTGTACCACAGGGCTGTGTGCTAAGTCCGTTTCTATATTGATACACTTGAATATCGCGATATTATGTTTAGCGATACTGTATTGATTCTCAAAAACACTGTATTGATATTTATATATTTATTTTATATATATATATATATATATATATATATATATATATATATATATATATATATATATATATATATATATTATTAAGATTTGTGACTTTGTGTTCAGTTTAAAGCAGACTGTATAAAACCCAACCGCTAGATGGCAGTGTTATCTCAGAATGTAACTGACGCGCAACCGGAGAAGTGCACAATGAAGATGTGTGCATCGCTAGTCAAGTCAAGTCAACTTTATTTATATAGCGCTTTTAACAATGTAGATTGTTTCAAAGCAGCTTTACAGTGTTAAACAGGAAAATAATGCAGCATAATTTTATTAAGCTGTATAGCCATTTAATGTCATCAGTTCATTTCAATTTCCATACGGTGACAGTGTGGGCTTTAGAACCCTAATTAGATCAGTAATTTGGTTTATATGGTTAATTTAGTTTAGTGTGTGTATTAGCAAACGGCTAGCACTTATTTCCATAGACAGTAAAAGAAATGGACACAGCGACTTTAATGCAGAAAAGTGAAGTTAATTAGAAGCACTCACTTCCTGATGGCTGAGCATACTGCACAGCCTCAGACTGAGCTTGATGACGTAGATGTGATGTGAGCAACCTGTCTGACAGTTGTAAGTCTTCTAGTTAGCCTTGGAAAACCCAGGCAACTTCCGGCAAATTTAGATTTGCTCTGCAAGTAGTCTGGCAAAGAGCCCATTCAAGCTCATTTCTAATCTGTCGAAATCGCGGCACCAGTCAGAAACGTTGGAGCGGGCTTTACACGATGACGACAGCGCAGCGACGGTGAAGCAGATTTTGTACATTACAAAGATGGATGCCGCTGTGGAACATCACTCGTTCGAATCAGCTATCACGTCTGTTTTAAGACTTTTTCTTTTTGTTAAAACCCGAGCAAAGAACAACACTCGAAACATTCATATCTAAAAAAGATGTTATCGCTGTCTTACCGACTGGATTCGGCAAAAAAAAAAGTCTGACCAGCTTGCCCCTTTGGTGGCTAAACAAATGGGTCTTAGCGAGAGCCCTCTGGTAGTGTTAATGTTTCACAAAATATAGTTTTAAGTCATTTTCAGGCGAGAATGTAGTTGTTTAAAGCTCAAATCTGTGGTTTATTTATAAAGAGAGCGCCTTTTTTAAAATTTGATCTGCCATTTTCAGAGTTGTGAGCTCCAGTGGATCAGCAGCGCTCGGTGCTCATTAACTACGATGGCCAAGAGAGCTCAACCCGCTGCAAATTAAGAACACACATGCGAATAGAAAAAACACCAGCAAATAAAGAAAACATCTTCATCAGTTTTACAACACATGCACTGCAAAAGTTCACAACACATGCAAATACAAAAACGCACTGCAAACACTCACAACAGATGCAAATAGAGAAACGCTGCAAACACTCACCACATGCAAATCGAGAATCGCGGTGCAAAAAGTCCACAACACATGCAAATACAAAAACGCGCTGCAAAAAGTCCACAAAGCATGCAAATACAAAAACGCGCTGCAAAAAGTCCACAACACAGGCAAATAGAGAAACGCTGCAAATACTCACAACACATGCAAATAGAGAAACGCTGCAAATACTCACAACACATGCAAACAGAGAAATGCTGCAAATACTTACAACACATGCAAATAGAGAAACGCGCAGCAAAAAGTCCACAACACATGCAAATAGAGAAACGCGCTGCAAAAGTTCACAACATGCAAATACAAAAATGCAGCTGCAAATAGGCTTGCTCATAATGCACATACGATTAGAATGTTAAAATAAACAAACAAACACCTTTCAGGTGCACCCCACTGAAGACTAATAGCCTACGTCAGTGTTTTTTCACAACACTTTCGTTGTGGTCTGCCAGTCCAGGCGCCAGGACAAACGATTTGGGGTATTATTTTGTGTTAAAAATATTATTAATAAATTATTAATAATAAATAATATACATTTTTTATAATTTACTTGATTTTATGACTCAAATCCCAATCAATTATTCACTGCAGAAAGTGAAACTAAAAACTCAGCGATGAGAGCTCTTCTTCAACATGTTTTGATTTAACCTAAATTGATTTATTAATATTTCCCTTGTGGCCCGTAGTTAAAAGAAATGAGAACAGATAGGTGTTAAACAGGTTGTGTTGTTGTTTATTTATTTTAATGAGGAGTTAGCTAATCTTATTACAGCGCGTCAGTTATGTGATGCACTATAAATTATTGTAGTGCAAATTAAAATATTAATTTAACTCTAAAAGTAGCCTAATCATCATCACCATCATTCAGATCATTGCAGAAAGGGCCAGTTCGCTGAGCCTGGAATGTGTTATTTGCAGCGCGTATTTGCATGTGTTGTGGACTTTTTGCTGCACGTTTCTCTATTTGCATGTGTTGTGAGTATTTGCAGCGTTTCTCTATTTGCATGTGTTGTGGACTTTTTGCAGTGCGTTTCTCTATTTGCATGTGTTGTGAATATTTGCAGCGTTTCTCTATTTGCATGTGTTGTGGACTTTTTGCAGCGCGTTTCTCTATTTGCATGTGTTGTGAGTATTTGCAGCGTTTCTCTATTTGCATGTGTTGTGGACTTTTTGCAGCGCGTTTTTGTATTTGCATGCGTTGTGGACTTTTTGCAGTGCGTTTTTGTATTTGAATGCGTTGTGGACTTTTTGCAGCACGATTCTCTATTTGCATGTGTTGTGAGTGTTTGCAACATGTTTTTGTATTTGCATGTTTTGTAAAACTACATTTGCAGCCCATGTGTTGTAAAACTGATGTGTTTTCTTTATTTGCTGGTGTATTTTCTATTTGCATGTGTTTTCTTCATTTGCAGCACGTTGAGCTCTCTCGGCCACCGTATGTTTAGTATTTTTTTTTTTTTTATGAAAATGAAAAGAGGCAGAGTGGGGTTTTATCGTATATTTTGTTTTATTGTAGCCTAAAATATACACTTAGTGGCCCTCATTTATCAAAAGTGCGTACACCAAATTTCCAGCGTACACCTGGCGTACACCCAAAACCACGGTGACTTTGAGATTTATCAATATGGACGTTGGCGTACGGCACGCTCAAATCCTACGCCAGCTCAGGAGGTGGTGTACGCACGTTTTGAGTTAGTGCAAACATGCGCAGAAAAACAATTCCTAACACCACAAAACGCACTGACAAAGATATGCTATATTATGACCCACTGTAAAAAACAACAACAACAACAACAACTAAAGCCCTATTCGCACGGGATAAGTATTATCTGGGGACCTCGTGTGATTTAGAAATAGAATTGTCAGGACTCGGGTTTGATCATTGCTCTTCCTGCTTTTTTCTCATTTATGTTTCTGTGTATTTTTCCACTGCACCACAGCTGTGCTCTATTCGTAATCAGCACCACTGCACACCACTCTCACCTGTCTCTCCATTTAAGTTTCCCGCACTTGATTTCTGTGGCAGCTGCGCTGCATTATGATCAGGGCTCTTGCACACCTCTCACCTGTTTCTCCTCTCATTTAATTTCTCTCACTATTTAGCTTCCTTCCTTACCTGCCTTCTCTGCCAGAGTGTTTTGTCTGTTTTTCTGTCGTGCTCTAGCCTTTGTATTGAGATTCTATTTTTGCCTTACCAAGTTTTGATCGTATTCTGTTTTTTCCTAGTTTGATCCAGCCCTGCAGCTCAGTTTTGCCATCTCCTTTTGATTTTGCATTTTGCTATGGACTCTGTGCTTGTGCCTGGATTGTTCTCTGCCCTGCACCTTGGACTGTCATTTCACTGGTCCTGAGCCTGCCTGCCTGTTGCTGACTTTTGCCTGCCCTTGGATCACGTCTTCGGTTTTTTCCCCTGGCTTGGCAGCTCGGCTGCCCCATTTAAATATTGTTTCCTTTTACTTTGCTTTTTGTCCTAATAAATATTGTGTGAACTGATCTGCTCTTGGGTTCTCTGTTTTCCCGTCCAGCCCTCACAAGAATAAGCTGTGATTTTACTCAAATTTACTGACTTATCTCCCGGATATGATGTAAAGACTTGAAAATGTTTTTTCGTTATAGATATAGATTTGTTCAGTTAGAGAACAGACACAATTAAAAACTGAACTGAGCAATAATAACAGTATACGACGGAAGATTCAGTTTCAAAGCTAAATGTAAAAGTGCCCATTTAAGCGAGTTGTCATTGTACTGTTCTGTTTTTGTGTTTTTCATTAAGAATAATATTAAACACACCATTCAAGCAATTTACTCCCAAATTGGTGCTCATTCTAAAGTGAAAGTATAATCCGCCCGGCCGCACGGAAATTCATAACGGTGCGCATTATATGCAGCCTAGCTCCATTCTTTGTGAAAGATAAAGATAGAAATGCGCACAGGACACAAAAACCTTGCAAAAATGATATACGATCCGCCTAATCCCGGCCAAAACACAGAGATGTCGATTCGCACGGGACTGATGTTATCACAGGACCTCAGTGTTTGGTGAAATATGGTAGGTCATTTGCGGGGGAATTTTTACTTCACATATCACAGACATTCTCTGCAATTATTACAAATCACCTGAGGTCCCCACATAGGCTACTAATCCCGTGCGAATAGGGATATAGTTATTATAAACTTCAGTGTTTATTTTTGTGCAACATGGACTTCAAGGTTTAATTTGTGTGACTTTACCAAAGCATTTGATTTGTAGGCATATGTATCCCTCCAGTTGCGAGCCTGTGCTCTTTACCTGACGGTTCAGGGACTGGGACTGAAAATAATTCAAACTGAAAAAATAATAAAAATGACATTCTTCTTCTTTTAAATAATAATAAAATAAATAATAATAATAATAACGACATTCTTCTTCTAAATAACAATAAGCGTCATTAATAATACAAATCTTAATAATAATAAGAAGAATCTTACAAATTGTCATGCAATTATATTAATGTGAATGAATGGTACTCCACATCACATCATCATCACTATTGTACACCCCAATACATGTGATGTGATACGAAATTAAATGCTAATTATTTCAAAACACGTGCTGTAAAATAATGAATTGTGATAGGTAATTTCTCATCCAAACAGCTATTTAAACTGGATTTCCACCGTACACCTTTTTGTGGGCGCCTTTAATCTCACTCTTTAAACTCCCAAATAAAACAATTTAGTTTTTTTTCCACTTCCCTGGTGATGGTCTCGATCTCCACGTCAGAGAAGTTTCGCTTCTGTGCCGTCTTCCGTGTGTCCATGGCGTAAAATGAGGGCGTGGGGGAGGCAGAGACTTGAATATATAGGGGCGTGTTATTCTAATGACGATCGTTTTCAGCCGCGGCATTTATCAAGGGCAGGTTTTGCGTACGCCTGGATTTCAGAGGTGCGCACACTTTCATAAATCAGGCGGTGAGAGGAGTGTAAGCATAATCTTACGCCAATATATACGACCGTTTCTACGCAAGATTGATAAATGAGGGCCAGTGATACTGTCAAGAACGCTGCTTATCCATTAGCAGAGTAAGCGGACTAGCCCTCCCATCTTCGGGAGTTCGTCAAACTTGGCAAGTCAGAAGTTTGCGTACGAAATATGTCATAAAACACCACTGCCTCATTTAATTAAAAAAAAATCTTAAACATAATAGCCACACAAATGTGGTTCAGGCAACGCGTAGCTTGGCCTTCATTGATTATCTTATATATTTATAATAAAACAAAGAATAAAACACCCTGCCTCTTTTCGTTTACATTTAAAAAATAATATATTAAACATTAATATGTGGTTTAGGTAAGGTGACCAGATTTCTGAAATGGATACCGGGGACATTTTCTATTTGAGAACACACAAGTACAGACAAGTACGCATATTGAGAAACGGCCAGAGTCTCAGATGTTTCTCCGTCGCTCTGCATACGTCATCTCCTTCATTGCGCTGATTGGTTTTAGGTCTATCCAATTGTGCCCAGAGGCATTTGAGCGACATCCGTTGGTGACGCCCCTTTGGAAATGATTTGTCTATGAAGCTTTGCCAGACCATAACTCAGTTACTACTGAGAATGGTCTTGTTTTAACCAGGCTATCTTCTAGTAGTTGTGCTAAGTGAAATCTGAATCACCGAAACTTGCAGAGACAGAGAGCGTGAGCAGGGGCAACTTTTGCTAAGTATTCTGATTAATTATTTTGTCATTTTGCATTGTATTTATTTATTTTATATTTTAACGCCAGTACGCCATTTGAAGTTAATCCTATCTATATGGGTATGTACGGTAATTTCTCTACTGCACAACAGAGAGTTGCATGGTTATGATGCAATCGTTAGCCTGTTTTTACAAAAACGGTTTCTACAGGGTGATAGTGTAAGATACAAATGGAGCTTTTCATACATTGCTGTGTTTCTGTTATTATTCCAAAATTAATGGGAGTCAATGGAATGCTAACAGCAGGTGATGGCTTGGTTAGCAACATTGGTTGCCACTATTGAAGGTACGCTTTCCGGGTGTAGAATTACCCCCTTGGGGATTTCAGAACAGCATAACATATATTATGTCATCGGCAGGCGTGGCCTATTTTAGAATATGCATAGGTTAATGATCATGCGCAGTTTGGGATAGCCGTTTGCTTAGGGGCTCCCAGCTCACAAGACGATAGAATTATTCTGCGTATACAGAGGCGAAGTGTGGACTTATTTTGGCTTCAGCTATAAAGAAGCCACTAAGGAAATCGTCATTTTGTTTGCAAAATAGGCCAAGTCCAATTGTCATGAATAGTGCTTCCCCGGTTCGTCCTCCGGACCGCCGGAGGGAGCCATCACCGGAATATTGATTGACAATTAGTCGGACTCCAATTCCCATAGGCCCTCATTCCTGGGACTGATCACACTCACACCTGCACTGCATCACACACACACTATTTAAGACACACACACATGCCACATATTTGCAAAGTCTTGATTTGCTACAGCCTCGATCCTTGCCTGTCCCTGTTTACGGTATTGCTTTATCCCTATCTGTACTTCTGCTATCTTTAATAAAGCTGCAAATGGATCCACTTCCTGTTGACCCTTCATTACAGAAGACTTCGCCACACAGCGATCCAGCAGCTTGGTCACAGATCTCCATTGAGTTATCCACTCAGGCCAATCAGTTAGCGATGCATCACCACCAACTGAACCGTTTGACATCACTAACGGAAGAGTTGGTAAAGACACTTCAAAACCTACACATCAACCCAGCCGAGGCCACCATGCCACCGCCCGCTGCGCCTGCCACGCCCGCATTACCCGCTTCTCCAACAGTGATTCCCCGTCTGACCCTGCCAGAGAAGTTTGATGGTACTCCAACAAAATGTAAAGGATTTCTCCTCCAATGTTCACTATATGTTAACCAACAGCCCTCTCTGTACCCCACTGAAACCAGTCGCATATCCTTTGTCTGCTCTCTGCTTACCAGCAAAGCTCTGGATTGAGCCACTGCTGTCTGGAGAGACGACGACTCGGTATTCCCCTCATTCGCTGAGTTTCTACAGCGATTCAGAGAGGTATTTGAACATCCCGCGGGAGGCCAAAGTCCAGGCGATCAGCTGCTCTCTCACTCAGGGCAAAACAACGGCGGCTAAATATGCTTTTTTTTTTGGAATATGGTTTTGCACTTTGGCAGCTCAAACTAACTGGGTGGAGGACACGTTGAAGCTATTGTTTCGTCGAGGCCTAACCATGGAATTTCAAGCAGAGCTCGCCTGCCGGGACGAAGGTAGCTCCTTGAACTCATTTATTGAACTTTCCATTCACATTGACAATCTCCTATGCTCACGATGTTCCACACGCGTCACCAGTCCTTCCAGCCCAAGTCCCGAACCCATGCAGCTGGGCTACACTCCTCTTCAGCCGGAGGAGAGAGAGGAGACGCCAAATGCACCTGTGTTTGTACTGCGGTCAGGCTGGCCACCTCAGAAACCACTGCCCGATTCGTCCCACGCCTACCAGCTCTAAAACGGTGAGTTCCTCCATTCAATCCGATTACTCACCCTCCTATCTCAAGATAGTCTCGTTCTAATCACTCTCAACAAACAAGTGGTTACCACGCAGGCCCTTTTAGACTCTGGTGCGGCTGGGAATTTCATATCTGACACTTTTATTAAGGAACACAACATTCCTCTAACTGACTGCTGCCATTTTCCATTAACAGTGGAAGCGTTAGATGGAAAACTTATTGGAGGAGGAAGAGTGGCACACATCACCAATAAACTTGGATTACAGATAGGAATTCTTCACCATGAACGTATCCAATTCTCTCATTCACTCACCCAACAACCCCATCATCCTTGGCCTGCCATGGTTCCGAACCCATAATCCACATATCTCCTGGAAGGAGGGACAGATAATGCAGTGGGATACCTCCTGCCATAAGAACTGCCTACAACAAGTCACTCCCCTGCCTATTCAAACGGTCAAGCTGAACGAGGTCAACCCAGAGAAGCTTAACATCCCGACCGAATACACCGATTTAGCTGTGGCTTTCAGCAAACAAAGGTTGACTCATCACCCGGGAGATTGTGCCATTGAACTACTATCAGGTACCACGCCTCCTAAAGGCAGAATTTTCCCACTGTCACAGCCCGAATCCGCCGCTATGAAGGGTTACAAGAGGAGTTAGCCAAGGGGTTCATCCGGCCATCCACATCACCCACCTCGTCAGGGTTTTTCTTTGTGAAGAAGAAGGACGGGGGACTACGGCCCTGTATTGATTATCGAGGCTTGAACGACATTACCATCAAGTTTCGTTACCTTCTGCCTCTGGTGCCCGCTGCTCTCGAACAGTTACGACAGGCCGAATATTTATATTGGCAGCTCCTCTAACTTCCATGACGAAACGTCAAACCTCTCATTTACACTGGTCCCCGGAGGCTGAAGAAGCCTTCAGCAAGCTTAAGGAACGGTTCACCACGGCACCCATTCTCCGTCACCCAGACCCTGACAGACCCATCATAGTCGAGGTAGACGCCTCTAGCACAGGCATCGGAGCCATTCTATCTCAACGTCAAGGTACCCCTGAGAAAATGTTTCCCTGCACCTTCTTTTCCAGAAAGTTATCCGCAGCAGAACGAAATTATGACGTGGGTGATCGAGAGTTACTGGCGATGAAGGCGGCGCTGGAGGAATGGCGCCATTGGCTGGAGGGAGCTCAACATCCATTCACAGTGCTCACAGACCATAAGAACTTTGAATAACTCCGCTCTGCCAAGCGCTTGAATCCCGACAGGCTCGATGGTCTATGTTCTTCACCCGCTTTCAGTTCAAAGTGACTTACAGACCTGGGTTTAAGAACACCAAGGCTGACGCATTGTCCCGACAAACTGACAGAATGGAAAGACTGGACACCGAGGAACCCATAATCCCCAACTCACTTCTTCTAGCACCAGTCCAATGGGACGTAATGTGAGAGATCACACAGGCTAACGCACAGACCGCTCCACCAGTGGCATTCCCACTGAACCAACATTTGTACCAGCTCCTCTAAGAGATAAACTTTTGCACCACGTCCACAACTTACCCAGTTCCGGTCACCCAGGCATCACCGCCACGCATAACCTCCTACAGAACCAGTTCTGGTGGGACTCAATGTTCACTGACTTAACTCAATTTATCCACAACTGCACCGCCTGCCAAACCTCCAAAACCCCTCATCTGTCTCCGGCTGGCCTGCTACATCCTCTACCCATTCCACAACGCCCCTGGTCACACATCACCATAGACTTTGTCACCGATCTTCCTGTATCACAAGGCAACACCACCATTCTCACTGTCATAGACCGCTTCTCAAAAGCCTGTTGTCTCATTCCGCTGCCCAAGCTCCCCACTGCATTCGAGACTGCTGAATTGCTCTGCAAATTTGTATTCAGGTTTTACTGATTACCTGAGGACAAAGTGTCAGACATAGGTCCGCAGTTCACTTCTCGAGTCTGGTCAGCCTTCTTCAAGAACCTGAACATCAACGTCAGTCTCACTTCTGGCTACCACCCAGAGTCCAACAGACAGACAGAGCGGATGAACCGAGAGCTCACACGCTTCCTCCGCACATACTGCTAAAGAAACCAGACTGAATGGAGTCGTTATTTGATGTGGGCTGAATATGCTCAAAACTCCCTCAGGAAACCAGCCACAGGGATTACACCCAGTGTGTTTTAGGCTATCAACCTCCTCTGTTCCCATGGTCAGGCGAACCCTCTGAGCTACCGTCGGTAAACGAATGGATACGAAGGAGCGAGGAGACTTGGGAGCTGGCTCATCATCATCTGCAATCAGGAGACAAGAGGTTCAGGCCAACCGACATCGGCGACCGAATCCCCAGTACACCATGGGGCAGTGGGTCTGGCTATCCACCAGGGACCTACGTCTATGACTCCCATGCAAGAAACTTAGTCCCAGGTTTCTAGGTCCTTTTCAAATCATTAAACAAATTACTCCTGTCTCATTTCGGTTAAATTTGCCTGCTAACTATCGTGTCTCTCCCACTTTTCATGTTTCACTGCTGAAACCTTCTGGGGGTCCGAGGGGAGAACCGGAGGGAGCCGAGGACCGACATCCCCCACCACTGAGGATTGAGGGCGAGGAGGCCTATCAAGTTCGAGAACTGCTCGACTCCAGGCGTCGGGGTCGGAGACTACAGTATCTGGTCAACTGGGAGGGGTACAGACCGGAGGACCGATCCTGGGTCGACGCGGGTGATATCCTGGACCCGGCACTCATGGAGGAATTCCATCGGACGCACCCGGAGAGACGGCCCCTCGACCACGTGGTAGACCCCGGCGTCCGCTTCCTCACGTCAGGAGCCGCTCACAGGTTGGGGGCTCTGTCATGAATAGCGCTTCCCCGGTTCGTCCTCTGGACCGCCGGAGTGAGCCATCACCGGAATATTGATTCACGATCAGTCGAACTCCAATTCCCATAGGCCCTCATTCCTGGGACTGATCACACTCACACCTGCAATGCATCACACACACACTATTTAAGACACACACACACGCCACATATTTGCGAAGTCTTGATTTGCTACGGTTGTCATTTCTGAGCGTTTTCTGTGGACTGATATCTTGTTGTTATCTGGATTGTTTGCTATCTGAGACCCTCTACACCTGCCCTGAACCTTGCTTGTATACTGGTCTGTGATTGTTTGCCGCCTGTCTTGATCCTTGCCTGTGACCCGACTCTGATTCCTGCTGCCAACCTCGATCCTTGCCTGTCCCTGTTTACGGTATTGCTATATCCCTCTTTCTTTTAAGCCAGCACGTGCTACTCCCTCTAACCCTTGGTTATCTTATGTTATTTGTGAACACCGGACGATACTCAGGGCAGCAGAGAGAAAATGGCGTAAATCTAACCACCCATCTGATCTAGGTAAGTGTCAGTCCCTGCTCTCATCCTTCTCAGATGAAGTACATGCAGCTAAATCTTCTTATTTCCAAAAAAAGATCAACAGCACCTCAAACTCACGCACACTCTTCAGAACATTTAACTCTCTCCTCTGTCCTCCCCCACCACCTCCCTATCTCCAGACGATTTTGCCCAATTCTTCACAAATAAAACAACAACTATCAGCAGTCAGTTCTCACCCATGTGCACTGTAGATTTTAGATCAGCCACATCCACAACCAAACATCCTCTCTCTTAATTTTCTACACTCACTGAGACAGAAGTATCTAAACTTCTCCTGCCATCCTACCACCTGTCCTCCCAATCCCATTCCCTCACACCTCCTTCGAGCCATCTCTCCTACACTCCTAGACTCTCCTAAACTCATAGATGACTACAGACCTGTTTCTCTCCTACCATTCATAGCGAAAACTCTTGAACGAGTTGTTTTCAACCAGGTTTCCTCCTTCCTCTCACAGAACAATCAGCTGGAAGTCAACCAATCAGGTTTCAAAAGGGGCCACTCCACAGAGACTGCACTACTGTCGGTCAATGAAGCCCTGCAGATAGCTAAAGCTGATTCCAAATCATCAGTCCTCGTCCTGCTCGATCTATCTGCGGCCTTTGACACGGTCAATCATCAGATTCTTCTGTCCACCCTCTCATCACTGGGCATCACAGGGACTCCACTCCTTTGGTTTGAGTCTTATCTCACAGGTAGGTCTTTCAAGGTTGCCTGGAGAGGAGAGGAATCCGAAGCACATCAACTGACCACGGGGGTTACTCAAGGCTCAGTGCTTGGACCTCTCCTCTTCTCCATCTACACTACTTCATTGGGACCCAGCATTCAGGCACATGGCTTCTCATACCACTGCTATGCTGATGACACTCAGCTTTACCTTTCATTTCAACCAGACGACCCCACAGTAGCTGCACGAATCTCCAGCTGTCTGGCTGACATCTCTGCATGGATGAGAGAACATCACCTGCAGCTCAACCTGGCAAAGACTGAGTTTCTCATCTTCCCCGCCAGCCCGCTATACAACATCACCTTCACCATCCAGTTAGGTACATCCTTGATTTCCCCATCAAAGTAAGTCAGAAATCTTGGAGTAACATTTGATGATCAGTTGTCCTTCAAAGAACACATTTCTAAGACAGCTCGCTCGTGCAGGTTTGCGCTCCACAACATCAGAAAGATTAGACCGTTCCTAACAGAGCACGCAACACAGCTTCTTGTACAGGCCCTGGTTATTTCTAGACTTGACTACTGCAATGCGCTTCTGGCTGGACTCCCTTCTTGTGCGATCCAAACACTACGAATGATCCAGAATGCAGCAGCACGTCTTGTCTTCAACAAGCCCAAAATGACCCACGTCACACCTCTCTTCATCTCTCTGCACTGGCTACCACTCACTGCTCGCATCAGATTTAAGGCGCTGACGCTTGCCTACAGAGCCACCACGCGCTCAGCTCGTGCATACTTTGACTCGATTCTACAAATTCACACCCCCACCAGAAGCCTTCGCTCAGCTAAGGAGCGACGGCTTGTGGTACCATCTCAGAGAGGCAAAAAAATCCTTTTCAGAACATTTTCATTCAACGTTCCCAGCTGGTGGAACGATCTTCCCAACCCCATCCGAAACGCAGAATCATTGACAACATTCAAAAGTCAACTAAAAACTCAGCTCTTCCGTGACCACTTAACCTCATAAAATAAATAAATAAATAAATAAATAAAAAAATCCCCCCATTTCTTTCTCCCCATTTTTTCGTACTCTAGCCTGTGCTACACTGAGCAATGTACACAGTCTCAGTATTTCAGGCACTTGTTGCGCTTACTCGACTCTTCATGACCAATCGCTTCGTGTACCCCCAAGTTGTAAGTCGCTTTGGATAAAAGCGTCTGCTAAATGTAAATGTAATAACAGCAACAGCAATTCAAATTGAATGATTTTACTCAAGTAGCCTAGAGGTTTTAATGAATATATAGCTAAGATATCTGTAATGTACAACTTTCTTATTGAATTATTGAAATAACCCCATGAACTACAACAGAGTGCAACAGTTTGTTCCGGAAGCCATCCACTCACATTACAACAGTAAAATTAGCAGAAAATTCCATCAATCAGAGAGTACAAAAAAGGTAACAAAATAGCTCTTTAGCTCTGCCCTCTCCCATAAAGCACTGCAAATAACGATATCGAGTTGATCTGCCTACACTCACAAAATAACTACTGTAAATGTTTGTATGTATGTGCATATTTTGCAATATATAAATTTTTCTTTCAAAGACGTTTTTTGTAGTTTGTATTGTGATTCACATCGTAGCTGTTAGCTTGGTTCATGGCTTTTTTAAAATGAGTGGAAAAAATACTTCCAGAAACCGTCTCCGGTTACGTATGTAATCTAGGTTTCCTGAGAACAGGGAACGAGACGCTGCGTCAGCTGACGCTACGGGGAACGCCTCCAGCGTGACAGGTGCCTGAAATCACAATCAAAAAACGTCAATCCTATTGACCGGTGACAGCCTATGATGTCATCAAGGTGCGACCAGGAAGTATAAAAGGGCGCCTTGCCATCATGACAGCATCTAATCGTCTGAAGGGACTGTTTTTGGCAGGTAAGCCCTGAGGCATGGCAAATTGACGCAGCGTCTCGTTCCCTGTTCTCAGGGAACCTAGGTTACATACGTAACCGGAGACGTTCCCTTTCGAAAGGGAACTCGCGCTGCGTCAGCTGACGCTACGGGGGAACGATATACCCACGCCGCCATGCCGAAGGGAGTGCATGCCCACCGGGCAGTGACAACTGTCAGGACAAGCAAATTCAACTGAAATGCCTGAACCACTCCCCTTCTGGTCACATTAGGCTGTCAGTGACAGCGCTCCCTACGGTCAAAGCCCGAGCTATAACCTAAGAAGGAACCTTCGCATATCATGAGGTCCTACCCTGGCCGCTCGAAGGCCTGAAACCAGCCCATTCAACGGAAGGGGTTCCTTTAAGGGAACGTGGCAAGGGAACCCGAGGGAACCCTGGCCAGTCACTATTGGGAGGATTTAACCGAATGCCACCAGGGAGATCTGATCTAGTGACCCCATATGGGACACGTCAGTCTAGCCAACCCTGTCTGTAAAGTACAGAGTCTCTGGTACTCGCCTCCGAATAGACACCCCGCTAGGGTACTGCAGAAAAAGGCAGTGTCCTCCACCAGCCAGACCTCAGAGATGGGTTATCCTGGAGAGCAGCGCTCAGCGAAGTGCTTTCTAACCCTTGCTAGCGAGGGGAGTTCAGCCGCTCGATCCTCGGATCTACCAAGCACCTACTTTAAAACGCCTTACAGGCTGATTGTACCAGGGAGGCCCAGAGGGGCCTACAACCAATGGATCAGCGCCAGACGGCCGTAAGCTCACAGCAAACTCTCACTTGAGAGGAGCTCATAAGCCTGCCTGGTAGGTAACCATGCTGTAGGCAATCTATGAAAGTCCCTTCCTGCAGGGACCGCATAGCAGCAGCGTCGTCTCGTCATGCTAGGGCATGAACACCGCCTTCAGGTCTTGCAAACGGCTAAAAACCGGAGGCTGATAGCAGGTGACCACTAGCTGTCAGCGTAAGGCCAGTTGTGCGTTCCCGCCTAGGGAACTCGTTCCCCAGGGAGGCCAGAAGGGGCCTCCACCTGGTAACCTGTGCCAACTGCTCGCGTGTCCAACAGCGGAGCTCGCCCTCAGGGAGGCCAGACAGGCCTAACACCTGATAGCAGTCAAGCTAGCCCTCGAGGTAGCTGGGAAGAACAGGGACTCGCTCCATCAGGGAGGCCTAGTGAGGCCTACCACCTGCCAGTAGTCGGGAATTCCTCCATCACAGCCTTCCGCTCAGTGACTGGACTCATCCAGAAACCGCGAACATAGGCCTACTACTCCATAGCGAATCCCACAGGGAAGCCCCGTGCAGCTTGCTACCTGTTAGCAACCCATGCCACGATCCGTTACCGAAACTGGGGACCGGGGAACGATCTCAGGGAGGCCCAGTGCCACCTGATAGCAGAATGTGCTACTCATAGCACTTCATGCTCACCGCCACAGCGACTGGGAACCGGGAACTCGCCCTCAGGGAGGCCGGGTGAGGCCTACTACCTACTAGCACTTCATGCTAGCCATCCAGTGACTGGAGCCCGGGATCGCCCCCACAGGGGAGGTCAAGTGAGCCTGCTTACCCCACAGCAGGCTCTTAGGGAGGCCTGGTAGCGCCTACCACCTAGGGAGGGACTAAGCCGTCGAGGGACTAATGCCCAGTAATACCCCCTCGGGGGAGACCGGATAAAGCCTGCTACTCATAGCAGGCTCTCAGGGAGGCCTGATGGGGCCTACCACCTGAGCCAAGGTAACCCAAAAGCCGGGAGCCTACCCCTCAGGGAGGCCTGGCAGGGCCTACCTCCAAATAGGAGGCCTGCAGGTTCTATGGACCCTGCCACAATTAAAGGAAGGCTGGCTGGTGCGCCCGGGCTGACGATAGCTGTCTGCTGCTGACGAAGACCTGGACATCCAGTTATCACCTGGGGACTCATCCTCCGGGAGGCCAAAGATGGCCTACTAGTTGACAAGGTTTCTGCTGAAGTCGACGTTGGGAGAAAATCCTCCGGGGCACACTTATGGGCAGCGGCGTCGAGACTCTCTTGCAAGGAGGCCTGTTGATGCCTACTACCTGTCCTGGAGTCTGCTGCCCAGACCGCCTAAGCTGGCTACTCACAGCCAGTTGGCCTTCATATGCCCGCACCTGGGGCTGGCTCCATCCCAGAGGCTAGATGGCCTCCATGACGGCGCAGTCTCTCGGGCAGTGCCTACAGACATGGACCTAATCACATTGCCAACAGCAGTGCACTCAGCAAACAAATGCTTAACAAACCCTCTAAAGCGAGGGGAGTACAACTTACGTCACCTGCTTCAGGGCTGTCTTACTTTTTCATACAGCGGCCTGCCGTACATGCGAGGGTGTCAGCCATTGGCAATGCTCGGGCCTCAGGGGAGCATCCAACCAAAACCGGCAAACAGAAGGTTGTTCGATGTTCAGCTCAACCCGAGCCCTAAAGAAGGTGGAGCAGAAGACATAGAGCAAGGGTGAAAATATCATACAAATATGCAACCCACCGGCCATGCCATCCTCCAGGATGAGGCCGGGGCCCGCCAGAAGGTGGCGGCCACACAAGCTCTGAAAGGCCGGAACAGCAAATAAAGTCTAATTGCAAACAAGAGAAAGACGCTTAAGCCCGCCCCACGACCACAGGCAAAGTCGCTATCCCTGCTGCAACACCTAGACTGCATTACTCAATAACCCCAGAACGCAGAGAAGGGGGCGGGCCTTGGCCGGACGACTCTGTAATAAGAGGAGGCTTGAATCAAGGATGCAGAAACAAAACCCTGTTTTTATACTTAAAAGAAAGGCCAGGGGCGAACAAACCTTTCTTAAAAGGGAACGCCCCCCATCCTTAACGAAGCCTAGGCCAAGTGGTGCGACGCTAAGTCTGCACTAGATCTACTCAGGGCTCGGGAAATAAATATTATCACCCCTTATAAAACAATGAGGCCCCGAAAAAAACCCTTCCCAAAGCCCCACAGAGCTGGGCGCAGATCTCACTACAGCTCATGCATGAATGCATACCCGGTCGTCAGCTACTTCACACTTTTAGCTAGGAAAACACAGCTCGCCCCCTGACAATACAAGCCCTCGGGCAAGAGCGCAAATTCTGCTACCCACATTAGTGGGAGAGATAACACGGAGAGGCGGCAAATCTATTCTAGCTTCAGTGAGGCACTCATACACAAACATATAATGTTGCAAAGAAGATCGTGCTGGGCGGTCATGGGCAGAGAGAAACCGGTCGTCCAACCTGTTCGGATGAATGGCCTCTCTCCTCACGCGCTGCCACGGCAGCTGCAGTCTACCCACAGCGCGTTCCATGACTTCCAACAGCTCCCCGTACATGGGACAGGATGGCTGAGAGGCTTCAGCCTCAGCTGATTCATCAGCCTCTTTGACCATCCTTTGCTCAGTTGGAAGAGCAGCAGACGAGGAGGAGGAGCCCAGATCCCGCTCCTCCTCGGAGGTCTGCCCCTCGCGATCTGGATCGTCATCCTCGAGCACCACACCAGTCTCCAGGCGACGAGCCAGATCCATCTGGGAACCCCAGGACTTAAGACGCCGCTCAGCCTTGGGTCGAGCGGGGCCGTCCCCAGATGCTGAACCCTCTCCCCTCGAGAAGAGGGCCAGACGAGAGCGGAGCGTTCTCATGGGAAGACGCTCACAGTTTGCACAGGAAGCTCCCCCGAGAACTTCCCGTGCATTCTCCTCACCCAGACAGTAAACACAGAGTGTGTGTGTATCTTCAGGCGTAAGATACCTGGTACACGGCTCCACACATCTGCGGAAGTGGCGTTGTTTTTGGGCACACTTCATCGTAGCTTCTTGACGCTTTACTTTCTGATACAGGCAAAACAGTCCCTGAAGACGAAAAGATGCTGTCATGATGGCAAGGCGCCCTTTTATACTTCCTGGTCGCACCTTGATGACATCATAGGCTGTCACCGGTCAATAGGATTGACGGTTTTTGATTGTGATTTCAGGCACCTATCCCGCTGGAGGCGTTCCCCGTAGCGTCAGCTGACGCAGCGCGAGTTCCCTTTCGAAAGGGAACGGCATTTTTTAAAAAGGGGGTGGGCACTAATCTGTAAGTATTATATATTTTTAAATAAAACAAGTATTAACATGCCACTTTGTCTTCTGTGCCAGTTCTTGGCATTTTTCACAAATCCCTTATTAACAAAAACCTATTCAGCAAAATATGTAATAAAATGCTATTTTCCAGAGACACACAAATTTGATAAATTATCAAAACTGTTTCGAATGACTAAATCTCACAAATGCTGATATTCAGATGAAATTACAAAATTAAAAGCGGACAGCCATTCATTAAAGGTTCAGTGTGTAAGTTTTAGCGGAATCTAACGGTGAGGTTGTGAATTGCAACTGCCCTCCGCTCACCCCTCTTCTTCGAAGCACATAGAGAAGCTACAGTGGCCAACACAGGACAAAGATGTGGTCGTCTGAGACAGCAGAGAGTAGCTAGCACTCTGTAGAGAAGTTTGTCCGTTCAGGGCTACTGTAGAAACATGGAGGCACAAAATGGCGACTTCACTGTAAGGGGATCTGTGATGTATGGAGATAGAAATGGCTTATTATAAGTTTGGGTTTTTTTTCCGCTTTGGTAATATTTTCACAGGCAAGGTGTACATTTTCAAAACTTTTTTCAAACATTTCAGCATATTTTCGATTGTGTTAGTACAATACACAAAACCACAGAGTATCCTTTTCACTACACAAAATAAGTGTATTTTATCTTTATAAATGTTTCATTTACAGTAAATGCCTTTCATAAAGCTCTTACTGTCAAACTTCTGATCTGCATCTCTTCTTGTTCAGTTTAATACATTTGTCTGTTATTTAATCCACTTATCTTAATGGTTAATCAATTATTCAGGCGTAGTGTAAGCTAACAAGGTAATGGGGTGCAGGTGGATGTAATCAATGAGTGCTGATGAGTCCTGACAGATGACCAGGCTGGCACAGACAGAGTAGGTGGCCAGGGTGGAGTAGGCGGTCAGGACGGAGCAGACGACCACCACAGCAGTGCAAACGAGGTTGAAGACCCCCCACGGCGGAGCAGATGACCACCACAGCAGTGCAGACGGTCTTGAAGCAGAGCAGAGCAGACTGAGCAGGTGGCCCGGTCGGAGTCCGCTCTGTATTCGGGACAAGAGACGGAGTCCTCTCTGGACTCGGGACAGTGGTCGGAGTCCTCTCTGGACTCTGGACCTAGGGAGACAGAGCCCTCTCTGGACGTTGGTCAGTGGCTGGAGCCCTCTCTGTATGCTAATCAGTGACTGGAGCCATCTCTATCTCTGGACGCTGGTCAGTGGCTGGAGCCATCTCTGGACACTGGATAGTGGCTGGCCACGGCAAGGCAATTCACTTGGGCAGCTCTGGACACTCCTCTGAGACGAGCGCTGGCTGCTCAGTAACAGTCCCCGAATATCTGGAGGATATATAAGCCCTGTGCTCCTCCCAAGCAGGACTGCTACCACAGACAGGTTTTTTATTTCGCTTTGGTACTATTTTCACAAGCAAGGTGTACATTTTCAAAACTCATAGTGCTAATATTACAAAAGATAATCAAAAGTGCTCTTTTTTCAAACATTTCAGCATATTTTCAATTGTGTTAGTACAATACACAAAACCACAAAGTATCCTTTTCACTACACAAAATAAGTGTTTCATCTTTATAAAGGTTTCATTCACAGAAACTGCCTTTCATAAAGCTCTTACTATCAAACTTTGATTTGCATCTCTTCTCGTTCAGTTTAATACATTTGTCTGTCCATGGGCGTAGATTACGCGGGGGACGGGGGGGACGTGTCCCCCGCACCTTTAATAAAACGTAAATTCGTCCCCCGCACTTTACCGAGTCTCACCGGTCCAAGTCGACCCGCTCCGTGGGGGATTCGAACCGGCGTCTAGTCGTACCGCTCTTACTGGCCTACGTCTGTTACACGGGCAAGTTTGATTACGTAGAAGCCAATGTGAATAAATCTACATGACCTGTCATTTTATTCGTATCCAAAAACAAGGCGCTCTGAACACCATGGAGTGCTAACACTCTCGTGCAACTCTCTAAATCATACTCGAAGCCGGAGGGCGATCTCTCACAGAAAGTCCAAAACGGATTCGTAGAAGTAATCACGTTCCAAAGGCATTCACAGCGCTGAACCAGCAGCTAAATAAAGAGAATTATGACTGATGAAACGCGACGACAAACACATGATTTCGACATTATATGTGTGTGTTTTTCAAGCCATCTCAAGGTATTTATTGACAATAAAGTATATGAATAATGCAGTGCTAACTGACATCCTTTTTAATGTTTAGTATCTTCTGCTCACCAAGGCTGCATTTATTATATAAAACAGCTGTTTACTATGTAACTGAGCTAGTAAACGTGTAATTTTTTCCTGTGATCAAAGCTGAATTTTCAGCATCATTACACCAGTCTTCTGTGTCATATGATCCTTCAGAAATCATTATAATATGAGGATTTGCTGCTCAAGAAACATTTATGATTATTATAAATGTTGAAAACAGTTGTGCTGCTTAAAAATGTTGTGGAAACCATGATGCATTTTATTTTTCAGGATTCTTTGATGAATAGAAAGTTAAATTAACTGCATTTATTTGCATTAAATAAAGCACTTATTAAATATAAATCTTTATTTATATTATAAATATCACTTGTGATCAATTTAATGTATGTTTAATTAATAAAAGTATGAATTTCTCTCTTTTTTAATCTTACCACAAAAGTTTGAATACTATCATGGTTTCCACAAAAATTAAGCAGCAGTGTTTTCAGCAGTGAATTAAGTAAGCAACTGTTTTCATCATTGATAATAATCATAAATGTTTCTTGAGCAGCAAATCAGCATATTAGAATGATTTCTGAAGGATCATGTGACACTGAAGACTGGAGTAATGATGCTGAAAATTCAGCTTTGATCACATTTATATATTCACATAGATAACAGCTGCTTTAAATTGGCATAATATTTCACTGTATTATTTTTTTTACTGCATTTTTTGTTAAATAAATGCAGCCTTGGTGAGCAGAAGTCTTACTGGTGTCGAACGACATGAGGGTGAGTAATTAATGACAGAATTTTCATTTTTGGGTGAACTAACCCTTTAATGCACAAGTGTTTGTAGTGCATAAACCAATCATAAAATTGGCATAAAATATAGGGGAAAATATTATACATATTAGTGGTTATTGTTCAGCAGTGTATTTGATATCTTACTGAATTAAAAGCAATAGATCAATTAAATCTGTCAATTAGACAGAGGTCAGAAAAAAACAGGTATTATACCTGACATTTCTGTCCCCCTCACTTATGAAAAGACGGCTACGCCCCTGTGTCTGTCATTTAATCCACTGATCTTAATGGTTAATCAATCAATCATTTGGTTCACCAATAGATTTCTATAGATATTGATTATATAGACATAGCATCAGAGTCAATAAAGAATGGATCCAAAAGCAGAGGTTGACAGGATAACAACAGTCTTTAATGAGAATATAAACTAGGCAGTCTGTCGTTAAGGCACACAGAACTGGAAAAACAAACTGAGAAGGCAGCTGAGATGATCCTGTCTCGAAGAGGTGAGAGATCGGGACACCAGTAGAGGTGGAGGCAGTTCTTGAGAATAAATCACAGTCAGGAACAGAGGACCGCGAAGATACTCTTGCAGCAAATGCAGAACTTTATCTAGTGTTTGTTCTTACTGCCTGTTGTTGGATCATTGTTTCATGTCATGCGTTACGACTGCTGCTTTCTTCATGTCTGATTTGCTTTGGAAGTGCTCACTTGGTCTTGTTTGTCTGATACAGCCTTGTGCCTAATATTAGTCTATTAGGCACAAGGCTGTATCAGACAAACAAGACCAAGTGAGCACTTCCAAAGCAAATCAGACATGAATAAAAGCAGCAGTCGTAACGCATGACATGAAACAATGATCCAACAACAGGCAGTAAGAACAAACACTAGATAAAGGGTAAGCACTCAAACAAAAGTGGGAACAGGTGTCATCGCAAGGCAGCGAGGCACTGATTGTGATGACTAACAGGTGCAGGTAGACAGAGAGAAGATGAGCCTAACGAGCGAGTGAGAAAGTGTGTGTGTGTGTGTGTGTTTGTGTCTGAAACAATCAGGAAGGAGAGTGAGTGAGTGAGTGAAGAAAAGGATAGTGAGAAGCAAAGAGAAAGAACCTGACACATGACAGTACCTCTCACTCAACAAGCGCCCCCAGGCGCTCCCGAGGGAGGAGCCTGACAAGACCGGTAGAAGTCATCATATCTGTATCTGTAGCGGATGTAACCCGATCCTTCCGGCGGGTGAACATCCGTAAAGCCGCGGGTCCAGACGGCATTCCGGGCCGCGTCATCAGAGTGTGTGCGAACCAACTGGCTGGAGTTTTCACGGACATCTTTAACCTGTCCCTCTCCCTGTCCGTGGTCCCCACATGCTTCAAAACGTCCACCATTGTGCCTGTACCTAAGCAATCAAAAAACACCTGCTTAAACGACTGGCGTCCTGTTGCTCTGACCCCCATCATCAGCAAATGCTTTGAGAGACTAATCAGAAACCGCATCTGCTCTGTTCTCCCTCCCTCACTGGACCCACTGCAGTTTGCATACCGCACAAACCACTCCACTGATGATGCCATTTCATCCACTATACACACTGCTCTCTCCCACCTGGAAAAGAGGAACACATATGTGAGAATGCTGTTTGTAGACTACAGCTCAGCATTCAACACCATTGTGCCCTCCATACTTGACGGGAAACTCCGGGCTCTAGGCTTAAACAGCTTGCTATGCAGCTGGATCCTGGACTTCCTTTCAAACAGACGCCAGGTGGTCAGAATGGGCAGTAACATCTCATCACTGACTCTCAATACTGGAGCCCCTCAGGGCTGTGTTCTCAGCCCACTCCTGTACTCCTTGTACACACATGACTGTGTGGCAACCCACAGCTCCAATACCATCATCAAGTTTGCTGACGATACGACGGTGGTAGGTCTCATCACTGACAATGATGAAACGGCCTACAGAGAGGAGGTGCACACTCTGACACAGTGGTGTCAGGAGCACAACCTCTCCCTCAACGTCAGCAAGACCAAGGAGCTGGTGGTCGACTTCAGGAGGAATGAGAGAGAACACCGCCCCATCACCATCAATGGAGCACCGGTGGAGAGAGTCAGCAGCTTCAAGTTCCTCAGTGTCCACATCACAGAGGAACTCTCATGGTCCGTCCACACCGAGGCCGTTGTGAAGAAGGCTCATCAGCGCCTTTTCTTCCTGCGACGGCTGAGGAGGTTTGGAATGAACCGCCACATCCTCACACGCTTCTACAGCAGCACCATAGAGAGCCTGCTGACTGGCTGCATCACCACCTGGTATGGCAACAGTACCGCCCGCAGCCGCAAAGCCCTGCAAAGGGTAGTGCGCACGGCCAGCTGCATCATCGGAGGTGAGCTTCCCTCCCTCCAGGACATTTATGCCAGGCGGTGTGTGAAGAGAGCTCAGAGGATCATCAGAGACTCTAGCCACCCGAACCATGGGCTGCTCTCACTGCTGCCATCAGGCAGGCGGTACCGCAGCATCAGAACACGCACCAGCCGACTCCAGAACAGCTTCTTCCCACAAGCAATTAGACTACTTAACTCCTGATCCATCAGGATCATAACACACACTGGACAGAATATCACTCAGCACAACCCACTGTAGATACACACACATTATATACACATTTATTGATCATACAGCATCTATTGCACTTTGGATTTTAATTTGTGAATAATATTGTATATTGTACATTGTATATTATTATTATAGCGTAATGTATATTGTTTAGTGTATGTTTAGTGTATATTGTTTAAAGTATATGTATATTGTAAGTATGTGTATATTGTTTAAAGCTGTGAGAACTACACTCATATTGTGTAAATTATTTATTGTTTATTGTAGAGTTTACTGTGCTGTGAGTAATTGTGGGCGCATCAGATGTGTAATCTGATGTTGCTTTAAATGTTGTACATGTCATGTCATGACTACTATGTTGCTCGGAACTGCACCTAAGAATTTCACCAACTGTTGCACTTGTGTATATGGTTGAGTGACAATAAAGTGATTTGATTTTGATTTGATTTTGATCATCAATCAACGAGCGATCCAGGACGTCCCGGGCTGGAATCCACCGCCTCTCCTCAGGACCGTACCCCTCCCAATCCACCAAAAACTGGTGGCCACGCCCGGGGACGGACGTCGAGAAGCTTGCGAACTCTATAGATAGAGGCCCCCTCGTTGATAGGAGGAGGAGGAAGGGAGGGACGGGTGGGCGCACGAATGACAGGCTTAATGCAAGACACATGAAAAACCGGATGAACACAACGCATCTGGCGGGACAGCTTAAGTTTAACAGTGACTGGACTGATAACCTTTACCACGGGATAGGGCCTGATAAACCGAGGCATGAGGTATGAGACGCCTCTTGAATGGGCAAATTGCGGGTGGAAAGCCACACCTTCTGACCGCAGACATATCTTGGAGATCTAACACGGTGCCGATTGGCGGCTCGACGAGTACGTGCCCTGGAATAACATAATGCAGATCTCACTCTCCTCCAGGTTCGCTTACATCTCTGAATGAAAGCTTCGACGGACAGAACCAAGGCCAGAGACTCTTGCGCCGAAAAAACAGGGGGTTGGTAACCGAGACAACTCTCAAACGGAGACAAACCAGTCGCGGACGACGAAAGGGAATTGTGAGCATATTCGGCCCACGGCAGCTGGCTCGCACCAAGAAGCAGAATTCTGTGATGTAAGACTACGCAACATGCGACCAAGAATCTGATTGGTCCTCTCGGCCTGCCCATTAGTCTGCGGATGGAATCCTGACGACAGACTGGGGGAAGCCCCTATCTGACGACAGAATTCCCTCCAGAACTGGGAGGTAAATTGGGGTCCCCTGTCAGACACTACGTCCGAAGGAAGACCATGGATCTTAAACACGTGGTTAACCATAATCTGGGCAGTTTCTAGAGCAGATGGTCATTTATGGAGCGATTTAAAATGTGCAGCCTTAGAAAAATGATCCACGACGGTGAGAATGACCGTATAACCAGCCGAAGAAGGCAACCCGGTAACAAAATCCAACGCGATGTGAGACCAGGGACGCGAAGGAATGGGAAGAGGTCTAAGAAGACCCGCCGGAGGACTATTGCTAGACTAGAACAAACTGCAACAAAATGCCGGATATCGCGCTCACGAGTGGGCCACCAAAATCTCTGAAGAATGGCCGCTAGCGTTCCTCTAACCCCGGGATGCGCAACCAATTTAGACGAATGCCCCCAGCGAAGAACCGTAGGACGAGCGACTTCGGGCACGAATAATTTTCCTTCCGGAGCGCGGGGTGGACTAGGAACGTGCAAGAGAGAACGCTTCACCATCTGTTCCACTCCCCAGACGGCTACCCCGACCACACATCGCTGAGGCAAAATCCCCTCAATGATCGAGGCAACCTCTGACGAGCCGAACTGCCGAGAAAGAGCATCAGGCTTGAGGTTCTTAGAACCAGGTCTAAACGAAATAGAAAAATCAAAGCGGTCGAAAAACAATGCCCAGCGGGCTTGACGGGCGTTAAGGCGTTTAGCAGAGTGGATATACTCTAGATTGCGATGATCCGTCCAGACTATGAATGGTACTCTGGCCCCTTCAAGCCAGTGTCGCCACTCACCCAGCGCCAGACGGATCGCCAAGAGTTCTCGGTTGCCAACGTTGTAGTTCCGCTCCGTGGGTGAGAGACGATGAGAGTAGAACGCGCACAGATGTACCTTGTCATCCTGGGAAGAGCGTTGCGACAAGATAGCTCCCACCCCAATGTCGGAGGCATCGACCTCGACGATGAACTGACGCCTAGGGTCAGGAGTGATCAAAACGGGCGCGGAGGTAAATAGATTCTTAAGTCAGTTAAACGCACCCTCAGCAGCCTCTGATCAAGCGAACCTGGCCTTGGAGGATGTAAGGGCGGTAAGAGGAGTGGCAACCTGGCTAAAGCCTTGAATAAAGCGCCTATAAAAATTGGCAAATCCCAGAAACCGTTGAAGGGCGACACGAGAATCTGGGACAGGCCAATCAAGCACCGCACGGACCTTGTTAGGGTCCATGCTGATCCCCTCCATAGAGATCACCGAACCGAGGAACGTAACCGATTGGGCGTGAAAGACGCATTTCTCTGTCTTAACGAATAGACGGTTCTCTAATAAACGCTGCAGGACACGACGAACGTGTTGAACGTGAACCTGGAGGGACGGCGAGAAAATCAGAATGTCATCCAAGTAAACGAATACAAAAACGTTTAACATGTCTCGCAAGACATCATTAACCAAGGCCTGAAAAACCGCGGGAGCTTTGACCAGCCCGAAAGGAAGGATGCGATATTCAAAGTGCCCAACAGGAGTGTTAAACGCGGTCTTCCACTCGTACCCCTCCTTGATACGCACCAAATGGTAGGCGTTACGCAAGTCTAATTTGGTGAAAATCTTTGCGCCCTGTAGGATCGCAAAGGCTGACGACATAAGAGGCAAGGGATATCGGTTCTTGACTGTTATGTCGTTCAGCCCTCGATAGTTGATACAGGGACGCAAAGAACCATCCTTCTTCTTTACAAAGAAAAACCCAGCACCAGCGGGCGACGAAGAAGGGACCATAATCCCAGCATCGAGGGACTCTGAGAGATACTTCTCCAGAGCCTCTCGCTCAGGCGTCGAAAGGGAATACAATCTACCATGAGGAGGCGCGGTACCGGGGAGAAGCTCAATCCCACAGTCATAAGGGCGGTGAGGCGGCAAGGAAACAGACAAATCATCAGGCTCCTCCTGGAAGACAGAAACAGAAGACACGGCAGAAACAGCAGAGACCAGACAATTCACATGACAGGACAAATTCCAACTATGAAAAGACCCCTTAACCCAGTCAATCTGAGGATTATGCTGGATAAGCCAGGGATGCCCTAAAACAATGGGTGTATAGGGAGACTGAAAAACATAAAAAGAAATAGTCTCTTGGTGGTTATCGGAGACGATGAGACTCACCGGAACGGTGACGCGGCGAACCGAAGAGTGCTCTCTGCTGTAGCAGTATTTGCAGCTGGCAGGAAGTCCAAATCTTGGACTCATCATCATTATCTCATGACTCTGCTGATCAGATCATGCCAAACAGAGGTTCGTTATGGACTGGCTATCTAAAGTTAATGAACAGCTCAAGAGTTGAATAGTTCTTCACAGACTTCACAGCCTCAGGCAGTCATGTGACTCCTCAAACGAACACACATATCCTGTGTGCAATAGGCAAACAATACACACACACAGATGACCACGTGAAGTTTCGAAACAATACACACACACAGATGACCACGTGAAGTTTCGAAACACGCACACACACACACCCATTCAGCCATGAATGGACTTTTTCCCCAAACGGCCTCAATAACGTTTAAAGATATATATTTTGTTGTGGTAATGTCTTCATACGATGGATTAGAATAGCTAGGATGTTTACTGTATGTACAATTTATTTTGTCTGCCAGTAACTGTGATAATCTTGTACATCTGGACGCACAAATCGCAGAATGATCGTTCTTAGTATCTCTGTTATCGCAAAAATATGACTAGGCCAAATCTTGCTCAGAAATCAGATTTTGATGCATAATTTCAGAAATACCAGCTTTCTAAAGAAATAGAGGCTTTAGAATTTCCACCCTACTGATTAACTCAGAGGAAGGGGGTGTCCACGAACAAAGAACAATGAAAAACTTGCGCCTTCTCTTTCCATGGACGTGATTGGATCCTTCAATAAAACGGGCTCGGCCACTCCGTCTATAAGAGCAGAAGTTTATCATTAACTCAGCGCGCTCCACCATTCCGAGAAGACCACCCTGGCCTTTGACCTTCCATTGAGAGAGGGATTCCTTTGGCACCCAGCCAAGAGAGAGAGACTTGCAACTTCTGGAGTGACTTTCCTGAACTTCACAGAAATTCTCCGGACTCACCTCCTTAGCGAACTTCCACGACGATTCGAACTCAGACACGTACACGAGAGAGCCTAATGCAAGTATTATATTTCACCTTTAACTGCTTGTACGAGGTTGTCTTAATTAATCCTGATTCACGAAATCATAAATGTCTGAAGGGTTTTGGTGAAGTGATTGAACTGTCTGTCTCTCTCTCTCTCTCTCTCTCTCTCTCTCTCTCTCTCTCTCTCTCTCTCTCTCTCTCTCTCTCTCTCTCTCTCTCCCCCTCTCTCTCTCTCTCTCCCTCGTGAATTCTCTCTTTCCATCATTCTTTTCCTGTTGATTTTATTCTATTAAGTTTGATTTTTCCTTGTTTGTACCATATCATTTGTTTCTCCTATATATATATATGCATATTTACCGCCGTGTGATTCGTAGCTTTGTATTCTGTAGTTGTTTTATTAAAACCCAAAAAAATTGCATTCAATTGAATCCGTATTGTTTTGCTCACAAATCTCGAAGTCACTGAAGCGTAAGATCTAAGCTACCCATTTAAGCTTGATTTTCATGTATTACTACTTTAGTAATACAAATTGTGCAAACATAAGAGATATTATTTGTCCTGATCAAACAAATCAATGTTTCTTAAGGTTTGTAAGATTGATAATTGATGAAGAAATCAATTTGGATAAAGGTTACTTTTAAATGATTAAAGGTTCCGTTATACGTTAATTTTTCTGTACAACAAGCTAATAATATTCATAAACTCATGAATATTCATACCATTTGAATTAATTATTCCCCAGAACTTATTGTTGTTATACTGCCGTCCAGGGCAAATACAGTAGTGGAGTCAGTTAAGTTGACCAAGGGAATCTTGTACTCACAAGCCCATCCCTCGTCGATAAAGTTGCCCTCCGCCCCCGAGTCGATGAGAGCAGGACCAGTAGCTGAAGAACCCGCCCAACGGAGAACAGCAGAGATCGTAGTGCGAGATCTGGGTGAGGAGGAAATGGCAGAAGCGCTCACCAGTACTCCTCGGTCTACTGGTGAGCTCTGGCTTTTAACGTGCATGATGCCATGGCATGACCAGCCGTTCCACAGTAAAAACCGAGACGATTGAGTATCCGCCGTTGCCGTTCCTCTGAGGAGATGTGCATGCCCCTGACCTGCATAGGCTCAGCCTCAGACTGGTTACGAACAGGAACAGCAGCGGGGAAAGAAACATTGCATGGCTTTGAATAAGAAGAACGAACCCATCGCCTCTGCTCGAAATATCTATCCAAGCGAATGGCCAGATCGATAAGCTGATCCAGCTGAGTCGGCGACCCCTGCGCATAAATCTCCTCCTTAAGGTCCATGTTTAACCCCTCCAGAAAACGAGCTTGTTCCACTCACTAGTAGTCGCCAGTGTCCTGAACTCTATAGCAAAATCGGCCACAGACCTTCTGCCCTGACGTAGAACAGCAAGACGTGAAGCCTCACAACCAAAGACAGATCTATCAAAAACCTTTATCATCTCGTCCTTAAAGAGCCCGTACTGACTGCAGCACGCCGATTTAGCCTCCCAAACAGACGTTCCCCATTCGCGTGCACGTCCCGTGAGAAGCGAGAGACCAAATGCAATGCGAGCCTGATCCTCCGCATACGTCTGGGGCTGCAGAGAAAAGAGAACCTCACATTGTATGAGAAAGGCTATGCACTCAGTGGGCTCACCGGCATAACAGGACGGGTTGTTGACTCGCGGTTCTGAGGGCAGCTGTCGGTTGGGTGTCACCGCAGGTTCTTGGTGATAGTGGAGAAAACGAGCTGACAGATCTGAAACTTGAGGAGAAAGACTCCTAACTGCTTGATGGGCGGCAGCCAACTCCTCTTCGTGTCTGCCGAGCATCGCTCCTTGGAACTTGACAGCCGACCGGACGGGCTCCTCCTCTGCTGGATCCATGGTTGTTGGTTGGATCATTCTGTCAAAGTCAATAAAGAATGGATCCAAAAGCAGAGGTTGACAGGATAACAACAGTCTTTAATGAGAATATAAACAAGGTAGTCTGTCGTTAAGGTACACAGAACTGGAAAAACAAACTGGTAGGCAGCTGAGATGATCCTGTCTCGAAGAGGTGAGAGATCGGGACACCAGTAGAGGTGGAGGCAGTTCTTGAGAAGAAATCACAGTCAGGAACAGAGGACCGTGAAGATACTCTTGCAGCAAATGCAGAACTCAGACTAAACTTAGGCACAAGGCTGTATCAGACAAACAAGACCAGGTGAGCACTTCCAAAGCAAATCAGACATGAAGAAAGCAGCAGTTGTAACGCATGACATGAAACAATGATCCAACAAGAGGCAGTAAGAACAAACACTAGATAAAGGGTAAGCACTCAAACAAAAGTGGGAACAGGTGTCATCGCAAGGCAGTGAGGCACTGATTGCGATGACTAACAGGTGCAAGTAGACAGAGAGAGCCTGAGCCTAACAAGCGAGTGAGAAAGTGTGTGTGTGTGTCTGAAACAATCAAGAAGGAGAGTGAGTGAGTGAAGAAAAGGATAGTGAGAAGCAAAGAGAAATAACCTGACACATGACACATAAGCTGTGTCCCAATTCGGGGGCTGCATCCTTCAAAGGCCGCATTTGAAGGCCGATTGCGTCACTGCAGCGCGACAAAGGCTGTCCCAATTCGAAGGGGCCTTCAAATGCAGCCTGCCGTCCGTGTTGCCAAGTCCGCGTTTTTTCAGTCGAATTAGGCTACTTTTAAGTTGTTGCCGCAGGTGAAAAATTATTTCCGCGGGTTTGTTTCTACCCCATAAGTACGGTTTCGCCGCTCCAACACCCCCAAACGTACAACTCCAGTGGAGAATTCGGCCGCTCGATGGAGAAAATCGCATTGGGAGTTTTGGACTACTTTTGTTGCAAAGACCTGGCAACCCAACCCACCGTCCTTCTCCCCGGCCGCGAAGGATAGAACCAACCAGGACAAGTGGATCCTTCGCAGTGTATTCCTCTGCCCATCCCGCGGCCGAGGAATACACTTATAAATGTAAGTATTGTGTTTTAATTTACTCAAAAAACCAACGAAACGTTTTAAAAGCCGGTGGTCTTTATTTCCGTGTTACCACTGCACGGCTTTATTCGTTAGGTGATCTGATGTAATATTTCGTTTTGTTTTATGGATAAAGTAGCAGACAGCTTTATTAAAATGAGGGCAGCAAATTAGTATTTATTTACCGGGCCGAAAAACTCGGCCAGTGTGGATTGGAGTAGGCTACGACCCATTTGTAGTATTTCCATAGGTTCTTGTGTAGGTAGGCTATAGGGAGGCCTTATCCTATACAAAGCCCACAACAAAAAGAATATAGAATTTGAGTATCTATAAATATGATTTCTGGAGTGTTTTGTATGTTTGTAGGCTACTGATGCATCATATTTTTTTAATTTTCTTAAGATTGCACCCCTGCTTTGCAGGTAAAAAAAAAAAACTTATTACAACTTAATTGACAGACATGTTTATTTCCTCTGCCTTAGTATTGAAAGTGTCCTGGGACAGGTGAGGGAGTGGGAAACTTGGCCATGGTTTGTCTTCATGAATGAGGTGTTGGGACAACCCCACTGTCCTCATTGCCTCCGTCCCAGAGGACACACCAGGGCCGAGTTCAGCAGTGGATGAGCAAGATGAGGAGGAGCAACTCTAGCCAAGAGGAAACGAGACCAAGAGGATGAGCTGATGGAGATACTGAGGGAGGACATGAAGAGAGAGACAGAGGAGAGCAGGGAGAGAATGGACTGATTGTTTTCTCTTCTTGAGAGATAGTTGAGAACTAAAATTTTGGTTTTGTAAATTAAAATGTGTAAATTAAATATTATCGTTCTACACATTATTTTTGTTATGCAAGTTATAATTTGTAAATGAAATAAATAATTCTGTACATTTATTTTTGTCATGTCAATTAATTTGTAAATGAAACAATAAATTGTTCTATACATTTTTATTTACAGTACTTTTTACAACTATTTACATAAATTAAGTTTAAGATTAGAAAAACAAAAATGTTAAAATTAACAGTACATAAAACAGATGGAAGAAAATGTTTTTATGTAGTCTTTTATTGAGCTGGGCTGGGAGAGCCTGGTGAAGCCTCTCTGGGTCAGCGGGACATCATCTGGGATCAGTGCATTTTCCACTGTCTACCAACAGGTTTGCAGTGCTGACTTATTCGACGGCTGCCATGTAGCTAAAATGTTTTCAGAAAGAGGGAAGAATAAATTAAATTAACTCATCCTGAAATAAAAACCATAAAATATTTTAACATGCATAACTGTTCTATGAGCTGAACTCTGACTGCAGGACAGCGGCCCTCCAAGACCAACGGTGCCTATCCCTAATCTAGAAGACATATTTATTTAAGACAGTGTATTTTATTTTTAGATTCTTTTTTAAACGATAACTACTATCAAAATGTAATAATCATGTGTAAAAAGTCAGTTTTTCATAAAACCACAATATTTGCCTCTGAGATGAAGTTGAATAAAAATCTGAGGTACTTCACAATTATACTCAAATACAGAGTAAATGTATTTCGTTACATTATTTGTAATATTTAGCAACTGTTGACAGCTGCTGTTGAAGAGAACTGAAATAAACATTTATACTGGACTTTAAAGTTATATTCAACTGGCTAAAAACAAAACCACTAAATATGTAGTATAAACTATATAAAATCGTATGTTGGTAACATATTTAGTCAACATTTTATTTTTATCAGTAGATACATTAGATTACTGGAGTAAATTGAAACCCAATACTTGCATTTAAAAGTGTAATCTGGCAATTTCTCTTCAAAAATCTGACGTCGCGGCGCGCAATGAATTCTGGGGTAGGCAAGGCTGCGAAGCATCCATCCAACTATCCTTCATTTCATGGGAAAAGAAGGACGCATTTGCAGGCCGTATTTTGAAGGAGCCTTCGAAGGACCTCCGAATTGGGACAGCCTTTGTCGCGCCGCGGTGACGCAATCCGCTATACCTTCCACTGTAAACGAGTCTCGGTGCGTCCTTTGGAGGCCGCGTCGGCCGCGCACTTCAAAGGACACGGCCTTCAAAGGATGCAGCCCTTGAATTGGGACACAGCTATTGTTTCTATTTTGTTTGCAATTTCCGATATGGATACCCATATGAAATTAATTATTTTTACATTATAAGTGATTTATCTTAGATTATAAGGTGTGTGTGTGGCCTGGTAAACTCTACATTATGGGGACAAAGTAGGTAGGACAGAAATATTTGCTGTTCCACGATTGGCCAGATTCACCGCATGACAGCGATCACGTGTGTTTCGTGTTTATTCTAAAACCTTCAGCTCCACTACCCTTACGAAAGGAAAATATATTTACCAATATATTACTTGAAATATATTATAATATATTGTTAATATATTGATGGTACATATATACAATATATTATATATTCATGTAATATATTGCAGTATATTGCAAAATATACAAATGATTGCCACTTTCAATATATTGCAATATATTGGAAAATATAAATATTAAATCCCATATATGGCAATATATTGCCTAATGTATTACATGATATTTTCCAATATACTGCAATATATTTTTGTTTCGTAAGGGTAATGCGTACAAATCAGTTTTTTTATAACAGTAAAACCTCCTTTCATGTAGTCGCGATGTTATGTTGTCATGTTTATCAAAATAAAACTGATAAAAAATGTAGACCCCACTTTATTGATAGTGCAGGATTATATGTTGAACTTTATTCTTGTACAAACATATGCTGTATTAAGCAGTACATAAAGTATTACATTACAAAAATGTCTCTGAAACATCTGTGTATTGCCAAATATTGCATTTATTTCACTTCAACTGATAAAGTATGCAAACACAGCGTGAGCGTCACTGCGGGAAGCAGTGTAATGGACAGAGCAATGCCAAGGCTGGGTCTGCCCCATCCATGGGCAGCGCTTGCAGGTTCACCACCTGGTCTTTAAACAGAGTGGTGGGAACCTTGGGCACATATCCAGGCCGGGGTCTCAGGATCACGTGACAGTTAGCCGGCCCGAATTCCAGGCACGCTTCGTCAACCGAAAATGCCTGCAGGTCCCCTACCCTCTAGATGGAAGCCAATGTAGTCAGGATCGCTGTCTTTATTGACAGAACTTAAGATCGACTGACTGCAAAGGCTCAAAGGGAGGCCTCTGCAGAGCATCCAAGACTACTGAGATGGTCCCAAGAGTGACCAGGTGACAAAGAGGTTCTACTGCAACGCATAGGCATGCCGAGTGGACTCTGCCCTAGCGGAAGTGATGGTAGCCACCACCGTAGGTGGTAGGGTACTCAAACCTGCCATGTCCTGTCCAGGAGCCACACGTGGAGGTTCCAAATATCGGGACGCGGGTGCCAAAGGGCGCCCCTTCTCTAAGTGAGGCTCAGAGGAATAGGCCAGGGAGGGGCTGTCGCAAGGAGTAAGAGTTCGGGGAACCAGGTCCAGCCGTGCCAGTACGGGGCGACCAAAAGGACCTGCTCCTTGTCCTCCCTGATCTTGCACAAGAGCTGTGCGAGAAGGCTCATTGGGGGGAACGCATATTTGCGCAGGCCCCACGACAAGCTGTGCGCCAGTGCATCCATGCCGTGCGTGCCCTCGGTCAGGGAATAAAACAGGCTGCAATGGGAAGAGTCATGGGAGGTAAACAGATCTATCTGCGCATTGCCGAGCTGTTCCCAAATCAGCTGGACCGTCTGGGGATGGAGTCTCCATTCTCCCAGGAGCGGCTAAACGCGCGAGAGCTCGTCAGCTGCACGGTTCAGTACTCCCGGAATATGGACAGCACGAAGGGACCTCAGATGCTTCTGACTCCATAGAACGAGATGGCGGGCGAGTTGAGACATACGGTGGGAGCATAGATCAGCCTGGTGGTAGATGTACGCTACTGACCGTGTAGTCTGACCGGACTAGTACATGTTGACCCTTCAGCAACGCTAGGAAGCGGTGCCGGGCGAACCGTAGTGCCAGCAACTAGGCATTTGACATGCAGAAGGCGCAGGGGTCCTATCCAGGAGCCCGCAGCAGCACGTCCATTGCACATGGCATCCCAGCCCATGGAGGAGGCATCTGTTGACACAACAATATGCCTGGAAACTCGTCCTTAGGGCCACCAGCCCATAGAAATGAGGTTCGGCCACGGGGTGAGGGCCTGCAGGCAGACCCAAGTCACTGGGACCCAGAGCGTGCCCGAATGCCATGCCCATCTCGGGACTCGATCGCGAAGCCAAAGCTGAAGCGGTCTCATATGAAGCAATCCGAGCGGCGTTAATGCGGCTGCAGATGCCATATGCCCCAGGAGCCTCTGAAAAAACTTCAGTGGGACCACCTCTTGCTCGCGATTTAACGAAGGCAAGTCAGCAGAGACTGCGCGCACGCTTGCTGGTAAGCAGCACACACATGGCGACCGAGTCAGAAACCATACTGAGAAAAGAGATTCTCTGCACGGGGGAGAGTCGCTCTTCTCCCAGTTGCCCGAAGGCCCAGACGGGCTAAGTGCCGGAGCACTTGGACTGTGTCCGCACACCTGCTCACAAGAGTGACCCAGTATGAGCCAGTCATCGAAGTAGTTCAGGATGCGAACCCGTGCTGCCTGAGTGGCGCAAGGGCTGCCTCGATAGACTACGTAGAGTCACAAGGGGACAGAGCTGCCCGAATGGGAGGACTGCGTACTGAATGTCCGCCCCTCGAAGCAAACCGTAGGAACGGTCTGCGTCGAGGAAGGAGACATGGAAGTAAGCGTCCTTCAGGTCGATCGCTGCAACCAATCTACCGGACGAACGCGTCCAAAGAGGCGTTCACTACCGACATCCTGAACGGAAGCCTGTGAAGGGATCGGTTCAGGACGAGCAGGTTCAGGATTGGCCGTAACCCACCGGTTTCCTGGGGTACAATGAAGTAAGGGCTGTGGAAGCCGGACTTCATTTTGGCTGGAGGGACAGGCTCGATCACACCCTTCACCAGTAGGGTGGCAACCTCCGCACGCATTCTATTGGGCCCCAGCATGGAGCGCGGACTCCCCGGAAGTGGGGAGAAGCCTGCGCAAACTGAATCACGTAGCCGAGCCTGATGGCCTTCGCGACCCAGCGGACAGCCCCTGAAGCTGTAGCCAGGCTCCAGGAACTGACCAATGGGGTCGCTCGAACCACAGACCCCGGGTGGGGCAGCGAGGCAGCGTGACTGGCCCGGACGAGGCATAGCGTCCCGGTCTGGGGGCACAGTCAGCAGCTTTTAACCAGGCTGGGGAGCGGACTGGGTGTCATCCCACAACCACCTCCACGGTGCGGCCCGGGTGAAGGCTGCTGCTGGGGCCAGGTGGGAGGAGGGAGGGCGCCCTCTTACTGAGTACTGAGCCGGCGGCTGGGTGTACCCCCAGTGTACCCTAGGCCACGGCCCCAACAAGGGCAGAGAAGGCAGAGGAGGCCACCAAACGGTAGTGTGCCAGCAACTAGGGGAAGCACGGGGACTTCCGGGACCTCGTGATCTCCTCATGCACCTCGGGAGCGAAAGGCATTGGGGGCGGGGCCCAACAGCTGTCGGGTGCCGCCCCCAAAAACCGATCGCGCAACCACGAGCAGGGCGGAGTTCCACACCAGCGCGAGGCTCGCGGCTGCCCGAGATAACATGGCTGTCAACTCTAGGTCGGATCAGGCAGCGCTGGCACACCCGAAGGCGGAGCACAACCTAATCATCATCCCCAAAGGACTCTAGCCCACCTTGGGATGCGGCGATCGACATCTCAGTGCTATCTGGAGTGTGAACGAAACGAACGAGGCGTCAGAGACGGGCCGCTGTTTCAGTCCAGCACTCGCGGGAAGCGATGTGCGAGAGGGGGGCGTGGCCCGAGGAACGTATCGTTGGGGTTCTTAATACCACAGCACCGTCCTCAGGTCACCCTGGCCACCAGCCAAAGTACCCCTCTCTCAGAGACGGTAGATTGGGGTGTGGCAAAGGGGACTCTCTCTCCTCACGGAGATTACTGAGTCTCGACCGGGACATCACGATGGTCACGTTCCCGCAGTGGGAACATGACACATCCACAATCACTGCCTGAACGTGCTGAAGCCCAAACATGTTGAGCAGTGAATGTGCCCATAGACAGCAACGGAGATCGATCGCACCCGGAAGAGTTTTTATTTTTATAACTTTTATTGAGTTATATTCACTAGGCTACCAGTTGCTAAACCTAAATAATATTACAATTACCAAATAAATATAGTCCTTGAGCTTCTCAAAAGCTATAACAAATAAAAAAAAAAGAACAATATATAGATTTCTAGCATCTCTCCTGCATTATTTGGGTCATCCAAAAATACATCAACAGTTTTTTGTTCAAGAAAATGAAGAATTTGAGATCTCTCATTACAGACTGTGTCTCCAACTCTGGAAAACACTCTTTCAGACAGTGTTGAGGAGGCAGAGGGAGATGACGGAGAGCTGAGAAGAGGAAGAGTCTCTTTCTTACCCCACCAGCGGAGGGCAGGGTCTTCTGAGGCAAGTATAGGTGGTCTCTATATATATTCACTTTTGGATCTTTGCACACTGGAAGCTGAAAAATAAAAATGTACCATACTGTTGTAGTCAGGTTTATTGCTTTTTGTTAGAAAGGTAGGATAAAATGTCTAACTTACATGTTCCTCCTCTCCTCTTCATCCATTCCTTAACCCTAGCTGCACTGTCACATCATCCTTCTCGGGCAGCTGAAAAGGAGGAGCACCTTGGTAATGGTGAAGAGTCGTAAACAGAGGTGGATGGTAAGAACTGTGAGAGTGTCTTACACCACCACAAGAGGACAGGGTCTTCTGAAGCCTCTGTAGATGGACACTTCACTCTTGATCATCTCATGGAGGGCTGGTGCAGTGTTTCGCTCTGGAATGAGGCTCCTCCTCAACTTTCTGTCTTCTGTCTTCTTCTGCAAAGAGTTCTTCAAGTGCAGAGTCGGACTCAGACTCTGAAAGTCTTGGAAACTGGAAGATATAATATAAAATCTGCCATATTACTGCAGTAAGGCTTATTGCTTTTATGTTAAAACACATAACACTTACTTAAAGTTGTGAATCACCCAAGCATTCCTGAAGTCATCACCTGTGACCTTGAAGGGATTGAATATTGATTTCCAGTTAAAAAATTTTCTTCATTTTAATTAATTGAAATTTTATTTGTTTCTAAAATCCCAAGATCAATATTTTGATAAATTGTCAGCTGATGCATGATAAAAACTTGCTAAACATAGCTTGCTTACCATCCGATAATTAAAATAAGCTTTGCGCTTTGTTACTTCTGTCGTGGTAAAATTTCAACTATCGCCGCATTACTGAATAAGAGACAAAACCTTGCCCAATTGTCTTCATAAAGATTTAATTTCTTGCAAGAAATGAGTCACAGTCATACAGCCATCTTCAATGTCTGCAGAGTGCACTAACTAGACATAACAGCACTCAGCTTTTTTATCAGTTTCCCAAACAAAGTCACTCCTCCTGTAAATTTCCACACATGACAAGAAAAGCAGCACTTGCTCAAATCCCCGAGTGTGCTGTTAATTTTAACTCTGATCCCTACATTTAGGCCATCCTGACCCCCGAGTGTTAAATCCCAGTCTTCATGTCTCCTGGACAAAACATTTTTTCCATGTGTAAGTGTAGAACGTGTTCTCTATATTCTGTATATGACCTTGTACCTAGTAAGCTGGTTCTGTATGAATATATGCAAATCAATAAACATTTCATGCGCAATGTTAATGTATAGCTATGATTAAATTTTCCCATAACACTTCTGATAAGAAACAAAGTCTCAGCTTTCAAATTCTGTCAATTTTTATCATGAAACCTACTAAATATTGTTCTGTACTTGATTACTTACCACATGTGCCTTAAGAAACATCAAGTACCAATCAGAGGAATGGGCCAAGGAGGTACTGTCGCGAGGAGCACTAGTTCCGGGAACCAAGTCCTGTTGGGCCAATGTTGGGAGCCAGCTGTGTGCCAGGGCATCCGTGCCGAGGGTCCCCTCGCTCAGGGAATAGAACAACTGGACTCCAGAACAGCTTCTTCCCACAAGCAATTAGACTCCTCAACTCCTGATCCATCAGGATCATAACACACACTGGACAGAATATCACTCAGCACAACCCACTGTAGATACACACACATTATATACACATTTATTTATCATATAGCATCTATTGCACTTTGTATTTCAATTTTTCAATCTGTGAATAATATTTTATACTATACATTGTATATTATTATTACTATTATAGCGTAATGTATATTGTTTAGTGTATGTTTAGTGTATATTGTTTAAAGTATATGTATATTGTAAGTATGTGTATATTGTTTAAAGCTGTGAGAACTACACTCACATTGTGTAAATTATTTATTGTTTATTGTAGAGTTTACTGTGCTGTGAGTAATTGTGTGCGCATCAGATGTGTAATCTGATGTTGCTTTAAATGTTGTACATGTCATGTCATGACTGCTATGTTGCTCGGAACTGCACCTAAGAATTTCACCTACTGTTGCACTTGTGCATATGTAGAGTGACAAATAAAGTGATTTGATTTGATTTGATTTGATTTGAACTGGCAGTGGGTCGTGTCCGGAGTGGCAAATAGCTCTATCTGTGTGGCCCCAAAGCGAATCCAGATCAGCGGGACCACCTGGGGATGGAGTCTCCACTCTCCCGGGAGCACCGGCAATCGCGACATTTCGTCGGCCGCACGATTGAGCAGGCCCGGAATATGAATGGAATGAAGCTACCTCAGATGCTTCTGACTCCATAAGAGGAGATGGCGGGTGTCTCTGTGTCACTTGGACACGGAGGGACCCGCTGTGCCTGCTCAACTGGTGGGATCCCCTCGTACCCCTTGGCCTGCCCGTCGTCAAGGGTAGTGAAGAGGGAGGAGCCACCAGGTCTGTTTCTGGCACTGAAAGGTAAGCTCCTCATGCACCTCTGGGAAGAAAGGTACTCCTCATGCACCTCTGGGAAGAAAGATGCTGAGAACCACTGAGGTTCATTCCAAACCTCTTCAGCCGTCGCAGGAAGAAAAGGCGCTGATGAGCCTTTTTCAAAACAGCTCGGTGTGGACGGACCATGAGAGTTCCTCTGTGATGTGGACACCGAGGAGCTGCTGACTCTCTCCACCGGTGCTCCATTGATGGTGATGGGGCGGTGTTCTCTCTCATTCCTCCTGAAGTCGACCACCAGCTCCTTGGTCTTGCTGACGTTGAGGGAGAGGTTGTGCTCCTGAGTATGCACCTCCTCTCTGTAGGCCGTTTCATCATTGTCAGTGATGAGACCTACCACCGTCGTATCGTCAGCAAACTTGATGATGGTATTGGAGCTGTGGGTTGCCACACAGTCATGTGTGTACAAGGAGTACAGGAGTGGGCTGAGAACACAGACCTGAGGGGCTCCAGTGTTGAGAGTCAGTGATGAGGAGATGTTACTGCCCATTCTGACCACCTGGCGTCTGTTTGACAGGAAGTCCAGGATCCAGCTGCATAACAAGCTGTTTAAGCCTAGAGCCCGGAGTTTCCCATCAAGTATGGAGGGCACAATGGTGTTGAATGCTGAGCTGTAGTCTACAAACAGCATTCTCACATATGTGTTCCTCTTTTCCAGGTGGGAGAGAGCAGTGTGAATTGTAGATGAAATGGCATCATCAGTGGAGCGGTTTGTGCGGTATGCAAACTGCAGTGGGTCCAGTGAGGGGGGGAGAACAGAGCAGATGTGGTTTCTGATTATTCTCTAAAAGCATTTGCTGATGATGGGGGTCAGAGCAACAGGACGCCAGTCGTTTAAGCAGAGTGTTTTTGATTGCTTCGGTACAGGCACAATGGTGGACGTTTTGAAGCATGTGGGGACCACGGACAGGGAGAGGGACAGGTTAAAGATGTCCGTGAAAACTCCAGCCAGTTGGTGCGCGCACGCTCTGATGACGCGGCCCGGAATGCCGTCTGGACCCGCGGCTTTACGGATGTTCACCCGCCGGAAGGATCGGGTTACATCCGCTACAGATACAGAGAGTGAACTAACCTCTGCATCTTCAGCCACGAGCTCTCTCTCCGCGAGGGCGGTGTTAGTTCCCTCAAAGCGAGCATAAAAGGTGTTGAGCTCGTCCGGGAGAGAGGCAGCGGTGTTCACGGTGGAGTTTGTGTTCCCTTTATAGTCCGTGATGGTGTTAATTCCCCGCCACATGCTTCTGGAGTCGGTGGTGTTGAACTGTCCTTCAATCTGCATTTGAAGTCAGGCTCATATGTATTTGTTTATTTTTAACAGTCCTTTCCATTGATTTTTTTGTCATTATATCATAAATTAATTAAAAAATAATAATAACTGTGCCCCCTTTTGTTCACATGTATATTTTTCTGACACTATCCTGTGTTGACTTCAGAGTGACATCAGGCCCTGACCACCATTTTCATCTGGTCAAACACAGTGAGAGACAGGATATGTCATTTTTTATATGGCCAGCTGAGAGAGATGCTGCATTTGCACCTGAATCAAAACTTAACTGTTTTTTTCTAACAAGATAAAAACATGGGTACCGCTGCAATATGGAAAGGACAGAGTAAAATGGTATTTCCAATTTGTGCTCCGCTTTAAGTAACATCAGGTAGAAGTTTGGGTTGTGGAATTATCTTATGATGATTTACAGTAACTAGTGTGCATGCTCATGCCTGAACAAAACAAAAAACACCTAACTTGAATATTTTAGCCATTTTTAGCAACTTTTTTGCAGCGAGAGGCACTGCAAATAGGTTGAATAGATTTTGGTTGGCAGAGAGCGTTATGCGCGCTGCTTATGCGCACAGGGTGCCTCGCGTTTTAACTGCCTGCTGCGCCTCATGTTTAAGAAGGAACGCTCTGAGCGCCTGAAGTTGAAAAAAAAAATCAACTCTGAGTGGAAAATCGGCCGACGTCATCACGTTTTTTTTCTATTGTCCAATCTAATTAATGGAGAGGCGGGGCCTTCTGTTGTTATGATGGAAGTTTACAGTTACTCAGATCGGCCGCAGAGACTGCAATGATGCAGGAGAAACTTGTTGTGGCTGTCGCGGGCTACCCGGAGCTCTATGACTTCACCAACCGTAACTACCACAATTTAAACAAAAACAGCAGGCATGGAGGCACGTTAGTGGGGCAGTGGATTTGTCTGGTAAGTTGCCTTAATTCATTTAAACTGTACTAACGTTAACAGCAGTAGCAATAGTTTGCGGGCTCTAAATTGCTTTTGTGTGGATCAATATTAGGTATTAGTTATTAGCTCATTTGTTATTTTTACCCTGTGTTGGTAGAGGAGGAATGCAGACAAAAATGGAAATATCTGAGAGACAAATATTTAAAAGAAAGGAGGACAGAGAAGGAGACAGTCAAAAGAGATGGAAGTTTATGGCCGTTATGTCCTTTTTTGAGCCTCACGGGGTTGGTGAAGTTTCCAATCAGAATTTCTTTCAGATTTAGCAGAATCCAATCAGAATCATCCAATTGACGTGTTTACATGACACATTTTTTATTATGATCAGCCCTTTATCCAAAATATGTGTCCAATCGCAGCTGTACTGTAAGCACTTTGGGTTCCTGATCAAGCACTATATTATTATTATTATTATTATTATTATTATTATTATTATAATATTGTCTTATTATTTTTGTCTTCTCTAGATGCTACATTGAAGAAGTGGCCGGCAGCCAGGCGAGGGCAGATAGGCACATCTATCAATTCGAAGCTCACGGAGCTGAGAAGATCAACAAGATAATTTATTTTTGTATTATTTTTGTTCTTGTACTATATTTTTGTTCCTGTACTATATTTTTGTTCTTGTACTATTTGATTGTTCTTAAGTAAATAAATAATGTAAATTTCTAAATGTTGGGCTTTTATAGTGTGTATAGTCTCTTATCTCCGTTTATTGTGTACTTTTATCTTTTTTTGGGGTGTATATGGATTGGTTTATTAATTATATATGTTTATTTATTTCTATGTGTATCTCTGTGTTGTTTGTTTTCATCGCACTGTTTTGCTTTGTCTTGGCCAGGTCGCAGTTGTAAATGAGAACTTGTTCTCAACTGATTTTATCTGGTTAAACAAAGGTTAAATAAATAAATAAAATTTATGTTGCCTAGCAGCTATGGATTTTAATAATTTTACTAACATATAGGTGCACATATAGGGGAACATATAGGTGCGCATATAGGTGAACATAGGTGAACATATATGTGCACATATAGGTGAACATATAGGTACACATATAGGTGCACATATAGGTGCACATATAGGTGAACATATAGGTGAACATATATGCACACATATATGTACCTATATAGGTATATGTATGCACGTATATATGTACACATATGTACATATATGTGCATATATGTACATATAATATAGGAAAAAAGCCAATTTTATATATGTCACATATATTAAAAACCTATATCAAAACCTATATTAAAACATATATGTTTATATAAGTTATTTCCATGTGGGGAATCTTGGTACATGTGGTCTTCCCCTCACAGCTGGTGGAAAAGAATTGGGATAGGACTCGAGCAGAAATTAAGTTCATGGATGCGATTATTAATGTTACTGTAGTATGAAGCAGAGCAGGACCAAGGTTTGTGGGAGTTGAGCAAGGTCGCAGGAGCGATTGTTAATAAGATAAACATAACACACGCCTCGCGAGCAGCGGGACTTTTATTATGCCACAGTCGCAGGCAACATTTCTGCTTTTCCGGTCATGAGTATGAGGTAATGCAGCTCTGATAATCATATTAGATACATCTGAGTGTGTTGAAAATTATGTAATGAAGTTACTCTGTGTATTCACTTGGCGGCTGGTATGACATGTTGCACACTGCAGTAAAAGCGTTTCTGCGTTTCTGCAAAAAAACAAGGGTAACGCAGCTATGACGCAATTGACAGGCGTCGCCCTCACACGTCCTGGTTTCTTAGAATAGCAATTTTAGAATATTTGTTTTGTAGTCAACCATTTTCCCTCACCCCAAGTTAAGACTTCAAAAGAGAAATGGATTTAAGTCTGATAACAAAAAACAAAAACATTATAGAATCAATGAATGACTGCATAAATAACTATAGTGTCTTGCTTCAGGTGCACCAAGCCCAAGCACTCATGGACATGCACGAGGGTAGACCTGACCCAGAGCTCCTCCGGGAGCTCCGGACGAAAGTCACCGCCCGTTCCGTTGGTCAGGCGATGTCCACCTTAGTGGTCCAGGAACAACATCTTTGGTCAAACCTGGCCGATATGAGGGAGACCGACAAGAACTGGTTCCTGGACTCCCCCGTTTCGTCGGCTGGGTTGTTGGGCGACACGGCCGAGAACTTCGCCCAGCAGTTCTCGGCCGCCCAGAAGCAGACGGAGGCGATCAAGCATATCCTGCCCCGGCAGTCCACTGCCTCCACCCTGCCGCCAGCCGCCAGCCGCAGCACCTCTGTCTGCCCGTCACCGAGGACGTCCACCTGCCGCCGCCCCCGCTCCCGCCTCAGCCCAGCAGCAGCCTCCACCCAGGCGGAGGCATGGAGCCGGCCACGGGAAGGACGTCCAGCCTGCTCAGGCCGCTGCAAAGCCAGGTGGCAAGCGCCGTCGTAAGAGACCCTAAAACGGCCCACCCAGAGATGGAGGAAACTGCTCTTCAGGAGATGGCTGCAGCACCACTCCTTCCCCCGGAGGAGGGCCGGGGGAGAATTTTATGTTCTGTTTTTTCAGTTCCGCCACTGGCCCCAGTGCCACCCAAATTATCAGTAAAAGAGCATTTTCCAACATCTCTGGGTGCCAAGAGAGCGCGTCTGGCGGTATGCGACGCTACCATGCCTCGTTCCCCTCGGACGCCTTTCCCTTCGCCAGCGGGGGGCGTTGGCTGTCGGGACGCACTCAATGTGCCTACTCACACTCGCCCGCCCCCCCAGCGGATGCAGGTTTGTGTGTCTCTCACCCAGACCCCTCCACGGACCACTCCCATGTCGTCCACGGGTCCCTGCGTTCCGCTACGCTGCCCCACTGCGGGTACGTCTGTGGTGGCGATGACCCCGCTTGTACGGTCACTGGGGGCCTGGCTAGCGCTCCCCAGCCCATCTCGCTGGCTCATCCGTACCATCAGACTCGGCTATGCGATTCAGTTCGCCCGGCGTACCCCCAAGTTCAGGGCCGTTCACTTCACGTCTGTGACAAAGGAGAACTCCCCTGTAATTCGGGCGGAGATTGCTGTCCTACTGGCGAAGGACGCGATAGAGCCAGTCCCTCCAGCCGATATGAAGTCCGGGTTCATGAAATCCACATATCAGTACAAAGTCCTGCCCTTCGGGCTGTCCCTGTTGCCCGTGTCTTCACGAAAGTCGCGGAGGCGGCCATTGCTCCCATGAGAGAGCATGGTGTTCGCCTTCTCAACTACCTCGACGACTGGCTGATCCTTGCTCAGTCGCGGGGTCAGTTGTGCGAACACAGGGACATGGTGCTTCGGCACCTCAGCCAGTTGGGTCTTCGGGTCAACCGGGCGAAGAGCAAACTCTGTCCCGTACAGAGGATCTCTTTTCTCGGGATGGAGATCGACTCGGCCGCCATGACAGTGCGCCTCACAGAGGAGAGCGTCCAGTCGGTGTTGAACTGCTTGAATTCGTTTAAAAAGCAGAGCGGTACCACTGAAACAATTTCAGAGGCTCCTGGGGCATATGGCAGCAGCAGCCGCAGTAACGCCGCTAGGGCTTCTCCATATGAGACAGCTTCAACGCTGGCTTCACGACCGAGTCCCGAGATGGGCGTGACACAGCGGGTCCCTCCATGTCCGAGTGACGCCGAGATAATGCCAAACCTTCAGCCCGTGGTCGGACCCTTCGTTTCTACGGGCAGGAGTGCCTCTAGAACAAGTGTCCAGACATTCTGTTGTCTCCACGGATGCCTCATCCACCGGCTGGGGTGCCACGTACAACGGGCTTGCAGTTTCGGGTCTGTGGACGGGGCCCCAACTGCAATGGCATATCGATTGCCTGGAGTTGCTGGCAGTTCGTCTTGCTCTCAGCCACTTCAAAATGCCGCTCAAAGACAAGCACGTTCTGGTCCGGACGGACAGTACTGCGGCCGTTGCGTACATCAACAAACAGGGTGATCTACACTCCCGCCGCATGTCCCAACTCGCCCGCCATCTCCTCCTGCGGAGTCAGAAGCATCTGAGGTCCCTTCGTGCCATTCACATTCCGGGCCCACTCAATCGTGCGGCCGACGAGCTGTCACGGTTACCGGTGCTCCCCGGAGAGTGGAGACTCCACCCCCAGGTGGTCCAGCTGATCTGGAATCGCTTTGGGGCCGCACAGATCGACCTGTTTGCCGCCCCCGACATGACCCACTGCCAGTTGTTTTATTCCCTGACCAAGGGAACTCTCGGCACGGATGCCCTGGCACACAGCTGGCCCTGGGGCCTACGCAAATATGCGTTTCCCCCATTGAGCCTTCTTGCACAGACACTGTGCAAGGTCAGGGAGGACGAGGAGCAGCTCCTCTTGGTAGCTCCGTATTGGCCCAACAAGACTTGGTTCCCGGAACTAGTGCTCCTCGCGACAGCACCTCCCTGGCCCATTCCTCTGAGGAAGGACCTCCTAACTCAGAGACGCGGCACCCTGTGGCACCAGCGTCTGGACCTCTGGAAACTCCATGTCTGGTCCCTGGACGGGACGCAGAGGTTGTAGGTGACCTACCGCAAGCGGTAGTTGACACCATCACTTCCGCAAATCATGACCTGGTAAATGGTGAGTCCTTAGGCAAGCACAATCTGATCGTCAGGTTCCTGAGGGGGGCGAGGAGACTAAATCCGCCTCGTCCTCCCTCTATACCCTCTTGGGACTTAACTCTGGTGCTGACCGCATTGCAGAAGGCGCCCTTCAAACCTTTGCAGTCAGCTGAGCTGAAAATCCTGTCTCTAAAGACAATACTCCTGGTTGCATTGGCCTCGGTCAAGAGGGTAGGGGACCTGCAGGCATTTTCGGTCTACTTCCGTATGTTGCACTGCCCAAGGCCAGTCCATACGTGTATTCTCCACATGGTAACTCCCTCCGGGCATGATGTGGCTTCCGCAGCGTCCCTCCGGGCGCCACTTTCCCAGCGTTATCCAATAAGTCTGCTGAGGGGGTCTTGCGGAACAGCAGTGTGACTCTCCCTGCGTGAATTCCCCGCCCGCATCAGAACGGGGTCTGTGGGGCTCTCGCTGGGCGCTGGAAGTGGTAGTAACTGTGGCGTTTTCCAAAGGGATCCTAATTCGTCGGTATAACCGGCGTACGTCGTAGTGACCGACTAGAAATTCCTTACCATCACTGCATGGCCGAGTCACTAGTTCGGCTCCTCAGTGAAAAACGTCAGTGCATTGCTCTCGCTTCCTATTTATACCCG